>CM045497.1:55419218-56019218 GCA_024704745.1 Rosa lucieae | reverse complement strand
TCGCCACGTCACCAATCCTCGTGAAACCACAAACCATGCAACTCACAGAATAACCAATCATATACAACTTAAACGCACCACTCGGATCGCTATTCTCAGCCGTCGATTGAAACCCCAATTCAATGGCCCACGATCTCCCTCCTAAATCTTAGAGCCAGAAAATACAAAACCCCCAATAAGAGTTTAACAAATGTTCAACAAAACCCCTGTGTGTGTGTGTCCAATTTCTAAAACCCAGAAGAACAAACCGACCCACAAGAACGAACCGACCATGAAGGATGTAGGCCTCTCCCCACCCTGCATGAAGTTCAAGGATCTTTCCCTCGCTATCAAGTCTATGGATTCTGAGACCTTGAGCCATTTCATCGCAGAGGACCTCAGTGTTTCCACAGCCATGGCTCGCGGGTAAGCTTTCAAAGCCTATTCAACAAAACTTGTCTGAGTTTACAATTTTTGTTCAAAAGAGGGTTGATTTTTACTAGTTCAGGTACAAGTTGGCGGAGGATTGGGTCGTGGGCAGCAAGAAGATAAAGTATCTGCTTTTTCTGTTGGGCCGATCAAGCTACTTAATTGGTTTTTTGTGGTATGATTTTCTTGATATTGGGTTTGGGTTTTAGGGAATTGGTTTTGTCTCCTATCATTTTGTTGGGTTTTAGGGGTTAGTGAATTGTTTAGGCCCTGTTCAGTAACGTTTAAAAAAATTATTTTCTAAAAACAATGTTTAAAAATAAAAATGATTAAATGTTATTGTATTTTCCAAATTTGAAAATGTGTTTGATAGTTTAGTGTGGAACAAAATTCTCCATATTTTCTATACTATGAGAAGGCAAAAGTGAAAATGTCAAATTGTTGTTTTCAGTTTTTTGGAGTAAAAGTTGAAAATATTTTTTATTTTCACGTTTTCAAATAAGTCACCGAACATTTTTTTCATTTTCTAAAATGAAAAGACAGTCATGAAAACGTTACCGAACACTACCTTAGTGTTTTGTCTATGGCTTGCTGTGCTTCCAAGTTTAGTATATTGTTAAGACCTAAAATTTTTATCTTTTAAATTTGTTCAATAAAATACATGTTTACATCTACATATCATTGACATATTATGGATTCCGGTCACCATTACAATCTTGTATATCTCCTATAGTGTTTTGTCTATGGTTTTGTATTGGTTGGTGCCTTCTGTGTTTTATTAAATGCTGAAACCTATTTACTTTTCTGTTGCTTTAATTCTATTTCTTGTAATGATGGGCAGAAGGACATTGTTGTATGTTTGAGGAGGGAAGAAAGGGAGCCGCTTGAGGCATTTCATTATCCCAAGCCTATCCAATAAAAGTGGAAAAAGTGAGAGTGGAAGGCGCACTGAACTTTGTTGGCAATGTGTATCCACACATTTATTCAAATTCCTACACACTCCACAAGATGGCCATGCATTTTTTGGGCAAAGAGAATGTGTAAGGAGGGCCAACAATCAACATCCAGAATTTGATTTACTTCTATTTCACCAGCAAGAATCATCATTGTATGACACTTCTTCATCATTCTCAGTAACCAAGAAAGGCTCAGTGTCCGAAACCGCTGGTGGATTGGAAAATATTCCTCATCTTACTAATCGGAGTGTGCGCGTACGAAATGGACCTTGCACCCTTCTTGGTTATTGTGAATGGTGAAGAAGTGCCATACAATGATGATTCTTTCCTATGAAATGGACTGTGCACCCTCGTGATCATGTGCCATAAGAATGCATAACTATTGTTGTAGTTTTAGTATTATCTATCTCTACTGGTTTCACATTTCTATATCACTTTGAAACCCTTTATTGGTATGACACAATTGGTAGGTACATGGAATAGTTCAAAGGTAGTACATTGGATAGTTCAAGTGTGTTCAGAAAATTTAATAACTGGGATGCTTTGCTAATGTAATTGTTGTAAAGTTGTGATATAGGGTTGTTTCTTGTGAAACACAGGAATGACTTTCTAAGACTCAATGATTTTAACATTGGAGTATCTTAAGAGTAACCCTACGTTCCAAAAAGAGACTTTTCTCTTCTTGTCGTTCCCAGTAGCCGCCAGGCCGAATTCCCCTTTTTTGCAGAATTTCTTCCTCTCTTCTTTCCTTTCATCTTTTTTACCTTCTCCCTTGATCCAAATGACTGGAGTGGATGATGTCACGTCCAAGCTTGCAACTGCTCTGCCTATAGTGAGGATGCCATTTAGGTGTTGGCGGAACCAACCTACCACTGGGTTCGGTGGAACTGGTGAAGTTAGCGGCAAACCGTTTCATGGCATAGATCATCTAGGTTTGGCCCATGCAAAGAAAATATATCAAATAAAATCCACAGACCCTACCAAAAATTTGCATGCAATCTGGGGTGGAGAAGAAGTCATCCTCTTAAGATGGGAAGTTTGGAGCTGGCAAGAAGCACAAGCCCAAGGTTATTTCAGCTGATAAACATTGAGCATTGCTCTTTGGGCTTGAAGATGAGGCTCTCTATGCTCCTTGAAGTTTATTTTCTTGTTCTTGTTTTCCTTATTTTTCTTATTTTAATTTTAATATTGAAACATAGCTCGGTAAGGAAAAGATTAGAGTCCATTTGAGGCTTGTTTTGAGTATTCCCCTATTCTTGCTCTCTACCGTTTGAGCGTGCTGTGTTTATCAAGTCAGTGTTATGTCTAGGTACTCATTTTATCGGGGCCACATATGTGGCACGTTCCTTTGTAACTTTGTTGGCCGAAGTAATGAAAAGTGTTCTCGTTTCTCCTAAAAAACAAAAAAACTCAATGATTTTATTTGGTCTTTTACTTTTGTGTAGTAAATTGTAATGAGTCTATAAACAATTTTCCAGGCTGTACTTGGGTCTTGTGGTATTTGGTATTGGTTGCCTGAAGTTTCAAATCAAGTTGATATCATACTATCATGGATGGTGGGCCAGAGTTTGATTCACAACTCTGCCTCCCCTCTACACCTTCTCTTGCCACCCTTGCTGTGTAGTCTACTTGAATCTCAATATCACTTTTCAAAATTCATGGAGATTTTGCTGGTAAAAGATCCCATTCATATTTCCCAAAGAGAAAAAAACGTATATATATAAATGCAAATTCCGGTCGTTCTTAATCTATTCTCAAAATTGGTAACCATGTGTGGAGGCTGTGGAGTTCATTATGTAAATCAAAGAACTCAAAATACCAATTGTTCAGATGCCCTTCTGTTAATGTTAGGATCCGTGGGGATCACTAGTTAGCTTTAGAGAGAGAGAGAGAGAGAGAGAGAGTGACACAAGCGAAGTATAGTGGTTCACCTCCCGCCTTAGCGGGAGACTACGTCCACTTGAAATCTTATACTAGTGTGTCGAGCCTTGCGGCCTAACAAGATTACAAGAGATGTAATGGGATGGATTGAATGGTGTTTAAGTGGGAGGAGGCATTCCTTTTATAGGTGAAGGAAGCCATCTCCTTTACATTGTTTTCGATGTGGGACAAGCAACCACCACTTCTAGTCTAGAAAGTCTATTTGTGAGGGCATGTTGGCAAGGCCGGAAAGGTGGCTTCCCGGCGACGGATTTGTGACTTCCGGATACCGTAGCGTAGCTTGAACATAGGGCTACATGATGCAAGTAGCGGTTGGATCCCATGAGGGTGTTGTTTATGCTTGGTGAGGTAGCAAACTAGCCTTGTTGGTAGAGGTATCTACAAGTCCCCGAAGTCCCCGAGTAAGAGGAGCTTATTGGTTGGGGAGTTATAATCATGGTGTCATCAAGCATAAACAATGTCCGAGAGGCGCCTAGCCCCTACAAGTCCCCGAGCTCCGTAAGCAAGAAGGGACTCTTTTAACCTACACAATGAAAAAAACGCGCATATGTGGAATGCTTGTTGTATTGGTTACTGCTCGTATTAATGGAATGCGAAAAGAATTCGATTTGTAGCGAATACCAAATGGTAGAAGAACTCAATATTCCATTAATGTGTATGAACATGTAAAATATTGGTAGTTGTATATGTGGATGTTTTGGCCATATAACACGCACAATAGATAGTGGCAAATGTAATGGGTGTCCATATAAATTTGTGGGAGTAGTCCCGGTGACATCGTATGAAGCGTTTGTGAACTTGGGGCTTAAGTAAAGCATGTTGGACATGATCGAGCAAGTTGGGTTGTTCGAGCAAGTTGGGTGTAGTTGAGTGTGTAGGCGTTGTGCGAGCATGCGAGGCGTGGCCCAAGCGCAAGTCGTGGCCATACTCGATACCCAAGCGAGTCGTAACCCGAACAAGTCGTTTATCCGAACATGTTTAATTAAGTCGTAAGTGTCACAAGCTTCTAGATGCATGTCACAAGTAATTGAATTTAAGCATGTATGTGTGTAGCATGTACTTGTAGTAAAGTTGCTAATAACATTTAGTAGGCATGCTTAAGGGTCATGGAGACATGTATAGTCATGGCAAAGGCTCTATTTGCAAGAGCGTAAGAGATAAGATATAGTGACTTATCTTGTATCGATTTGGAGGCTAGCGGAGTTATCCGAGCATGACGCTCCATTGTTCCGACAAAGTACCTTACTTGAAAGGTGATGATTTCGCTAATTGGAAATGTGATCGGTGATTATATCTTCTTGAAACAAAATAGGTGATTAGTACATGAGTATGTAAACTCAACACTAGTATTTTGTATATACATGTTGCATATATACTTTGATGAGATTTTAGGCAAAGTGTATATGTGGTAGTTGATGATGAATAGCATGCATATATCAATATAGACATTGAAGTAGGCTAAACAGATTGAGTATAACATTGTCAAGATGTATACTTTTACTACAGAGAGCCGTAGAAGTATGAAAGACCCATTAATTAAAGATGGGTACGTATGGTATACACATCAATTCATTTGGACCTAGGTAGATATGCATGGTTGACTTCCCCTGCTAATTCATATGTGTGTGATGTTCTGTTAGCCAAACTGAATTATGCATAATAATTATCACATGTAATTTGGACTTATGGCACAATAGTCATCAAGTGGTGGCATACATGCACAATTAACACAGGCATAATTGGCAAGGCATTAGACATGTGCTTTCACATGATAATTAGCCTATGTGTCCATAGCGGATGGGGGAGGCACAAGAAGTCCATGCATAAACGGTGGGGGGCACAGACATATATCATGAAGACATGAACGTAATTAAACATGAAGGTATATGTATGTGAAGGCATCAAGCAATTAAACATGTGTAAGCAATGTGCATGTAATGTGTCTGACGACCCCATTATCGAGACATGTGGCTACGGACATGCACCAAACATATATGTGTAGGCTATGCACGTGGCTATGTATTCACAGGTGAGCTGCGTGCTTGCAGGGTTGCACACGTGTGTTAGGCACTTAAGTGAGATTGCAGCTTTCAGATGGCCATGTGCAGCTTGCAGTGGTTTATGTTTATAAACCAACAAGAAATCAGTCAGAGTCAAAGAAACTTATCTTTGAAGTTTGAACTGGAGATTTGAGCGGATAATTAAGGGCGGACCAACAACTGAGACGACCTCAAGTTCAATTTGATCAGATGGAAGTGCAGCGATCTCCGAAGAGTGGTAGGTGAACGAAGTGAACACCAAAGAGTAAGGTGATCGACATTGAAGCACCATGACGGTGAACGGGGTTCTAGTCACCGGAGCTCTGGGCAGCGTAGATCTAGTCAGCGGAGTTCCAATCAGCGGTGAGCCCGGCGACTGGCGGAGCTGTGGCTAGCCGGTTTGGCCGAGCGGGACCTTGGCCGGCGATTGGCAGAGCCTTGGTGGATTGTTGTGGCTAGCGGAGGATGCCAGCGGTGATGCTGTCCAGCGGAGGATGACGGTGAAGCTCGGCGGAGCTGTGGCTAGCAGTGGCTCGTTAGCGGAGTTCGCGGTGGTTTTGAGCCAGCGGAGGAGCTTGGCCAGCTGCGGAGTTTAGTCAGTTGAAGCAGTTTTGGTCAGCGGCACAGCGAAGCTCGACTTCAGCGGAGCTGAGCTTCGCTGGCGGTGGTGCTCTAGTTGAGGAGAAGTCGGCGGAAGGGCGCGCTGGCTGCAGAGCCTTGCTGGCGGAGGATGCTGGGCTGGCCGCTGAACGTTAGCCGGATGCTTAAGGAGATTGCAAATGAATGATTCGACGAGACCGTTAGATGAAGGTGAGCGGGAGGTTTGCCACTGATGGATGGCCTCACTGAGCAGAGGTTGATGGATAACGATGGGTGGCCAACGATGCCGCTGACGGATATCCTCGCTGAGCGGATGGCCAGCGGGCGGTGCCGCTGAAATATGGTTAGCGGGTGCTGAAGGATGGTCAGCGATGCGGTGCCGCCGAAGTATGGTCAGCGGAGACGTGGAGCGTATCGGAGGCCCGAGGCCCGTGAGTGGCGTGGGACTTAGCGGTGCAACCCAGGGGCGGCAGCACCTGGGTGTCCAGAGCAAATGGTTGGCGGAGGCCCTGGGCGAAATGATGGTTGGGTGCTCTTGGTGATTGTCTCTGATGCTGTCTAGCGGAGAAAACTTGTGGGTGCCGCTGACGGAGCTTTAGTGGAGGAATTTTGCCGCTGATGGAGCTAATCGCTGAGCGGCGGAAGCTTGGCGGTGCTATGCATGGCGGAAGGCGGCTCTGGAGCCTTGGCCAGCGGTGGTTGAGTTTTGGGCCAGCGGAGTCTCTTGCCGCTGACATGAGCATGGTGAATGGCAGGCCTAGCGGAAGATGTTGGGTGGCAGGTCGCTGTACAAGTTAGCGGAGTGTGACCTGGCGGTGATGCTGGTGGAAGCATGCAGAGATGAAGAAGCTATGCTACACAGCAGAAGCTCGTCATGAAGGCTGACAAAAGCTTGGCGGTGGTTGGCTAGCGGTGTACAGTGTAGCGGAAGATGGCTGGAGAATACCACAGTGCCCAAAGTGAACCTCCGGGTGTCCAGAGCAAATTGGAATTTTTTTTTTTTTTTTGTTTGCCAGCGTTGACCATACCCTTCCAGCGTTGACCAAGTGTTGTGGAAGTTGACTGGAGTTCTCACTAGCCCTTCTAGCAGACGTTGACCAAATTTGCCAGCGTTGACCAGCCAAAAACGGATGTTGACCAACCGTGATGGGATGAAGTTGGTGTTTGATCAGCCTAGGCAAAAAGTTGCCGCCAAGATGCATCAATTCCAACATAAACTCACTGGGAGCTTATGATGATTTCAAGAATTAGTGAGGTTGGAATAACTCAAAGAATAAAGAAATTTCTTTGAGTTCCGCTAAGCAGACTTAGCTCATGGTAGGTGACGAAGCCAATATGTTGGCTTCCCACAGACGGCGCCAATGTTAACGTTAGGATCCGTGGGGATCACTAGTTAGCTTTAGAGAGAGAGAGAGAGAGAGTGACACAAGCGAAGTATAGTGGTTCACCTCCCGCCTTAGCGGGAGACTACGTCCACTTGAAAGCTTATACTAGTGTGTCGAGCCTTGCGGCCTAACAAGATTACAAGAGATGTAATGGGATGGATTGAATGGTGTTTAAGTGGGAGGAGGCATTCCTTTTATAGGTGAAGGAAGCCATCTCCTTTACATTGTTTTCGATGTGGGACAAGCAACCACCACTTCTAGTCTAGAAAGTCTATTTGTGAGGGCATGTTGGCAAGGCCGGAAAGGTGGCTTCCCGGCGACGGATTTGTGACTTCCGGATACCGTAGCGTAGCTTGAACATAGGGCTACATGATGCAAGTAGCGGTTGGATCCCATGAGGGTGTTGTTTATGCTTGGTGAGGTAGCAAACTAGCCTTGCTGGTAGAGGTATCTACACCTTCGAAAACTCCACGCAAAATTTACAAATTCATAATTCATCTTAAATAGAGGAAGAGAGAACCCAAGAGCCCCGAAATTAGAACGTTGGAACTCAAAAATTGGAACGTTAGAACTGAAGAATTGGAACGTTGAAGATTTTACGTGAAGTTATTTTCTCTCTCCTCTCTAGCTATATTTAGCTAGGGTTTTTAGCTAAAGCTAAATTTAGCTTTTAAATAGGTATTCTGCTGGAGATAAAACTTATCCTAAAATTTGTTAAATTTCAAATTTTTTTTTTAAAAATAGGTATTCTGTTGGAGATGCCCTAAGCATTTTTCTTGAGTAGCTAATATAATTGGAACAACTACTATTTTTATTAAACACTAGGCATGCTTAATTTTTCTTCTCTCTGACTTTTTCCTAACACTAGCCCTTGGCTTGCATTACATCTCAAAAGGTAAAATTAAAGCACAGATAGGTTCCATCTGGCTGGGTCTTGATGATTTTGCACACCAAAGAAGCCTATTTTTGCAATCAAACGTATAACTTGGAGAGGTCTTCAGATAAAGCCTTCCGAAAATTAGTAAAAAGTAATCTACGTGAAAAGCCGAAAAGACAATGTGCCCCTGCAACAGTGTGGAATAAGTTCGTACATCTCATGGTGACTCTTTTCAGCCAACTGTTATTATACATTTATACTGATGGGATGACTCTTGTTACATGCATAACAATTCAACATGAACAAGAATTCAAGAATGACGGTTATGAATATCACAGTGCCATCATAAGTAATCGAAAGGCTACACATAACGACAGATATTGTTTTATCCAAGACTCTAACCACACTTTATATAAGAATTATACATGAACAATTGCTCTGTTGGGTGATGGCCTGTAAAAATCATCGTTCCCATTTGTTCCCGGCCTCATGAAGCAGTGAGCTCCCTCTCTGAAATGATCCGCCTCACTTCGTTTGCAAGATCCGATACATGTTTGTCTTTGCATTCTGCGGCAAGAAAAAATCAAAGGAAAAGAAGTTGTTCTAGTGTAGCATACATAACTAAGATAAATTCATAGGGCACCAAATTAACATTACCAAATTGAAGAAGGGCCTCTTCAAGTTTAAAAAGATACTCTCTATTAGGTCCTGAGGGACCTTTTGCCTGAACAATCTGTCTGCAGAATAGGAAAACTAAGAATATTATCTGAGGCTCATACTCCAGAGTAAAGAAAACACCAAATTACTGGAAAGGATGAATTATAGTTTAAGCCAGTGTTTAGCTTATGATTGGCAACTGATTAAGACTCAGGCTATGGATTTACTTAATTAATCAACATCACAGTGACCCAAATAAGATTGATGGTATCTGATCATCCATCAACAAGCAAATTTCAAATAACTATCCATCATAATATCAAGTCTCAATTTCTAATGTAAGCTAGATTTGGAGAAGCAAAATGCTCCTTACTTCATTTAGGTTTTGAATACTTGGATTAATATTTAACCAAATAACAGCTTGGTAGATGAAATTTACATACTTGGCAATATCTTCAATGGATGCAGGACCCAAATAGTTCACATTAAGCTTTTTATCTGGAGAGGCAATATATCTAAATGTAACAGTGTCAGTTCCCTTATGGTTTGAATAAAGCAAATCAAAAACACGTTTAAGTTTTTGGTGACTTTCGGTACTTACACCATTACGCCTGAAAGAGCTGGAGTCGTAGCCATCGGCTCCTGGAAGAAATTTCAATAATCCAACTTATGTAAATGGTCAAAATGCTAGAGTACACACGGAGTGATCATAAGGGGTTCTTGACTATTAGACTTACAGTAAAGAAATGAAGATAAGCCTTCTTGTCATACTGCTTCTCCCTCACTTCTAAGTGCTGAGTAATAATGCCATAGAAATCAAGTTGGGTAAGGAGACCATAATTGTGAGTGACGGAATGAAAAATTATGCATTGGAAATCAGTCAAATCACCATTCTCAAACTCCCACAAGAAGAAATAGCAAAACAACAGTAACAAGCACAAATTGATAAATCATTGCAAGATTTCTAGTGATCAAAGTCACCAGAAGGATTTGGACCATTTGATGTTATCAAGCTTCAAGTAACAAAGATAACCTTGACACAGCTTTGATAAATGTTTGTCATCTTAATTCTAAGGTTGCCATAGATGTCAACCAAATATGTGACTCAATATGTGCTGGTTTAAGATGTAAGTGGGTTCTGTTAAATTTGGTTACCTATAGGTGTTATGTAGAAGAATTTTAGTATAGCAAATGGAGGCACGCAAGCGCACGAACACAAAAACATGTTTACAACAGAAAGATAGCAGCTTTTGTACCTAGAAAACATGAACTAGTTTACAATGAAGATTAACCTTAAGATAAGAGTCCACCTCTAAAGCAATTTCTTGATCTTCCTTCTTTGAGATCTTGTAGGCAGCTCCCCACTAACAAAAGTAAGAACAATCATTGAAGTTGTATCCTGGTCTAATTTGCTAATAATTGAAATTCACAAGGAAATCATCAAACCGCCACTAAAAACTAGAAACTAGAAACTAAATGTAACATACATCCACTGATTAGCAGTTGTTATCTTTCCTGGTATATTGAAGAAACAGCATTACATTTCTCATCAAAAAATCAATGATATTAACATATGTTTTATGTTTGAGTGCCGAGTTACACAGAACAAATGTGAGATGAGAAACAAGCACTACGATTTCTACGACGATACATATGTTTGACTAATACAAAACACCAAACTGAATCTGTAAATGGGCGATTGAAGTTATTGAAACAACTTACACAGACTTCCCCCTCTGCAGGTTCCAATGTGACTGTTCTTCCTGGAAACTCAGGAGTCCCTCTGTGGTCAGTACTGCCTAATAAGAACACACCCATATCAGCAAACATGAATGTATTGAACAAATCAAAACTAAAACACACAGAGGGAGAGAGATAGAGAGAGAGAGAGAGAGAGGGACCTTGGTAGAAGACACGGCGATAGTCTTTGATGAATCCGACGACGCGTTCATCGAAGTTAAAGCCGGCTTTCCATATCAAAGAACCATAACCAAATACCCACATGACCATTTTTTCCCCGATCAGAATCTTACAGCTTTTTCAGCAATGAGTTTCTGTCGGAAAGCTGAGGGGCGATGACGAAGGAGAGGGGCCCGAGAACATTGTGTTTGGTGACTTGGTTCAATGATATAAGCGCAAGTGCATCCCAAATAACCAATTACTAAGCGACACGATGCTACTACTATTTGTCTACTTTGCCATCTCATTTCTAGCTATAGCTTCCGATCGAAATTTGGCATTTATTTCCTCCATCGTTCTAATTTTATCAGATGTCTTCAAATGGACAATTTGACATTCTATTCCTAAAATTTTGGATAGGTAAAATGTGCCTACAATGTATCTGATGACTGATGGTAAAACTGTCTTACTGTATGTAATATTTGTGTGTCTATATGTAGAACATTACATATGTCAGTGAGAATTGAACTCATAACCTTTACAATATTGAAATTACAACGTACCCCACATACCAAAATTACAATCTTATCAAAACATATTAATAAAAAGAGACTTTCAATAATCTAAGTTTATAAATTGTTCATATAGCATGCAATTTAACATATAACCTTTTTTTTATATATTAAGATGATGATCTTCTATATTTTAAGTTTGTATCAATATTTTTTTTTTTATATAATGTAATTCCTCATATCATTCCTGATGTCAGTGAGATTTGAACTCGTGACTTCTATGGTGTTAGTTAAGCTAGCTAACCAACAAGCCACGGCTCACCGACAATTTTTTTATTATTTTACATCAACTTTTTTTATATTTATATCAAAATATAAAATTATAATATTATTAGAAGATATTTGATTTTCATATATATATATATATATATATATATAGACACACACACACACACTATTATTAAGAGAAGAGAGCTTGCTCTCCATAACTGATTTTTTTTACGATTGGGAAAAAAATACAAACAGTACCCAACCTATGGCCCACTAGTAATTTCAGTACCCAAGTTTTCAAAACTATCACTTTGGTACCCAAGTTATCTAGCCCCACCCAACTTTAGTACCTGGAGCCGTTAACTCAGTAACGACGTCTGACAAGTGACATATATTGAAGGGTAATTTTGTCTTTTCATATTTAATTCATTATTTATATATATTATTTTTTTTTTTACCTCTTCTTCGCTCTCTCTCTCTCTCTCTAACCATTATCAACGACCAAGACCCGCGCCTCCTCCTCTCCAGCTGCCCCCCCCCGCCGCAACCCCTGCCGTGAAAATTCAAGAGCTCACCAAAACCCTGTCCCGCCAGTTCTGGGGCGTCACCTCGTTTCTCGCCCCGCCGCCCAATGCGGCCGCTCCGAAACCCGCCGAGCAGGGAGAGCCGTCCGATCCGGAGCTCTCCGAGGAGGACGTGATCGCCGGAATCCGGAGCGATTTCGCGGAGATCGGCAGAAAGTTCAAGAGAGGGATCTCGAAGCTTTCGAGCAATATGGCGGTTTCGGAGTTCACTAAGATCGCTTCGAATTTGCTTCAGTTTGGATCGGAGGAAGAGGCCGAGGCGGCTGGGCTGGCTCTCGGTGTGATGCCGGAGGTTCTTGCGTTCGTGAGAAATGTTTCTATGCATCCCGAGACTTGGCTCGATTTCCCTCTCTCTGATGATGATGAAGATTCAGATGGTATGCTTGACTTTCGATTGAACTTCAATTTGAGTAATTTGATTCAATGTGTGTTGAATTGTTGCTTAATTTGGTTGTGTTAGTGTAAATTAATGTTTATTTGTTCATCATTTTTATGAAGGATTTGATTTGAGATATTTGCTTTTCGCAAAGAGATTTCGTGTTTGTTGCGATTGCAGCTCTACATACTGAGAATAATGCAACTTAGAGGTTTTTCAGATAAGAATGAGGTGAATCTCAGCTAGGTTTTTCAGACCTGGAGGCGCTGCCGAGTGAAGCTCTCGACGGCTTTGTGGTTCTCTCGGCCAAGCTCCCGATGCCTCTCTCTCTCTGAGACTCACTCACACTATGAAGATGGGAAATGAAATTCCAAAGATTTGGATTGATGTTGTTTGATGTTTCCCAGGCTGTGAGGATCGGAGTTAGGGCCTTGATTGGTGGTGTGATTCGCTGTGACTTCTCTTTTTCTGGAAGATGCGACGGCTTCGGGGACGGTTTTGAACTGCAGACGGCGACCGGGTTTTGGTCACGAAGAGAGTGTGAGGAAGAAGAAGACGAACAGTGAAGGGACCATAACACCCTTCAAAGTTTGCCAGGTGGCTAACACCGTAACGGCAAACAGTGTTTTAGGTACTAAAGTTGGGTCGGGCTAGATAACCTGGGTACCAAAGTGATAGTTTTGAAAATTTGGGTACTGAAGTTACTAGTGGGCCATAGGTTGGGTACTGTTTGTATTTTTTTCCCTTTACGATTATAGTCCTAAAATATTAATAAATTTTAACACTAAATTAATTATCAAGGACGATAGCATCAATACATGAAATAAAAGATAAGTAAAAATATAAAATAAAAAGAAATCACATGGCTATAAATATGACAGAAAGAAACTTCCCACTGTTTAAGGAAAACTGAATTGGGAGAGAATTGAGTTGTACTTTCATTGATAATAGGGGTCTCTTTATATAGACGATTACAAGCATAGAGATAGAGTTGTACATGCAAATATAATCGTACATTGATTGGATATCTCCTAAGATTCTCCGAGAATATCTCTAATATAAACCCTATTTGAACTAGAGCAAGTAACCTCGAGTTTGGGCCAGACACATATTTTGGATTTACTTGAACACCCACTACTTTTTCATTAAGAAAAAACTTCCCACTATTTCATATCTTCCCACACACATAAGGTGTGGGCCTGCTAGTATATATATGTCACGCCCCGAACTCGGGTCAAATTTTTTTAAAATATTTCCCGAAATCCGAGGTGTGAGTAAAAATAAAAATAAACGAATAGAAATTAAAATCGACACTTTGTTAATGGGATTTACTTCTCATTTCGATATAAGGATAAATCCAACTCAAGATCACTAAGAGTACTCACTTCCAGAATAATGATCTTACATATACAAAACTCCAACTAACTCTAATTGCTTTTGATCACTAATCTTCATAATTCTTGTGTTTAATAACCTGCAAGACTGTTAAGGGGTGAGCTCAACCTGTGGTCAGTAGGGAGCTATTTCTCTTCACACAAAAGATAACCAAACAATTATCATATGGTATGCCTGAATGCATGTTCTATTCCCATTAATTCACATAGTGTTGAAGGATATTGACACTTAGTGTGCCTAGTCAAACTAGGATAAGTTCTATAGCTGTAATAGGAGAGGTTTCCTACTCCAAGTTAGATAAGGAATCCTTGTACTCTTAGATTATGCACTTTGTAATCCCTATATATAGGGCTCCTATTCTCTATAATGAAATACACTTCTCTCATCAATCTCTCTCAATACCAATATACTTAAACACGTTATCAGCACGACTCTAACCACAAAAACAGAAAACCAAAACTCATTCACAAAGCAGCCCCTAGCCCGAGCTAGCCGAGCCTTCGCTGCAGCCCGAGCGCCCGTGTGCTTGCAACCTTGCACAGCAGCCCCTGCTGCCCCCTTCCTGCAGCCCTGCGTTCCAGCCTGCTGCCACCGAAGCATCCCTGCTGCGCAAACAAGCCAACGCACACCCACTGCATCTTTTTCCCGTTCCTGTGCACATCTGTCTTCTTGCAAGCCTCGAAACGTCTAGTTCGGAAGCTCAGATCGAAAAACTTTCTTCATCAAAGTTGTTCGTCTCTGTCTCTTCCATCTAACCTCTGAATTTCAGCCTTATCGGAGTCATATTGAGATCTGTACACCAATCGAGGTACAAGCTGTTCAGAACAGAATCTGCTCCGAATTTTCACCAAGTAAGTATTCAAGAGTAAGTTTTGAAGTTCCTATAATTCAAATATTTCTTCTTTTCTCGGGGACTTGAAAACCTCCCTTCTTCTACATCCCACCTTTCTTATAACGTGGGTTCGATTCTTGAAAAGCGGAATCGTGGGGATTCACGCAATTAACGAACTAAGAGCGTTCGTAAGACTTCGGACTAAGAGCGTCCGTAAGCATCGATTTAACGAACTAAGAGCGTTCGTATGCTACGGACTAAGAGCATTCGTGAGCATCTATTTTGACCATTCAAACATCATTGTTTCGGTCTAATCCAATTATTCTTGGAAATCGATTTCTTGGTAGCATAGCTAGGAAATCTTATTTATATTAGTTTTCGTGGAAGCATTGACTCCGAAACTAACTTGTTCTTGTTTCATCTTTCAGGATGTCAAACATGAACAAACTCGATTTTGTTCCATTGGATTATGCAGGCAAAAGGTACTTAATTTGGGTCACTGATGTCGAGATCCACCTTATTGCCCGTGATTTATTGCATACAATCCAAGAGCTTTGTCCTATTGAAACAGCTCCAGACCCTCAGACTGAGAAAGATAATTCCAAGGCACTTGCCTTCATGAAACGTCACATGGATAGTGACCTACAGTTTGAGTTCATAAATGAGGAAAGCGCCATAAAGCTTTGGCATGTGCTTCGCGAACGATATGGCAATGTTCGTGACTCCATACTTCCGAATACAGAAGCAGAATGGAAAGATCTTCGCTTCTCTAAATTTGACACTGTCATGCAATTTTATTCGGAAGCTCTCAGCATCAGAGCAATGATGCGTCTCTGTGGAAAAACAATCACAGAAGACCAATTGATTGAGAAAACCCTCAATACCTTCCCCGTCTATGCTATGAGGTCCTCTACTTATTCCGGACTCATGTAAATGCAAGACGGATCACAAGTTTCCAACAGCTTATTGAAGCTATGGCCACTGCTGAAAGACATGGCAATGAACTTGTGCAAAGAAGATTTGATAGGCTTCAAGATAGCTATCAAGAGCATCATCCTATGGCTAGAGAAAGTCGCCATAGACGTCATGATCCATACGATCGAAATGCTCAAGAAGGTAATCGCTCAAGGCGACAATCTCACGACCGTAGGAGGCGTGATTTTGAGGGAAATAGGGTTGGAAACCATGGAGCCAACTTTGGCCATGGGCACCACTTTCCAACGCCACCAGTCCTAGGGACTATGCATATTGCGCCAATGCGCCTCAATCAAGGGAGAATCCTCTTCATGGTGTCTATTTCTGATATGGAACGTCTGATCAATGGACCTGAATTTGCAATGTACCTACGGAGGTAGTCGCATCATGGTGATCAAGACTTCGAGATCACAAAGACTTTAAATCTGGAGATGAAGACAAAATGCCGCAGATTTTTATTTATAGTCTTTTATTTTTCCAAGAATCATGTAATGGCTATTATGCCTTAAATCAATAAAATGACTTATTGTATTAACTCTTTCCCTCTAGGCGTACTCAAGAGTACTTGTGATGTCTAGGCAAGGTTTGATCTGAGAGAACGGTTTTAAAAGTGAGCAACGCTCCACCAAAATCTCGCCTTACCTTACCTGGTCACAACTAAATTGAAATTACCGAAAGGATTGAGTGACTACGATTTGTCTACGGTTTGATTTTTATATTGGATTAGATTTTGGTCAAGAAACTTTGATGTAATCATTGGCTATTATTAATAAAGTATCGATTTATTTTATCTCATGTCATGGACATACTTCTCGAACTTTATTACTTACAAGATGTAAGAGCCAATGGTTTTCATGCGGAAACGCATTGTAGAATGGACAAGAGTTCCTTTGCATTACCTCTAATGACTACGGACATAAACGAGTCTTAGAGAAACTTATGTGTCGCTCTAGTGGGTTGTATGCAACCACTATTCGAGTCATTGAATCCAACCATGTCATGAGAGATGATTTATGGGATTCCGACACATATAGGCTTTGGCACGACCGTTTGGGACACCCAGGTCGTGACATGATGATCCGTATATTAAAGACTTCACACGGACATCCCTTTTTCAGAACGAAAAGAAGTAAAACTCGGTTTTTGGACACCGAAGGAGCCCCTGCGCCTCACGGCGCCGTTCACCCCCAAATCCGGCCATCCTTGGCCGGCGCCGCCTTCTCCCTGCGGCCTCAGGGTGGCATTGACGCCACCAAGGCTCCTTTGTCTCCAACTTTTACTTCTAAAAGTCACTTGTGCCTTTGTGGCTCAACCAAAATCCTCATTGGTTGTTTATAAAGCCCATCATTCGTTCTGCAAAGCCTGCTCTTTAGCAAAGTTAGGATCGAGACCATCCTATGCAAATGACACTAAAGAAAATATACCATTCTTGCAAAGAATCCAAGGTGATATTTGTGGACCTATTCAACCATCATGCGGACCATTTCGATATTTTATGGTATTGGTTGATGCATCGACACACTGGTCACATGTCATGTTATTGTCCACAAGGAACGCTGCATTTGCTAAACTCCTAGCACAAATAATTAAGTTAAGGGCTCACTACCCTGATCATCCTATTAAGTCTATAAGATTAGACAATGCTGGAGAGTTTACATCAAAGATTTTTTTTGATGATTATTGCATGTCCATTGGGATTGATGTTGAACATCCTGTTCCTCATGTTCACACCCAAAATGGTCTCGCAGAAGCCGCCATTAAATGACTACAAATGGTCGCTAGGGCATTGGTAATGCGCACCAATCTCTCTATTTCTGCTTGGGGCTATGCAATATTGCATGCAGCTGTGCTTATTCGTCTGAGGCCCACTGCCACTCAACCCTTTTCTGCGTCCCAGATGGTGACTGGGTATGAGCCTAATGTCTCACACTTACGCATATTTGGGTGTGCAGTTTATGTGCCAATTGCGCCACCACAGCGCACCAAAATGGGTCCTCAACGACGATTAGGCGTTTACGTTGGTTATGATTCTCCAACGATTATCCGCTACATAGAACCCTTGACAGGCGATCTCTTTACCGCAAGATTTGCGGATTGTCACTTCGATGAGACAGTCTTGCCATCGTTAGGGGGAGATAAGAACATCAATGTTCAACAGGAACGACCGGAATTGTCGTGGTCTGTCCCCACTCTGTCTCATCTTGATCCCCGAACCGCACAGTCCGAAATTGAAGTGCGGAGAATTTTCGATCTTCAGAACGTAGCAGAATCGATGCCTGATGCGTTTTCTGATATCACTAAAGTGACGAGATCACACATACCTGCTGCAAACGTGCCTGCAAGGATTGATGTCCCTAAAAGTAGAGGACATGACGCCAACTCAAGAATGCATGAGCATGGCGCCAACGTCCCATCTCTCAATGATGGTGACGTTATGGCTAGGCCCACGGCTCCTGCCAGGAAGCGCGGGAGGCCCATAGGTTCGATGGATTCTCGCCCAAGAAAGAAAGCGAGTTTGGCACAGAATAATCCATTAATCATCGATATAAATAATCCATCTCATGAGAATATTCCGGATTATGGTTATGTCCAAGAGACATCATTGGGGGACGCTCCAATGTCAGAACCAACTCCAGAGAATAGAGAGATCTCCATAAATTACACTAGTGTACATGAGATGATGGATAGAAATTCTATGGCGATTGATGATGCATTTGCATATCATATTGCGAAAGGGATTATAGAATATGATGATATCGAACCTCGCTCTGTTGAAGAATGTCAACGAAGAGCAGATTGGCCTAAATGGAAAGATGCGATCCAGGTTGAATTGGATTCACTAACAAAGAGACAGGTATTTGGGCCTGTAACGCAGACACCCCCAAGTGTAAAGCCTGTTGGCCATAAATGGGTCTTTGTTAGAAAGCGTAATGAGAAAAATGAGGTGGTAAGATATAAAGCCCGCCTTGTGGCGCAAGGTTTCTCACAACGCCCTGGAATCGACTACGAGGAGACATATTCTCCCGTAATGGACGTTATAACGTTCCGCTACCTTGTCAGTTTGGTAGTTTCCGAAAAACTTGACATGCAGCTTATGGATGTGGTTACAGCATATCTCTATGGGGATCTAGATTCAGAGATATATATGAAGGTTCCAGACGGACTTCAATTACCCAAATCAAGTGGCTCTAAACCACAGAGCGCGTTTTCAATAAGATTAAAACGCTCACTATATGGATTAAAACAATCTGGACGGATGTGGTATAACCGTCTAAGTGACTACTTGATTGGGAAGGGATATATTAACAATGAAATATGCCCATGCGTGTTCATTAAAAGAACAAGTTCCGGATTTGCAATCGTAGCAGTTTATGTCGATGACATGAACCTAATTGGAACTCTAGATGAGTTGAAGGAAACTGCTAAATACTTGAAATCCGAATTTGAGATGAAAGATCTTGGGAAGACACGGTTTTGTCTCGGTTTAGAACTCGAGCACCGTAGTGATGGGATTTTGATCCATCAGTCTGCATATACTCAGAAAATTCTAAGGCGCTTTAATGAAGATAAAGCAAAGCCTGTGAGTACTCCCATGATCGGTCGTAGTCTTGAGCCCGGAAAAGATCCGTTTCGTCCAAAGGATGAGGACGAAGAAGCATTAGAGGCCGAAGTGCCCTATTTAAGTGCAATAGGCGCATTATTGTACTTAGCTCAATGCACAAGACCGGATATCTCATTCGCAGTGAACTTGTTAGCTCAACATAGCTCTGCGCCAACACGCCGCCATTGGATTGGTGAAAAGACAATCTTTCGATACCCAGGAGGTACGATTGATATGGGCCTATTTTATCCCTACAGAGAGAAAAGGAATGACGGAAGAATGGGATCGGACCCCATTAGGCATGAAGCCGCCGTCCACCACAACATAGTGGCCGGCCATGTTGCTGCCAACGCCGCCACCACCATCAAGGGTGGCCGGCCTCACCCTATCCCCCCTCCATCAAAACGACAATGATGTCTTGATGGGTTTTGCTGATGCAGGGTACCTCTCTGACCCTCACAAAGGTCGCTCCCAAACAGGTTATGTCTTTACCATGGGAAGCATCGCGATATCTTGGAGGTCTACAAAACAGACCCTTGTTGCTACTTCCTCGAATCATGCAGAGATTATTGCTCTACATGAAGCTGTACGTGAATGTATATGGCTAAGGTCTGTAATTCGACACATTCAAGGAAGTTGTGGTTTGAAGTCTACCACAGATGAACCTACATGCATTTATGAGGATAATGCAGCTTGTATTGAACAAATGAAGTTAGGTTTCATCAAGGGCGACAACACCAAGCATATATCGCCTAAGTTCTTTTATAATCAGCAACAACAATCACTTCTAAAGATTGAAGTGAATCAAATCCGATTAGAGGATAATGTAGCGGACTTATTCACTAAGTCGTTACCTAAATCCACCTTCGAGAAACATGTGAAGAGTATCGGATTAAGAAGGTTATCCGAACTCCCATGATTGTAGCAATCAGGGGGAGATTTCGACATCAGGGGGAGTTACTCAGTCTCGAAGGATCAAGGACGTGTTGCACTCTTTTCTCCTCCTCGAGTTCATTTTTATCCCACAGGGTTTTTCACTTGAGCAAGGTTTTTAACGAGGCAACGGATGAAGCGTCACCACCAAGTTTGAGCGGCACAAGGGGGAGTGTTGAAGGATATTGACACTTAGTGTGCCTAGTCAAACTAGGATAAGTTCTATAGCTGTAATAGGAGAGGTTTCCTACTCCAAGTTAGATAAGGAATCCTTGTATTCTTAGATTATGCACTTTGTAATCCCTATATATAGGGCTCCTATTCTCTATAATGAAATACACTTCTCTCATCAATCTCTCTCAATACCAATATACTTAAACACATAGCAATATAAACTGAGCCTACATGTCCCATACCATGTATTTTACCACAAAGGTGACTCAGAGTACCCAACTGTATGAACTAACCCCGACCCAAAATCAATCCCCCTAACCCTCTTTTGCTAGTCATCTTGTCCATGCCCCTTTCGCCAGTCCCGAATTACCCTTTCAATCCTATACTAATTGCACATTAACAATGGGCATACTTGGGATCTGGTACCTGCTTAGGTTATGGACTCAACTAGGCAAAAGATAAATTTCAAACTTTCTTATATCGATAACATTATACATATCACCATCGCCACCTTTATACTTCATATGTACTCAATGGATGATGCATCAATTGATAATATATACTTCGCAATGTAATTGCATCAAATATTCATTCATTCCATAACAAACATGTCAGGCAACATATATGCATACAATACAGTTGAGTAGAGGTTCCCCAGATCCCCCTACCTGGATTCCAAGCTATTATTGTATAGAGACATATTCCTGCATAAAAAGTAAATATCCAAGTACAATTCACATTTCCTATGCATAAGCACATAATTTATTTTAAACACAAAGCTATGATTCTGCCTTAAGAACATACTCCAATATCGAGCTTATGTCTTAAGAAAATGGTACCTAAAATCTCAGGCCATTTTGGATTTCACTTGAAGTGCTAAATAACTAACCAAAATGTCTTGCAGATTTATTGTGAAGGAACACTGATTTCACAATGACATAAGTATCTCATATGAATTCAGTAAATGGCGTCACATGTTTTGGTTAAAAATAGAAGAATCTCTATCTTCAGTTTGTGGTCGACCTAAACAAGTTTGAATAAAGGAACCTATTGAAATGAAATGGAACAAACAGAAACATAATGAAAATTGCAGAATTTCCTGTGGAAGACCCTCAACTTCGAAAAATCATAACTTACTCTAGAAAAAATCTTTTTCATGAGATTTTAATTCTGAAATGATCTTTGAGAGGTCTACTGAAACTTTCATGAAGACAACAACTTCAAATACCCAGCCAAAATGTACAGTTTTTAGTAAAAAGGAAACTGGGTCAAAAACAACATATTGCAGGCCTCTGTTTTTAGCCTCAAAATTAACCATTGAATCTTACATGAAATTATATGAAACTGTATAGATATTAAGCCTGAAGTATAAGTTTTCAACACATGCAAATAGTTTCTAAAAAGAAGATCTAGATCAAAGGATATGGTTGCTCAAAGTTAACTAATGATTATAATGCATAAACTTGTTCTAGCTTTCTCCAATGCCTACAAACTAATGTTTGAGGTTATTGCTCAGTCTAAGGTTGTTAAACTGATGCATATAGGTTCTTTGATCACTCTAACCTCTTGTTGTTAAGATAAAATAAGAATTCTAACCCAAACAACAACCTAAGAATTACTCAGGACACCCATTCTTATGGAACCAGTTCTCTAATCATCTTGATTTGTTTCTATGCTTACTTTCTATTTAAAAATCATTTAGGTTACTAATTGTGTAGAAGCTTAAACCAATTTAGACAAGAACTAAGCTAAACATAAGAACAAGAACAATTGAAATAGCTTATAGGACTGAATTCACCTTAATTTGAATCCCATTCAGAATATCAATCAAACTACTCTTGTTAATTCCTCCTTCCTTCACTTCAGGTATCTCTCTCACGTCTCATCTTTCTCTCTTCTATTTTCTTTTCCGATCCTCTATCTTAATCTCTCTCTTTTGTTTTCTTCTTTTCTTTCATGCTCCTATTCCTCAGATACATACTCTTCTTTCTTTCTTTTTCCTTTCCTTTATTTTCTTCTAATCTCCTCTATTCTATCTTGATCTCTCCCTTTTGTTTCCTTTCTGTTTATTTCTTTCTTTCTATTTTA
Source organism: Rosa lucieae (assembly GCA_024704745.1). NCBI lineage: Eukaryota > Viridiplantae > Streptophyta > Magnoliopsida > Rosales > Rosaceae > Rosa > Rosa lucieae. The sequence goes on along the minus strand of CM045497.1, from coordinate 55,996,716 downwards.
CTGCAGTCCTTCTCTCTATCTCCCTCACTCTCACGTTCTTTCTGTTCTATTGCTTATTGTATTGTGGGTATGAATCAAGTAGATAGCTGCTATTTATACTAGTCAGGTTCTTGGCCATCAAGCAAAACAATCATAATTAAATCTGCATAAAGATGTGTTTGTCCATACCTATCACTTAATGATTTGATCACCAAGCATTCAATAGATATACTTGTGCAGTCCTATCTCTTAATAGAAACCTTCATCAATAAGTATTGCAGAGATATGTATGAAAGCTCTCATGCCTTCATAACTTAATGACCAAGGTTAAATATAAAAACATATGTGAAGAAGATAAGCTGTATTTCTATAATCTGGGGATATCCAAGTGATAGCAGTAGACTAGAAGTTCTATGATGGATAAATAGAGCTTGATCTATAAATTGAGTGATGCCACCTCCAGCTACTAGTTAGCTTAGTTTACATATTAATTCACCAACACTTACAATTCCCAATTTTGCATAATCACTCAAATAGAAAACTTACTCACACTTGGATATGAACAATGACTAATAAGATATTCATCATCCCAATCTTCAATCTTTCATTGTGCTACCAACACTAGGATCATATCACTCTTTTACATTAGGGAATGCCGGCCACCTCCAATTCTACTCATACTATCAAGATCTAATTACTTTAGACTATAAACTTAACATTAATAGGTCATATAATATCAAGGTAGATACATGGCTCCCAAAGATTAATTTATTACTCAATTAAGCTGTAGCTGCACTCTAGTTCTTCATATATATATATATATATATATATATATATATAAAGGTCGTTAAACTAGCTAGTGTGGGGGGAAATGTATAAATTCCTAATGACTATGTCTAGCGTATGTGTACAAGGATACCATAATCTTAACTATAATACCTAAGCACAACATCTAAATTTATCAATGCAATATTAGTTCACAAGCACAACAATCCAACTATATTGTCATCAAATTAGTATTTGTAATTAAAATTTACATACTTGTATATGAGGACTAAATAGTGAACCGGTATTCATCTTTCTTCATAAACAAGTATATATAAGGAACAACACGTATACATATATACAAATTTGTAAATAAAAATATTTATTAAAATTTTGGGTTGTCACAATATATAAACAAACTTCATTCTTAACATTTTATTCTTGACACTAATATCTAATATATACATTTACCAAACACATTAATTATTGACGTACATATTTACTAACACATGTTTATACCATAAATACAGATACTTAGACATGTACAATGACAAAACTAATGCATTTGACGACAAAGTTATAATAGTTACAAAAATGTTAGAAGGTGAAAATTACAAGTTACAACATAATCACTAAGTGACAAATACAATACTATTAGCAATATATGTTATTCAATTTGAAATTAGAGTACACTTTTGCACAAACCTTTTGGAACAAAACGTTTGGAAAATTATAGTATCAAAATATCTGCTTTAAGGATTAGAGTGAAGAGATTTTATCTCAAATTCACTTTTCAGCCTTGTCCGTTCTCATATAATCTATGATTTTCTTCACCATTTGTAGTGATTCTTTACCCCGTTGTCCTCGATCTTATGGTGATTCTAGTTTCATCTTCCTCACTCAACGAATAAAAGAAAAAAGCAAACCAAAGACCATAAACAAAGACAAACATAGTATTACATATATTTCCCACATTCTCAAGATATGGTCAAAAAGTACATACATTAATTTGTCATCTCCTTGTGATGAGATGGTTGATAGGAAATCCACCTTCTCTTGTTGTTACAAAGGTGTTTAAACCCAATTTATACCCTTAAATTGCCTTATGTAATATATCCTAAAAAAAAAAACGATCTCACATAATGTGATTTGAAAATTGTAAATTAAACCTCAATTGGAATCATGGACAGAATTCTCATGATTCTTGTGGGTTAATTGGAACTTTGACAACATTCTCCTCGAGTCCAATAGTATCATTCTTGCTATCAACAGTTGTTGATGATCTTGCAGTATCATGAGTGATTGGCAATTCATGATCAATAGTTTTCACATCTTTCATTGAGGCTGAACGTTCTTTACTTTTACCCCACACAACAGCATAGAGGCCAATGACTATGAGAATGGTCCCAATTACACTGAAAAATGACACAAAAATGCACCATTTTTTTTTTTTAGAAGAGACACAAAAATGCATTAAGTCATAGAAACATAATATAGTTGCACCAAAAGTTAGTGAAAATTAGAGATGTGATCTTTAAAGTGGTTCATTAAGTGTGGTACGGTAGTTAACATGCGTATTAATGTATACCTTCCAAGGCGGACTTGCTCAGCTAAAATAATGGCGGCTAGAGCGGCGGTGATGATCATGGCCAGTGGGCTGAAAGCTGTGACGAACACAGGGCCTTGTTCCTTCATCACAATCCCTTGAACATAAAATGCAATTCCAGAGCAAACTATCCCCTGATCACAATCAAAGAGAGTCATCGTGTCAGACACTTATTTTATCTTATTAATCTCTTCAGAATTAATTATATGAAATGATAACTCACAGAGTAAGCTGCAGCAAGGAGCCTAGAGTCCCAGCCTATAACCCAAACACTCATGTTGTGTTCGATAACTAGTGTAGCTACGGCACCTTCCAAAGCACCCATGAAGCAGATCAAAGCAGTGAGAGAGAGCTCTGCTGGGTACACCTTCAAAGTAAACGACTGAAACGCAAAGTATAGTAGTAATCGATTAGCTCAACGTAACAGACACCAGAAAAAAATCGTGTATACAATAAAACTCTAGCTAGCTGGGTGCAACTTACTTGGAGAATGAAGAAACCGGACCAACCACAGCAACGAGCTAGGAGCATGACAGTGCCGAGAACCCAATGCTTGTCGGTGGCGGCAGCAGTGGTTGCATGGTGACTAGCTTGTGCACTTATAAATTCAACGATCGGGCCTTTGTAAAACGTCATGAGCATTGCTCCACTGACGGTGATTACAGTTCCGATCACCTTTGCTACGCTAGGGATCTTCTTCAAATTGATTTTCTCCAACCTATAAATGACATGATGATCGATGAATAAACCCACCAACTATATATATGGACAGTGATTATTTGTATATCAACCTTTAATTACCTGAAAATAAGTGCGAAAATGAAGGTAATGGCAGGGAGGATATTAGCAGTGGCTGAAGCAAATGTTGCGGAAGTGTATGTCATTCCCACGAAGTATAAGTTTTGAGCTAGCACAGGCCTGCATGCAATAGCATATATATAGTCAAATTAATGCCGTTCAATTCAAACAATAGGATGATCATCTGCCGGTTAATCTAATGAGTGACTTACTCGAGAAAACCAAGCACCATTATTCTTAGGAAGATGGAGGGAGTCAGTTTTGGCCTTATTTTCCTGAAAAAAAAAAAAAAAAAAAAAACAACGATACTATTAGTTCATGTGTATATGATTGGCTTCGTTTAACAATATAATGTGCTAGATACCTAACAAGTGATATTGACCTAGTAAACAATATACATTCATGCATGTTAATGTGCGATAGAAGAGAAAGACGGGAGCCAAACCTTTCGAGGACAAGTGCGAAGGGTGCGATCACAGCAAAGGCAATGAAATGCCTATAGGTAGCCAGGACGAAGTGGTTCATACCGCGCTTTAAACCAACCATGCTTATAATATACATCCCAGCATATCCAAATTGCAGGGACACCATAGCCAAGTAAGGCTTTATCTTGTTAAGAAACGGACTCAGTCTTTCATATGAACCTTTGTTTGCCATCTTAAATCAGATGTGATAAAAGCACCCTCTGTTTGCTATACCTAATTAACTAGCTCACAATGCTATTACTCTCAAACAAGTTACTAGCCACTGCTCGGTCTATGCTTGCCTACTCTAAAATGAGAGAGGGCCTTCTTATAGCCCCAAAAAGCAGAAGAAAAACAAAATTAATTAAGAGCAATGACATTAGTTAGCTGTTTCAACTTTTTGCATATACAGGCACTACTCATCTTGCATTATCTTATCCCATTAAAATATTAAACAAAACTATTCCAAGTAATTACTGTGGATAAGAATGTGGATTCCTACGAAATAAGGCCTCTGGCTTTTCATTGGGGGGCCTACCTGCCAATGAGCAATTATTTGGATCCTCGACTGAAAAAGGTTGCCTACGTTATCAATTTGGGAATCACTTCCTTTTTTTGGTGAATATTTGGGACTCACTTCCTAACTCCATGGGAGGTAGGGTTTAAGATTACCATGATTAGCTAGAATTAATATGTGGGTTAGATACATATCTGAAATTGTAAGGGATTGTTTCGATCTATTGTCTCTACTTATATACAAATTTCCATTTACAATTAATTTAGATCAAATTTTATATAAAAAAAAAAATTAGATCAAATCAATGATAATGAACCAATATTATACTGAGAAAATGTATGAAGTTAAAAGCATTTAAATCACTTTAATTAGAATGATATCACTATTTTGTGTATCTAATAAGTTTAATTTTAGGTTTAATGGGCTAGCTAGCTTGATTTTATAACTGAGAGTTCCATTGTCAACATTCACAATGTGACTCATGAGTTCATGAGTACGCATTGGCATATGGAATTGTCCTTACTTTCCTTTTCATTGTTTCTTGAGAATTATAAGTGGGGAATTGATTGACCCATCAAACGAAACATAGAATAAGTGCTCTTTTGCATGATATATGATGTATGCAGAGGCTTATATATGTGTGGTTGGTGTTTATATGGATATTGGTGCTAGTAAGAGTGGCCACCACTGGGAAAACATGGCCAAGAGGGACTCACTGTTTAATTTTTATTGGGAGTTAACATATATAGTTAGGCAGTGTGAATGTAACTTGGCATGCTCAGTGGAGGACTGACTATACATGATACCCATAAATTAATCGACTACTGTTTTCTGCATTAACTAAGAGAGATCTAGATTACATATCTTGTGATTTAAGGAACGTTAAGCACTTTTGGGTCTCTAGGAAATGTAGATAGTCTTACGTTCATTGAGATTATATCTTATCCATTGTCCATCATTAAAATGCAAAGTTAGCTTCCTTACTGGCAATAGTGTTGTGTGCGCTGCCTAGCCATTCATCTTGGATCAATGACAAACATATAGGAGGAGCTCTTTGAATGGCTTTCTGAAAGAGTGGTTCTAGTTAGACCTCCAAATTTGCTATTTGGACCTCACATACTTAGTACACCTCTAATTTACTTTTTAGAATACTTGAAAAGCTAAGTAGACCTCCTTATTTTTACCAAAACGCCCTTAAACAAGAGATATAACAATTTGTTACTCTATATTTTTTATCTCTCTTCAACCACGAGAATAAGAATGAATCAAAATCACATTATATTGCTCTCTTATGAGTAAGTCTCTCCTCCACAAAAATTAATCAGAGGGTTGGTTCTCAATCTTCATATGTTGTTGGAATCTCTTTGAATTTGCTAAAAGAATGATTTCAAGGGTTTTTGGGTTAGAACATAGAGTAATAACTATATCATAATATTCAATTAATTTAGTTTAAAAAAATTCCAAATCAGATTATTTTGAATTAATTTTTGTATTAAATGATGGGCCATGTATAGAAATTATTATTTTTACTTAATTATTTTAGGTAAATTGTAAAACTACATAGGTAATAAAAGGAAATTTTGAAAAAAATAATAATAATTAATTGAATGTTATATTTGATTGGAGAAGGTAAGAAGAGTATTTATTTATTTTTTTTTTCATTTTTCTCTCTTCGTCCTTATTTGTCTTTTCATATAACTTGACAAAGTCTATTAATAATTAAAAAAAGTTGGAGGTTCAAATATCAAATTTGGAGGTCCAACTAGAATCACCCTTTCTGAAATGGATGATAAGACATGTCTAGTATGAGGTCTGTTTATTTAAGGAATAGCTTTTAAAAAACTGTGAGCAACAAGTAAATCTGATGGCTGAAAACAAATGCACAGTTTTAAGTTATTATCATTTCAGGTTTTAAATATAATACAAGTGTTTAAGATACATTTGTCCCTCATAGTCCCTTAAAACTGTCCCTTAATTAGGTGAGCAAGATTGTGTCTTGTGTCTGGTATATTCTTGTTGTAATATAAATAGCTTCAGCATCACTAAGGGTAAATTATTCAACAAAAAAAGGTACAGTACAATATAAATCCCATTATCTAACATTAGTTGGTATGTTTGGTTTGGTGGAAGGCTTCATTGTCCATTGCTAGATATTGACCGGTAATATGCAGGCACGGAATTAAAGGGGGGCTGGATTGAGCTGCAGCCCACCTATTTTTGTGGAAAAAGTATTTTAAATATAGGTTTTATATAGGGTGTAACCTCTATAAAGTCAAAAATCTCCTCCCCGTTGTAAATACTACAATTATGTGGCTGTCCACGTAATTATTTTGGGACAACATGTAATACTCATTAGTTAGAGTCCATTATGTAAATTGAGGAAACTTGAGATTGATCCACCAAGAAACCATAAGAGTGGTCACCAAGTAACCTTGAGAGTGATCACCAAGTCATCTTATGAGTGATCATCAAGTCACCATATGAGTGATCACCAAGTTAGTGTGATCATCAAGTAACTCTACCCCTATTTAAAGGGAACTAATGAGAATGAGAAGACACACCTCTTTCCCCATTTATTCTTCTTTCTTCATACTCTACTTTCTAGCAAGCAAGTTATCTCATTTTATAACACGTTATCAGCCCGATAGTCTCTCGTATAAGCTCCTGGAGTTTCAAGAGTCATATGGTGCAACTTCGTTCCAGGTAATACTCTTGATCTAGAGTTTAACTTGCTTGCTCTTTGTTCATATGGTATTCTCCAATATTTATTATGTCAACCACGAGGATATGCACAATTTGAAATGCAATTACATCTACAACATTCATTGTACGAGTGGGCATCAATATTCGAGTTGTTCTAGGCATCTTGCTAGCCACACATATCAATGAGGTAAGTACACATTGTTTATCATCTTAACTTATTACCGTCCTTTTGTTTGTTTATGCTACATTTAATCATTTATATCTTTATTCATTATAAGGAACCAAAAATTCCTAATGGGTCTATCTCGAACCCGAAGTTTCAAGTGCTAAGAGTTTGAACCCCAAGTTCAAACCACCAAAATTTGGAACACGAAGTTCCTAGTTGGTTTGTCTTGAACCCAAAGTTTCGAGTACTAAGTGTTTGACCCGAAGTTCAAACCTTCCTAGTTGGTTCGTCTTGAACCCAAAGTTTCGAGTACTAAGTGTTTGACCCGAAGTTCAAACCACCAAAATTTAGAACCAAGAAGTTATAATAATAAAGTCTCGAACCTAAAGCTTCGAGTACATACATGGCTTATTCATATTCAAGCATGAATATGAAAAATAGATGCTCTCAACTAAAGAAAGATGGAGAAGGCATATGTCTTGTAACAGTGCGACCACGCACATGATCCTTCGAGATCAAAAATATTTCTCCAATTCAAGTTTGACGCGAGCAAAAGTGACATCCATTTCAAGTCTTGCAGACCTAATTGAAGGTTCTAGAAGAGCTCATATTCGGTTACCAAGTGGTACTCAATTATCCATTCAAGATGCATTATACTCCTCCAGACGTAGAAGGAATCTATTGAGTTTTAAAGATATACACTTGAATGGGTATCACATAGAGACGACAAATGAGAATAATGTGGAATATCTTTGCATTACGTCCAATACTTGCAGCCAAAGGATTACATTGGAAAGATTGGTTGCCCTCTCATTTGGTTTGTATTATACAACCATTAAGTTAATTAAGGCATACCATGTCGTAAACCAGCAGTTTACTGTTCAACATATATTTATGCTTTGGTATGACAGTTTGGGTCACCCCGGATCCACCATGATACTAGGATCATCGCAAATTCCAATGGACACCCATTGTTGAATAAGAATATTATTTTGCCAAGCAATAATCCTTGTAAAGCATGCTCACAAGGAAAGTTGATCATGAGGCCATCTTTTGCAAAGGTTAATCCAAATTCCCCATCATTTTTACAAAGAGTTCAAGGGGACATTTGTGGGCCTATCCAACCGTCTTGTAGACCATTTCGGTATTTTATGGTCATGATTGATGCTACTACAAGATGATCACATGTAAAATACCATATTTTAGAACATGCAGTTCTAATTAGTAAAACTCGAATTGATGGAAACTTAATGTTTCTCGATTATAAGAGGACTAGAAGTTCCTCAAATTGGTATTACATGAAAATGGGCGTACAGTCTCTCTTATTATAATTACATGGGAACCTAAAGTTCACTCCACTCTTAGAACCTGAAGCTTCTAATTGTGGAGACTCGAACTTGAAGTTTCAAGTTGATCTAGAATGAAAAAAACTTCTAGTATGTGTCACCCTTGAACCTAAACTTTCGAGTATGTTGTTTTCAACATGAGATTGTACAAGAACCTGAAGTTCTAAATCCTGACACATCCCATTTATGAAAACGTTGTGTCAACAACATAATGTGATAGTGTTCATGGTCATTAAAGTTCTGGTAACAACAATAATCTCGATCAGGTCTTGTAGATCTGATTGATCGATGACCCCGGAAGAGTTCATTTAGTGGAGTATAGTTGCATTATGCACCTCCAAAAGAGACATATATTGGAAGAACTTGCCATCTTGTATGGGTTGTATCATAAAGCCAATTTTGACATGGCCAAATCATAACCACAAGAAGTGGAATAGTGCAAATGAAAAGACCATATCAGTGGTGCACAAAAATCATGGGAATGCTTCCTACATGTGAGATGGAATTAAGCATTGGGCATATGCATGTTTTGCACTCCATACTATAGTAGATTTTTATCAAGCCACTTTGGAAGAGAAGTGACCAAAGTAAGCACTGAGATGCTTTCAACATGCTTGATATTCCACCATGCTATATTACGAGTCCTCCTTTATTTTGGCTATGACTTCCACCATAATAATATTAAAACATGGTGTTGTGAATTTTGTGATTGAAAGATATTAGAACCTGAAGTTTCTTTACCTTTAATCACATGAGAACTTGAAGTTTCTCAAATGTATCGCCAAAAAGAGATCGAAACTTGAAGTTTCTTGATCCTTGATTATATGAGAGCTTGCAGTTCTTCAGTAATGTTAATGTGGATCCTCTAAATAAATTTCATGCTCCATTTGGAACCTGAAGTTCCAAAAGTTATTTAAACTCGACCCAGAAGCTTTGAGTATAATTAAAGGGTCACAAAGAGCACAACCGTAAACCTCGAACTAGAATTTTCGAGTGAAATATTGTGACATGAAATTCAAAGATGTCGCCTTGTTAAGAACCTAGAGTTCTAACATTTATGGATCCCAATGCATCGTTTCCTTCTAAGTAAATTTGGCGAAAGAAAGAAGGAAAGATATGTGCTGCAATGATGTGCATGATCTCTAAAGATCATAAGTAGCTCTCAATATTTATCTTTACCAAGGTAAAGGTAATCTATCTCAGATCCTATAGACCTTGGTGGATAGCTCTAGAAGAGACTGCATTTATGTTACCAAAATGAGAGATATTTTTGTGTTTGGTACCTTCAGTACTTAAAGTGCGTGGTGTATATTATAAAAAACATCCACTCTCTCATTTGGATCATATTACACAACAATACGAGGCATATATGGTTATGAACCAGAAGTTCACCAAGCCAAATACATTAATTTGGCATGACCAAATTGGTCATTCATATTGTGTAAGATTACCAACAAGCTCCAACGAGATTCATTGTTGAGTTCAAATATTGTTGTGTTAAACAATAGTAATTGCAAAATTTGCTCATGCGGAATTTTGTCAAGAAGCAGTATTGCACATATGATTTGTCACTTCAATTAGACAATATTCCCGCCGTTAGGGGGAGAAAAGAAAAGAGTATCTTTGATGAAAGGCATGAATCTGTCTTATATTGGGCCTTGTACCTGACGTATGATGGGTAATTCATGTTGAGAAAATTTATCATTCACACTTGAGCATGAATCAGCAAATTCATCATGTCTCAAATTGAATCTTGTACCTAAAGTACGAAGGATTTATTAATCACTACTTCTGAAGTGAATTGGTTCACAAGTGACAAAATCATGTGCTAAATACAATCCTTATAGTTGGGATAAAAATTTCCTAAAGCATGAAAAGATTGTACAAGCAGTCTAGACCACACTCGAATCATGGAAAACGTGTTGGTCCAAATGACATGATTATCCTGATGAGACTGTCATACTAAAATGTTAGCACTCCTAACGAGGCTGCACAAATAAAGCTTGCAAAAGCTATTATAAATGATGTCATGGTTGGACATCTCATCAAATATGTCAATCGCCTGAAGAGTGACATATCTATAGGTTCCAAAGTTCTATCTACTGTGAAGTAGAGGTTATAAAGCTCTATATCACTCTAACGCTCTAGATGAGGTTATGAGTAAACGATCCACATTCTCTAAACAAGTTCATCCATGCGATATGAATGTCCTATAAGAGATACAAGTCTGTCGAGCAATGATGAAAGCCCCAGAAGAGGCATGGGTACCCAATATCAATAAACTATATGGATAGCTAATGCATGCGTATGAGAATAGTGGGATCACAAAATTAACGATAATCGATGATTGATATTATCTATGGTAGCTACCAAAATTATCAAGGGCTATGATGACATTGAATCACGTTCTCATACAAAATTCGACATGATTATTGGCCAAACTAGAAAAGGGCATTTCCTGTATAATGATGAACGTGAAATAGTTGAACCTATAGTTCAAACACCAAACCAAATATTTTCTTAACCTGGAAGGTTAAAGATCAGTGTTTGAGATAATGCGAAATTACATCGCTAGTTATGGCACAAGGTTTCTCAATTGAGATAAGGGTTATGATTATCAATATAATCTCCTTTTATATATACAATTACCTTCGTATCAGTACAATGCCATATATATCTATTATGGCAAGTTGGTGTTATGGAGGTTTCATATACCCTAACACTTTTTGTGTAAAAATCCATCCAAGCTGAGGAATGCTTGAAGTGTATCGCCAAAAGCGATTACTCATGGATTTAAAGACGTATCACTATCTCTAAAGTTATAGTGCCATAAAACATATTTATTAATGCTAATCTCTGAAAGACTTAGATTGCCCAAAAAGTAGTCCATAAAGAAATCAGAGAGCCATAATCTCAATTATGGTGTTAAAGAGCTTCATGCTCATAGTAAGTACCCAATTCAATCACTGCAAAATGTGCCCTAAGTTGCCTTATTGAGTACTTCAACAAACCAAAACTTTCGAACTCGAAATTTGTTGCAACATACTTTGGAAAAGGTTATGGGTGTAGTTAGAGCTCCTGAAGAGTCTACTAACTTATTTTCACACATTTGTGTGAATGGCTTGTTAAGCCATATAAATTTGTTTATGCTTCATCATATTCACAAAGGTAAATGTGAAAATTTATCAATATGCATATTATGATTATTTCTCACAATCAAGAGCATATGGATTTATAACAAATAGGTTTTATGTGGTAAAAAGCTTTAGATATAGCCTAGTTTCCCCCAGCATTGCTCTAACCTTACATGTACAAAAATAAGTGATAAGCACTTATACATAGCATATAAGTCACCCTTCAGTGAGAAATATCAAAACCGCCATGCATGAAGGTTTTGCATCTTCTAAGGCTGAAGTTCAAGGAAAAAAACGCTCATCATCCATATCAAGTCAAAGTCTACACATTTGGAAGATGGTGTATAATATCAATGTGCTTCATCAACAATATCATTAAAGCTTGCAACCATGAGGGGGAGATTCCAATCAGGGGAAGCACCCAAAATCATTCTCAATATGACATATGCGCGTTGTACTCTTTTTCCTTCGACCAGGGTTATTTTTTCCCACTGGGTTTTTATTACCTGGCAAGGTTTTAACGAGGCAACAAAAAGTGCGTCCAACACCAAAATTAATTGGTGGACATCCAAGGGGGAGTGTTGTAAATACTACAATTATGTGGCTGTCCACGTAATTATTTTGGGACAACATGTAATACTCATTAGTTAGAGTCCATTATGTAAATTGAGGAAACTTGAGATTGATCCACCAAGAAACCATAAGAGTGGTCACCAAGTAACCTTGAGAGTGATCACCAAGTCATCTTATGAGTGATCATCAAGTCACCATATGAGTGATCACCAAGTTAGTGTGATCATCAAGTAACTCTACCCCTATTTAAAGGGAACTAATGAGAATGAGAAGACACACCTCTTTCCCCCATTTATTCTTGTCTCTTCATACTCTACTTTCTAGCAAGCAAGTTATCTCATTTTATAACACTTCCATCCTCCTATTTTAGCATCAATTCAGTTCATTTTTATCTAACTTAGTCATCAATTAAGAAAATGGCTCTAAATTAAAGAACTTTGGTTTAAATTTTAATAGCAATTTTCACGTAAAATTAACTTTAATTTGCAGCCCACCCAGTTTTTCAATTCTAGTTCCGTCTCTGGTAAAATGTCATCTCGATGTATTTTCATCTTCTTCTTTTTTTAATTTTTTTAAAGAAAACTACAAGAGTGATGGTTATTTGTTTAAGTTCTCGACATTGAGTTATAATCATGATAAAAGTCACATCAATTGGTGTCTTTACGTAATTCTAACAACTCATTTCAGCTCAAAAAATATATGCATACAAAACTTACCATGTAAAGCAACTTCACTAATCAAGTAAATTCGAAAGGTTCAGTATCGTATCCCTACCAGTTGGAACCTAATATATCCGAGTTTCTAGTGTTACGTACGTATACTCATCCTCTTACGTACTATTATAGGTGGGTGGGTGGGCGAGTGTGAAGTTTTATCAAAACAGAAAATCTCATATTAAAGCAATTAATCAATAATGATAAACTCGTGGATGACATGTTGTGGTTAATGCAGGACTAATATTAATTGATCACTACCATGGAAGAAACTAAATGGGTTAAGGAAACAAAGACCGAACAAAATAACAACTGGGGATTTGGGTGCTTTCGTACTTGGATCCCAACAAGAACTCAGATTGGTGCGATCTTACCTCACGTACAGAAATGGAATGTGAGGCCTCCAACTACTCAAGTATATAAAAATCGTACGGACAAATAATGAACAGACATAGAAGCTGACTAGCTTAGTTAGCTAGGTCATCAGGCAGCTGCTGCAGAAGTCTTCAAGTGTACGTACCAGTACTTTCTGGTCTGAAACAGATCGTACGGAACACGGAACACCAGATGCAGGGAGTCGCCAGATCTGCGGAAAAGTAAAGGGAATCAGCGATGTAGATGTTGCCGCGTTGCGGTAATGCCGGATGAGGTCTGCTATGTTCAGTGGTTTGATAAGCACGGAATCGCTGTCGTAAACCCTAAATATACAAGTTAATCTGTAGTTTATTACACAAGGGATTTGATTAATTATGTGATTAAAGAAATGACCTAATCTCACTTTGCCTACGCGGCGCAACATAAGGATGGCACTTGCTTTTTGTAATTTGTACTACCTACTACTGTTTGTGAAAGTTGTTGTTCCGCTTCTCATGAGTGCAGAAGTGGAAGCATGCAAGTGATGGATGGATCATGGAATTTAGTGTTTGCTTAGGTGAGCGCCTCCTTTGTCTTCTTCCTAAAATTATTATGATCACCTCCAAATATCATATCCAGATACATAAAAAGTCATTTGATGATGAGTTAGGATTTGTGGTAAACTAGTTAGATATGAAAATTGTAATCGAAGATATGGGTGATTAAATTAGGTAAACCAAAGAAAGTGGACGAGCTCAAGTTGAGATGTACGTGAGGGTAAGTGCTTTCTCAAATAAGGTCGTTCATGATTTGTTCGATATTATGTCATTACTGAGGACAATTGAGTATTCGTATTCATCGAAGTTTGAAATGATCGATTGAGAAATTTTTAGACAAAAGCATAGAAACATGCAATATACCACAAGGAGATCCTATCCGATACATATTTTGTATTGGTAAAGTTCGAAGCTAGCTAGTTATCTAGCTTGAACCTTTATCATAAATTAATGATTAACTTTTTTTTAGACATTAGAAGAATTAATGTTGAAAAATACAAACCTAGTGTTCTAGCGCAATTGTACACGCTACAATGGCTACATCATTATGATGACGTGCTTTGCTTGATTAGTCATATATTATGTCGATTACATAATTAGTGACTGGAGTACTAATTATATTAGTATACTTCTGTTCTAAACTTTGGTTAATTATATCCAGTTTGTGATTTTCCACTGCGCCAAGTAATCCACTAGCTATATCTAGATTAAATAATTAATACATATTAAGAATTTGAGATACGTGATTTTGCCTATTTACCAACAAATTATAACTAGACTACAAACTAATTGATTTCTCTATTAAGTGGATGCTTCCTTAGTTAGCTAGGTTACCTACCATTCGTGGAAAATGATCTAATTTCTTCATATAAGACGAAAAAGGCAAAATTATACACCCCATATAATGATAATTAATTCTTCCACTATATATATGCAAAGCGAAAGATACCTACTCTTTCCTTATAATAGTTGGATATGGATAGTGTGTGCAAAACGCTCAGAAGATCACAGAGCTGGAACTCAAGAAGAAGATGATCTTTCTACTGTAGATAATAAGGAGCCAACTGCAAGCCAGCCAATGAAGACAAAAGTTATGGCATCAGTATCCACATTCACGTTATGTTCCCTTCAACTTTGCAACTTGATGCTTTTGCACATGAGCATATGTTCAATTCGCTTCCAACGTTTATTCATGACAATATCTTTTAGGGTCTTGCATCGATATGTTAATTATCTCGTTAAACTGTTAGTTTGATTTGCAGTATTGATACGTTAGAATAATTTGCTGACGTTCTTAACATTGATATAGTACTCTAACGAGTTCACAACACTAGTAATGTATATCAAGACATTAGAATTGTATAGAAGCTCTTCCAATGTTCTGCTACTAGATAACTTGTTTAGGCAGTCGACATCATTCTCATTGATGAGTCATAATCACGATCTAATAAATCTGGCAATTAAAGTGTGTAATGTACTAATGTTATTGTGACGACTGACGAACAGATTACACATGTTTTATTATTGTTCATATGATGGAACTAACTTCACTTTAATTTCATTATTATACCAATATGAGACGTAATTAAGATCAGATCTATGCGTATATACGAATATTTAATTAATCTGTTCCACTTAATATAAGAGTGCTAATTAGTTACGAGAGCTACATGATTAAGTTAACTAGCAGCTCCAATAAAGTTCTCTCCGATAACTTCTTAGTTCTTTAGAATTAGAACTCTGGTGATGTAGCTGGGCTACATAAGGCTTTGCTGGGCCTAATATCAAAGTTAACTGGGTAGGAAGGCTAGGTACGTAACTGGCCAATATCTGCCAATTGTTAGGCCCAGTGTATATAGTTTTGGTCGCGTCGCAACTCGCAACCAATTCTGAGCTTGAAGGAGAAGCTTTGTTATTAGCTCCATCTCTCTCTTTCTAGATATATATCTTGGAAAAAAAAAAATTCATCAAGTTATGTGGGGGTGGTCAATTAATTTGACCATGCAATAATGACAGCAGTAAGTGCGATAGTTAATGTAGCCGTAAATGCAACAGTTAATGCGATATTTAGCGTGTCAATCATAGCCGCCAATAAGTGACAGTTATTACAGGAGTAAGTGCAGCCTTAATGGTGGCTTGTCATCCAAGTTATCGGTATCTTGCCATGCAAGTTTACTTGCAGCCCAAGTTGTAAGCCGCCTATAAAAGGAAAGCAGAACCTCCAGATATGGCATGGAACTCTAGTCGAGACCTCAATTAGAAAAATATTGACTTAGGCATCGGAGGGTCTTTTGCAGGTACCCCCTCCTCCTCTCTCAAACCAACGACAGAGAGGAGACTCCGCTTCTTCGTCAAAGCCAAGAAGCAGAGAGAGATTACGAAGAGGAGCTACGGAGAAAGGTTACATAGGGAGTTTACATAGAGATGTGACAGAGCGAAGATAAATTACGAAGGGAGGTTACGGAGGGAGCTCGCATAGGGAGGTTACAGAGGCATAGGGAGGTTACTTTGGGAACTCGCATAGGGAGGTCACGAAGGGAGATCGCATAGGGAGGTTACGAAGGGAGATCGCATAGGGAGGTTACAGAGGCATAGGGAGGTTACGGAGGAAACTCGCATAGGGAGGTTACGGAGGGAGCTCGCATAGGGAGGTTACAGAGGGAGCTCGCATAGGGAGGTTATGGAGGGAGCTCGCCTAGGGAGAATACAGAGGGAGGAAACTAAAGGGAGTCTGCACTTCGTCAACATCAAGTCAACGACAAATTGAAACCTCTCGATTGTCCCCGGTTCAGCTTCCGCTCCAGTCCGCATTAATTGTTGGGTCAAATTCCTAATCGGAATTTTTCAGCTCCAACAAGTTATGAAATAAAAGAATTGGTCTTTGTCGGAGGAACTATCAAGAATTGATTCATATCAGGGTATTTTTTCTTCTGGAAATCAATAATTATCTTATTATATAATATTTTGGCATGTAGTTGGAGCCCCGTAACATAAATTTTTCTTCTATAAGTGAGAGGTTGTGAGTTCGACTCAAAGAATACTGATTATTGTAATGACAAATGGATTCGTCTACTGTGCATATCGATCTGCATAATATGCAGATTGATTATATAGCCATGTGCATGGCACGTGGTGACAATTTGTAAAGGTTAACTAGATTTCACCGGTCTCCCCATACATGCGAAGCAAAACCTGGCGCTTTTTCCAATCTCACTGTGAATCAAAGGGTTGTTCCTCGACCAAATACATGAAGCTGAATGGAATGGAAGAGATGGTCATTGCAATTTGCAGATGCGGGTTGAATAGACACACAAAGGGAGATGCGGTGGAGAGAAATTAGTCGGCTCTCATTATGAGAGGTCCATTAGCCACATTGGGGCACACTGGGTCCCGTGACCCAGTAAGCTTTTAATATAAAAGTAGTTAAGTCACAAGGAATCACAAGTAGCTAGCATAGTGCAGTGGTCTTGGCTTTGTCTTAATATATTACAAGTCCATGGTTCGATTATGGATATCTTCGATACTTTCTGTTTAAATTTGTTCCAAAGTTTAATTCTAGCTTGCAACACTAATAACTATTAATATTCCTATTTTTTTGACAAATTTTTTTCAAAGGTTTCAGTATTTATTGTTTAAATTTTTTCCGAAGGTTTAATTCTACCTTGCAGCGCTAATAACTATTAATATTACTATTTTTTTTGTGTGGCTTGCTATTATGAACTTGACATAATTTTAACGATATTTTTATCTTAAATAATCTTATATCTAGATTATAATATTTCTATCAAATTTTTTATCAGAAATTTTAAGTTTTGATATATAATTTGAGTTCTAAAATTTTTTCTTTTCAATTTCGAAAGGTCCTCACCTAGGATGAAGTTCTAGCTCCGTCACTCGTTATTACTTTTTAGTGATTTGAAAAACTCTTGTAAAATAGAAAAGTATAGTTGCAACATGTATCGATCTCAACTCAGTCACAAATTTCTTGTTATTTTCCAAGGTTTTTTCATGTTTTGATATTATTATTTTATTTTTGTGCCTCAATAACCCTTAGTTTCTGGCTCCGCCACTGTCCATTGGTTGAAGCTCGTTTTGACAGTCAGAGTTTCATTTTCTGCTAGAGAATTCTGGCAAGGTGATTTTGTATGCCTTTTAGCTTTGGTTTTGTTTTTGTTCGTGGAATATGAGGTTGTATATATGTTAGACTCATGACCAAGTATGAATGAATTTTTGATGGGTTTTTAGTTAGAGAAGTTTTAAATACACACCCCTAATTACTTAATACACACTCCATACTTAATACACCACCCATTTAATTTCTCATTCTAATATTCTACTAAATACACAACTCAAAGTACCTAAAATATCCTTAATCTCAAAAATCATGAAATATCCTATTATTTGACTATATTAAGGCTACTATTTAATATGATTAGTATATTCTAGTATATTGATGCTTTTAAATGACCATATTGATTACTTGTGTTACTTATTTAGAAATCCATAAAGATTTATTATTGCTCCCTTTAAATAGATGCATATAAATAGGTTTTATATTATTTGAGTTCTCATCCACCAAACACCATGTTGACCAAGTATAAAATTATGAGTTGAACATTTAACCAAAACTATATCACTAGTTTCTCTCCAATGGTGGAACTACAAAGTTGTCATTAGAGGGGCCAAACAAATTAACAATTACAAATTTTTTTCACTCGTGATGTTTTATATTAGAAAATAAATTGATTAATCGTATCTCTTAGAAAAAAGAAAGAAAATGAAATTAACCAAAAAAAGGAGTAAAACAATCCGTTTTAAAAACATTTAATACCTTTGATTTTGCAATTCTAAATATTATGGCTTCTAACCTCATTTAATTACAATTTATTTAAGAAAAAAATAAATTAGATAGTTTTTAACTTTATTCTTGTACTAAATTAGGAGACCATGTATAGAAATTTGTTGTGTTTATCTAACTATTTATACATAAATTATTCTATATAAGGAAAATATGACTATTTTTTTCTTTCTTTTTAATGCATAGATGTCTATTTTGGTCATTCAACCTACCTACAAAATCTAATTTGAAATATAAAATAATAGGGATGTGTATTAAGTGATTAGGGATGTGTATTTAAAATTTCTCTTTTAGTTATTAATAAAAATTTAGAGACTTTCTCAACCTATAAAGGCCGAATCTTAATTCTTGTCATTCAAATGTAGATGGATATAGGAGATTTGCTAATCATCAATTGGATTTCTGGAACTTCTAGTCAAATTCTAATTGATTCTCAATGGGCTAGGTAGTTCTTTTCTTTGAATTAAATTTAAAACTACTAGTTGCAAACCCATAAGAATGTGAGCAGAAAATTTGCATCCATGTTCTTCAGTCATGTAAAATAAATATAGTCTTAATCTTTCTCTAATAAGTAATATGTATTAATTGGTTTACTCGATGAATAATTTTATCTCTACTAAAATAAAATCAGGTGTGGATCCGAATATCCCAATTCGAGTAAATTCTAGATTTAAAAAAAAGAAAAAAAAGAAAGAGGGTATTAACCGGTTGGAAAAATAGTTACTCCCCTAATAAGTTGTTAATTAGACAACAACTTACACTAGTCAATATTGGTTAGGTATATTGACAATGGTAGTTGTTATGCATTGGTTAAATTGGTAATAGCTGAGTCCAACGTATTACAGATGAACATCATAGAGTCATGGACGTTCACTTTCGTTCTATTTAATTGCTTCAAGTATCTTACATAAAATAATTAAAAAAATAGTATGGGTTGAAATATAGTGAGATAAATATGAATTTTCAGTTGAGAAACGTTTTTTTTATTTTTAAAAAAGCCTCTTAATTAATTAGTCTGCACCGCCGTACTCCTTGCCATTGCCGACTGCCCGGCCAAAAAATTGACCACCACCCTTACTATCACTATTTCCACCTTCACGAATGAACGTACTCTCTAGTCTCCACCATTGCCTACTCTCTATTCTCTACCAGTGACTACCACCATTGCCACCACTACAAATTTGATCTATCATTATCAACGAACAGCGGCCCGGCTCCTACTGTTATGGGTTGCCACTATGATGTGCAGCCAACCTCACCACCCCCGCGAGTACAACTCCTCGATCAACTTTACATGAATGATGTCGTTATGCGTATAAGCAAGTAAGCAACACATCGATCCCACCACCTATTAGTTGTCACCATTGCTGCCGCACCAATTCCAGCTGTTGCATCATTCTTTTATCATGTATGTCACCGTATTTTTAATTTGGGATGAAAAAAAAAAATGTATGTTAGTATGTCACCGACTCACCGATTGAAACACCTATTGTTTTCATTTTCAACTAAACCAAAATTTCCTTTTATGATTGGGAAGATTCGAGTTATTTTAGCTAAAACCAAACATTTCCCAAATCAAGTCATCTTAGAAATCAGAAAATGATATATGTAAGGGAGTGGTGGGCTAAATTTTTTTTTTTTTTTGAAGTCATCTTATAAGCAATCGGAAGATAAATAATTGGTTACTTGTTTTCTTCAAATTTATTTAACTTTACTCAAGCGTATAATTATTTCCATATATACAAAGGCAAATTCGGAAGAGGGTGGAGCATAGACAAGGTTTGCCATGCCAATTGTTTTTTGGTAAGGCATGAAAGAGCTTCATATCTTATACGTCTAATTGTAAAGTTACGGTAAAATGTTCACAAAAATTACTCAAAAAGGCCGTTCAACCACATACGTTGCTATTATGCGACTAACTAGGCCGACCAGAAATGCTATTATGAACAATAGGCATCGATCCTGATGTTGGTACGTGGGACCTAATTAAACAGTTAGGCATGCATGCAGCCAGTGTTATTCTGGGATGTGAAACAAAATTCTTTTTACTTCTGAAAACTGGAATATTCGATGCATGCTTTTCAGGTATATATATTGCACAGGTACGAATAGCACATGCAAATTGTTCGATCAAACAAATAAAACAGGCCGGAAAGAAGAAAGAACACGAAAAAAGAGGAAGAATATATAGAGAGAGAAACGTAGACAAACACAAGTGATAGTACATAATTCATTATCGAAAAGTCAAAAATTACATGCATGTAGTTAAGTGCAATCTGACATAAGGAACTGCATTTCATTCCCAGAAAGATTATTTTGGACATAATCTTCCCATGTAAGTAATGCAAGATGACTCAGTGCTAGCTAGGAATCTCGAATCAGAACAGACACATATTTATATCTTTCATGATATATTCCTGTGCTTCTGATTCGAATCGATCTTGAAAATGGAAGCTTCTGATCAGGTACTTCCCTTGATGATATTATTTGCAGCAGTGACTGGCAGTTCGTGGTTAACACCTTTCTCATCTTTCAATGGCTCGTCCAAGGCTACAGGGTCTTTGCTTTTGCCCCAAACCACGGTGTAGAGTCCGAATACAATGAGAATAGCTCCAAGTATACTGAAAAAAAAAAAGCACAAAAAAGGTAAAGAACAATACATAAGTACGTTGCGCTGCAAACCACGACTTCATATATTGAGATAACGATTATCGGCCGTCAATGTACATGGCTCTCTTTGTAAAACCCACGTACATTTCCTGCTCATAGTCGTTCCAGTAACGGTGACATGTATGCTGAAACATCATTTGATAAATAAATGTATGAGTTGAGTCTAAGCGTTCAAACCTTCCGAGGTGGACTTGCTCAGCTAAGACGATGGCACCTAGAACGGCGGTGATGATCATGCAAAGAGGGCTGAAAGATGTCACGAAAACGGGGCCTCGTTCTCTATTCACAACACCTTGCACATAATATGCAAGTCCAGAACAAATCACTCCCTAACGATAGACAAAATCGTAGGTGTCAAATTGATGCTTTGCAATTATTAATTTTTGCTACAAATGAATTAGGCTTGTAATTAAAATGGTTGGAATTGATCGAGTACTCACAGAGTAAACAGAAGCAAGAAGCCTTGAGTCCCAACCTATAACCCAAACACTCATTTTTCGTTCCATCACAAGTGTCACTACTCCACCTTCCAGCACACCCATTACACAAATCCAGGCTGTGAGAGACAACTGTGCTGGGTACTTCTTCAATGTGAACGACTGAAATAGAGCGACAATTACAAACATTTAGTTTACACATATAAATATTTACATGTTATATATGTTGTCAGACTATCAATATGAAACATCATACTAAATGTATGTAAGATGACTCACTTGTAGGATAAAGAAACTTGCCCAACCGCCGCAGCTGGCTATGAGCATCAAGGGGCCAGCGATCCAATGCTGATCGCTTGACTCGGTGCTACTACTTTGGGTGCTGTTTGAGTGTCCCCGTACAACATCGATAATGGGGCCTTTGTACAAAGTCATGATCATTGCTCCAGACAAGGTGACCAACGTTCCGATGACCTTGGCCAGGCTATGTAGCTTCTTGACGTTCACAGTCTCTAACCTGACGATTAATCAAATACCAAATACGGTATCGATCATTAGGTTAAGACCTAGAAGATAATTGATTCATGTAATATGAGAACCAGCATCTTATGTCACTCGAATGATCAAATACTTTGATCCTCCATTCCTCCTCATTTAATGTAAGGAGCTATTCTTTTTTTTTTTTTTGTTAATTTCATCTTAATTTATATATGATATCATCCTAATCCTAGGACAAACAAAAAATAAAAATGAGACGTACTAAATTCTGATCGATTACTTATAGGATAGCTATATAAATTTTCTCTTGCGTCATTTTCTACAGAAATTAATTGAAAATATCCTCGTATCAATATATGACGACCATGATATATAAATATATAAATATATAAATATATATAGATATATATATATATATATATATATATATATGCCGACCATGATATCAAAAACAGAGTAAAAAAAATCAAGAGTATGATGTCTCTGCTCAATTTCCGTAATTCTTTCCGAGGTGTTGGCTGCTAAGCATACATTAACCTTTTCATTTGCTTGCATAAGCGCACTAAAACACTGTAGAAAATGCATGCTCATCATTAAAAATCTAAAAGGTTATCAACTTAAATATATACCTGAAGCAAAGTGCCAGAATAAAGGTTATGGCAGGAAGGACATTAACAGTTGCAGATGCAAATGTTGCTGAGGTGTACTTCATTCCCAGAAAGTATAAGTTCTGGTCAAGAACTGGCCTGTAAACCAATGGTAATAGCATTAACAATTAAGTCCTTCCATGGTGCTGATTACTTCAATTTATTGCTAACTCCAACTCGTTCATAACGATAAAGGAGGGAAGAAAAAAATTAATAAGAGAGAGCTTCTTAGAGCATTACTCAAGAAATCCAAGCAACACTATTCTGAGGAATATGGGGAGAGTCATTCTTGGCCTTATTTTCCTGTAAAAAGATATATAAACAATGCAATCAATTTAGTAGCTAAGGAAAAATGAGACTAATTATTAGTTCTAACGCAAGTCTTTCCTTGTTAAATAATTTAACATCTCCTATCAACGTTTGCTTAATGTACGATTAAAAGTTTGACAGTATGACAACCTAATATGTTAAGAACGTATCCGAACCTTTCAAGAACCAACGCGAAGGGTGCAATGACACAGAAGGCAACAACGTGACGGTACACCGACAAGACAAAGTGACTCATGCCATGCTTAAACGAGACCATGCTTATGATATACATGCCTGCATACCCAAACTGCAGGGAGACCATAGCCAAATAAGGTTTGATCTTCTTGAGAAACACACTCAACTTAGACCCAGATGGACTTTGGTCTCCCATCTTTCTATCTAGTGTAAGTACTAGCTAGTACCACGTTACCTCTAGCTACCTTAGCACTCACACACTATAACACAAGTATTGAAGTTAATACTTGTATTATGGACTAGGCTGCTGCTTGGCAACACTAAACTGAGAAATGCCCCTCTTATAAGCATAAAAAAGCTAAAAATTGGAATAGTAGCTCGGCCAATATTTCAAAACCATACGTACATGTCCAAAGCCACTCACTCTCTCTCTTTATGTCACTCTTGGATATGGATTCTCTTATCCATTAACCAAAAACTTAAGCAACTACAAATAATCTTAGCTAGCTCACTTGCAAAGGCATGAGATGGAGAGAGAATCAAACAAAAACAAAAAAGATTGAGAGAGAGAGAGAGAGAGAGAGAGAGGGAAGAGTAGTAATTAAGTGGATCTCTATGAAAATAATGCTTCCCCTTTCATTTCTTTAACTTATTTTATAGGGGAAGTGGGGATTTGATTCATTGACCACCAAATGAAATTTAGGCTGAGTGCCTTAGCATGATTCATGCAAGGCGTATGTGGTGTTTAGACGGAGTTCGGTGCTATGAAGAGTGGACAGCACTTTTAAGACATAGGGCAGATAGGTAATTCCATCCATCACTACCGTTTTGGTTTGGGACTCTTTATGCGACTAACTTCTATTTATGACCCCATTCATCATTTTGTTAGTGCAATTTACGTGGATGGTAAGTGTTGTCAAGGTCTTTCACATGAACATAATCAAATCCTCGAAACATCAACTGGTTTTACGCATAAACAATAATTTTACACAAACAATAATCCGGCCGTATTTGGATAGTCTAAAGACCAAACATAGCCAAAATTGGTGGTGCGATTCGGGACGTTTCAGTTTATCGGAGCTGGAATGTCCACCCCAATATTGCAGATTACATTAGTAGTAAAGAAAACAATTAAGGTTCTAAGGAAGTCGATCAAATTAATGTTGTCGAAGTCTGGTACATTAACCAGTTTCCTGATATTCATGTTTATCATATCAATCATGTGTAAAGCTAGCTAGCACCCAAATATATATATATATATAAAATAAAATAAAAATAAAAATAAAAACATGGTTAAGCTAGCTTAGGTTAATTTCATAGCTCATAGCTAGGCTTTAAGAAATCATGCATTCTACTTTAATTCTAACTTTGCCAATGAACGAGCTGCCATTAATGATTCTTATATTTAAATCAAACAGAAATTAAATTAAGGCATATCATCCAAAACCATTGAGATATTTTGGTTTACTCTTCTCTCATATGCATGATTAGTTTAGTGCAAACCACTATTTTTTTCTTCTTTTTTTAAAGAGAATCAAAGGGTTTCAGTCCTGCCACTATGGTGACTTGAACCCATGACTTCGTGCATAGGTAGTCGGTTCTCTAACCACTGAGCTAACACCACTTTGTCGTGCAAACCACTTAAAACATATAACTAATTTGTTCCATGGTTTTTGAAATTTCTAATTTATTCTCACATATTATTGTTTGATGTCATTTCCTTTTTGGAATAGTGACCATGGAAAAGTTCAGGAAATATTAAGTATATCTAACAAAATGATCCATGTTACTATGTTAGGGTGTCCTATCATTTTATGCTAAATTCTTCTTTTTGCAATCTGTTGAATATGCTTCCTACGTATTCATGCAATAACGTACAATCATAGCTAGCTCTTAATTGAGATACTTGATTGATGAGACTTTCTTACTAGGCATCAATCAAAAATGATGCACCATAAGTTCGTAATCCAAAACTAGCCACAAAAAGAAGAAGAAGAAAGGTTCATAATATAAAAGAATAAAATGAACAATCATGTCCAACATATAAGAGATCATTTGAGAGCTAGCTACATATAACTAATACGAACTAACAGTATTAATTTTATTTTCTGGATGAGTATAGAACACTTGGGGTGACAAAGTCCAAACATATAAAGTTTGTGGTTTCGTATTTGGATTCCAATAGAACAAATTAAATCAGGGTTTGGTGGAATCTCACCTTACAATCCCGGATACTGTCTCTAAAAAGAGATTTTAACGTGGTTACAATATTATTGCAAATTGAGAAAAAATGGAGAAGAAATTCATTGGTCGACTTTTTGTAGTGTTGTTTGGTGTCGTTGCTGTGTCATAACTTGCAATTGTAATGATGTAGACAAGGTTAAGAATTGTCCCCGAAGGTAACAGTAGACCTGAGATGGTTGCTAGTTAAATAAATTACGATCAAAATAGGTCATGATTTTGATCGGATTTATGTCTTTTACATAATCACTTCAGTTAACTAAAGAAAGCGTGGGGCTATAGATCTATGGACTATGTATGAATTCAAGAATATGACTTGGGGTTCAAAAGAGCAAGAGATAATTCACTTGGGTCATTTCATCAAATCAAATCTTCAAGTACAATCAGTGTGCATGTGCATAAAGTTTTTTTTCCCCTGCTTCTTGCAAAAGGCTTCATTAATATTCTTCTGAATAAGTTATTGAGAATGTGTATAAATATAACTCTCACATTGGAAAAATATAACTTTGTTTATGAGTTTATAAGGGTTTGGGCCACTCCATTCATTGTCAATTAGTTTTGGATGCAAACCCCAGATTACTTTATCATGGTATCAGAGCGGGTTACCCACATATTTGGTTTCAGCGACGGCCACACGTGCTCACCGTCACCCAATATAACTTGTCCGCATGTATGGCTTGAGAAATTGCCACACGTGCTGGGGCATGTTGAGAATGTGTATAAATATCCTACATTGAAAAAATATAACTTTGCTTATGGGTTTATAAGGGTTTAGACCACTCCATCCATTACGTGTTTGGTTTTAGTGATGGCCACATGTGCTCACCGTCACCAAATATAACTTGTCCGTGTGTATGGCTTGAGAAATCACCACACGTGCGGGGGCGTGTTGAGAATGTGTATAAATATAACTCCCACATTGAAAAAAATATAATTTTGCTTATGGGTTTATAAGGGTTTAGGCCACTCCATCCATTGCCAATTGGTTTTGGATGTGAACCCCAAATTATTTTATCATAAGTCACGAATTGTGGGATGTAAAAGAAAAAAACGGCAGAAAAGGAGAGAGATATTTTACAAATCAAATTATTCTTGTATGGCATGGGCATGGGCATGTGCGAATGTGCGAATGTGCGATATTGATATATAGTTTGGTACTTTGTATTTGGATCCGATAGTTGATAGTTTATGCATGCCTTAGTTAGATGTAGTCTCAGGAGCTCGATATATACATGCCTTACTTTGCTTGGGCGTTTAGAATACCTTTCACCTAAAGTTGACGAGCTACACTCTTTGAAATGTTAATATCATTACTTTTCTGGCTTTTCTTTAGGAGGATGTTCATATTGACTAAATTTGCAATCAACTCCTCATAATGCAAAGGGTGGGGTACTTATGTATGAGATCTACTTATCTGCAAGCGAACCCTAACTTTGTAAGAGATAAATAATTTGCCAATAATGTGGTTACAAAATCTGATATGTTCAATAATATTATTCAAGATCGACCGATCTATTGTACGTTCAAAGATAATATGACTAATTTTGTACCCACAAAACTGTGAAAGACAAAAGGAGACCCGACTGCAGAACTTTGTGCAGGATACCGCTATACGTACATACATATTTCATTGAAAAAAGAAGAACCACAACATATACTCGATCTTATTCTGGCTTCGTTGATTGATAACAGTAGTTCATTTCACAACTTGATAGTAGAGCTGTCCCGAAAGAAAAGCTAGGGTTTTCCAATGGGAAGCTTTATTTTTGGACCGTCATATATTGCATCTCTGCTGGCTGGTTGCTGCTATTTTTGTCGCCAATAATGGTCAGTTTAGTCCCATTGATTGTAGTAATTGGTAATTTGTGAGCTTCATTCTCATCCTTGAGATCAGTGGGATCACTGGTTGGGCTAGTACCAGTACTATAGTCCTTGCTTTTACCCCACACCACAGCGTAAAGGCCGATGGCAATTATAAAGCCTCCAATGATACTGAATATGAATCAAGGTAAATTAGTAACCAAAAGAAAGTTATATATATATATATCAAGTATTTTAAAAAAGTTTGTAAAGTAATTGTGAAGTAATACGTACGACATGAAAACATGCATGTGTATATTCCATTGTTTTTCCTCATAAGATATGTGCTATTTAACGTAAAGTATGTCCAAAAGACATAATCTGAATTCTGAAAGTTACTTTGATGAGATATATAACTAGATGCCTGCGTTTTTTACCTGCCCAGGTGGAGTTTCTCAGCTAGAACGAACGAAGCCAGAATTGCGACGAGGATCATGCAAAGAGGGTTAAAAGCTGTTACAAATACTGGTCCTCTAGTTTTCATTACCAATCCTTGCACATAGTATGTAATTCCAGAGCTAACTATTCCCTGCATCATTGAAAATAAAACTTAATTTAATTAAAGAAGAAATGATAGGCCTCATAAAATAAATAAAACCTATACCAAAACAACTTGTGAACGAGCAAAGATGTCACACAAAACTAATTGTTGTGACGTTCCATATATATTCTTAATGTACGTGTTACTAACTGTATAGAGAGGTGCTAGGAGCCTCGTATCCCAGCCCACGGCCCATGCACTAGGATGGCGCTCTGCAACAAACGCTACTGCTGCACCTTGCATTGCGCCCATCGAGCATATCCAGCAGGAAAGGGATATGTTTGCCGGGTATTTCTTCACTGTTACAGACTGCATGGATGTTACTAGATTAATATAAACCAGTTGGTTGCTCACACCTTTCAACTTAAGCTTTTAAATGACGACGGGTTTGCTTACTTGTAACACGTAGAAGCAGGACCAAGCCACACAACCTATTAGGATAAAGAGCGTCCCCATTGCCCAGTGTGTGCTCGAGGTGCGGCTGCTACTTTCATGGTGGCCTCCGTCATCATGTGAGCCTACTAAGTTAATGGCAGGGCCTTTGTACATTGCCATCAACAAAGCTCCCCCAAAGGTCACTAGGGTTCCCATCACCTTCGCTTGACTCCGGACTTCCTTAATGTTTACATGCTCTATCCTGTAATATATCATAAGATAAGATTAAGATTAATTAATTAGCTCATACAACTTAGCATTAGTTCAACAATTAATTACTAAACCCTTTTAACAGATAAGTGTTACGTGGTTTTCACTATAACTAGAAAGTAGAACCGAATCTTCAATTTTCAAATACTATTAATGGGTATATATGCTACTGCTTGCCAAACAGCAAACACACTACTTTGGCATAATATAGAATTAGTATCTGCTTATTGGAATTAACTGATGTCACCATTAGATGATGAAGTCATTTTCACTTTCTTAGTTTCTTTCATTAATGCAGATCACCAAAAGCAAAGTATGGTATAAACCGTATAATCCAATTAGCTCTTTCAATTTCGGACGTGTAAACGTGAGACTATTGAACCTTTTGGTACTTGCGCGGTCTTGTTTACTTTGTTAGTTCCGGGCCGGGTATTAGGATACCCTTTTCACTTTCCTCATGTCCCAGCAGAGGCTTAATGATATCTTTTTCAGTCTGAAGATGTTAATTAGGACTTAAGTTGTTAGAAGATATCTGACATGTTAGATTCAGAGTCTTACCTAGAAAACTGTTCAAATTTATCAGTCTTGCAACATGATCGACATACAAAAGAAGATTTGACTAATGATAATTCTTACCGGAAAATGACGGAAATTACAAAGGTAACAGAGGGAACGGCATTCATGATGGCAGAAGTAAATGATGCCGAAGTATATTTCATTCCCAAGTAAGCAAAGCCCTGATCAAGGACCGGCCTGCACACAAAAGTAAATGTTATGAATGGTCTAGTTAATTAGGGCCATTCTTCTAATAGCTATTAATTAATTAATTAGGATATAATATGTTTCTACTTGTCCTTCAATCTCCTATTTCTGTTTACTCCTTGCAGTCATGAAATCACAATTTTCTCAGGTAAAACTATTCTACCGTAGGTATTAATTTACTGGTCATGTACTCTTATGGCCGGGTTTCATTTTTATATATATGAGAAGATAAGTGATCAATAATATTTGTAGTAAGTGATAGATGTTTACTCTAGAAATCCCAGCACCATTATGTGGAAAAAGATTGAAAGCGTCATTTTGGGCCTCGTTTTCCTGTAAAAACAAAAAAACAAATAGAAATATGTTTATCAGAACAAAAAACTTAAAATGAATATACAAACGCAATCATTTCTATTCATTTTTAGAGTATGTACCGACCTTTCAAGAACCAAAGCAAAAGGAGCGAGGACAAGAGCTGCAATAGCATTGCGATACACAATAAGAACATATCGATTCATGCCATGGTTGAGAGTCGCAGTGCTTATGATGTACATCCCTGCACTTCCGAATTGCAAACCTATCGTCAGCAAATAGGGTTTCGCCTTCTTCCACATATTACTCGACATTTCTGTGTCTCTGAGAGTGTAAAGTGTGAAGGTGATCAGAAATACTGGAAGTGCTAGCTAGATAGTACTGTTTGGGGATGAAACTAATTGAGAGGTGCAATGCAATAGCTCTCTTATATATAGGGATCAAAGAAAGCTAAAAATTCAGTGTGATGAGATAAAACCCACTTCAACATAAAGGTTCTTATCTTCTTGCAATAGAGACTGGAGAGAATAATATATACAGTTGTTTAATTTGTGCTTGCTTTGGTCATTAATCAGCAAACGTATACGTTGCTGCGGTGCTTGCTTTTAGGAATTTCTTTTTTCCTTGTATGGTTCCATTAATATCACAATGAGAAACATCATGAGGTGAAGTATTTCGTGCTCATTTCTTAAGTAGGAACTGCAGCCCAAACAAACCCAAACAAACCATGTTGTTGATTCATGTGCTCTCGTTGATTGGTTCAACCGTTCAAAATGCAATAGCCAATATAGTTACACCAATATAGGAGTTTCACATGTTTTTGACGACTCAATTTGGTTCAGAACGGTATTTAGGAAGTATCTAGTTTATGGGATTGGGTGGATGTAGGGTTTGACGGCTACACTGAAAATTTCTCCTTACGCATGCACAATTTGGTAAAAGAGAGACAGAGAGAGAGTGATCTTCATTGTCAAGGATTTAATTGGAATGTATATTATATTGTCTATATTGAAATAGAGAAAATTGGTGAGTAGTATATGTTGTTGTTCCTTTTCTTGATCTATCTCTATTGTCTGGTTATTCTTTGTTAATGATAGAGATAGGTAAGCGGGAGTCGAACTTCAAACCCTAAATACGGACGTAATGAAATACTATTAACTACTGGAGTTACAAATTCTCATGGAGTCTTTGGCATCGGGGCGATATCGGGAACCCCGAGCGTCCCACACCTAAAGAAACGGAACCAAGCTCCCACAAATCTCCTACATTAAGGTCATCTCCAACAACCTGAAGAGGTAACTGTTTTACTATCACTTTCCATTATCATTATCTTATACGATACTGACTTAGGCATCAGAGCGTTGAAGGCCGGCACACCCGGTCTTCCCTCTGACCTTCGTCTGTTTTACAGATAAGCGAGACCGATAGCGACAGTAACAAACCGATACATCCCTTGTTCAGCTGGATCGGACTCATCTCGAGACAACTGAAACAATAAAGATTAATAAATAATTTGTTGTATAATCACTTTTTTTTGTTCCTTAATTTTACTTTGTAAAAATTAATTGCAATAATTTTTGAAAGGAAACAATAAAAATTATTTAAGAAAACATGATGCTGAAATGATTACCGTAATTATTTATCGGGAAACAATAATTGGAGGTAAAATATGATGGAAAGTTTCACATGAATAGTGTTGGGTTTATGACCGTCATTTTAGTGGTCAATTTGAGTAAAATGTAGGATTTGCCCCTGCACTTAAAAGGACAAATAACATAATATAGACGAAAGTACCTTATTGATGTGATTTTAGAAATTCAGATACCTATTTGATCACTTTAAAAGTCCAGGTACTATTCTGTCCGGTTGAAAAAGTTCAAATCTCACCTACGATAGTTTTTATAATGTAAAGGGAAAGGAAAACAAAATCACGTGGCTACAATTCCTAGTACATAGCACGACACCATATGGTAGTCAATTTACTACGACACGGTTTGCCAAAATGGATCAAGATAATTTAAGTTTGGAATTGAGTACACGTATGGGGTTTAAACTATGACTTGGATAACAATCTTGAGCTAACTTAATTTTATAAGTTTTTCCAACTGATGGTTCTGCTAAAAAGCCATGGATCTTCACATATATAATTTTTCTGTGCAAATATATAGTTGCTTCCCATTCAGCAAGCATGATTAAGGCAGCTCTCTAGTGCATGCTCCTTGATTAACCAATTGAGCTTTTTAAGAGTAGCATTATTTGGATATATAATTATGATTCTGCATACTTTTCTAAGGCTTGAAATCCCTTTTATAAAAGAACCAGAAGTACCAGTTATATAATCATATTACACAAACTAGTGAATTTATATCAACAATTAGAGAACTCCAAATATTTTTGTTAATGATGAAGGCATGGTTTGGCGAAGATGCAAAGGGAACACTTTCTTTATGTGGGGGATTCTGCCTTATTATCAAAATGGGAGTTCGGTCAAGCAAACTCCCTCATAACTTCATTGGGGATTAAACTTGGTGTGTTTTCTACATAAATTACAACAAAAGTAATTTTCGGTAACAAATAGGAACACAATTTTTTTTGGTGGAATGTTACTGTCAGTAAATAATATATGTAAATATAAGTGTCGTGTAACGTAACATTGTATTGTACAATGCCAAAGAATGAGAGAGTATGGTTCGTGGACTAATATTATCGAGTGTTGAGAGCATTTTATGAACGCTAATGACCATAGGTAACATTCTACTTAATCTGTTATAGTTGAAAAAAGTTATTTCACTTAACCTCAATTGTAATTTTAATCAAATTTGATCCTTTAACTTGATTTTGAAGTGTTATTGCCACTTTTCTTCCTGTGATAACCTAAACACCTCTTCTGCAAGTCATATGACTCCGTCCAATCTTATAATTTCTAATCAGTAGGTTTTTTTTTTTCCCAATAACAAACGAGGAAGGATTCGAACTTGAGATTTCTATCAATATTTTGTTAAAGAGAAATGCTAGCTAATATGTTAGAAATAGATCATATGGATTTGTGAAAATCAATTGGAACTAAGCTTATACTTCAACATCTCCAACTTTTAAAAGTTTTGTGATGAACGAAACAAAGCAAGTACGTACACTCACTAAATTTCGGATGCATGCATTCAGATTAGTGCTACATAATCTTTACAAAAGGTAGGATGGATAGATCTATCGAAAATTTTGGCAGATCTCAAATCAGAAGTGTGCAAGAACTAAAAGAGATAAAAACACATTGAGCTATCATGTTTAAAGACGGAGAAAGGGAAATCAGAATCTTAGACTACATGCTATGGAATCAGATATCCCCCTGGTCATAGCTACCCTGTGAATTATTGAGATCAACAAATCATCCTCATCAACTTCAGGAAAAAGTGAGTGATTAAAGAAAGTATAGTTCATGAAAAAGTACTTGGTCAAAGAAATATCATGTTCCATTACTTTTGGTTTTGAAGGTGAAGTGATTTAAATCTTAGACCATGCAACCTTCCTGGCCTGCATAATACACAAGAAAGAGCACCTTTCTGTGTAATCAATCCCCTTTTTCTCATCTTTTTGACGTGCTGATAGCAAAGTAGAGTTGATCAATCAGCTACTATTATGCAATGAAATCAATGATTGATTCCTTTAGTTCTTCCTTTGAAATAAACATAATGCTCTTGTTGTACAGCCAGCCCAGTTGGGCACTGGCCAATTGTATGTGCAAATACCATTATCGATTATTCATGCTAGAAACTTAGCATTGGTTGAGATCTACACAATCAAATCTGTCTGATTTCTGTATGTCAATTGCTTATAGCAATATACAAATGATTCAAACTATGAATATGCATGCCTGCACAAGTAGAACAAGTAATGAAGCTTTCGAGGGTAAAGAATTTCCAAAACTTTAGCAACAACTTTTGTCCAAAAAATTTTCCTCAATTTTTAATATAAATAATTTCTTTGCAAGTTTTTTATGTCAAATTATTGGAGTAGTATGTACTGCAATTCTACTTTATTTATCCACTGAAAAAGAAGGAACTTTAAATCGATAGCTGATTGAAGATGATGACAATATGATCCTTGTAATGCTGTAGAAAAAGATACATATTATATAAAAGGGAAATATCAAGGAAAAAATAGTGTGGAAAATCTGTCTTCTTACGACAAAGCTAGCAAGAGCAAAGACTAAAGTGGAGTAAACTTTAT
The DNA here is from genome assembly GCA_024704745.1 of Rosa lucieae. Taxonomy (NCBI): domain Eukaryota; kingdom Viridiplantae; phylum Streptophyta; class Magnoliopsida; order Rosales; family Rosaceae; genus Rosa; species Rosa lucieae. The sequence goes on along the minus strand of CM045497.1, from coordinate 55,962,842 downwards.
ATGTATTGTAGTTTTTCAATAATGCTTAGAAGTGGTAGTTCAAAGTGAGATAATTGTTGCTAAAAAGCACGCAAGGAAGACCTGTAATTGATATGTTTTATCATGGAAAGAAGAGCACCATAACTACAGAGCCGTCTATTTCAACTTTCAATAAAGGTTAAGGACTTTTGGAATCTGTATAGGAAGAGTGTTTGTCTTGCATAAGCAGATATGGAAATTAGCCTGAATTTTCATTGAAGAAACTCCTTTCAATGTAAAGCAAACAAAATGCAGAAGAACAAAAGGCATCGGGAGAACAAGTCAAAACAATTTGTCTGACCATTCAATTAAAGTATTGGCTACAAAAGTTGATCTGAATATTCCAAAATATAATTTCTTACAATTTAAGACCTACATTACAGAGAAGAATACTTAACTTTGATTACAAGGAAAGCCAGAACCCACTAATGTTTCAAGGCTGCAGCTATTTTCTTCTGAACCATTTCCACTCCAAGACGAGGAGATAATCTAGGTAGAGTTTCCTGGACCAGACATTGATATTTGCATTAGATGAAACTACAAAGAATAAGTGCAAGTACTATACTATCTATAATCTACAAAGAACTCCAGTCTAAATAAAGAGAACAAAAAGGATCAGAAAACTTGAAATGCTTCAAGTTGGCTGTTGATCTGAGTATGGAACTATAATTCCACCATCTAATGCAAAATGTTTTCTTGATACTTGGCAATGCAACGAAGCATTTTTTTTTTTCAAAATAGACTAGCAACTAAATCCATATCCTTGCAATCATGCACAGGAAAAAAAAAAAAGAAAAAAAAGTAAACTCAATCAGAGATGTATGACTTGGAAAATTAATCATGGATATTATAAAACTAACAAATGACTGAAACATTAGATATGCAAAGAGGTTCTGCATCCATCAGCAAGCACTCAGGAGTAAGAATCATAAATCTACAGAAGATAGGTCACAGCAGCAGGAAAAAAGCAAAACAGAAATTAATGAAGAACCATGGAATTCGAAAAGGATTCCATTAGAATTAATAAGAAAAGGTAATACATAGTCTGGGGCCTCCAACCATAACTAAGTTGGAAACGTGAAGGCATAAACGCATTGATTCAGACGTCAGCCAAATATCAGAGGATAATGGAACATTTATATTAGTCAGGTAATATTCCAATCAATCTCAACAATGGATAACTGGTTTCAGTATCTAATTAATCTTCTTTGATTGAATGCAATGATAACCAAACCAGTTAATTAGATCCATGTACCAGAACAAAAAGAAACAATGGAAGCATTTACATTTACCCACTACTCAGCCAAACATCAACAGCCTCTCTGAAGCCCTTGCATCAATTATTAGAACTAGCTCAGTGTTCACAATCACAAGTCATGACACACTGTTGGACATTGTTTACCTAGTAACTTTACAGTAAAATTTAATGGGATCTAGTGTTTACTGTGATTTCTAAAAATGCGCAAGTCCTAGGATACATAAGACCTATTTTATTTTGATTCATCACTTCATAACCATTCAATGCCAACAACCAGAGACAAGCATCATCTTACTGATGGCTTCTTTATTGTCTCTCATTTAACTGCACTATAGAGCCCACCAATAAAATAGATTCTTCTTCAAAGATTCAAACCAGATAATCACTTTAAATAAAAGTATGTCAAACTGGACAATGCTGACAGAGCAAAATTTAATATAAAGGATAATGATCAGTCCAATAAAATGTAGCACCATCAATTATTGAAAGAGATTTTATATTTCTAGCTTGAAAACTTTTCATTGTATTGGGAAATAAAGATAAAATGAACAAGGATCACAAACAAGTCAAATAACCAAAAAAGAAGAAGAAAAGCATACAATCATTGTTCATGAGGATTTTACAATTAAGTGAAAGCAATATAATATAAGAAATGTCATTCATTTGGGGTTTTGGAACTAGACTTTTTAATGTTTGGTTATCTATCAGGCTTACTTATCCCCAGTTTAGCCCAGACTAATTCTAGCAGGGATTATTCAAACCAAACTCAGCACAATGTTGTGAGATTCCAACCAGGGTCCAAACTAGGCTTTGGCAGGAAAGCTGGCCTAATTTGCATCCCGAGTGATATTGGGTGAGGAAATACCTTACTAAAATTGGACAAAGGCATGTCCTATATATTATTGTTACTGAAAACTTGATCACAAGTTTTAGGTCGCAATTTCATGGATAAAACAGGAACATCATCATGGCCTTATCTCAACTGATTAGATGGTTATTCCAGGAACACTAGTTGTATCAGTTAACCAAAGGCCCCGCACGAGTCCTTCCACTGCATTGACACCCCAATGTAAACCTAGACCCCAATCTACAAGTTACTGTAACTCCTAAGGACAACGTTTTCAAGAGTCCTACAATGACACATGAACTTCAGTATGAAAGATGGATCAAGAGGGCAATCATAAAGCTTAGAAATCTGTCTAAGCTTAACGCTAGAGCTGAAAATTACTCTCTCCCAAGTGCATTACACAAATTGAAGTTGAAACTAACCTCAGTGCCATCAGATAGCACTCTAGCCAAAACAGGTATCTCATACTGGTAAGCTCTTTCCCACTCAGGATTGCTTGTAATATCCCTTATCTGAACAAAACCCACTCCATTAAAATTTAAAAGCAGAGACAAAGCTTAAAGCTTGGAGCTTGAAATTCAGAGACTGAGCTGGGTTACCTGTAAATCAACATCGTGAATGGAATCAGGGCCGGAGAGTAAGAACGCGGCCTGAAGCTTTTCTTTGAGGCCATCGCACAAACAGCAGCCGGGCTTGGAGTAGAGAATGAGAGCTCTTGAAGGTTTTGAAGAAGAAGAGGAATAAGAAACAGCGAAAGGAGTCAAGACCCAGTTGGCCCTGTGTGTTGTTGTCAGCAGAGCCGTACAGGTCGGTCTGGCCAGAGCCATTGTCGCTGCTGCAATGGCCACGGAATGGTGCCTGATGCCGCCGCCGCCGCTACTGCAGGCCCATTTCTATGACTAGTTTAGCGGGCTGGGCCGGACTCATCTGGAGACTGGACCTCTCAGCTAAATCTTATTTTGCCCGCGATTCGATGTGCCCCTCTCCAGTTGAGGGCATCGATGTATATCTTGACTGCTATTTTCAAATATTAGGGTCAATCAATCAGAATAGCTAGTGTCTCAAGTAGGGCTGGGATTGGGCCCGGCCCGTGTAAAATTTATAGGGCCCGGACCCGGACTGAAATTTTCGGGCCGGGCCTAAATTACATTTTTTTAGTTTAGGGACCGAGTTGGGCCAGGACCGATTTTTACGGGCCGGGTTTTCGGGCCCAACATGCTGATTAAGGGAGGGAAAAAAAACACCCTGCTCTGTCCAAATTTCATATTTTCACAAGATCGGTACCACTGATGAACATGTCAAATTCCACCTGCTGAACTTAACATAAGTACATAACAACTCAACAAATCCCAGCAAATTCAAGCAAGTGATTCATCACAATTCAAGGCAAACCAAATGAATAAATCGACCTGTTGAACAAGTTTCAAATTCCAACACAAGTACATAACAACTCAACAAATCCCAGCAAGTTTCAAATCTTCCAAGTTCCAAATAAACAACCAAACAAGTTCATATTTCTGGAAAAAAAAAAAAAAAAAAAAAAACAAAGTAAACAAGTTCAGTAAGCAAGGAGGCAGCTCCTTCACATGGATCCAGCACTCCAGCTCCAGCAGCTTCATTTCAGTTCCATCCTAGCAGTGATTGAATATAGCCTTAATGAGCTTGGACAGAAGGATTGTTCCCTGCATTTCAAGAACATGACCAGCAGCAACTCAAAAACGTGACTTGCAGCAATTCACAAACATGACCAGCAATTTAAAAACTTTCAACACTAACCTTGGTCTGCCACAGCAGTTTTCTTGCATTTTTTTTTTTGAAGCCTTTGCAGCCTTGTCTCCACTTTGTTTGTCTGCAAATTCTGTGGAAAAATGTACAGAGTTAATGACATTACAAACATTGAAAAAAACTGAAAACAAAGAAAAGAATTAAAAAAGATATGCAAACCATTACATCAGTACCTATCTCAGCTTGCTCATAAAATTCCATTTCTTCAATTGACGGATAATATTCAATCGAAGATGCATCTTCCTCCTTGATCCAATTCTGCAAGCATATCAATGCTTCAACAGACTTTGGAGTCAATGAACTCCGGTAGGGATCAATAACCCTTTTCCCTGTGCTAAAACAGCTCTCCGATGCCACTGTCGATACTTGAATTGCGAGAACATCCCTTGCAAGAGCTTGTAGGTTTGGATAATTCCCACCATTGAGCTTCCACCACAACAATAAATTGAATTCAGCATTCTTTGGAGGCAACTCAATAGGATCTAAGAGGTACCTATCCACCTCACTCTCAACAACCACTTCACAACTGTCTTGAAGCTCCTTCTCCCAATCAGCAAGCATTTCAGCCATCTTGCCTGTCATTGTTCTTGATGTCGAGGAGCTGCAGCCACTACTTTGAAAAGGTTCTTTGTTGCTTTTTTTCTGGGAAGTAGAGGAGCTTGCATACAAATCTGTCAAGCTCACCAAAAGTTCCTTGAGCTGCCTGCTCTTCTCCTTCATAGAGAATGTATCATAATCTAGATACTTCACTAACACATGTTCAAAGTTTCTAAGTTTGTATCGAGGGTCCAAAACTAACGCCACTAGAAGGAGCTGATTTAAATCTTCAAGTGCACCAAAGTACTTCTTGAATTTGGACTTCATTTTCACTGCCATACTAACCAAAACTTTCTCTGCTTCGCTGCCTTCAGCCATTTCAGGCCTTACAAACAGAGAATCTATCTCTCCCTCTATAGTCACAATCTGATGAAATGCCATATGAGCAGTGGGCTTTGTTGTTGCACTGATCTTGAGGGTTACTTCGTAGAATATCTTCAAAAACTGCACAAATACTGCTGCCCTCTCCCAATCACTGTCATTTGGTGGCCCAATCCTCTTCCTACGCTTCTTGTTCTTGTCCTCTTCCCTAACTTCTTCATTGTCCTCAACAATATCATCATCCTCATCGAAATAACTATAGAATTTTTGCTCCTCTTCTTCTGCCATCCTCTCAAAACCCTTCCTTAACTCTAGGGCTGTACTTAACATCAAAAAGGTGCTGTTCCATCTAGTTGGAACATCAAGCACAAATATTTTCTTGCTTTCTGGTACTTCTTTTACTACACACTGCTTAAAATCATCCAACCTCGACGGAGAACTCCGCACATACTTCACAGAATTTCTTATTGCAGCCACCGACCTATCTAAAATGGTCAAACCTGATCTCACAATCAGGTTTAAAACATGAGCAAGGCATCTAACATGCAAATGCTTACCTCCCAAAAAAGGGGGAGTAGCCCAATTGCCCATCTTCTTCCTCAAATAATCTATCGCCACCTTATTCGCCGATGCATTATCCACACTCACAGTCAAAACCTTATCAATCTTCCACTGAACCAAACATGCTTCTAAAAGTTTTCCTATGCTTGTGCCTTGGTGGTTGGGAATGACACAAAAGTTTAGAATTCTTTTGTGCATTCTCCAGCCACTATCAATAAAGTGTGCCGTCACAACCATGTAATTCACATTTTGAACCGATGTCCATGTATCGGTTGTGAGTGAGACTCTGTGATTAGCTAATTCTAACCTCAGTTTTTCTTTTTGTGCTTCATACATTTTAAAAAACCTCTCGACAATTACTTTTCTACAAGGAATTGTCCACTGAGGCACAGCCACTGAACAAAAATGCTTAAATCCAGCTTTCTCAACTTGAGAAAATGGAAGCTCATCCATAACAATCATCTTACAACAAGCTGTTATACAAGCATCAGGACACCATTTCCTCATAGCTAAAGATGCATTTTTTGTTTGATCACTAGTTAAAACATGCTGGTCTAGTTCCATCCTAGGAGGATACTTCTTGCATACTTTCTCAATGTGACGACTAAGTGTACTAGTGCCATTAAAACTAGAATCACCAGCAAGTTCAGTAAAGCAATAAACACACTTAGCTCGTACTTCATGGCCAACTTTTACCTGCTTTCCATCAATGGTATTGTAAATCGGCTTGTCAAATTTTTCGAAGTGTTCCCAGACCCAACTCCTTGAACTTGGCTTCAATGGCTTCACTTTTTTCTTCTCTACCCGCTTTCTCTTCATCTTCTGTGATGTTGAAGGCTGCTTTTCTTCTTTTCCTTCTCCTTCAGATGATGGCACACTTTCTTTCCCCATCCTAGAATCATCAGTGGCCATATTCAGAGTATGATAACAAAATCAATCTCTGAACTGTTAATAGTATGATAACTATTAAGTACCAAAATCAATCTCTTAATCAACTAGCAAAACTATTAACAGAAAGTACCAAAATTGCTTTCTTCTTTTCCTCGCACTCTCGCAGACCTTCCTTGCAGACAATCTTCTCACTGCCATGTATGATTGAAAGGAAATCGCATAAGAGATGGTATCGAACTTTTAGATTCAAGATCGAACTTTCAGATTCTAGATTCCAACAATCAAGTACAATGAGAAATTGAGAATTACTTACGAATGTAGCCTCAGATGGTATCGAACTTCCAGATTCAAGATCGAACTTTGATATTTGCTTTCAGTTTGCTTTGATTCAAGATCGAACAGTCGAAGCAAAGTCGAAGAGAAGATGAGAGAGTGAGTCGAAGACTGGGATGAGAGAGTGAGATTGAGAGGTTAGACAGTTAGAGATTAGGCGACGACATGGTGGTAGGCTGAGACAGTGAGACTGAGAGAGGCTGAGGCCTGAGGGTGAGTCGAAGAGAGGCTGAGGCGTTGAGGGAATGAGGGTTAGGGATTTAGGGTTACTCGGTTAGGTCACTAGTTGGGATCGTAATCCCCTGCAGCATACATATTGTAAGCCTATTATCATACCAATAATATACAAACATGTGTCAAAGAACAATAACTTCGGGCCTTCGGGCTTTTTTTTTTTTTGTTTTCTGAGGCCCGGGCCCGGACCGTTTTATATTTATTTCGGGCCGGGCCTTAAAAAACAGGTATAGGAAAAACTAAAGCCCGGACCGGTTCCGGGTCGGGTTCCGGGTTTTCGGGCTAAAATCCCAGCCCTAGTCTCAAGTATTTTGGTTCAAATCATATGTAAATGTGAACCACGCAAATAAGGGAAGCATGCCCTCATCAAGCCTAGAAGAGGGGTTTTTTGTTTGAAAACATACCTGTCCCTCCAAGTCCCTCAGGCCTATTCCTCGGTATATCATCTAAGTCTTAAAGATATAGTTAGCCTTTCCTACCAAAGGACTAAATCTTGCAAGGATACTTTTCTTTCATTCTCATGGGAATTAGTTATAACTATTGTCATTGAGTGGCATAATGGTGGTAAGGCTAATGGGTAGCAATTTTTACTAAATTTTATAGTTCTAGTTAAGTTTTTCTTGGTCTTGAGTGTTCTAGTTAAGTTTAAGGAGAGGACAAATAAAAATCAATTAGAAAATTCAAAACCAGAGCAAAACAATTAGTGCAAATGATAAAGAATATTTTTGTGGCAAGGTTTATCACTTGATCGAGTAAAAAATCAAAAAAAGGTTCATAAAATTATCATCTATTCGAAATGTTTTAGAATATTTATCACGTTGTTATTGTTGAAGTAATCACATAACAATTACTATATGGCTTAGCTGAGCTCTTGAAATAGAGTGGGGTGTACAAAGAGAGCGCAAAACCTAGGGTTTCGTGTGGCGGCTATGACTGTGCGGTGTCCAGACTAGAGCAACGACGTGCAGACTGAACGACAGTTCCTTGGCCGGCAACGTCGGTTTCTGGGTGTGTCGAAGACCCAAGTTAAGGTGGTACGGCTCTGATTCGTGGTGGCTTTAGGCTGAGGCGTTCGAGGGCTCCGATCCCTTCGGGGTTTGTGTGGTATCGCCACTAGTCTTGGTCGGTGTTTCATACGGACAAGGCGCGAGTCGTCTAAGTCGAGGTGGTCGGGTTTCATTGTCTAGCTATTTGATAGTGCTGCTGAAGCTTTCAATCAGTGGTGGAGTTTGAACAGCATCAAGGTTTGCAGACCGCTGTGATTGCAGATCTGATGCAGTGGTAGATTGGTTGGCCGCCGGACCAAGCGACGGTGGAGGTAGCCTGGCAACAACTGTGGCAGGTTTCTGCCCTATTGACTAGAGTTTGGATCTGGGCCTGGGTTCAAGCTTGGGTTGATGGGTTCGAATCTGTGGAAGCTTTCTGGGCTTGGGCAAATGAGGCAGGCAAGCTTTCCTAGGAAGCAAGGATTGATTTGGGCTTGGGCCTATGGGCTTGGGCTCAAGTTGAGACAAGCTAGGCCCTAAGAAATTAGGGTATTGAGCCTGTGTGAGGTTGGATGAACTTCTATGAGTCTTCTATGACGTTTCTAGTTTTTTGCTTGTACCACAATTGCGTGATTGGCAAGTGAGGGCTAGTTGAATGATTTCTTTCCGTAGGAGGCAAGGTTTTTTCATTCTTGTATAGGCTCGCTTAAATGTGAGCGTCCCAGTGATCCTTAATGGTTTGCTTTAGCTTAGATAGGTTATACCGAATTTTCTTGCAAAGTTTTTTATGTAAGTTTTGGTAGACTACAGCTTATTTGCTGTTGATCTAATGATATCAACTTCTATTCAAAAAAAAAAAAAAGAGGTAAAGCTAATTTGGACCTTGGCAAACCATAAGTTCGTCATAGGAGTTATCACTACAGTTAAAAATTACTTAATTTCTCATTTATTTATTTCCTATTTGTGAATTGGGGGGTTTCCAGAAGAGATTAGAACCCTCTGAACTCATAATATGAGGAATATGAGATGCTATTTCTCGCTTATGAAATGAAGTATTTGGATCATCAGAGCCACTTTCTAGCATACTATCAGCACATCCTTATTGCTCGACAGACTTTGTACGTACTCCCTTTCTACCTAGAAATTTCAGGTTCGTAGGGAATTCGAGCGTTGACAACATGATGAATTCTTGGAGGTTAGCTGAGAGGCTCATAAAGCTCATGAGATCCATTTTGAACCATATAAAGGAAGTACCGAGATTATGAGAAGAAGTTCCTCGAGTAGAAGAAGTGTATCGAGAAAGAAAAATAAATTTACCGTTCTCTGATGGCATTATATCAACAAATTGAGTATTATTTATTGTCTTATATTATCTTTGTGTAGCTTATTATAGATTTCGAGTTGCATTATGTACTAATGTCATCCTTCTTTGTCAATTCAATGGATATGAACTATCAGGATAGAAAATCAAATCCAGGGTCATCAGGCCAAGTTTAGGTAATTATTTCTGTTTTTCTGAATATTTTTGTGGCAAGGTCTATCACTTGATAGAGTAAAAAAAAAAATTAATCAAAACCTTCACAAAATTATAATCTATTCAACATCACACATTTCAATTTTAGAATATTTATCAAGTTGTTTTTTTTTTTTGAAGTAAGGATGAAATTGTATTAATGATTCATACGATTGCAATCGTACTGTAGGGCATCCAGAACAGACTCTGGAGCTTGAAAGAACTATTCCATATGAATGTCAGAATCAAAACCAAGACCTGCTAATCTATGAGCAACATGGTTAGCAGTTCTATAAGTATGATGAACACCTATAGACTGCAATTCAGCTAGCAAACCTTTAATTTCTTCAACAATAGTTCCCAAAGGAGATAAATCTTGGTCCTTTCCTGTCACAGCTTTGACAGCCTCTAAACAATCACTCATTAAAGCAATATTGGACATGCCAAGTGCCAGAATGATCTCCAACCCAGATTTAATAGCAAGCATCTCAGTATGATAAGCAGAAGACACATTAGGCACCCTATAAGCAAAGCCAGCGACAAACTCGCCCTTCACATTACGCATAACACCTCCTGTGCCTCCATGTTGTAGTGAAGGAACATAAGCACCATCAACGTTCAGACACAACATACCAACCATGGGAGTGGACCAGAATGTTGCAGCTTTTGTCCTCTTGTGGGTTACTGGTGTCATGCTTCTATTAGCTTGAAGAAACTCTTCATACCAAGCCATAGTACAAGCGACAATTACTGGTGCTTGTTTAGCATTATCATTCCATAATTTATCATTTCTGTTCTTCCAAAGCCCCCATAGGATCATCAGCAACTTAGAAAAAATTTCTGATGAAAGACTGGAAGCTTGTTCTAGTAACCATTCCTTGAAAATAAAAGAAGAAGTAATGGGAACCTGAATGAAAAAAGGAGGAGCTGCAAGGATTTTCTGTGCAGTAGGACAATATTTATCAAGTTGTTATTGTTGAAGTAATCACATGAATTCACATACAATCACAATATATATGAGTTTACAAGGTAAAGCTAATCTGGACCTTGGCAAACTATAAGTTCACCACAGGAGTTATCACTACAATTGAAAATTACCTCATTTATTTAGTTTCTATTATTGAAATGGGGAGTTTCAGGAAGAGATCATTAGAATCCTCTGATCTCATGAGGAATAGGAGATGCTATTTCTCACTCATGAAATATAGTATTTGGATCGCCATAGCCACTTTCTAGTATACGATCAGCACATCACTATTGTTGGGCAGACTTTTGTACTCCCATATTAGGCAGAATTTTCATATTTGTCGGAATTTGAGCGTCCAAAACATTATGGGTTCATGGAGGTTACTCAAGAGGTTCTTAAAGCTCATGAGATCCATTTTGAACCATATAAAGGGAGTATCAGCATTATGAGAAGAAGTTCCTTGAGGACAAGAAGTGTTTTCACTTTTCAGTTAGAAAAAGAAAGTTAATTACCGATCTCTTATGGCTGTCAAATTGGGTATGATTTATTGGCTTCTGTTATATATGTGTAGCTTCTTATAGATTTCAAGTTGCATTATTTACTAATGTGATCCTTTTGGTCAGTTCAGTGGATATGAACTATCATGAGAGCAAATCAAATTCAGGCTCATCGGGCCAAGTTTTGTGGATTATTTGTGTTTTTCTGTTATCTTGATTTGTTAGGGTTAGCTGGTCAGAATAGCAAGTGTCTCGGGTATCCTGGTTCATATCCTAGTCAAAATGTGACCCGTGCAAATAAGGGAAGTTACCCCTAATCAACCCTAAAAAATGGAAAAATTTATTTATTTATTTGAAAACATACCTGTCCTCCAAGTCCTCCAAACCTATTCCTAGGTATCATCTAAATCTGAAGAGCAACTCCATTCCCTATATTTTGATTTTTCTCTACTTTAGAGAAAAATAAGCCTCTTTTGCTCCAACAGATTTTCTATAAACTATCCATATTTTAGGGAAAGTGAGGAAAGAGAAAACCAAATTCTCTATATTTACAGCAAACTCTAAAATTTTAAGAAAGAATATGAAGATTTTAGAGATTGTTGTAAAATAGGGAATCTGTTAGAGAATAAAAAGAGGCTAAAGCTTTGACTTTTGCTTCCCTATAATACATAAATTATAGAGAAGCTGTTGGAGTTGCTCTTAAAGATATATTTAGCGGCTTCAAATCCTCAATCTCCAAATTCCTGACTCCTCCCTTGTCTCCCATTAAAATTGTGACACCTGTTCCACCACCTAACATAACTTAAACTCTGTTAACTCTTATCTAAAAAAATAAAATAAAAATTAATAACAGTAAATTGAAACAATTCTTATCTTCTTCTTCTTTCGCAGTCTGCAACTCTAAAAAATGCAGTGCCTCTCTTTCTCTATTTTCCATTAACTTTTGTCTATGAAATCTCCGAGGATGATTGTCCACCACCTCCAGCAACCATCTATTGATTTTGGTAGAGATACGCCAATCGAAGAGTATGAAAACAAAATCAAATCCAAGTATCAATTCATTTTTCATATAATCCAATCCATTCATGGATGGATCTGGACAAAAATCTAGCTTCAAGCATCAAATAACTTGAACGAAAAAGATTCTTCATCTTTCTTCGAAGTTTTAGATCCGATTCGACAGTTCATGTTTGAAATTCTTCATAATTACTTTTGGTCAAAATTCTTCATATTTGAATCTGGAGATAAATCTCAGTATGTAGGGATTAAAATCCATAGCGGGACAGTAGATAAATTGGCAGAGGTAAAAAGAAGAATCAATCTGTATACATAGATCGAAAGAAAACCGGTAGAGAAAGATGATGGAAAAGTTGGGAGGGGAATCGTCGATGGTTTGGGACTTTGGGAAAAGAGCGGTCTGTTGTGAATGATAATGACTATTCATGCAATAGGTATTGCTTAATGTATGCGATTGACAGACTCGTAATGTATGCGATTGACAGACTCGTAATGTATGCGATTGACATACTTGTAATGTGCGATTGATTAGTATAGCTATTATATATTGCCTTTTGTATACATGATGTAACCCTATATAAATCTCATGGTGAGATGAATACAATACATTTTTCCAATTCTCTACAACACTCGAAATTTCTTTCACAAAAAACTGCCGCAAGCTCCTAGCCCTTGCTAGCCATACCGTACGCTGCTCCTGCAGCCCTTAATCACCCATGTGCCTCCTACAGCCCTGCAGCATCATCGCACTCTTGCTGCCCCTTGCAGCATCGTTGCACGCCTGCTGCCCCTGCAGCACAGCAGCATCTAGTTCCTGTGCAGATCAGCCTGTTTTCACTCCCCGAAACGTCTTAATTGGGACCTCAGATCAAAATCATTCCTTCATTAAAGTTGTTCGTCTCTGCCTCTTCTATCTGACCTCCAAATTTCAGTCCTATTAGAGTCGTTTTGAGATCTGTACACCATTCAAAGTGGGAGCTGTTTAGAAGCGAATCTGCTCCGAATTTCAACAAGTAAGTTTTAAAGATTAAAGTTCCTGCTTTCTTGTCTTTTAAATTCCTTTATTTTCTGCAGGATTTTCAATATACGAACATGGGTTCGATTATTTAATAAAGCGAAATTATGGGGATTCACGCTTAACGAACTAAGAGTGTTCGTATGAACTAAGAGTGTTCATAATGCTCGGACTAAGCGCGTCCGTAAGCATCAAATTGTGACCATATAAAACATTATTGTTTGGTCTAATCCAAAAGAGATTCTTGGAAATTGTTTTCTTGGTAGCATAGCTCGGAAATCTTATTATTTTAGTTTTCGTGGAAGTTTAGCTCCGAAACTACTATATCTTCTCTTCTTATTTTCAGGATGTTGAATGAACCTAGACTCGACTTTCCCATGCTTGACTCAACAGGCTCGGATTACCACAGTTGGGTAACCGATGCTGAGAACCACCTCACTTCAAAGGGAATATTATCCATAATCCAGGCACCTAACCCGGATCGTGTGTTCGTGCGAACACCTACAAAGCATGCTCAAGCAATTATCTTGATGCGACACCATATGGACAAGGTAATCAGATTGGAGTATATGTCGATCAAGGATGCAAGAGAGCTATATATGGGTAGCGCTTTGGTAATGTCCAAGATTCCCTCCTCCCTGACTTGAAGGTTCAATGGAACAATCTGCGCTTTGCTGATTTCAAGTTTGTTGCTGAATATACACTACTAGGATAAAGTTCATAGACATCAGTTCACAACTGATGTTAAAAAAAAAAAAATCTGATGTCTTAGTGGGCGATGTTAAAGATCGCCAAAACTAAGACATCGGTTCACAACTGATGTCTATTTTGCAACGAGACATCGGTTTAAGATTCAGAACCGATGTAAAAACGTTAATGTAATCACCATTTTGGTGTGTTTAGCTATTGTCAAACCTTCATATTTTGGCATTAGATTCTTAATGAAATATAGGTCTAACAACACAATTATCTATTTTAACATCGTTTCTGATTTAGAAACGATGTCTGATAATATTTTACACATCGGTTCTCATAAATTTTTGCTTGTGGTTCATAAGCTTTTCGTGTGTTTGGTACATAATATTTCACTAGACATTCAATCTACATTCTATAGTATAGTTTAAACTGATGTCCATATTTATGCTAGACATTGGTTTTGTTTATATATCGATGTCCATAGTTATTCTAGACATCGGTTTTTCTTTATATATCAATGTCCATAATTATTCTACACATCGGTTTTTGTTTATATCTCGATGTTCATATTTATCCTAGACATCGGTTTTGTTTATATATCGATGTCCATAGTTATACCAGACATCAGTTTTTGTTTATATATTGATGTCCATAGTAATCTAGACATCGGTTTTGTTTATATATCGATGTCCACAGTTATAACAGACATCGGTTTTTGTTTATATCTCGATGTCTATATTTAGCCTAGACATCGGTTTTGTTTATATATCGATGTTCATAGTAATGCTAGACATCGGTTTTTGTTTGGTAACTTATGTATTTTCTCATTCTTGACATCGGTTTTTGTTTCCAAACTGATGTATTTTCTCTTTTATGACATCGGTTTTTGTTTTCAAACTGATGTAATTTCTGTTTTCTGACATCAGTTCTTCATCAGTAACTGATGTTTTTTTCATATCCCTTTCCTGCTGTATTTGGTACTAGAAAGCTAATCCACAAATAACATGAAATTCAAATGTACTTTAAATATTAGGGAATTGTATTAATTTCTATCCAAAATTAGAGCTTGAGGTGGTTTCAAAAGTTTTGCACAATAAACCCTAACCTACTTTAAGGCTAGTGTAGAAGATACCACTACTGCAATAACTACATGCAGTATAATTTGTTCACAATTCATCCTGATATCACTACATCTACTACAAAATGGTCAGCAAAATCTAGTCTTACTCAAAATCATATTGCTTGTCAAGATCTAGCTATAGCAAAGTTTGCAAGTAGTCAGCCGCTTCAATGCCCACCTCATCAAGTTGCTCTTGGGTATATGAGTTCCGACTCTTTGCCGCAAGTCAAACCATCAAAGAACAGATTCCCAAGTAGACTAGCATGCTTGTTAGCCCATAGCGAGGTTCAAAATGCATATCCAAATCTAACACTAGAGAAAGTGTAGCAACAACGTACATTACAAAGGTTGTTGGTAGAAAAAGAAAACAAAACAAGTGTTAATAACAAGACCATTGAAGTTTTATGACAAACTAGTATTGAAGACAGAAAGCAAAGGGGGTACAAAGTCATAAACCTGGTTGGGTCGCAATAGTCCATAAGTATGCTCCTGAGGCACATGGATTACTATAATCACTGATCCCACAATGCACATAACCACTACAACAAAAGGGGGCAGCATACACCATTCTGAATGGTGTCCCCTGAGTCTAAACACACTTTCCTTCGGTGTGTATGACCTATAGCTGAGAAATTGACAAAACAATCTTGTAGTTTAAGTCAAGACACAAGCGTATGAGAAATCAAACCAAGCAAACTAACATAACTAAAAGTCTGAGACTAATAGCCTAACCTGTATAGTTCAAACATGTACACACAAATATCTAGTACTCCTCCAGGCCTGAAGAAATGGAATTAAAAAAAAAATGCTTATTCCATATTTGCAAATGGATTGAGTTCTACAGGTGAAGTAAGAGAAAATGAGTGAAGAAAAACTGGTAAAAGATCAACCAACATATATTCAGCAGTCATTAGACATGTAACTACTATACTAATTTTCTCATTAGAATTGTTCTATCAACCTTCGATAGATCCAAAGCTGCAGGAACTTCAATGATTTGTCCTTGCCAAAATCAGAACCTAAACAAACAAGCCAATAAACAGAAATTTAGATAATTGATACAATGTATCTGCACTAAAAAACAGAAGCACTACATACAGTTATTAAAGGATCGTGGTACAAAACTAATAGTGCTAATCTACTACATACAATAAGAAAATCCACAAGATAGTCATAGTTTAGAGGTTTACATTTTGCTGATATAAAATTATCAAGCAAATTGACACACAGATCCGAAGCCCAGAAGCTCTTACCATTAGGATCAAGTTGAAAAGCTGCTTCAAACATAGGGCCTACTACCCGGTTAATCATTGAAGAATCATTCAGAGAGGTATCAAGTCTAGGTAATAGATAACACCATGTGTTCAAGCAAGACATGCGGACAGATACATCGCAGTTACTCAACATGATGCCTATCAGTGGTGTCATGATCAGCCTTACGCTTTTCAAAGATCTAGTGTTTTGGATTTCATCATTATTTCCTTTATGTTCCCTTTTTTTGCGTACCATCATCCTCTTCTGCAGCATTTGTCGCACACGGTAATAACATTGGAGGGTGAATAAGAGCATTAATAAGACCTTCACAGGCAACCTGTGAAATCAGATATCTATGTTAATCTACAATATGGCATCTGACAGTACTCTGAGACTAGTTAAACTATTAATGCTAGTAAACTGTGGTAAATTTTAACAACCCTAGGTTGTAAAATCACCAGGACTTGAAATGCATGGACCCTAGACATTCAAGAAACAGAGACAGAATGATAACTTGGGTTCCTAATCAACTCACATGTATACAAAACCCACTCAATACTCAATACTTAACAAGTTGATATTAAGTTGACTTGGAATTTGTAAACTGAGATTAATTTAGCAGACTTATATTACAGAAAGTGATTTAGAATTCTTACCAGTTATAAATGAAAATGAAAACTTTTTATACTTCAAAGGAGTACGACAAAAGTGACATCATATACATGAAAATATTGCCTAATTTAAAATAGAGACATATTGATAACTTGGGTGCCCAATCAACTCACGTGTATACAAACCCACTCAATACTCAATAGTTAACAAGTTGATTTTAAGTTTTGACTTGGACCCTTGTAAACCAAGATTAATTAGCAGTATTCATATTAAAGAAAATGATTTAGAATTGTTGTAATTTATAAATGATTCTGAAAACTTTGTATGCTTCAAATGAGGATGACAAAAGTTATATCATATAAATTGAAATACTTCCTTATTTAAAACAACGCATCGTGAACTCTTTATAAATACCTGGGAAGCAATCTGAACTTGTGAGTATTTATCTGAAAATGTTTTCTTGGGAATTTTCAGCATATCATTAATTAAATGTCTGTTCTTCAAGGCATGAGACCCTAGTAAGCGGATAAACCATCCCCATGCTTGAATAGTTTGAATCTTCATACCACTGATAGCATATCATGCATCCCAGTGAGCAACTTTGTCTTTAAATCTCTGACAAGTACCTAGTTTTGGAAGATAAGAAACAAAAAGGAAATTTATATGTGCATATATATATATGTATAATACATGTTGCATACAACAACATAATCCATGTATAATGCAATTTCATGCAGCCACTCTTAATCTTAACCTTGTCATCCATTCTGGAAACAACCATCAAGAGAAGGCTCAAATATAAGATAATATGAGCTTACAATCCATAGAATATTTTCTGGCCCTCTTTCACAATATAAGTCAAGACCTTTATCTCTTTTCCTATATGTGTTTGTAAACCTTTAAACATGACTTAACCCCTAGCTAGCAATCATATTTTTAATTAGTCCAAATCATGTCAGTGCGTTTTCATGACAGAGGTTAACCACCTGGACCAGAAAACAAAGATCAATAAAAAAGAGAGAATAGAGAAGCGAGTACCTTGGAGAGATGTATTGGAGAAGGTATGATTGTGGATCTAATCTAGGGGTCGTCAACGGGCCGGGCCGGGCCTTGCTATATTTTTAAATAATTGCGGGCCGGGCCGGGCCGGGCTTTATTAAAAATCAAAGGATCCAAGCTCGTCCATATAAAGCGGGCCTTGCGGGCTTTTTCGGGCCGGGCCGGGCTTGGCCTTGATAGCTTTTTTGGGCCGGGCCTTGCGGGCTTTATTTATAAATAAATATTTAAAGACACAAGTTTTTTTTTTTTTAATCAAACTTTGGAAATTCAATAGATAATGATCAAATACAACCAAAGATAACAATCTATATAACTATATTGTACCCAAAAAAATCTATATTTATATATAGATACTAATTTGTTGATAAATAAATTTTTAAAGACACTAATTTTTTATAAATCTATATTTATACATCATACACTCCAAAGAGCTACATATAGCAATTCAAAGAAAATGAGAAACCGACCGTTGGATGAGTTTATTACAATAAATTATGAGTGTGGTAAAAAATTTAGCCAATTTCACCATATTTTTGAATCCGATCGGATTGGTCAACCGTAATCACTTATATGTTTTATTGGTTGACCGGTGGCGTGGCAACCGCGAAACGTGCTTTTTTTTTCACATCACGTTTGTATATATTCCATCGATGAATGTGCGTGGACATAAGATAAAAAAAAAAAAAATTTAATTACAAACACATTGGACTATACCAATTTTATTCCTAAAGTTATATGACTTATACATTGCATTTAAATTGTTTAGGTTCATTCTAAAGCAACCATGAAGTGGAAAATGAATTCGGAGAAACCAACCGCTTGATGGAGAGATTGTAATGTTTTATGGTGGTTGTAGAAAATCCAGCCAATTTGGTTCACGTTTCGAATTCAATCAACTAGGTCAAACGTAGTTACTCTTATAAACCTATATTTATATATCATACACTCCAAAGAGCAACCTCTATCAATTCAAAGAAAATGGAAAAACCGACCGTTGGATGAGTTTATTACAATAAATTATGAGTGTGGTAAAAAATTTAGCCAATTTCACCATATTTTCGAATCCGATCGGATTGGTCAACCGTAGTCACTTATATGTTTTGTTGGTTGACCAATGCCGTGACAACCGCGAAACGTGCTTATTTTTTCACATCACGTTTGTATATATTCCATCAATGGATGTGCGTGGACATAAGATAAAAAAGAAAATTAATTACAAACACATTGGTCTGTACCAATTTTATTCCTATAGTTGTATGACTTACACATTGCATTTAAATTGTTTAGGTTCATTCTAAAGCAACCATGAAGTAGAAAATGAATTCGGAGAAACCAACCGCTCGATGGAGAGATTGTAATGTTTTATGGTGATTGTAGAAAATCCAGCCAATTTGGTTCTCGTTTCGAATTCGATCAACTAGGTCAAACGTAGTTACTCTTATAAACCTATATTTATATATCATACACTCCAAAGAGCAACCCCTATCAATTCAAACAAAATGGAAAAACCGACTGTTGGATGAGTTTATTACAATAAATTATGAGTGTGGTAAAAAATTTAGCCAATTTCACCATATTTTCGAATCCGAACGGATTGGTCAACCGATATGTAGAATATATATATATGCACAATATAAATATAAAAGTATAATAGTATAAGAAGTTCCACACACACACACACACACACACACACACATATATATATATATCTCTCTCTATATATATAGATATATATCTCTCTCTCTATACACACACACACACATATATATTAATATATTAATATATATATATATATATATAAACACACACACACACACACATATATATATATATCTCTCTCTCTCTCTCTCTCTATATATATATATATATATATATAAACACGCACACACATATATGATATATTGATATATACAGATCCTATCCAGAGCGAGGCATCGCTTTGAAATTTTAGAGCGAGGTTAGGGTTTAGGGTCATTTTTTGGTCGCATATCCACATCTCAACCGTTCAGTTTTTAGGTACTAATGTATAGATCATCTCTACAAAATTTCAGCCAAATTGATGGTCGTTAAGGTACCTAACTCGCTTAAACTAATGGACGAACTAAATCTGTCCAACCTGAACCGTACTAGCTTTAAGGCAGTTATCAATGCCTTAACGACCATCAATTTGGCTGAAATTTTGTAGAGATGATCTATACATTAGTACCTAGAAACTGAACGGTTGAGATGTGGATATGCGACCGAAAAATGACCCTAAACCCTAACCTCGCTCTGAAATTTCAAAGCGATGCCTCGCTCTGGATAGGATCTGTTGATATAGATATATATATATATATATATATATATCTATATAAACACACACACAAATATATATCTATATGTGTCTATATATATATATATATTTATAAACACACACACACACACATAGATATATCTATATATATAACACACACACACACACATACATATATATTAATATATATAAAAACACACACACACACACACACACACACACACACATATATATAATATTTTGAGGGCTTTTACAGGCCGGGCCTAGCGGGCTTTTGGTGGGCCGGGCCTATGGGCCGGGCCGGATTTTTGCGGGCTTTTTTGCGGGCCTCCATCGGCCCACCAAGGCGGGCTTTTGCGGGTTTTTTGACGGGCAGGGCCGGACCAAAAGCCCTGCGGGCCAGCGGACCTCTATCGGCCCACTTGATCCGCGGGCTTTTTGATGAGGCCTAATCTAATCTTCAGCAGACACCTTTCTTATCAGAGCTAAGCAATCTTCTATATATTGGAGGTGCCCACATATGAGACAACTCTCTCATGTTCTCACTCAAAAGAGTTGCTAGCTTAATAACAGCCTGTCATATTAGCATAGAACATAAGTACTGAAAACGACATTGTCAACTTTACTGTAACACAGCCACAACCCTACAGCTCATAAAATCAGAAGACTTCTAAAATCAAAACCTCAAATAATGCACAATACTTGCGAAAATTGCTATAAACTGAAAATGTGATTGCTGACTGCACATACCCAAATTTCAACAACCACATGCAACATTGCAAGTTTATAGAAGGAAAAGATTCTCAAGACCACACAACATTACATACCATATTCACCAAACTGGTGACAGTGGTGGAGGGTAACATGTGCTATTGCTGCTTCGATCAAGTGCTTGCACACGCCGCTCGAACGTATGGCCACCAGTTGTCAACCTCATGTCTAAAACTCAAGTCTACAAGTTCTATACAGATATGCAGTTTATCTGCAGAACATCCCCACGGTCCTCAAACATTAGTGAAGAAACATAAATTCACATAATGTAACACGATCCAGAGAAAACAGTATTGAAACTCGAAAGTACCTGTTACTCAGAGATCTTTGTAGCATTCTTCTTTTCAGAACTTCCCGTATCCTCAAGCTTCGGACTCCCACCAACCCATGGTAAAAAAAAACTGAGAAACATGGTATGTTTGTTTCATTAGTCTCTCTTCCTCTGTCCAAAAACAAAACGCCAAACCAAAACAAACACACTCATGTTATACATGGCATTGTCCTGAAAGAAGGTTTTTACATACCACTGTGGATGTATGTAAGGACATTATCCACCAACACAACTCAATCCAACCAAACCAATTTCTTTAATCATTAAATTCAAGACACGAACAGAGTATCAGCAAAACACACATATATAATAGAATGAGAGAGAATCAAAAGATTGATTAAATCAAGTGATTCTATGAGAGCCAAATTTTACCCAGTTTTTGGGGATACTGATTGTGATGGATAAGCCTGATATCGCAACAGTAGATGTTGACCTTGGGGATATTGATTAAATCACATTGCTTTCATCAATTTTCAAATGAAATAGAACGGGAAAGAAACTGAAACCATAGCTGGAAAAACCAAAACCCAAAACAGTGATGTATGATGGTCGAAAAGCTGAGAGACCGACAAAAAATAAATGAAACAAATTCGAAGCCATCGTAGAATACTTGGGATGAAGAGAGCACTCAATTTCTGTTCAAATCGAGCATCAACTGCTTCCCGTCTCCCTCTTCTTCTTCCTCCTCCTCTTCTTTTCTTTTCTTTTCTTCTGTTTCAACAAAATCCAAAAGCAAAATTGAACTGAAAACCACCTTACAATACTCAAAATAGAATTAACCCAAAGCAAAATACCTTAATCGAACCCGTCTTGAAGGTTAGGGCCTTGCCTTCCTTCGTGGGCTAGACGAGAGAACAAGGCGGAGCTCCAGCGTTGGGTGGAGAATGGTCGGATTCGGTGAATTAGAGAAAAGAAATGAGAGAATAGGTGCGCTAAAATCAAACTGGATGAGAGAAGTGGTGCTCCGACATTGGGTGGATAACTGTTGGAGCCGGAGAATGAAGAGGAGAGCCGGAGAAGGAGGGTGCTGGTCGGAGGCGGAGGATGAGGAAGAGGAGGTCGGCTGTCGTAGTGGTTAGGGTTGAGAACAAAAATGCTTGTCCGTATGAGTTGTGTGGGAAACTAACCAAGTGTTGGAGGGAATTGAAATATTTGTTCCCCCGCATAAATTTTTATGTAACTTAGTCATTTCCGCGTTTTTCAAAATTTTGAAATATAACAATAGACATCAGTTAACAGTAACAACTGATGTTAAATATATAACTAGACATCAGATTTTCAGAAAACGATGTTAGAATGCACTTTTTACATCTCATGAAAGCTTGACCGATTTAAATGACGTGATGTCTATTAGCATTATTCTAGTAGTGATAATTCAGAAGCTCTTCACCTACAGTCCATGTTGAGGTTTTATGGACAACCTATCACAAAGCAAGAGCTAATTGAGAAAACTCTCTCCACCTTCCCTGTTTCAGCCATTGTGGTATCAAAGCAATACCGAACTGAAGTCAATGCTGGACGGATCACGAGGTTTCATCAGCTTATCAATCTCATATCTGTAGCTAAGAAACATGATAACATACTCATGAGGAATTATAATTTAAGGCCCATTGGAACTAAGAGCGTTCATGAGGCGAATTATAATGCACCCAAAAGAGGGCGCAAGGAGCGGAACCCTAAGAATAAGGGATATGAGGGACGTATGGGTCCATATAACCGCTCTAACAAGGAAGGAAACTGCAGGTTTGGTGCGAATACAGTTAGGAGAGGTGGTCGTGGTATCCCTGGTTGTGGTGGTGGCGCCATGGCTCGTGGTGGTGGCGCCAACCCTCCTAGGGAAGGCCCACAACGTGCACCTCAATTAAAGGGAGGCAACCACAATGACATGTGTCATCGATGTGGATCAAGTGAGCATTGTTTCAAGCAATGCAAGGCAAGCGAGAAACTAGCTTCAAGATACAAGGCATACAGGGACCTGAGGGAGCAAGAAGTGTACCTTGCAGAAGAAGAAGAAGAAGATGGTGGAGATGTCAATCTCACCGTAGAGGACTTCAAAGCCGAAGATGAAGTACACAAGGATGCTGCAGACTTTGATTAGAATAGTCCTTTTATTTTTCAAGAATTTTTGTAATGGCAATATGCCTTAGTCAATAAATGACAATTGTATTAAACTCTTTCTCATGTGGTGCACCTAATGAAATATGATGTCTAGGAAAGTCATTGAGATTAATGGTACTTAAGAGAGCCTCGCTCCACCAGCATCTCTCTCTACTTTCCTGGTCATATTTGATTGGAGTTACCAAACCGATAGAGTGACTACAATGTGTCTTAGTTTGATTTTATTTTGGATTAGACTTTTTGTGACCTTTGATGTAATCATTGGCTATCTTTATTAATAAAGTATCGTATTATTATTCGATGTCAAGGACATGTTTTAATTCCGAACTTTATTATTTTTCAGTATGTTTCCTGGAGAGTTGGAATGCCTTGTTGATAGTGGCACCACACATACTATATTGCGACATAGGCAACTATTTCTATGGATGACGTCTAGTCGATCTTTTGTGACTGCGATGGCTGAACCATCACAATTGATTCATGGTCGAGGACCTGCTCAATTTATGTTGCCAAATGGCACAAGTATTAATGTCACCGAAGCTCTATATGCTCCTAGGGCTGGAAGAACCCTATTGAGCTTTAAAGATGTAAGAGCCAATGGTTTTCATGTGGAAACGCATTGTGAGAATGGACAAGAGTTCCTTTGCATCACCTCTAATGACTACGGACATAAACGAGTATTAGAGAAACTTATGTGTCGCTCTAGTGGGTTATATGCAACCACTATTCCAATTATTGAATCCAACCATGTCATGATAGATGACTTATGGGATTCTGACACATATTGGCTTTGACATGACCGTTTGGGACACCCAAGTCGTGATATGATGATCCGTATATTAAAGACTTCACACGGACATCCATTTTTCAAAATGAAAAAAAGTCAAAACCAAAATTCGATCCAAGGTATGGCTAGCGCCGCCTACTCCCTGCGGCCCAAAAGTGGTATTAACTCCACCAATACCTCGTTGGTTCATTTTTCTACTTCTAAAGTCAATTGTGACTTCGTGGCTCAACTGGATACTTCCCTGGTTACTTCTAAAGTCCATCTTTCGTTTTGCAAAGCCTGCTCTTTAGCAAAGTTAGGATCAAGACCATCCTATGCAAAGGACCAATGTTCAAAAAAACGGCCTAGGTGGCGCCTAGGCGCTAGGCGGCAACGAACCGCTCCGATTTTGGCCTAGGCGTTTCCCTTAGGCGCTGGGCTACTAGGCGGCGGGCTAGGCGGGGGTGCTAGGAGAGGACTAGGCGGTGCTAGGCGGAGCCTAGGCGGTCATAAACCCTAATTTATTCTATATTTTGACTATTTTTATATTTATAATTAATTTTTAGACTTTAAATATTGTCATTTATATTATTATATGTCATTAAAATAATTTAAAATTAAAAAAAAAAAAAAACCCCCTAGTCCCCGCCTAGGCCCCTAGGCGCTAGTCCCTGGGTCACCGCCCGACTAGCGCCTAGCGTTTTTTAGAACCATGCAAATGACACTAAGGAAAATATTCCATTCTTACAAAGAATCCAAGATGATATTTGTAGACCTATTCAACCAACTTGCGGACCATTTAGATATTTTATGGTGTTGGTTGATGCATCGACACGATAGTCACATGTCATGCTATTGTCCACAAGAAATGCTGCACTTGATAAACTCCTAGCACAAATCATTAAATTAAGGGCTCACCACCCTGATCATCCCATTAAGGCAATTCGTCTTGACAATGCTGGAGAGTTTACATCAAAAACGTTTGATGACTATTGCATGTCCATTGGGATTGAGGTTGAACACCATATTCCTCATGTTCACATCCAAAATGGTCTCACAAAAGCTGCCATTAAAAGACTTCAAATGGTCACTAGAGCATTGGTATTGCCCACCAATCTCCCTATTTCTGCTTGGGGCTATGCAATATTGCATGCAGCTGTGCTCATTCGTCTGAGGCCTACTGCCACTCAACCCTTTTCTGCTTCCCAGATGGTTACTGGATATGAGACTGATGTCTCACACTTACGCATATTTGGGTGTATAGTTTATGTGCCAATTGCGCCGCCACAGAGCACTAAAATGGGTCCTCAAAGACGATTAGGCATTTATGTTGGATATGACTCTCAAACCATTATCCGCAACTTAGAACCCTTGACAGGCGATCTATTTACCGCTATATTTGTCATAGATTGTCACTTTGATGAGACAGTTTTCCAGTCATTAGGGGGAGATAGGAACAATAATGTTCAACAGGAACGACATGAATTGTCGTGGTCTGTCCATACTTTGTCTCATCTTGATCCCCGAACCGCACAGTCCAAAATTGAAGTGCGGAGAATTTTCGATCTTCAGAACGTAGCAGACTCTATGCCTAATGCATTTTCTGATGTCGCTAAAGTGACAAGATCACATATACCTGCTGCAAACGTGCCTGCAAGGATTGATGTCCCTAAAAATCATGGACATGGCGCCACCCCTAGGGGTATTGGGCATGGCGCCGCCACCACTAATAGTGATGGCAATGTGGCTCAGGCCAGGCTCCCAGCAAGAAAACTTTGGAGGCCCAAAGGTTCGATGGATTCTCGCCCGAGAAAAAAAAAGCAAGTTTGGCATAGAAAGATCCATTAATCATTGACATAAATAACCCGTCTCATGAAGATATTCCGGATTATGGTTATGTCCAAGAGACATCATTGGGGGACGCTCCAATGTTAGAACCAATTCCAAGGAATAGGGAGATCTCCATGAATTACACTAGTGTACATGAGACGTTGAATCGAGATTCTATTATCCTTGATGATGTGTTTGCATATTCTATTGCTCAAGGAATTATAGAACACGATGATATCGAACCTCGCTCCGTTGAAGAATGTTAACGAAGAGCAGACTGGCCTAAATGGAAAGACGCGATCTAGGTTGAATTGGATTCACTAACAAAGAGACAGGTATTTGGGCCTATAACGCTGACACCCCCAAGTATAAAGCCGGTTGGCCATAAATGGGTCTTTGTTAGAAAGCGTGATGAGAAAAATGAGGTTGTTAGATACAAAACCCGCCTTATGGCGCAAGGTTTCTCACAACGCCCTGGAATCGACTATGAGGAGACATATTCTCCCGTAATGGACGTTATAACGTTCCGCTACCTTGTCAGTTTGGTAGTTTCTGAAAAACTTGACATGCAGCTTATGGATGTGGTTACAGCATATCTCTATGGGGATCTAGATTCTGAGATATATATGAAGGTTCCAGATGGACTTCAATTAGCCAAGTCAAGTGGCTCTAAACCACGGAGCACGTTTTCAATAAGATTGAGACTCTCACTATATGGATTGAAACAATCCGGACAAATGTGGTATAACCGTCTAAGTGACTACTTGATTGGGAAGGGATATGTCAACAATGAAATATGCCCATGCGTGTTTATAAAGAGGACAAGTTCCGGATTTGCAATTGTAGCAGTTTATGTCGATGACATGAACCTAATTGGAACTCTAGATGAGTTAAAGGAAACTGCTAAATACTTGAAATCCGAATTTGAGATGAAAGATCTTGGGAAAACACGATTTTGCCTCGGACTAGAACTCGAGCACTGTAGTGATGGGATTATGATCCATCAGTCAGCATATACTCAAAAATTATTAAGGCGCTTTAATGAAGATAAAGCAAAGCCTGTGAGTACTCCTATGATCGGTCGTAGTCTTGAGCCTGAAAAAGATCTGTTTCGTCCAAGGGATGAGGATGAAGACTTATTAGAGGCTGAAGTGCCCTATCTAAGTGCAATAGGAGCATTATTGTACTTAGCTCAATGCACAAGACCGGACATCTCATTCGCAGTGAACTTGTTAGCTCGACACAGTTCTGCACCAACACGCCGCCATTGGATTGTAGCATAACGACAATCTTTCAATACTTGAGAGGTACGATTGACATGAGATTGTTCTATCCCTACAAAGAGAAAAGAAATAACGGAAGTGTGGGATCGGACTCCACAAGGCAAAACGCTACCTTTCGTGCTCCTCCTCCCTTTCATCAAAATGACAACGATATCTTGATGAGTTTTGCTGATGCAGGGTATCTCTCTGACTCTCACAAAGGTCGCTCCCAAACGGGTTATGTTTTTACCATGGAAAGCACTGCGATATCTTGGAGGTCTACAAAGCAGACCCTTGTTGCTATTTCCTCAAATCATGCAGAGATTATCGCTCTACATGAAGCTGTGCGAGAATGCATATGGCTAAGGTCTGTAGTTAGACACATTCGAGGAACTTGTGGTTTGAAGTCTACCACAGATGAACCTACATGCATTTATAAAGATAATGCAACTTGTATTGAGCAAATGAAGTTAGGTTTCATCAAGGGCGACAACACCAAGCATATATCGCCTAAGTTCTTTTACAATCAGCAATAACAAACACTTCTAAATATTGAAGTCAATCAAATCCATTCAGAGGATAATGTAGCGGACTTGAGTCGTTACCTAAATCCACCTTCGAAAAACATGTGAAGAGCATCGGATTAAGAAAGTTATCCTAACTCCCATAATTATATAAATCAGGGGGAGACCTTGACATCAAGGGGAGGTATGATGTCTACATGTTCGATCTCGGAGAGTGAAGGACGTGTTGTGCTCTTTTTGCCCTTCGACCAGGGTTATTTTTGTCCCACAGGGTTTTTGTTACCTGGCAAGGTTTTTAGTGAGGCAACGATCAAAGCGTCATCACCGAGTTTGAGCGACACAAGGGGGAGTATTGAAGGATGTCAACTACTCCACATTCACGCGAGTTGTGCTCTTTTTTCTCCTTCAATCAAAGTTGTTTTTTCCCACAGGGGTTTTATTACTTGGCAAGGTTTTTGACAAGGCAACTTAGAAGCGCATAGCAGAGGCAACACTATTGACATGGAATATCCAAGGGGGAGTGTTGTGAATGATAATGACTATTCATGCAATAGGTATTGCTCAATGTCTGCGATTGACGGACTCGTAATGTATGCGATTAACATACTTGTAATGTGTGATTGATTAGTATAGCTATTATGTATTGCCTTTTGTATACATGATGTAACCCTATATAAACCTCATGGTGAGATGAATACAAGACATTTTTCCAATTCTCTACAACACGGTCCAATTTGTCATGTTCTTGAGAAGAGTTTGATATTAAAAAAAATAATAATAATAAAAAAAATTTCTTCAAGTTAACGACGTTAAGTTTCAGTTAAATGAAATACTAGGTGTCACAATTTTATTGAGAGACAGGGAAGGGAACAAGGATTTTGGAGACAGAAGATTTGAAGCCATATTTAGCCTTTCCTACCAAATTACTGAATATTGCATGGATATTTACTTTCATTCTCATGGGAATTAGTTATATTTGTTGTCATTCAGAGGCACTATGGTGGTAAGGCTAAAATGTCATTTCTTTCTACGATTCTAACAAAACCCTAAGTGTCGCCGTCATTGCAGTGTGCCACTAGTAAGTTGTACTTCACGGCGACCAGTTTCACTGATAATGATGAGACAAGGAAATATCTTGATTTGGAATTGTAGAGGCATTGTCAATACGGAGACTCAAAAGGCCCTAATTGATCTTGTGCAGGCCAAGAAACCGTCGCTCATTTTCCTATGCGAAACCCTAGCGAGGCAGGGATTAATAGACTCGCTAACAAGCAGGCTGGGTTTTAAGGGCAACATCTATTTTGAGCATCAAGATGGGGTACAGGGAATAGCGCTGTTATGGAGCGACGAAAGGCATGCGAACTTACGCACGTATTCACCTCACCACATTGATGTGGAGATCGAAAAACTGGAGGAAGAGTTATGGTGTTTTACGGGTATATATGGCTTTGCCAGCAAAAGCCAAACAAAAAGGACTTGGAATTTGATCACTTAACTAGCTGCTGAAGGCTGTGCACTACCTTGGATCATGGTGGGTGACTTTAATGAAGTAATGGCGTCAGCAGACAAGTCTAGAGGCCCTCCTCGTTCAAACCATGCCATGGCTCGCTTTTGATACACGATGGCAGCCTGTGGTCTTATTGATATGGGATTCACAGGGAGTCGTTTCACATGGTCCAACAAGTATACCAAAGAAGGACTTGATCATAGTTTTCAATCAGCCCATTGGAGAGCAAGGTTTCCATATAGTAGGGTTGTCACACTCAGTCCTAGTGAGTCGGATCACTATCCTCTGCTAATTGAAGTGCATGCTGACAAAGTAGTTCGAAGCAAAGGGGTACGACAGTTTCGGTTTGAGGAAATTTGGCATGGTAACAAGGGTTGCCATGATATCATTGCACATGAGTGGGCTACTCCAACCACTGGGAATGCCTTGCAGCAACTAGGAAGGAAGATTAAAAATGCTGGAAAGAGATTAATAGGTTGGCATGCAACTGAATTTGATAAGCAGAAAGTCGAGTTAAGGGTTATGCAGGAGAAACTCTATGATATCATGCGACAACCCTATTTCCTGGAGCAATATGAAGAGCAGAGAATGTTACACATCCAACACAGTCAATTGTTAGCCCAACAAGAAAGATATTGGAGACAACGTTTGAGGGCAATATGGCTAAAATATGGGGATCGTAACTCCGCCTTTTTCCATAGAAGAGCTAGTTACAGGAAAAGTCAAAACACAATCAAAGGCCTAGCTGATGAAAGTGGAACATGGCAAAGTGAACCGGCTGAAATTAGGCTCCTTCTTATGCAATATTTCTCCAATGTTTTCTCCTCTGACAACACAGACAATACTACCTTAGTAGCGGTGATCAATGCAACACAGGTGAAGGTTACAAATAGAATGAATTTGGACCTCACCAACCATATGCAGATGAGGAGATCAAAACTGCTCTCTTCCAAATGCATCCTTCCAAAAGCCCCGGCCTTAATGGTATGAGTCCTTTCTTTTATCAAAAGTATTGGCACATAGTGAGTTTTGATGTCTACAATGCTGTTAGAAACTTGCTCACAACTGGAGAGATGTGGAGAGAGTCCAACTATACGCATCTATGCCTAATTCCAAAAATAAAAGTACCCTAAAGAAGTTGTGCATTTTAGACCTATTGCTTTATGTAATGTCATTTGCAGAATTAGTTCTAAGGTTGTGGCAAATAGGCTCAAGTTTTGGTTGCCGGATATTATCTCTCCATTACAAAGTACCTATGTCCCAGGGAGATTAATTTCAGACAACACCCTTGTAGCTACAGAAACTGCTCACTTTATGCACCAATTGAGGAATCAAGAAACAAGTTTTTTCTCACTAAAGTTAGACATTAGCAAAGCCTATGACAGACTTGAATGGAGTTTCCTGGAAGCTATGCTTAGAAAAATTGGTTTCCAGCCTTAGTGGGTGCAGATGATCATGACTTATGTTACCTCAGTGCAATATTCTATTTTGATCCAAGAAAAGCCATCTCCTCTGATTTCCCCAACCAGAGGCATTAGACAAGGGGATCCATTATCACCTTGTTTGTTCATTCTGTGTGCAGAAGGACTTTTTGCATTAATCACAAAGGTAGTGGATACGAATATGATCATAGGACTACAAATGGCCCCTCAAGCACCAAAACTACATCACTTATTCTTTGCAGATGATAGCTTTCTATTTGAGACTGCCACTGAGGAAGAATGCATCCAAATCCGAACTCTCCTTGACATTTATGAGAGAGCTTCGGGGCAGAAAGTCAACTTTCAAAAGAGTAGTATTTCATTCAGTAATAATGTTGCTCAGTTAAGGTAGCTTACTTTGGTCGGCATCTTGGAGGTTAAGTGTGTCAAGGAGCATGACGAGTATCTAGGGCTCCCACTTAAAGTTGGGAAATCCAAAACTACTAGCTATTTTCGCCTATATTAAAGAGAAACTCTCCAAGAAATTAATAAGTTGGAAGTCAAAGATTTTGAACTTGGCTGGTAAAGAAACTCTCAACAAAGCAGTGGCACAAGCTATGCCATTGTACACAATGAACTGCTACTTGTTGCCTAAGGGATTGTGTGATGATATATACCAACTATGTGCATCCTTCTTTTGGGGTGACACAGAGGAAAAAAGGAAAATCCACTGGAGAAGTTGGGAAAGGATGTGTCTGACTAAGACTGAAGGAGGTATGGGATTTAAGAATATTTATGCTTATAATTTAGCTATGCTTGCTAAACAACGTTGGAGGCTTGTCAAAAATCTGGAGTCTCTAATAGCCAAAATCTTCAAGGCTCGTTACCATCCTTATACTTCATTTTGGGAAGCAGAAGTGGGAGACAACCCGTCTTTCTCTTGGAGTAGTTTAATGCAGGTAGGGGTCATCATGGGCCGGGCTAGGGCCTGCCCTACCCTAAATTTTAGGGCTTAGGGTCGGGCAAGGACGGGCCTAGTCAAAGCCAACAAAATTTAGGGTGGGATAGGGTCGGGCTGGGCGGGACTTAAATATGCTAATCCTTACCCGCCTGTAAGGCCGGGTCTGGCCAGCCTTCCAAATAGGGCCGAAATGGGCCTTAATTTGTTTAACAAAAAGAAATATACTACTTTTATTTTTTATCTCAAAATGTAGCTCTCAATTATTATATAGGTAATACAAGACTCATTATTTTTTGTTGATCATATTTAATATAAATATATATATATTAAAATTAACTTATAAGTTATAGCATTTATAAATATTAGTTAAAATGGTTATATTCAATTAACTATCTCTCTAAATCTCCCAAAATTAATTGTTGTTTAACAAAGGAAACAAAAATTAAAGAAAATAAAGCTTAGGAAATCAATTACAAAAAATAGATAAGTTTTATGTTATAGACTAAAGAGAAACATATTTAAAAAATAGAAAAAATACAAAATTATTAGGGCTTAATTGGGCGAGCTTGGCCCTAACGGGCTCAAACGGGCCAGGCCGTAGGGTAGGGCCGGGCTTCATGTGCATGACCTTTACCCTACACTATTTGAGAAAGGGTAGGGTCGGCCCGCCCTATTGCAAGGGCCGGGTAGGGCTTCAGCCCTATGGGCGTGGCAGGCTTAGGACCGAAGGGCTAAATGATGAGGCCAAAATGCAAGGCAAACCTATATTACATGCTGGGGTTGCTTCGCATGTAGGTAATGGTAGCAGCATCAATATGTGGACAGACAAATGGATCCCACACTATGCTCAATATCTCATCCACAAACTCGCTGGTTACTCTTTGGAAAAGGTTTCTGAGCTAATTGACAGTGCTACCAGACAATGGAATGAATCTATTATCAGGCAAGTATTCCCTTCTACTATTGCTGAGAAAATACTATGTATTCCCTTAGCTCGAAGACACAGCGAAGATCGGATGTTCTGGAGACCTAAAAAAAGAGGCTTCTATACGGTTAAATCCGCCTATTTGATAGCAAGAGAACAAGTTCTTGGCTCTGTGCTATCATCCACATCTCATGGAGACCCCTACAAACCACTTTGGAAGCAGATTTGGCACACAAAAATTCCAGGGAAAGTTCAAATATGTGTGTGGAGGGCCTGTAATGATCTTCTCCCTACTAAAGCACCTTTGACTAGGAAAGGCCTTCAGAGAGACACAAGTTTCTTATTATGCCCAACATGTTTTGAAAATAATGCTCATATATTATGTATTTTCCCTTTGGCACATACTATACTTACAGCTTCTCCTTTCAATATGCAGAGTACTATACTCCCTCACATGAATTTCACAGACTGGTGCTTGGAGCAAGCCTTGAATATGCAACAAGATACTTTCGAAAAGTTATTGATGATTCTTTGGGCCATTTGGAAAAATAGGAATAACATATTATGGCATGGAATTAACCAACCACGGTCTAACATTGTCTTTGGGACACTATCGTGGTTGGAAAAGTTTAGAACAGTGAGGTAAACTGTGCAACAGGCAACCAAAGTCAAAAGACAATGGAAGCCGGCTGAAAATGATAAGTGGAAACTCAATGTTGATGGGAGTTTCCTTCCAGGTCAAACCAAAGGTGGAATGGGTGGAGTTTTACATGATGCTTAAGGCAACTTCAAGGCAGCCTTTGCCCTTCTAGTTTGCAATATAGCTGCCGCCAAGCAAGTTGAATTGATGGCAATTAATCATGGATTGAAATTCTTGCAGTCTTTTCCCAACCGACACGTCTTGGTAGAGACAGATTGCCTTGAAGCCACCATGGACATTGATAACCCAAGGTATGACCTACTTGAATTTGCGACCATTATTGATGATACGCAGGCGGCCTTAAGGACTAGAACAAATTATCAAATCACCTTTGCACCAAGATCGTGCAACACCGTGGCTCACAGACTGGCAAGTTTAGCTTTTGAAGACACTTATAGTGCTATTTGGTGTAATGTGCCTCCAGATTGCATTCTAGATGTTCTAAACTTATAGTGCTATTTGGGTAAATGATGAAAAATTTTACCATATATTAACGTATGACATGCATTTGCCTTAAAGTGGTAAAATGAGTCCTCAAATAAAGTGGTACATTTTCTTAGTTACCACATGAGTCCTCAAGTGGTAAAATGAGTCATCAAAGTGGTAAAAATAGTTGATGAGTCCTCAAGTGGTAAAATGAGTCATCAAAGTGGTAAAAATAGTTGATATATGAGAAATATTAATATACCACAGCCTTACCCATAAATGATAAAGAGAGACTATCAATTAATCGAGTCAACAACTACCTAAAAAATTCACAAAATTATTATCTACTCAACTTCACACATTTTAATTTTGGAATATTTATCACTTTTTTTTTTATCAAATAAACAGTTAGCTAGTATATTATGAGTCGAATGCACGACCTTTCATTTATAAATGAGAGACTTATGCAACTAAACCAAATGATATTGTGCTTTATCACATTGTTATGAGTGAAGTAATCATATGAAACTCAACAAATGAAAACAGGATCATAATCAAGCTTTAAAACAAGAGGTGGATATGCTTTTCATGTAAGAGGACAAAGGAGTCTATCAAGCACATCACACATTTCAATTTCAATTTCAATTTAGAATATTAATCAGATTGTTATTGTTGATTTGTGATTATGGTCTTATTTCTCTAGACACATTTGATTATAGTTAACCAAATGCACTCCACTTGCCTAGTACTATTTGATCTAGTGGCATAAATTTCTTATTTGTAGTGAAAGGTTGTGAGTTTGACTCACAATAGACTAGTCTTGTATATGAATTATTTATTTGATTAAAGAAAAAAAAAGTACAATGGCGATTTGAATATGCTGATTATTCTTGGGTTTTTGTCTATTTAACCCAATTATAGGGATTTTTTTTCCACTTACCCCATTAAGTTTTTTTAATTCCCTCTTATCCATGAAGACTCTAATAAGGTCTTCCATAATACCCAATTATGGTTTTTTTTTTAGACTATTTTACCCTCACCCCTTTGTTACATAGAGAGAGAGAGAGAGGTCATAGAAGACTTCGCCGGAATCTGATCACTGACACCCACCCACCGGACTTCTCTGAAAATCTCGCGGGAGGTCCCTAAATAGGTCGTTGGAGATCTCATAAGTGACCGGAAAGGTTTATTGCCCTCAAATATACCTTTATTGCCCAGTAATAGACTTCTTTATTACCCCCCAATAGACGGGTAATAAACCTCTATTGCCCCAATAGGCCTATTGGGGGGGCAATATAGGTTTACAAAACCTCGACGAAAGTTTCCAAAGAGGTTGTCGGAGATCTCATATGTGGCGGGAGAGGTTTATTGCCCCGCCAATAAACCTGTATTGCCCCCAATAGACTTCTATTGCCCACCAATAGAATTTTCGGTCGCCGGAATGGGAACTAATCTCCTTATTTTTTTCCTTTCTTCCATAGTACACAAAAAAAAATAATAAACAAAAAAAAATTGATTTGGGCACCCACCTATTCACATTTTCTTTGCCCGTTGTTGTTTTGGGGCAAAAATGGAGGAAGACTCGGGACCAGCTCCAAGATCCATATTATTAATCCCTACGCCGGCTCTCCCGACCACCTTCAACCTCCCGCCGGAGAACTCAAACACCTTGCGTCACAGAGCGAGATCTTTGTGCAGCCACATTCGCGAACTCCTTTAGAAGGTCCAGCCTGGCCTCGCCGAGCTTCTCGGCAACGAGGACCGTCGGACGATTGGAGTAGAGCCTAGCCGCGGAGAGCACGACGACGAGTCTCGGTGCGGAGATGGCGATACGGCAAAGCAAGGTAGGGATGGAGAGAGAGAGAGAGAGAGAGAGAGAGAGAGAGAGAGAGAGAGAGAGAGAGAGAGGTCTGGAGGCGTCATCTGGAGAGAGGAAAGAGAGTGGAAATGTTGTAGTTTATTAATTAGGCTTAGGGCAAAATGGTCATTTATTGTTAAATTGTGCAGGTGAGAACAAAAATCTGTTGTTAGGGTAAATAGGATAATTTTTGTTCATTTTGGTACTTTGTATCAAGGACCCTTTATTCTTTACTTCGCTAATCAATTGACATGAGGCTGCATGTGGAATTTATAAATATGTTGATTCCATCAAACAAATTAATATGATTTGTATCCCACTATATATCCATCTTGACATTTTTGGACCCGATTGGGATGATTTCAGTTGTGCATATTGAATAACATAAAAGTGGTGCTACAAATCCCAAAAAATATTACAAAATTTTAATACCAAGTGAGGTGACATATGTTATGTCATCAGCTTTTGTTTAGAAAATTGGTGAGGTGGATTTTCATATTTTGTTCATTATGTTATTTAGATAACCAACAGATTGACTATTTACCAGTGAGGAGGATACATGAATATGATTCATGCCCCATATCATTCATTGAAAATATAGAAGAAGGTATGTGAATCATCTGATATTAAAGTGCAGCTATTGCTGCCATTAAAACCCCATCAATAAAAAAATCACGACGGACAAAATAATAAAGAAAAAAAAGGATGATCAGAGAAGGAGGAAGAAGTTAAACATGCAAGGGGTGTTTGTTTCGTGGGATTGGACCGGAGTGGACTGGCTTATCTAGTCCACTACACCAAAACTAGTCTTTTACGGCCCACCATGTGCGCCGTAAAAGCCTATTTACGGCGCACAAAAACACGCTGTAAAAGCTCGCGCCGTAAAAGACCACATGTCTTTTACGGCGCACAAAAATGCGTCATAAAAGAACAATTAACGCGCCGTAAAAGTGGTTCTACAAATGTGACTAAGATCATTTACGGCCCACATTGCACGCCGTAAAAGACCTCCTATTTAAGGCATACTCCTGCACGCCGTAAAAGAGTGACTAAATTCCTATTTAAGGCGCACTCTGCGCGCCGTAAATGAGGTCCTTTCAAACAAAAAAAAATTTTGATTTTGCTCAAATGTCATATTCATATTACTCTCATATCATATATACTAGTAAGTATGCCAACGCTTTGCTGCGGGATTTAGCAGATTATTGAAGAAAGTAATTGCTTGTGTAGACAATAATAATATTGTTGATCTCATAACATTACATAGCCAAATGTTCATGTAAACCAAGCAGCAAAAAATTGAACAACTATTGGAGGAATTTAGGTGAGGTGTAAGGTGTTCCAGTGCACATATTTTTCTTCAAGTAGTTTTCATAGGTGTGATTCAAGGGGGCTTACATATAGAGTCCTATATTTCCCTTCGAATCCATCATTATCAGAAGAGAAACCGCTACTAAAAGGGGCTTTCCTTTGTTAGAAATTCCACAAAACATTCTGGAAGCAGCTGAGTGGTAGCTCTCTTCAATCGCTATATTCTTGCGATAGCAAAGGTGTGGTAAGGATGTAGAGCATTTGTTCCTTCTGAAAGTAACAATTCATTAGTTATGCATATAACAATTGAAGAAGGCTTTCATTTATGAATTTGGGCAAATATCATAAGTTCATAACCAACAAAGCAAAAACAAAATACATTACATATGTACTCTCACATAGCATATTAATTCGGCCATATTAACCATAGGTTAGAAGTTAGCTTGCTCATGGCTACAGAGTAAAGAAGATAACCAATTTGATGCATACATATTGTTTTTCACCTTCACTAATGTAACAACCATTCCAAGAACCATTCCATTGAAGATACAGTCTCAATACTTCAGTTGATTTGCTTTTGTTAGATAAATACACAAAAGTTTCTGATACTATAGTATTCAGGTATCTTTAATTTCTTGATTTGGAACTTCCAAGCGGGATCATAATATATTTCATATTTACAACACCTAGATTATGGATATATAATTAGATGATACATAACATCTATAAAACAGCAAGTGCAAGGCCATTCTCAGTCGCATTTACTCTCTCCTGGAGCAAGGATACCCCCCGGAGGGTAACAGTTTTTTGGTACGGTAGTTTGAAACTAAAGCAGCAGAGTTATTGAAGTTTGATTAAAAAATGAAAATAAAAAATAAAAAACAGGAAAACATAGAAACACTAATTCAAAAATTGCCCACATAACATAAACAATGCATCTAAAATCTTACTTAATTGCAGGTGAGCAAAATTATCTTATTGTAACAAATATGTAGAAGAGCATAGCTTGCATGGACTAAAAAGGAATAAATGAATAAAATTAGGAAATACCTTGAAAGCTACATGAGACTTGCTACTGCTCTTTAACCTAATTGCGCTCTTCACTTGTTTCGCAGGTTCATCTACAAAATTTAAGAAATAAAAACTGAAATGATCAGTTCTGAACAGAGAAATCTTCGCTTTTCTCATATATACAATTGTAAAACTGGATGAAAAGGCTACAACTTCTATGCTTTCAAAAATCAGATATACATAAATTTCTAAATTTTCAAAAATTAAAAAGACATAACATATAAAAACAAAAAACCCAACCATATCAATTTTTCAATAGAAGAACAGTAAATAAGCAGACTGCTGATGAAGTGCGCTATTACCAACCATATCAATTTTTACATCTCCTGAAACTGCCATCCCAAGCTTTACTAATGTAAATCTTATAACTGAGTACAGAACAACTGAAGCCTAAAGAACTCAACGCAACAAAGCAGGATCTTTTTTCTTCGGAACTTTTATGAAAACTGTACCATCAGAATCATAGAAATGAGAGTATTCCCATACAACCCGTCAAATACAGTAATTGTGTGCATAAGATTGATATAAAACCATATGTAAGATTGAATCAATTCTATCATTATGGTACTCGAGCAAAAGAGCCAACATTTAACAATCATTTATCAACCCAATAAGCACAATTCATTGGAAATAAAATCCAACATGCATACGCAAGTTATAAATTCTTGTTATCTTTAATCTGGAGTGTTCCCATTGGATGGTGCTTATTGGGTTTATGGAATTTAAATATAAAGAAGTTATACATTCTTTACAGAGGGGAAAAAAAAAAGGAAAATTATATCTTGCAACTTAAATTCCTATTCTGACAAAAGATTTAAAAAAAAAAAAAATAAGTCCACCTACTTAAACATAATAAGAACTTAAAAAAAATAAAAAAATAAAATGCAGACTTGTTTCTTTACACTATTGGATGTTCTTTCTGTATTGGCTGTACTTACTCAAAGTTTGTGTGGGATGTGTGGTATTTATGATCTGAAATTACTTGCCCCATAGTTCCAGGATCTGATTTTAACAATTTTCTTTAAATAAGGCCTTTGACAACAATATTTAGAATATGTTATTTTGTAATATGTATAAATTTGATAACATTTGCGGTTAACGATTCTTAGCGATCATAACTCTATTACATATAAATTTGAGTAATAGAATAAAGCAAGTCATTAGGCTCTTGAAAAAGAATGCATTGAACAAATAATAAGGGTGGTGTATCACTAATGGTACCTTCATCTCTTTGACTCCTTCCCTACCAATCAAGCAGAGCACTAATGAGAGAAATCGCATGCTGCATCTGTCTCCTAAAAAATGCCGGGAGACCAAAAGCAAAAAGGAAAAAAAAAAGGAAAATATTACAATGCACATATGCATCATTTAAATTCGGCAGTGAATGAAATCTTAGGATCTTAACTCTCTTGTGCTAGAAATTAGATGCCATCTTCATTTTCTGTTTGGTTAAATTGTTGAAAAAAAATCTGACAGTTATTTATTTGTTCTACGGTCAGTGCTACTGATATATATCACAGTCCTGGTCTTAGTTTGCTAAGAATTGTTATCTTGCTAAATTGAAGATATTTTGGTTAATCTCCACATGTTTTCTAAACATTTCCATCAAAAGCAAAGTGATAAAGGGAAGGAACAAACTTGAAGCAGAAACTGAAACTAAAACCAAAAGAAGTATAAAATCAAAGTTGAAGAACAATAATAAAGCAATTACTAAATCATTTACACGCAATAAGATTTGAAGTTATTAGTAAAAGCCTGAAACAGAAAGAGCAACAAACTTCTAAGTTAGAGTACCTTTTGAAGCCGAAGAAGTGCTCCTTTTCCAACTCATCTTGAAGAAGGCCTGTAAACACAGCAAGTGCAGGTGAAGTGGTTGTCCAAATAGCTTCAATATCGAAAGTTCGTGCCATCTCTCCCAAAGGATCACTCAAATGTCCTCTTTCCTGTATTAGTAATTGAAAATTATGGTCAGGCATGTTGTATATAATCAAATAAGTTCGGGGTTTTTATTTTAATGTAAAGGAGTTGTGAAGCTACTTTATATTTTGTAGAAAGATCATAGACACTATTTAAAAGAGGCAAGAAAATCATAATGAATTCACTTTCAAGAACAAAAGAACTTCGACCCTCTTTGATATAAGAAATAATTACAACCACTGCAAATATAACCTGCAATAAGAACCCTAATAATCAACATAGGGATTTAGTGCACTGTTTCAAACTTGCACTGATAACAATCACTACAGCATTAATTTGATTAACCTTTTAAGAGTCAAGCTACAATTCAAAAGCATCAGTGATTGAAGACAACAAAAGCCCGAAATCTCCATACTGAATTTCTAATCATAACCAAAAACCAATTTCCCCTTAGTCAAAACTCAAAAGCAATGAATCAAAGATACACAATAGAGCAACACCAACTGAAATCAAATTCAAATTTAGTGTTTGTGTGAAAGAGAAAAAGAGAGACTCACAGGAAGCCATTGAGTAATAGGTATACAACCTTCAAGGTACAAAGCAAAGACATTAACACATGGAATAGCAAATCATACAGTGAAAATTGAAGCACAAACCGAAAAAAAAAAAAAAAAAAAAAAAAAAGAAGAGAGAACCATAATTTGAGTGAATTCAGCTAAACCTCGTAGTGCCATCAAAGAGAAGTAATGAACAGTGAAATCACGTTTTGATGAAGAGCTTTAGTATGTTACATGCGTGTGTTATCCATCCGTCTTCATCATCAATGTTATACTTGTCTCAACTTTTGTGACAAATTCGTTTCCAATACAACAAAGACTGTAAGCATGGACACAAAATTAACTCAGGAATTAGTGAGAATTGTAAAATCTAGCACAATGCATGAATATT
The DNA here is from genome assembly GCA_024704745.1 of Rosa lucieae. Lineage (NCBI taxonomy): Eukaryota > Viridiplantae > Streptophyta > Magnoliopsida > Rosales > Rosaceae > Rosa > Rosa lucieae. The sequence continues at coordinate 55,922,321 of CM045497.1, read as the reverse complement.
GTTTATTTATAATATGTACACTTGCCTGTGAGTAATCAAACTCGCTAACAATGCCATGAATTACATCCATTAATCTGTGATTCATGGCATTGTAACTGTGAGTAATCAAACTTGCCTCTGAGTAATCAAAATTAATGATCTATTTATAATCTGTGGCCGGAAAGATCTTCTTTTTTGGGTGTTAATTGCTTCCAAGACTGAGAGTTTTGAGGTGAAGTAACTTGGGGAAGCTGAAATTAAACGAAAGCAGAAGGACCCAGAACAAATGCAGAGTCGATAAGGGCAATATTAGAAATTGAGGAACTGAATGTCAGAGAATAAGGGGTTACCGTGCATGACCATCGAGGCAACGCTATGTCTACTCCTGCCGAATCCAAGTAGGGGACCATGGTGATGGACTCGCCCTTCTTGTGCTACCTTACTAAGGAGCCAAAAGCAAAATCGGATTTTCTGGTCGATTCACCTTAGATCTGATGTTTGAGAGAGAGAGAGAGAGAGAGAGAGGTATTCACCCAGACAACTAGATGATTAGATTAGTTTGAGGAAGGATTAAGAGAAAAGGGGGGAGAGATATGAAAGAGGAAAGGATAGCTGATAGAGTCCGGCGTCTGTTCCAGTGTGAAATTTTTTAGTAAGAGATTGGGTGGGAGATTAGAATTCAGCGAAAAAAATGTGAGCGGGATCTCAAAATTGAGGCGCGTTATAAATGCCTCCCCACCTTATTTACGGCACATTATAATAGAACGCCGTAAATGTATAGTCACATTTACGGCACGCAATAAAAGCATGCCATGAAAGACCAATAAGGAAAAGTCTTTTACGGTGCTCATTTAAAGCACGCCGTGAAAGACCAACAAGGGAGAGTTTTTTATGGCGCGCATTCAAAACACGCCGTAAATGACTAATAAGGGGAGTCTTTTACGGCACGCATTCAGAGCACGCCGTAAATTGCAGGCCGTAAAAGCCCAGATTTCTTGTAGTGGTCTAACAGACATCATTCTGTGTTTGGCAACAACTGGGACTCAATTAAATGAGACTCCAGAGTCCCCAAAAACATGCTCTCACCTTCTTCCACAGCGATGTCAAAAACCATCGGACTGTGGAAGCTAAAATCTCGCTCTTCGACTCTTCGCTTTAGCTTCGTGGTTTTCTCACTCTGCTACTGTTCGCTTGGGTCTCCTTCCATCTATTCTGCAGGTTCAATTTTTCACTCTCCCCTCCAATCCCCTCAGTTTTCTGCTAGCCAAAACACAGAGATTCAGAGATGACGGGTACCCATTAATCCCAAAGTGATGAGTGAAGGAGGGTTTTGTATAAATTCATTTGCCATGAATTGTTGAGTTTTGGGAAGTCTGGGAAAGACCCAATTGATATTTGGTTGTTGGCTGCAAGAATTGAAGAGTTCGAGATATATAGAACCAATTCAATTCCAGGTATGGGAGAGGGTTTTGCAATTTGTGTTTGATTTGCTTGCTTTTGCTTCATTTATGAGATTCAGAATTGTTCTGTGAATTGTGAGGATTGTGCATATGATTCATGGTTTGCTTCTATTGTTGAGACAGACCCAATTTTGTTGTGAATTGTGAGAATTGTGCATATGATTCATGGATGATTGTGCATATGATTCATTAGTTGCTTCTGTGTTCTTTCTTGCTGCTCCTTAGTCCTAGACAGTGCCAAACATGATTCATGGCTTACTATAGCATTACCCAAGTTAAAGGAGTCCAGGACTCTTGTAGAAATTAAGGTCGGGAGTGATAGTCCGGTGAAACAAACACCCCCGCAGGGTTTAATACATTTGCGACTAGAGAGAAGCTTGGACGAAAACAAGCAGCTTTTGCTTATTTCATGTTATAGGTAAATGAACTAAACCTCCAACAAGATATCTGGAATAGCAATAGCAAAACGGGATCAAGTCTGGAGATTAATTGGTATGATGGGGGTGGAGCCGTGGAGGCGATTCCCAGAAAATGATAAAGGATTAGATTTTAATTTTTAGTTTAGACTAAATATAATATAATAAAAAATGAATAAATTCTACCTCATCAATATATATTTAAGGCAAAATGCTGACATGGCGCGTGCCATGTACGTATTTGGGATCTAATTTTGTATAGAAATTTGAGATCTCTAGTATTTTTCATAACAAAATTGACTAGGGCCTTCTCCAGACACCATCACCACTGAAAGTAAAAGGCTCCTTGCCCAGGTTAAGATGAAATATCATGTTTGAAAATTTACTATCCCTCCCCAATGTCGGACAAGCAATTGATGATGAGCGACTTAGAAGCAATACCTGATTCCCCAAACTTTGAACCCTAGTCCAATATTTTCGTAACCAATCAAACTGGTATATAAACCAATTGCGGGTACCATGAAGTACTAGTTCATCAGAAACTGCTAATAATAATTTCCCATCCGACTCAACCACGCAAAAGGCTGTGCTTTGGGTATGGTGTTCTAGTGTTATGGAGGCATAGTCCATGACCCAGTCTTGGACTGCTATATTGAAGGTATTGATCGAAAGTGACAAAGAACCATTAATTATCTGTGGAATAACACAATAGAAAATTCCATCTAGGTAAGTAACTCCTTCAACAGAACCTTGATATCTAGTTTTATGAACACTCCATCTTCTATCTCGGAGCTTACATGTGTTTATGATGTGATCATCAGTATATCCATACCTTCTGGAAATGACGAAGATAACACAGTCGGCATAGATTGGAGGGGTCGTGAATGTTGCTAATACTACCTGAAAATCCAACTCCAAATCTAACCGGGGCAGTCGTATAACATCATTCCAAAAAGGATTGTAGAGATAGAATTGTTCTGTGGGTCGCTCATATTTTTTCAACAGCAACCAACCATATTTTGAAGCAAAGAGTCTGGTATCGTCGAAGAGTATTCTCCCAACTGTGTATTTGTAAGTTTCACCTTGCAGGTCTACGAATTCTATGTGTTTACGATCGCGAATACATGAATAGCTCATCAGGTACGGCACAAGCAATGTGGAGCGTTGTGGAAGATGAACCCCATATATGATAACTCTCCAGGTCCTGCATACGGCAGCAAAACGAACAAGATCCCAATATGGGAGACGATCGGCGACTTCGCATAAGATATCGATTGGAAGGTCGGACCAAAAAGAATGTTCATTGCCTGTGTTCTGGATCAAGTTGTTATTATTATTGAAACATCCTTCTTCTTCTTCTTCTTCTTCTTCTTCGACCAACAATTCTTCTTCTTCTTTAGAACTCGTCCTCGGCTCGAGGCAACAGGAGAAAATTCGAGCGGGCAATAACAGCTTCCTTGGTATAGCTCGACATTTTTCAACACAAGCTCGATCCCGTGCAGAAATCATTTTTGAAAACTCTAGCTCAAGCCGCAGCCATTCCATTTATATTAATTGCTCTGAACGGCTGAAAATCCTATTCCAAACCCTATTCGAATTCACCAGGGTAAGGTTTTAATATTTTCGGAATATACATTCTTTTGGAAAATAGCCATCTCATGATATAATCGTCACTTATCCTAGCCTTCTTCGGTATGCGTTTTGTTTCCTATTCTCTTAAGCAACTACGGCTGCTTGTTTAAACCCAAAAGAATTCTTTTGGGTAAATAGCCAGGATATAGCAGCTGACTTTAGGAGAAAGATATGCAGTTATCGAGGATTGTTTCATAAAAATGTAAATAGATCTCTATCCCAACATCAAAAAGGAAGAAAATAGTGCAATCTGTGGAAATTTCATGACATTAAACTAGCAATGAACGTCAGCCGTCTTATCTATTCAGAATTGGAAGGGACACCATTCCATGGTATTCTGTATAAAGTAAAAAATCAAAATCAAAATCATATCCCCAAAGCATAGCAAATGGATAAGGAAAAGAAGTAATCTTAATATATTAATGTCACTAACTATAACATCTTCATTCAATATCCCAGAGACATGAAAACTGGTGCATTTGAGGTTACGGACTAAGTGCCTATTTATATAGTCGTAGCATATTCCTGGCATGCTCCGAAATAGTTCAAAGATGGGAAACTAAGCATTCATAAAAAAAATTGTACAAGAAACACTAACCAGAACACAGTGCCTAATTACACCCTCCTCCAACCCTCCCCCTCCCCCACTTCCACATTCCCAGAATACTCATCTTCACTGTAGTAAGTCAAATTCTTTAAAATTATATCAGATGCAGAAGTTAAACAACGAATTAGAGACGCCAGTTGAGCGGAGTCCTAAGCAACAATAGAAAACTTACTCACCGCAAAACTCTAACCATTTCCAAACCTAGAAATGCTGAAACTCTCAACTGATCTCCTACTTTATCCCCCACTGATGAACTAACTACTCCGAATATAACCACATACATGAATTTCATCACACTCAAAAACAACTTCTACTTGAAAATGAATTTTCAGCTTAAATTTCCTCAATAATGAACTACAAAACAGAAACCGAAAACCAAAACTCGAAGCGATAACTTGGCCTTCACTTAGTTCTACCAATCATTCCAGACAATCAAACCATAATCGAACCGCAAAATCAACAAGAAATTCAAAACGAGCTGAAACACTAATACTATTTGGAATTCGAAATGAAAAGGCGAATCAACAAAATGCAGGAGAAAAGAGCTACTGAGAATTTAAAGCAGGAAATCGAAGATACAGAGAAGGTGTTCAATGAAATTACCGAGAGAGAGAGAGAGAGAGAGAGAGAGAGAGAGTATGGCTCAAATTTGAAGAAGAAGATGCGGTTTTGGCGCCAGACAGTTCACTGAGCTTGAAAGCTTTGATGAAATAACCCATTTACGACACACATATTTGTGCACTCCATTAATAGAAAACTAAATTTCCGACACAAATAAGATGCACGCCTCTCATTAACTCTCACTTTCTCTTTCATACCTTTATGTTTTAATTAGGTATAGGTTTTTATGTACATATTTGTACTTTTTGATTAGATTGGTAATATATTCTATGTTTCTTTTTCATGCTTCGTATGTCTAGGTAGGTCAAATCTCTACTATATAACTTTAAATACCTACTATATAGATACAATTGAAGTAATAATGTTTGAATTTTTGTTCTAAAAATTTTCATCCTATAATGTAGGTATATAAGTATTCGATACCTACATATTGATTTCATAGGAATGCATTTAATCTTATTCATCGATGAATTTTAGATTTTGGAATTTGAATTTGAAATTTAAAATTGAGCCAAAATGTGATTTAATTAGTGAATTTAGAATTATTTACCTTATTTGGTTAAAAGGGTAAAATAGACTATTAAAAAGAGTAAACGGACTGCAACATGCGCGGAATATATCTAATTTTTATATAACAAAAAGGACTTGGATCGAAAAACCTCTAAACTATTATGAATTCTCACAGAGAAAATAAATCAAATCCTACATCTCTTGTCCTCAGGCCAAAGCAACCCCAAGGGCCAAGGCTACCATCATGTGGAGAAGTGCTCGTCACTTTTTTCTTTCTGTTATCGACCGCCGGCGATTTGGTAGCGCGATTCGTTTGAAAACAGGCTTTGAACATGTGGATACAAGGTTGGCATTCTCTGATATTGGGGATTAGTGCTCTAGACTTGTTAGCTTCACTGCCTCTATTGTTTTTGTTTTGTGTTATAGTCTTATATAGTCATAGGTTATAGCACACCAAATATGATTGGGAAAAAAAGAAAAAGAAAAAATCCGATACTGTAGTCTGGTGGCTACTCACGGCACAGTAGCTCGCCATGTCTAATCCTCCCAACTCCTTCTTCTTCTTCACGCTCACACTCACACTCACACTCCTCCTCATCGCCACCCGGGCCCACCCACGAGAACAACCCGAACCCGACACTCCCGTCACCCGCTTCCAGAACTACCTCCGGATCAAAACGGCCCACCCGAGCCCGGACTACTACGCCGCCGTCTCTTACCTCAAAGCCCAGGCGGAGTCCATCGGCCTCCACTCCCGCACCCTCCACTTCGCCCCCGACAAGCCCCTCCTCCTCCTCACCTGGGCCGGCTCCGACCCGACCCTCCCTTCCCTCCTCCTCAACTCCCACCTCGACTCCGTCCCCGCGGAGGCCTCCAAGTGGGCCCACCCGCCCTTCTCGGCCCACCGCACCCCCGAAGGCCACATCTTCGCCCGCGGCGCCCAGGACGACAAGTGCATCGCCATCCAGTACCTCGAGGCCATCCGCAACCTCAAAGCCGCAGGCTTCAACCCAATCCGCACCGTCCACGTGTCCTGCGTCCCCGAGGAGGAGATCGGCGGCCTCGACGGCGCCGCCAAGTTCGCCGTCTCTGACGAGTTCAAGGAACTGAAGGTCGGGTTTGTTTTGGACGAGGGTCAGGCCAACCCCGGCGACGAGATTCGGGTCTTTTACGCTGATCGGACGCCGTGGAACTTGATCGTCAAGGCGAAGGGGATGCCCGGCCATGGTTCTAGAATGTTCGACAATAGTGCCATGGAGAATCTGATGAAGAGCGTTGAGCTTATGGCGAGGTTCAGGGAGGCTCAGTTCGATGAGGTCAAGGCCGGGAATGCTGCTAATTCCGAGGTCATTTCGGTCAATCCGGTTTATTTCAAATCCGGGATTGTTTCCGGCGATGTGAGAGTCATGTGCTTGTTGTTGTGTTTGGTGTTTGAAACTTTTTTTTTTCATCACAAAGACAAAGGCGTTTGATATATTGTTGGTGTATTTAGGGATATGCGATGAATATGCAACCTTCTGAGGCTGAAGCAGGTTTTGACATAAGAATTCCACCTACTGTAGACCCGGAGCTTGTCAGAAAGAGGATTGCTGAGGAATGGGCGCCGGAAGCTAGAAACTTGACTTACAAGGTACATTTTGCTGTGTTTATTTCCACTGATACAGTTCATTGATGTTGTGTTGTTCATGGGTTTAGTGTTTTGGTCCATGAAGTACAATGTGAATCATACAAGAGTAAGCTTAGTTTAATATAGCTTTCTGCAGGGACCATAGACTTAATTGTTATCCGCCATGTGATCAAACCATTTTTCTGAAAGTACATATTTCTGTTGTTTTGCCAATTAGCTAGGATGAATCTGATTGTGAGGTAAAACCTGTTAACTAGGTCATATATGCTAGCTGTTTCCTTCTCCTCAACTCGCTGTTTATACACGTGTAATTATGAATACTTAACATTTGCATCACAAGTTTTCTATATATCATAGAAGTCAGAACTAAGTGGTGGTTGTTGAAGAGTCACTATTAGCAAGCTGGTCAATACCAGAATTTTGGGTACTTGACTTATGTGCCAAGGTACTGCTCGACTGCAATTCAAGAAAATTAGGATGTCCAGATAAAATTCATTTTATGAGGCTTACCGTCTAGGATAAAAACTCTATCAAACTTGGCTGTTCAGAACTTTGTGATCTTTGAAAAGAAGCTGCAGTTGGGGTATTGCTTTACGTTATGCCATGTTCCTTTCTTTATTGTCTACATTCTTTTCCTGTGGTTAACTTTAAAGCATTTGTTAATTGTGAAATTCAAGTAATTCATATGTAGTCATCGATTAGTGATAGTGAACAGCTATGGCTCTGGTCTTTAACATGGGACCAAAGTTAGTCATCAAATTAGAAGAGGTAGTTAACTTTGGTTTAGGAGAACAACAAACGGCTTGGGGGGCTGGCCAGTTCAACTCCCGATTATTCATTCATTGTAATGCATACCAATAGAACTACTTTTCAGTGGCTTGTCTAAGCCCATTAGTTATGGATTTCAAAATGGCCATTTTGAGCAAGCACTTGTCTTTTTACCAAAATCTCCTGCCTTCCACGTGTCAGCTTCAAAGACAATATATGCAGTTCTCAGATTCTGGATATGTGATTTTAGGCCTTCTTATCAGATCTCTTAGGATACCAGATTTATATGCTCCACCAGACTCTTGAGTTTTAAGTTTGAATATCATCTTCATTTCCTCTGTTTTCTTTGCAATCAAACGGAGTATTAGTCAGAAAAGGCTCACAGACTTCTTTCCTTTACATGGCAGCTAATTGAGAAAGGACCCACTAGAGATTACATGGGTCGCCCTTTAATGACCCAAACCGATGATTCCAATCCATGGTGGTCTATTTTCAAGCAAGCTGTCGCAGCAGCTGGAGGGAAACTTGCAAAGCCTGAAATCTTGGCTTCAACCACTGATGCACGGTTCATGAGACAGCAAGGCATTCCTACTCTCGGTTTCTCCCCAATGACAAATACTCCAATCTTACTGCACGACCATAATGAGGTTTGATATGTTACGGTCCTTTTAATGTGCAGTTAGTCAGTTACCATCAAATTCTTTTCCTGACTCCGATATGTCTGTTTTGCAGTTCTTAAAAGATACCATATTCTTGAAAGGCATCAAAGTATATGAATCTATAATCAGTGCTTTGAGTTCCTTCGAGGGAGGATCACGTTAGATGCTATCAGTATTCAGTTTGGGCATTCATTATTTGCTGAAATTCACATGGCGGCAATGATGCACCATTGTACTGGCCGTGTTGCACTGAAGTGACTCGGGCAGATTCAAAGGAGGTGAAGATTTGGTCTAATATGTTTCAACAGTTTTACAAATTTTCGTAAATTGTCCCCATTAAGCTTTGTACATAATTAATAAATCTTCCACACTAGAAAAATCCAGGATAGGGGAGTAGTTGCGATGGACCTTTTGTTGTTGGTATTTATCTAGTGACATTAATGTACATTCCTTGTAATGATCATGCATGTGATCAAATTTGAAGGATCAGAAATGAAGATACAAGGCAGGGATGTAGTTTATAGTCATGTACTTGTTTCAAATTCAATGCAAATACCATAGGGTAGTTTTGATTGGATCATGACTTGCGCTCCAGCCCCATTACTTGCAAATGTATAGAACATGTCATTTAGGCCTTGTTATCTCTTATGATATGAGAGAGCTAAAACAGATGGAATCAATCAGCAAACAAATGAATGATTGATTGATTAATAAAGACTTCCACTAGTAGTTTTAGATAGGACCTTTCGCGCCAAAGTGAAAAACTAAAAACATTGTGGTGGAAGAAACACATTCCAGGCATGTCTTGGAGTAAACAGCCCATGCTGTTTTATCAGGGACGTGCAATTGTAAGCCCACCTTAAAAGTATCAGCTTCCATAATAGTGAGCAAACTGCAATTCGACATTGCTAGTGCACCGTAACCCAATAAGCTTGAAGCGAACCTAACTGTTGTATTTGCTCATTTCTCATCAATCTGGTTTAATTTTCGCTCTATTAGTATGTGTTTGTGAACTCTAAGGTTCCACTTGTGATAATTTGAAACATACATTCAGGTATTGTCAAGACTAAAGAGGGATACAAGGACTACAAGTTTGGTAGTGTGGCTGTTTTGGCTGGAAATGGCCATTTTAAGCAAGCACTTGTCTTTCTTGGATCAGGTCAGAAGCGAACCCTTTCTGTATAATGCTCCCTGTTAACATTTGATTAGATCCACCAATTCCAACGCTCTAGCCAATCTCTTTTTACCATGTTATGGGATAGAACCTCTTGTCCAAAATGTACGCTCTATATGGTAGAGGATACACGTAGCTCTGATACGTGTATACCCTCTGATACGTAGCTCTGATACCATGCAGTTAACCTGTGTTTATACCATGTTAGAACCTCGGGTCCAAAATATATCCTCTATATGTTAGCAAGAGTAACAATATTTATCAAGCTAACACTCTCCCCATGGGCATGCTTTTGTATGCCTGTTAAGAAATTGAGAGAAGTAGGGTATAGGGAACTTATCACAAACGTGTTAAACAACCAATCACCCCAAAAGCTTGAGTTGTTATCATATATGGCAGGGCAATGAAGATTGAAGATAAGAAATGCAACACAATAGTTGTGGGATAACAAATACCTCGTGAAGGTTGTAACTAAGCTGCTAGCTGTGATATTGTTCACTGTTCTGGTCAACAAGTTCGTCCCCCCCCCTCAAAACCAGGCATATATATTATGCCACCAAACATCAATTCACAGTGACGTGAGGCCATATTGGATATGGTTCTTTTCCTTTTCTTGCTTGATACCATGAACTTTTTCCAGGAAGTTTCTACGAATACAAAAGAAGAGATTTGATTCTCATATCATATCATATCATAGTATATAGACCTTACGCACCCACATGGATCTTGCCCCTTCATTATCCAACACATGCACTCCCACCTTCGAAACCCTAATAAGCTGCTTCACTGCACTTTCGCCCATATCCTCGTAACTTCCTAATCGAAACCCAATCTCTTCCATTCGCTCTCTATCATTATAAATCTATATACCAAACCAAGCTATATTAATTGGTTTTTTTGGGCACTCGGTCTCATGAAACCAAATCGGTCCCTACCTCCTCAGGGCTCGACCTGCATCCATTTAATCCGGACTTCATTATTCAATTAGATGTGTCCTTCTCACCTACCGATATCCAAGGTACGGAAGGACAAAGCTCATTGGTACGGTGCTTGCCAGTTAAGAGATACAGAATCAGTTCCGTGGATACTACTTTTAAATATAGGATAGATAAGACACTAGAGAAGTAGCAATGAATCTTCCTTGATGTGCATGATTGGACTTGAGTTGAATCTCTTAGTTGAGTCTGATATATAATGTTTAGTTGAAAGTGATTAAGATTATTGGTTCCGTTCATTGTTTAAAATGATAACTGAGTTTTAGTTCTGATTTAAATGTTGTAAGTTTGAAATCGGGATACTCTCTAATTATCATGTAACTAACAAAGTGAGACCGCACGCAAGTGTAAGAAAGTATTACTGTATGTTAATTGTTGACATATTCTACCTCAAGCTTTTGGGTCTAATAGTTGCATAAATTTGCATTGCAAAGACTTGAAGCCTAAGATGTTGATTAGTTAGTGACAAAAGACATTTGGTTTACCATATTGACCAAAGGGTGCTCCTAGTTTCTTGGGTGTCAAAAATTTAAGTTCCAATAGCAATTTACTGATATTTCATAACCCTAGAAAAAATCAACACCTTTAGGATGAAAAAATTGAATTGGAAAGTGATGTTTATTTGATTATCCCTGCATGCTTATTTTGAACTTTTGAAGTCACATCGTTGATGATGAATACAACTCACGTCCAGACCAACACCATTAATATTAGACGTTGGTTTCACATATAGGCAGCTTCCGAGTAAGAGAGGCCTTTTAGCGAGCATTTGTTACTTCTGAAACACCCATGTTGTGTTTTTGACGGAGAAAAACAATACTAATAATTTCTCAGTTCCCAAAACCACTTGTGGGACTTTGGAATGAATAACATGGTCAAATTATATTCTTAATGATAAACAAATTAATATCAGGCTGTGCCTGCTTCGGGGTCATAAAATATTTATATAAGACCTAGTTCTAGTTTTTGAATTCTCATCACCAGCTCATTTGGTCCTCTAAGAATAGAGGCATTCATAAAGTCAAAGAAATTTACCATTTGACATTCATATATGCATGTTAATTTACTATGTGATAAGGTGAAACCTAGTGGAGCAATTTTTAGAAGGTCAAGCAAATTAGGTCATGGAATATATTAATGAAATTTCCATATAGTTTCCATAAAACGAATAAGTCTAGTTTTGATTCCAGGATTTCTGACAAATTGAAAATAAAATAAAAAGGATTGGAGTGTGGCTTAGCATGTGAGAGTGGTCTTAAATAATTCTACATTATTTCATCATGAATCATACTGTCAGCCACCTGATAGAAAAATATATATATCATCGAGAAACATATATTCATAATTTTGCGATTAATTCTATATAAATAAAACAATGCTGCTGTCCTAGTTTAAGAAAGAAGAAGATGCCTTCGATGCTAACATGCATGATTATGTTTAAGTGTGTGAAAGACCCAAAAAAACTGGGGAAGGAAGGAGGGAGGAGGGAGATGGAGTCGTACGGATTGACGACACTATTCTTTTCACACACATGTATTATCATTGGGGATACCAATTCTCTGCTCAGCATTCAATAAAGCTATGGGGTTATAGCCCCTCTGGTTCTCTCTTTTCTGTGTGTGTATATTTTAATTACTAATGTGCGTGATAATAATTCATGTTTGAATGAGGATAATTCTTGAAGAAATTCGAGAATCCGGGGATTAAAATAGTAGTTCAGAAGAAATGAATGTGTGGTCAGAGATGATAAATTTGCAGGCAATAACTTTCTAGTGCTTCTGCAAATGAGAAAAGCAGCTGGATAAGTTGTAGCTAGTCTTTGATCACATGGACAGGTTGTGGGTATGGAAAAAGTTGCAAACCCTTGTTCACATAGCTTATATCTAGATACTGTTACGGGTTAGGGTTAGTTACACATGGGTAGTTAACACCCTACGTCCCTAGCTTATCATAACAATACTGCCCCCTGATTTTGACTTTGTATATTTGCTTCAATGCTCTAGAAGATCTAATTCTCAACAAAAAAAAAATGCTCTAGAAGATCTTCTCTTAAAAACTATGTCTTTTTTTTTTTTGGGCAATTAAAGTAACCTGAAAGGGGACATAAAGTTAATATCCTTTAGAAGAAATAACAAAACAAAAAGACAACCAAAACATAAGCAAGATTAAGCAGAGTCGGTTGAATCAAAGATCAAGACGCACAACAGACATCTGATTGCGGGTAGGGTAAGGTCTCGTGAATCTCTTTTATACTTCAATTTTTTATTTTGAGATTTTGGGAGAGACTTAAGAAGATTCTCATTTTCCAAAGTTACTTCACCCTTATCAAACCAGGAACACAGAGGATTTATTTAAGCCTGAGCATATGTATGATTCCAAGAGGTTCTTCATTTCCAAATCACCCCAACAAAACTTAGCTTTATATTTTGACCCTTTCGTTGCATTTGGCGCAAGTTCGGTTTGTAACATGCATGTGAATTTTTGAATGTGTGATGTAAGTTGGAAACATACCAAATGTTATTGGTACTCTCCCTTAATATTTCCACCTTATGACCTTCAAAATTGGTTTTGACCACCACTTTTGCGTGACACGAAAATGGTTTAGAACATGTGATTAATGTCTGAGTCGTGGTTTAGATGATGTAACATCTTAACGTTTTATTGAAAAAAAAAAATTACTTGTATAACGTATATCATTCAATGATTCAATTACCTTCATTGACATTTTCCTATATTCCGACATTTTGACTTAATTTTGAAAAAGGTGCTGTGTAAATGATGCTAAACGTATGAATTTCTGTTTTGAATTTTCATTTGCTCATAAGATACATATTGCATATTGTATGCTTATGTATCTTTAATGTATATTCAGTTCGAGATTGTCTATGCATGGGACTAGAATGTTTACCATACACTTATTTTACATCTAATTGAACCAAAATTATAATTTAATTAAACTAAATTTATGATATTGGCAACAAAATTACCATATCCATTTTACACTTATTTACATATAATTGAACTAAGTTACAATATTGACAACAATTTGTTCGCAAATAAGTAAAAATATTGCAGGTGGAGTAATTACCTATAATAGAATTAAAATTATTTAAAAAAATGACTCTCTTTATGACTTTATTTCAATGACAACAAATTTATTTTTGTATCTATAAATGTGTGTATAAAATACAGGTAGGTACCACAAAAATTTTCAGTTCACATTACTATTTATCTCTACCTTAATATATATTAAGGTATTGACCCTCACTTCTTAGTCCTTGGTCCTTGCACTCAAAATTTGTAAAAAAAAGTACCTTTATACTGTATAGTCTACATTGACATTGCTACTACAACATGAAAAGGGTTTTGACAAGAAGGCATTGTCGGTATAGTCGACCATGGCGGCAGCTATGCTAGAAATTAAGCTGTTAAAACAATCTCTGCATGTTACATCACTTGGTCTCAGCCCTTTCAAAGTAGCTTTCTCAGTCTAAAGTGAAAAATAAAACTAGGGTCCAACCGTCCAACTTTGTTTCAAGAAAAGAGCGTGTTTCCTACATCATCACTCCATGCCATGCACCATGCAATGCATGTTCGTCTTTCTGTGCTGGCATTTTGCTCCAAAGTGAAAAAAGACGAAGAGAATCCATCAGTCCCACATCGAACCTAAGAAACCAACAGCTAGAGCTAAAGTCAAGACATGAAGGCGTAAGCATCCCAAGATTTCCCATCACACAGTTGCGACTTTAGCATTATTCAATTTCAATTGCACTTGAACTTGTACGAAAGAGAGAGGGAGAGAGCCCACCACCCGTTTGATGATTTGCCTGAGAGCGAAAGAAGGAGAAGATGATACGCGGTTTTAGAGCTGCGAGACAGACAATGTCCAGCTGTGAGTATATTTTGGCTTACTGTAGTAGAATGCGCGTTAATTTTGAGTTTTGTGTTTATGAAAATTAATATATAATCTATTTCTTTTGTTTTGGTTTGGTTTGGTTTGGTTTGTGAAAAAGCTTTATCAAGCTAAGCTAGCATGCATTACCCTGCAGATCCTGGAAGTTGCCTTATGTCTCTCTCACTGATCTCTACTCCTATGAATTATTGTCGCATCAATTTCATGAGCAATAACAGCACTGTTTTAGCGAATATGATGGGCCAAAATAGATATGAAAAAAATATGTAACATGGAGGCAAAGTTACCCATTTGTCCTCTTGGTTTCTTTTTTAGGCAAATTTTTGGTTAATAATGTAGCATTGTGTTGGGTGTCAACTGGGGAGGGTTGGCTTCGGTGACTTGTTGTCTCAGTCAAAAACTCAGGAACATTAGTTAGTACTAATTTACTCTGATAACTTTCCGTGCTGGTCTCTGATTGGAGCCATATAGATCCCATGTTGAAATATTCGGTTGACAATAAAAAAGAATTACACTTTTGAGTCGATTGCTTGTTACTTTCAGTTATGCAACTGTCACCCAATTGAAAAGGTAATCCAAGTGTCTTCATACAGAATACAGAATGTAGTTAAGGGATTGCAGTTTTAGACCGAAGAGGGTTAGTAATTTGTTAGCCTAATATACATCACGGATCGATTGTTGAACAATATAAGATTTTGAAATTAGTAGTTGTTTTATATATCATAGAAAATTTGCAAATTAATAATCAAGTATTTTGATTATACCTGTAATAGGACAGGAAAGTAAATTTAAGGATATTCATCTTCTTGTTTATATAAAATTGCTATCTATTTTGCAAACTTTAAAATATCTGTCATGCACCCAATTTAATAGTCATTAAGTTGCTTTCATAGCCATACTGTTTTTTATTGACTACAGTACTAGAGAGATCTGCTGGCTAGCTGTGTTTAGCTCAACACCTCTATATATAGCAACTCGTTCTCCATCACATTGAGTTCCAAATCTCATTCATTTAATCACTTGCACACAAGAACTACCAGAGAAGTTACCTTCCTAGAGATCAAAGACACAACCAGTCACTACCCTTCAAGGCTTCAGCAATCAACACCACCCTTTGTTCATCAGAGCATACTGCATCACCTTCATTAACTATGGTGAAGACAGAGCAGAGGATTCAGCTGGCTTCTGAGACCTCATTGAAACCATTAATGCCTTCGTCGAAAACAACATCGAGGGACAAGAAGAAGAAGTACAAGGGTGTGAGGATGAGGAGCTGGGGCTCATGGGTTTCGGAGATTAGAGCCCCAAACCAGAAGACAAGAATATGGCTAGGCTCATACTCAACAGCGGAAGCAGCAGCCAGAGCCTATGATGCCGCTCTCTTGTGCCTCAAAGGCTCCTCAGCCAATCTCAACTTCCCAATCAGTGCCTCCTCACAGTTTGTTCCTCATGAAAATACTATCATGTCCCCGAAGTCCATTCAAAGAGTAGCTGCAGCTGCTGCTAATAGCTTCAATCATGAAAATGCCACCACCATCACAGCCTCATCTCCACCATCACCGGCTCCTAATGATCTCTCTTCTTCATCTTCATCACTGGTCTCATCCCCATCAATGTCATCATCCTCACCGTCGATTAATCTCGTTGACGATGACATGTCCTCGCTGATGGGATCATTTGGGTCCTATACTCCTACTACTTATGATCATAATCCACAGGCGGACTATGATGTACCAATCTGCACCATGGAATCATGGAACAACTTTGATGATTTATTCACTGGTGCCTTGTTGGATCCACCTATGAATTATGACTTCTATGAAGAAAGCGATATTCGCTTGTGGAGCTTCTGCTGAGACAAATCATCAACACTTGGCATGCAGATAGTAGCAGCACCATGATCATATTCTTTTAATCCAATTCATATTCATTCAAGCATCTTCAGGAAATTGCTTGAAGATATTACTGACAGTGACCCAAATTCTTTTACATTCCATATGATAGGTGAAGAAATTTACATTGAGATGAAGAGACATCTTTTTGGACTCTATCTCATGTAAGTTTCTAGTATTATTGATATGTATTGTTAAATGCAAAAGTGTGTAATATTATGCAATGTTATTAATATATGGTCTTACATTGTAATTGAATAAGAGAAATGGGGAAATTTTTTCAACAATTTCATCTTACGTCCCATGTTATGTATGGCTATTGTCTCATGTGAAGAGTCTGAGACTCTCACTTATTGTGTATGGGGGAGGTGTCAGAGATGCCTATCTCACTTGGAACAGAGACCAGGAGGAACATGAGGAGGGTTGTGGAAACTTGAAACCATCTGAATTTGTTTTCATCTGAAGGAACAATTTTCCTCAGTTTTAAATATTTCTTCATCGGGAAAATCAATTTAATGAAAGAGAGAACAACAAAGACTTGCATTAGACCCAATCAGGTTAAGGTTAGTAGGATATACACCAGTTGCACCTGCAAGAGGTCTTGTAGAGTTGTAGTTTCCTTGTGTACCTCAGGCCTCATTTGGTACTAGAGACTAGTGAATTAAAAAGAAAGTCTCCTCCTATAATAGGTAAGCACAAATCTGGAAAAGGGAAACCTATCTCATGTGAAGAAGGAAAAATAAAAAATAAAACCAAAAGGAACGAAACTGAAACCCTTCAACTCAATATCTGTAGTGCAATTTTAGAGTCAGTCATAATAGATTTCCAGTGTGAAGTTTAGAAGCCATTTCTGAGTAAGAGGTGTCGCCTATAACTCGTTGTAAGCAGTTTCATTATTAATAAAGTTCTTATTTGATAAAAAAAAAAACTCAATATCTGAATTGTAATAGGAAAAAAAAAAAAAAAACCTAATATCTGTATCTTAAATGTTATTTTACAACATTCAGATTAATCGTTTTATCAAATTATTTAAAAATGCAGTTCAAAACTTCAAATTGATAATCTC
The DNA here is from genome assembly GCA_024704745.1 of Rosa lucieae. Lineage (NCBI taxonomy): Eukaryota > Viridiplantae > Streptophyta > Magnoliopsida > Rosales > Rosaceae > Rosa > Rosa lucieae. The sequence goes on along the minus strand of CM045497.1, from coordinate 55,905,002 downwards.
ACATCGTAACATGTTATATCAAAAATGATATATGCCTTTGCTTTTGTTTTCTGTGTCAAAACAAAAGAAACGACGTGTAATTTTTTACAGTAGAATCAATGAATTTGACAGTTTGGAGCAAGCATTTGAATCTGGTCAAATGTTTGCAGAACTTGTTCAAGCCAATAATGCACATGATCTGTCCTCAAAGGAGCAGTGGCTGAGAGCATGGCATGGGGTCCCATTCTCATTTGTTTCCCTTTCCCTTACAGTTTACACTGTATTTGGTCCTCTTCACCCATCTTCCATCTACTCCCATGGGCCATTCTTAGGAAACCTATGTGTTTTGGTTAAGGACGTCCTTTATTGAGAAATATGGGCAGTTTGGGCCCTCAGAAGAGCCGACATAGGATTACCCTTCAAGGTACTCAATTTTATTAATTTTTGAGCACATGACCCAGTGATGACACCCCTAAATGACAATTCTCTAAATTACTACAATTGAAGACACAGCATGTGAACTCAGCTCAAAGGGTTCAATTAATCCCAAATTTCCATGTTCCTATAATCTATATTATTGCCTAAATTTTGTTGATATTACTAAGGTTTAATGTTTGGTGAGCAAGTTTTGTTGTATTTGGTATTGTATATATCCCTTTGGAACTATGCTAATGGGTTATTATAATGATTCATCATGGTTTGGAATTCAAAGACAAGGACTATTGGAATAACATTATAACGGGGATTTTGGTGGGATTGATTTGTTTGATTATATGTAGGTTCTATTGTTTGGTTTTCAAAGAAAAATGGGAATCCTTTTTTGGTTTGCTGATTGGCTTTAACAACTCTGATATAATGGTATTGAGTTGAGGGTGAGGTATTGAGCTGAGGGTGATGCACTGATTCTCAATACATATGTAGATCACTCAGATGCATGTTGAGTTGATAGTTGATCACATATTCAGATCCAACACTGGCCATGAGCTCAATGATTTAGGTTTGGCCTCATTAGGACAAAATTAAGGCAGATTGATGATTAATGTTGGAACAATCTCTTATTATAATGAGATGAATTAAGCTTATACATGTACTTATATTTTAAATTTAGATTTGGGTCTCAGTTATTTTGAGTGCTTGATTCTCCTTTCTATGTTTGGATATTCACTATCTAAGATAATTTTAGAGTGACTAGGTCAGGAGATGTTTGTGTATAATTATTTTCTTACATGAATAAGACGAGAATTTTTGACGCACGACGATAATGCGATTCAAAGGAAATACAAAACCGGGTTCGAGCCAATTTCGAAAATGAGGTTGCTCGATAAAGTGGGCTGCAAATTGAATTGGTGATGGGCCTTGTGGTTTTATTGTTCTTCTGTACAGAAGCCCAACTGAGCTGCAGTATATAAAATCTGGGGAGAAACTGTCAGCCTCCATCTACTTCATACTTTCATAGATTGAAAGGACGGTGTGTCAACCATGCTCACATGGCTGACGAGTGACGACTAGCTTTGGATAACACAGCTCATTAACGCGTTAATAATCCCTACTAATGACTCCAGCTCATAATTATTGAACTTAACTAAAGTCCTAAACACCCATTAATAAAAATTGACTTCTAGCTAGCTGCAAACGTACAACCTTAGAGGCCTCGATCAAGTTACCCAAATAAATTTGACATCAGTATTAGGCTGTCATCGAGATTAAGTTCTGACTTTGGGGAATTCAAACCTTTTTCGTGATCGATCAGCTTCAACTAACTAGGAAGACTCTTTCGTTTTTAGTATTAATGGAGTGACTTTGAAGTGATTACATACAGCTTGTCGAGGAAAATAGGAAAATCTATATATGAAGACTTGAGCGGTTTGACGACTCAAAAGATCAGTGTTTGACCATGGCATGGCATGCTCCAGCTTAATTGCATTGTATGATTTGCAGCTAGCTCCGTCTCCTACTCCATCTTCATTCCTGTTAAATTTCCAAAAGTTGACCTGAACCGCTGTGTTTATCCGTTGATGTTCAGGCAATCTGTTTGATAAATTCTAAACTAAACTCATAGCTAGATTAAGACATATAAATGTTTAACAAGTCAGCCTAATTCCTAATTAACCAGACAAGATGTTTGACGGTTGACCAGCCAAACATCAGTGCCATCTTACATGTATAAATGCACACAAGCTCAATCTTAAAGCTAGCGTAATCACGAATCGAGGAACTCATTAAATATCAAATATGCCATCAACTTCTCGTTCACACAACACCTGCTTTCATGCAGACTGATGAAGTTGGTGGAGCTTGTGTATAAGATTTTACAATGCATGCAAGTAGCTAGGTTCCTAATGTTACTAAATGCTAGCATTTTGAATTCGGGTTATTTAGGTTGGACTTGATCAATGGAAATTATATAAGTTATCTATTGCTTAGTTGCATGGAAGGTGATGCACTGATGCCATCAAGCCAAATCTAGTATAAAAGGATCACCCTGTGCTAGAAACTATACAAGTACATCCAATAGCTATCTTCTTTAGTGATTCACCGGAAAAAGAAAAGCTATCTTCTTTAGTGAAAGGAAGTACTACACTAGTTTGGCTCTCTCAATTAAGATTCTGAAAATGAAAACCAATAACATCAATTTGATCTTATTGGTCTGTATAGTTGTTTGCATTAATCTAGGAGGTTGCTTGAGTGGTAGCCTGAGGAAAGGTTTCTACAAACAAACATGTCCTCTAGCAGAGCAGATTGTCAAGAACGCCACGTGGAACCACGTCTCCGCCAATCCCAACTTGCCAGCAAAGTTGCTGAGGATGCATTTCCATGACTGTTTTGTAAGGGTATGCCATCTAAATACTAATAATTGATCTTGCATGAATGTTGTTATATATGAAATAATACGTCTAGTATATATATATGTTAAATGATCAAATTAATTGTTGAGTTGAATAGTTGATTCTGTCTAGAATTATAATGGTTTTTCGGTCCGTTTCTGCAGGGATGCGAGGCCTCGGTTTTGTTGAACTCTTCAGCAAATAACACTGCAGAGAGGGATTCGTTCCCAAACTCTTCTTTGGAGGGTTTTGATGTTATTGATGATATAAAAGAACAGTTGGAGAAGGCATGCCCAGGTGTTGTGTCTTGTGCTGATATTCTTGCGTTAGCGACTAGGGATTCTATGTCATTCCAAGTAGGTGCATTGAACAAGTGCAGTACTAGTTAGCAGCTAGGCGCGCTCAGTAATAACTAATTTCAGTGATAAAGCTTGTCCCTCTATATATTGCTCGACTCTAATTAATTACTCTAATTATGTGTCATACATAATATTCAGTTCAAGAAATCACTATGGGATGTTCTTACCGGTAGACGAGATGGCACTGTTTCAATAGCAAATGAGGTCTTACGTAACCTTCCAGCTCCTTTCTTCAACTTCACTCAACTCAAACAAAGTTTTGCAAATAGAGGTCTCACTGTGCAAGATCTTGTGGTACTGTCAGGTAATATATACAAATAGCTAGATCCAGCCCATATGTTTTGTTTGATTATTAACTCGGATTGAACTTAATAATTATGTATAAATATGTAGTATCGATTCACAGTATGACAATATAACATGTGAGTATCTGTCAGTATAAATTACATATAACACGTATAAATATTTTACAAATTAATGTAGGTGGACACAGCATTGGCGTTGGGCATTGCAATTTATTCAGCAACCGGCTCTACAACTTCACCGGAAAAGGAGATCAAGACCCGTCTTTGGACTCCACATATGCTGCCTTGTTGAAGACCCAATGCCAGGGCCCTCGTGACACAACCACTGCTGTAGAACTAGACCCTGGAAGCTTTCAAAAGTTTGACAATCACTACTACACAAACCTTAAGCAGAATAAGGGTCTCTTCCAATCCGACGCTGCTCTTCTAACAAACAAAGTGGCAAGCAATGCTGTTCAGAAATTGCTTAAGGCAAATGATTTCTTCACGGAGTTTGGTCAGTCTATGAAGAGGATGGGAGCAATTGGGGTCCTTACGGGCACATCTGGGCAGATCAGGAAGCAGTGTGGGGTTGTAAATTCAAACTAATATTTAATAGTATTGTTGGGGAGTCTTCTTAATTAATCATTGGTTTATAATAATTTATCGTCTGCCTGTTCTTCATAGGGAAACCTATACAGATCTGTGATTAATTTGTCAGTAACTATGTGAACGATTGAAACTAATGAATGAATTGTATTCAGTTTGAAATAAAAGGGTACTGGGCATTTATATTATATTCAGCTTTAAAATTTGGAGTTTTACCAACGAATTATTTATCGGCAGGGTGCGTAAGACGAATTTCTATATTGCTAACTCAGACTGGCTAAGTGGGCTTATTATTGTATAGTCTATAAAAGCCAATCGGGCCTAAATTCTATGAATCGACCCGAGAAACCATAACACAATGACAACCCGATTCGGAGGGGAGCACACATTGATTTAGCTTCCCTGCACCGCCGTCCTCCGTAACCCTTTCACTATTTGCCTTCCGCTCTGCAAAACCAAACATGGGTCTTTCCAAGGAACACTTGCTTGCCCGCTTAAAGGTCTTACCTTTACCTCAATCTCTCTCCCTTCATCTGTGTTTTATATAGTGTATTTCTGTGTATATCATCCAACTGAGCTATTATAAATTTGATCTGGGAATTCTTTGTTTGTGCTAGAATTTCATTTTTTTTAGCTCAATTAGAAGACTCCAAGGATCCTTGATGCTCGGTCTTTTCATAACTATAGATTGAATGATGATAAACCAATCCATAGCTTGCAAGACTCTTTATTTTAACTTTTTGTTGCTCCAATGTCTTCAATTTTGAGAATGTAGAATTTTCAACCGATGCATCTGTGTAGTTTCCCAGAACTAACCTATACTTCTGGTTTTATCAGGAGCTTCAGATTGATTTTTCCCAGTATGATCATCCTGTTGTTTTGACAGTTGAGGCTCAGGTAAAGACATTGTTTTTAAAAATAAAAATAAAAATTCTTTTTTTACAATATGATTGATATGTTTTGATAATCTGAGGCAAGAATGTAATTTTTTCGATCAGGCAAAATATGTTGGACATCTGGGAGGTGGACTCAGTAAAAATTTGTTCTTGAAGGTATGGCATTCCGACTTTTTGTTAAACAGCATTCGCATTGCATAGTAGTTCATTTCGCAGTTTCTGTTTTCCTACATTGTGCACACAGTGGCTTAGTACCTCCTGTTTTTTTTTTTTTTTATAAATGCAGGATAAGAAGAGTAGGTTCTATATTGTTTCCGCTTTGGCAGATACTAAAGTAGATCTGAAAGGTATGCAAGTCTTCCTAATTTGAATCATTCTTTAATAACGTGTAGTTTTTAAAATCCATCTGTCGTAGAATTGCTTAAAATGATAATTTACCAATGAGAAGATTTTGTTACGAAAATAAGAACATGAGATTTTGACCAAAAACCGTGTGCTATAGTCCCCACAGTTCTGGGTGGAAATCATGGTTTTGGACAATTATTATTATTTTTTTTTTTTGGGAGAAAGTTCTGAAGTCAGTTTCTGCATGGGCATGGATGTTAATGGTCTTTATTTGTTACTTGAAATCTGAGCAGTTCTATCTGTGAGGCTTGGTTTGGGGAAAGGTGGCTTGAGAATGGCTCCTGAAGAAGCACTGGGAGAAATACTCCAGGTTGGCATATGCTAATATTCACTTTGCTGTTTAACTGCCAATTCAAACAAACCGAGAAGGGTATTCAAGTACATCTTTTCAATAAACAAAAGAAATTATGCTTTGAAAATTGTCACAAGTACATTATGTATATATGTGTGCATCTTTGTAATTTTCTTTCTGATGCTGTATCTTGCATTTTGTTTGCCAGGTCCCATTGGGTTGTGTTACTCCTTTATCACTGGTGAACGAATCTGCATGGTATTTGTCTTTCATTTTCATTAAGATATTCAAATATCTTGTTTCTCTTCATGATTCTCCATCCATGTGTTGTTACTTTTGGCTGTGAACTTAAAGTAATGTATCTTTTCTCTTACAACCTTTTTGTATTACCATGTGATTGATGCCACTTTCCCTACATGACAATCCAATATACATTCAACCACTTAACAGATTAAAATTCATAACTTTGACATGGTTTTGATTTTATACTTGATTTAAGTGGTGAAACAGCTATCTTTCTAGCTGAGTTCATGATAATGATGCTGGGCATGATATAGTTTAGAATTCTCTTATGGTTTGTCGTTTGTCTCTTTCTTGTAGCAATGTCTCTCTGCTGTTGGATCAAAAATTTAAAAGTCAGGAGTTTTGCTTCTTCCACCCATTATCGAATGACATGTCAATCTGTAAGTAATATGGGTTTCGATTCATGATGTATTCAAGAGTCCTATAATCTATGTTCTGTGTATACTTAAAATCTGTTGAAATTTTATAGTTTTGGTTATCGTTCTGTAGCCTTGACAACAAAATAGTGTTTATTGCTGGTAATTACGGAACCACTACTTCCAGTTTTCTAGGCAAGGAACACTAATTTTAATTGCCTGAACTTTAAAGTCTTTTGTGATGTCACTATGCCTTAACATGATCCTTTTTTATTTCTGTTCATTTGTGAAAGAAAATTGCATTGTCAATAATTTTGCAATCTTCTGGTGTCATTAGTTCGAACTTCCACATCTTATCTTACAAAATGTTATTTGGCAGGCCACTGCAATTATGAATTGTTGATGTTATTTTACTTTGATAAGTTTAATGCTGATCCATTATATATATTTCTGTTCCCAGCACTAACCACCAATGGTCTCGACAAGTTTCTTAAGTCAATTAAGAGAGACCCCTCATATGTTGACTTGGAGGTAATTAGAATACAGTTTTCAGTATTCAGTAATGAATATTTCATCGTTCCATCTAACATAATTGTTCTGTTGCAGGCTAACCCATCGGTTGGGAAGGACCAACCTCCTGATCTTGCATCTCTTGTTCCATCTAGTTCCGTAGTATTGCCAGATCCCCCGGAAACAGCAGCTTCCTCGAAAGATCGCACAGAAAATACAGTTTCTGTGGGTAACAAGTCCACAAAAAGTACAGGTACTATCATGTGTAGATGAGATTCATTGTTGATATATAGAATGAGTGTTGACAAGCAAAATCAATTCTCCATAGCAGCAGTGGCACAGTCTTAGGTTCAGATTTTATGTAAGCGAAAAAAGAAAAGAGCGCCAAATTCTTTTTGAGAGGTCAAAGTTTACTATGTAAACAGAATTAGAAGTGTATTAAGATGCTCCTTTATGTCCATATAAGTCAAGAGATTTAATTGAATCAAACTCAACTTGTTATAGTAATTTGCTGCATTTCTTTACTTTTCAGCTAGAATTATTCTGGGAGTCTTTGGTCTAGAGATTTCTATCTCGATATCTGTTCCATTTTATTGACTTGTGTGTTGTTTTTCTAGTATATTTAACTACTGATAAGAACTTTACTATTTGATGTCTCGATACTCCTATAAGTATAGTTTTGATTTTATTCTACCTCCTTTGTGATAAAATTAGACTTTCTTCTTTGGGAGTGTGGGTGTGTAATGAAAGACTTCCATGTATTGTTATTGATGTTAACCGGTCAAGTTCTTTCATGATGCAGTGAGCACTTCTAAGCCATCCATTAATGCTAAAAAAACCCAGGATAAACCAGCCAACATAACAGATGTTGGAAAAATGGTTGATGACTTGCTGGATTCAACATCTTCGCTAGTGCTGAAAGAGGTTAGAAGAATAATATGCTTTTGTCCATTTTCAACTTTAGCAGTTTTCTATGATGTGCTCACCAGAATCAAGTCATACAGATTACAGAGGAGAATATTAAGGAACATGGAGAAGAGCTTGGAGAATTGTTATCAAAGAAAATTAAAAATCAATTAGCTGCAGAATTGCACAACACGATTGTAAGTATTTTGCTTTGATGGAATGCTTTATTTTGAGTAATTTATTATTTATATTTAATATAGTATTAGTGTGTCATAGCAGCTTTGTAGTGTATTAGTGTGTCATAGCAGCTTTGTAGTGCACATTATTAGTGTACAACTGTCTAGAAGATTTTAAACGATTGTTAGTATTCAGAGATGTTATTTTTATTGCAGATGATATTCAAAAACACTGCATACACAGAAGGATTCCACGCTGGGATGCACTGTCATCCAAAGCGTTCTTAGTTCTTACTGATGTCTTCTTTCCTTCCCATCTCCCTGAAGACGTAGTGCAGAAGCAAACAATCCTTTGCCTTCCGATTGCCAATCCATTTATTGTTATATCCTAACTAAAAGTGTTTTCTGACATTGATAGAGTAGATATAAACTTCTCCTATGCGTCATTTAAGAAACCTACCTTTTAATACTTTTGTTCTTTATGATGGATTAACTGTTCTAAAACATGAATGTATGTATACATATATATTGCTTTTGTACATCTAATCATGTCTGTAATCAAGGCATTCACAATATTAGGGAATTAGTTACACATTGGCTGGCTTCTGTTATCAAATATTGATTGGAGTAGAATTTTAGCTGCGATTTGATTTATGCGCCAGCTTTTGCTCCTGGAGAAAAGGTTATCATTGGTTATCTAACTGCTCTGTGATGCAAAACTCTAGTTTAGAACTACAACACTAGCATGGATACGTAATTTACCTGATTATTGTTGAAGTGATCAAGTTCGTGTAACATGATGATGGGGAATGTACCGAACGGTATGTGAGGGCTAAAGAATAGAGCAAGAATGCCACCATGGGTTGGCTACAAGAAAACATATATTTTCAACTTTAGTATCAAGATTGAAGAGGCCATTATGCAAAACTATAATTGAGAATGCGCAAGACTTAACGACCCTTCCACTTCCGCTCATTTCCTGTATAACGATTTCTAAAATAACTGTTTATTCTCACGTTTGTGATCTTTACTGGTAAGATCTTTGCCGGCAAAAGTGTAAATCAAAAACAAAATTAGGAAATCGCCGACGACCTTTTTGGCCGGCAATTTTGCTTTATAAAGCAAACATTTACGGAAAAACTGTTTGTCAGCCAAGAATATAGTTCAACACATATTCTGACAGAATTTCCAACTCTCAACTCAAATTGTCTACTTTTCTATTGTTTTCTTGCAAGACAAGTTTCCTTTGTGTCTCTACCAAACACATTCACTCACAAGAAACGATAAGAAGTTAAAAGAACTCATTCATCAAATTAGAGGCACAACACTACAAATAATTTGAACAACACACATAATATAATCCACACTATGATTTCACCAAGTCTTTATTACCTAAACTGAATCAAGTAATTGAAATCAACACTAACCAACTCTCGAAGTGTCACCATGATCATCATCATTTCCGCCCTGAACCTGAATCCGGCGATATCTCCTCCGAAACGGCCACAAAGACCCGAGCCGACTCCACCTCATGCCCCGCCGCCCCCTCCTCCCTCCACCGCTGTTCGAACCGTCCGACTCCTCGTCAGTCGAAATCGGAATCTCAACCCGGCAAACCGGGCAAGAATTGTGAAGCCTCAGCCACGGCACAATGCATTCATTGTGGTATATATGCTTGCATGGCAGCTCTCTCGCCTCTCCCCCCACCTTAAACTCCTCCATGCAAATAGGACAATTCGGGTCGTTGCTCAAATGGGCCTCGCTAATCTTAACGGTTGGGATTGAGTTGATTGCCGGTTCGGGTAAGGGAGCCGGTCCGGGTCGGTCGTTTTGGGTCAGCTCCTCGATGAGCCCCTGGAGCCCCGACCCGACAAAGTAGTTTCCCGGATCCACTCCACGTGGTATCGGTAAAACCAGGTTTTGATTATCTCTTGATCTGCGAAAGGGTTGAATCGGATCGTCGTCGATGGGTCGTACTATGATCCACGTCCCGGGTGGGTTTCGGGTACCGAGTTCCGGGTGGGTCGGGTCCCCGCGCTCTATGTCATCATCGAAGCTACGGTTTCTTCTACGCCTGCTTGGGCGGGAACGTCGGGTTTCGGGTTCCGACTGGAGTGCTCCGCTATCGAAAAGCCGGATGGACGGGTCGAGCATGAGGGAAAGCGCTTCTAGCAAACGCGCTTCTGGGGTGGATTCGAAGTCGATGAAGCGTCGACTGGGCCTGAATGTGGTGTCCATTTCGACGAGGAACTGCCCGAAACAGCGCGGGCAGACGACTGGGTCAGGAGTGGACGCGATCCTGACCTGCCTTTGGCATTGGTAGCACCAGTAGACCTGGTAGATTGGCCTATCCTCAGAGTTGTTTTCAGGACGAGGAGGACTCAGAGACATGTTTGGAGCTCCTGAAAATGGAAATTTAACTAGCTAGTTTCCGTTTTGGGTTCTACAGACTATTGATATGTATGCATATGAGGAATGGATATGAAAACAAGAATGGCTTTTGGGGTACACAAAGTAACCCTGCTATCTTTCTTTCTTGCCTGCTTTATTTCTCTGCCATGATCTTCAAGAACAATATTAATTATTGCTTTGGGGGGTTTTGAGTGTTTCGTTGGAGCGAAGAAAAGGATGAGTGAGCTAGGGTCTCATGCATGCAAATGAAGTTTCCTATTGCGAGACTGGATTGATTCTAGCTTCATATATGGAAAATACTGTGTTCAAAGGGAATGGTGGGAAATAGATTATGCTTGTCGTGTTTTTGCTCAACTTTCTGTCCGAGAGCACAGTAAAAACAGAAACATATATAATTTCTTAAACCTTGTAATCAATATTTTGGTGACCTGGAAAAGAAAATGATTTTTCTGCTCAATTTGAGATTTTATTGAAGTCACTGTTCATTCTTATTTTGTATCAAAATGGACCTCGGCTCACGCTTAAGTCCTTAAGATGCCCATCTCTTCACGCACAATCACAATACGTGTACGTAATGGCCTAAGACCCAAACAAAAACTGTGCAATGGGAAATGGCTAGGAGCCTAGGACAATATACAGAAATACAGTACTATGGCTTAATTAAGATCTACTTCATTATTCTACATGAATTCGAATCCTATTGTAGATGGACACTATTTAATCCAATATGTACATACTACCACTGAAAATCTCGGATTCAAATTTGCTCACCACCAATACTTTGATGGTGATATTACCACTCAATAAATAACCACCATGTGTTATAAAACATAATTAAAGTGAATCATGATGATTTATTAAAAAAATATATTTTAAGTATAAAATCAATTATATATGACGTGGCAAATTTGAATAGGGTGGTGATATCATAAAAAAAAAAAAAAAAAAAGTGGTGAGCAAATTTGAATCCGAAAATCTCCCAATGAAGTTGACGCGTAATGCAACTTAAAAATTTCATGCCAATAATGCTCCCCGTGAATGTCCAAATCTGCCCGAAATATCCTTACTAACGCCACATAAAATGTTCTTACTTGATAGCCTAACCATTTTGGTCAGACCGCCTGACCCAAGTCCAGGAGAAGATCATGGGCTGGTTGCCACATCATTTAAGGTATGTATTCGGTATAATTAAAGGGTTAACAGTATTAAAGTGTCACGCTTAAATTAATGTTAACCTTTGCTTTAAATATTAGTTAATTACTATCTATCCAACCTTTGGTATAATGATCCAAGTCAGAGGAAGTTAAAAAACTAGATCCAAACAGAGAATGAGAGAGGCAGCGTCAAGGATTAAGGTGGTGAGTGTTTGTATGAACTTTTGGCTTCAACTTTAATCAAGTTTACGTGCCATTTCAATTTCAGAGTCAAATTTGTTAGGTGGCGTGAGTGTTTGTATGGGACCGCTGGGAATAGGTCCTTTGAAATTGGGTACCTTTGCTTTTAGTGTTTCAACTTTGAAGGGCAACTCTGGCTAGAGTCGTATTGGCTATTCGTCCATTGCTGAGTTCATCACATCTCTATATGTCTAATTGACTCTCTCTCTCTCTCTCTCTCTCTCTCTCTCTCTCTCCTGCTTTTCCTTTCTTTCGGTGTATAGGGACAAGTTTCATTTTCCTACTCGTCTTGTTGTCAATCGTTAAATTAATCTACTGTGGTCCTTCATCTCTCTTTCAAATATTTTTGGGCTTTTTATTCGGTACGGCATGAAGATGTGGAGAATAAGAAGGGTTTAAATATGTTACTTGTTAAGCTGAAATTAGTTTCATTAACCCAAAAAATATAAAAACTGATCAAGTTAGGTTATCTCAACAAGGAATAGATTAGAGTCCCATTTGGACGAGGACAAGTATTCCTTTGTATCAAAGAAAACATAAATGTATCTTCTGCTGCGTTGGAGTCCACTTGTCCAGTTGGTGCAGAAGTAGATTTCCTATTGTAAAAAGGAAAGTTTTTTTTTGAAATTGTAAAAAGGAAAGTTTATCGTGCATGAATTCCAATCATATATAACTTCCTTGTCGCACATGAATTCGATTCATATAGAAGGCAGAATGACAAGAACGCTTCTTCCCCCATATTCATAATTAGTCACTTGGAGAACTGGAGAAGTACATCAACGTTCATGAATAATATTACCAGTACCAACGATCTCCCAGAGACCTTATATTGGCTGATATTATCTGTCGACTTCCGGCCAAAGGAGGATCTCGTTGTCAACTTTCCGACGTCAAACTACTTGTTGAATGCAACCTTGTGTGCAAACAATGGCGCACTCTAATCTCCAAGCCTTATATCCGCTTTCAATGCCTGGAAAATGATAGGATTACTCCCATGCAACTTACCCTGATAGACCAAAAAGGAAAAGCCTTCCTTCCTATGCGAGCTGGGCCATACATGCCTCCCGTGTTCAAACAACTCAAGAATCTCTGTGGTCTTAAAGAACCAGTCCAGCCAATTGTGGTAGCGACGCATAATGACTTGGTCTTGTGCAGCACAAGCGAGTATTTTCAACGCTATCACTACATGTGCAATCCGTATACCGGGCAATGTGTTGTTCCTCCTCCCACCCTAGCTCAATATGAGACGATACCGGTGGGATTCAAGATCAATGTTCCGACTGGTAGGTTTGTGGTTGTGAGAATTCCACATCCTGAATATGAACATGATCATCGTCCTCCTTTCAAGCATGAATTTAACGTGGAGATCTTCTCTTCTCAGACCGGTGAGTGGAGAGAGTCGGTTGTGTCATCCCCAAGGGGCTTTAGGGTTGACGATATAGATTGGAATGTTAGTTATGTTCACGATGGAGGGCTGTATTGGAAGAGCAATAGCTAGCGAAGCTCGTGCAAACTTTCTTATTCAGTTGGATCCCTTCAAGATTGGCGTTGATCATTATGAATGTAGTTTCTGGGAATTTGATGGGGGCAGATGTAGAGCAACAAGACATGTTTAGAGTGGGGTGCCTAGCCATGAGATTTGGGTGCCTAGGTGTTTACGACGGTGGGTCTCCATGGTTGTGGAACTTTGACCATTCTACTCATACCCTCTTCTTGTTGGAGTTAAAAGAAGAAAAGGGCTTATCCACTAAACAATGGTACGTTTCCCGGCAATGATAACAGTCGATTATCATCGAGGGTTAAGCTACTAGATTTTAACCCAAATAGTAAGGACAGCTTATTGTATCTAAGTATTGGTACAGACATTTTCAGCTACAACATGGCTTCAAGAAGGTGGCTGAAGACTGAAGAAAAGAGTACACGGCAGGATGATCATGAACATGATTACTTATTCCCAGTAGTTGTTAGCCCTTGGTGGCCGACGCCAATTCCGACACTACCGCACCTTCTGTTTTCTCCTGCTGTAGGAAAAAAGAAATTATTTAGCCTTCATGGTTGTCTGAGATGCTAGTTAAGGATCTTCCAGTTCAGTTCCTTAATCTTTTCAGTTTTCAATGAGATAATAACATTAGTGTCGAAAACTATATTACATGTGACTTGATTTAAAATGACATTCATTCGCTTCGAACAGAGATATAGTTATACAATTAATGTTCCATTACTTTTTTTTATCGATTAATTTGGGTTTGTCATTAGGCTAATTTAGGATTGACTAGTCTCCCATACGACATGGATGGGCGCATAACACTTTTAGCCAATTAACACAAATTATGAAGAGAAAAATAGGTTTAATCTTGTTCGATACGGCTGTACCTCTTATAATCATAATCATAGTTCCTTTTTATTCAGAAAGTATTTCTAACGTCTTTTGTGTAACGTGGGGACCTTCAGTCTTTGTTGAAGAAAGACCAAAGTCGGAGGGAGTAAAAACTGGATCCAAATAAAGAAAGGGAACATATATATCTATACTATTATTAAGAGAAGAGGGTTTGTTAGCCAAAATCTAAAATTTTGACAGAATTGACCCTAAAATATTAATAAACCTTGAGAATTAATTAAATCACAAGGATAATTAAGACATTTACAAAATGTATTTTTCTTTAAAAAATTTGAAAAAAAATATCCACAACCCACTTTTCTCTCTCCCACTTTATTTTCTCTGCAATAACCAACTTTTTTCTTTTTTATTTTCTGAAGAAAAAAAAATTAATAACTTACACATGCAGAGCATGTGTGGAAAAATGCTAGTATATATATATACTAGTTTTCTGCTCACATGCACTGCATGTGTTAAATTTTTATAATTATTATATTAAAAAAAAAGTTATTTGAGAAAAAAGAAAGTGGGAAGTTATCTGAATTGTGGGTGGTTATTGCAGACATGGGTAGTTAACTATTTGAAAATTATTTATTTTATCATTTTTAATTTTGCTATTTACCATACTACCACTCAATTATTAAAAATTATTTGAAATTAATATAAGGTATAAGGGTTTTATTATCTTTTCACACCCACTTTGGCTAACATAGTCTCTTCTCTTAATAATAGTATAGATATACACGCGCGCGCGCGCGTTTGGGTCATCAAAGAGAAGGGAGGAATTAGATGACTATGAAACCGGCCACAAACAAGAAGTTCCATGATTGATAATTAGGATGAATAGTACTGTCAAATTTGATTTCTAACTCAAATTTGACTGTGAAATTTCACTAGTAATTTGTTGCACTTAATTTAATGCTCTACACCATAAAAGGAAGGTTCATATCTTTTGAAGCAAGAGGTGATGTTATACACTATTCATCCTAATTATCAATCATGGAACTTCTTGGTTGTGGCCGGTTTCAAAGTCATCTAATTCCTCTCCCTTCTCTGGGACCACTGGGAACTTCCAAATCTGGTCAGCTAATTAAACTATTTGGTGTTTGAACTTTGAAGGCAACTCAAGCTAGCATAACAAGTTAACAACTCTGGCTAGGTCTTCCTTAATTTGATGAGTTCACCACATCCATCTTAATTAGTCAAATTTAATATTGTTGACTTGTTTTTTTTCGTCTTTCGGCTATTTATACTGTTAGCTATTAAGCCATTCTGCTATTTATACTGTTAGCTATTAGTTGAGATATGTTTAACTCGGATTACTTTTATTATTAGTCTAACAACATAGCACAATGCATCGAATAGTTAAAAAAGAATTGAAGAGTTCTACCGTACTTGATATATTGCAAATGTGTAGGAATTTTTAAGACATAGATCATGAGTAATTGCCCTAGCTAGTAACTTAATGAGACTTTTTTTTTTCTTCTCTAGGCAAAATAAATTGTAAGACAATGTATTTTCCACCGGATTGGTTAAGCCCCAACGATGTTCAAGAATTAAGATTTGCTTAAAGACGGAATGACAATTTTGATGTGTTCTTTATTAGCTAGTGAAAGTAAATTTACAATGAGCACCCTGATAATTTGTGCCTAAATCCTGCACAACCATAAGTTGATCGCTGCCCAACACATCGTAAGGAAGATTGCCCCAAAACAAGAAGGAAAAATATAGTTAAGAAGTGCATGTCAAATCGTAATGAGAGGAGAAAAGACTAATTACATAAAAAGAGTTATAGGAATTACGTAACTACTTTTCGTGGATGTCAATTTTAAAGCTTCTTTGGTATCTTTTCACGATTTTGGGGTACTGGTCTTGAATAGTTAGGGAGGGAAAGAAAGATACAAGCCAAGATTACTAAGAGTAAAGGAATATAAGCTTTTGTGATTAGTCGTTTGCATAGATCGATCATTTCTGATCTCAGATTTGTAAAAAGAGACGTTGTACTCTATTTGAATATAAATCGCGCACAAAGTTACGAAAGTACGAAATGTGGTTTACTTTATTGATGGAGATGTTCCCGAGTTCCCAATGCCTTAAGTTGTTAGTTAAGCTGCACATCAAGATTTGGAAATGGTAAAGAGAAAATAGGAACCAGAAAAGGACTTTTCTCTGTGCTAGTTAAAATCAAAGTCTTAAAATAGCAGCGATTGCCAAAACTAATAACCAAATATATCCCTAAAGTAGTTCCTTCCATTTTTTCAGCAAAGCAAAGTTCCAATTATTCTTACTTATTCGATTTCATGCTTAACAAATCTCATATACATGATTTAGATAGTTATGCATGCAATTTAAAAATTGGATGAAAAAGTTTGAAGCAAATTTTTGTAAGAGAGTGTAAAACGTTTATTAAAAAAAACAAAAAAAAGGTGTAAAACGTACTTGGATTAGCATTTCTCAATATTCATAAGATAACTCTGCAAAGTTAAATTCAAAAGGCATATTGGTGAAAACTTATTGGAGATGTTCTAAAGTCTAAATTAGAAAATAATATGTTGTGAGACTTACATTTATTCTCCCTAAATACAAACATAAAAATAGTGACGATTTCCCAGAAATTTCGCCACAACTGGCCACACAAAAT
This sequence comes from Rosa lucieae, assembly GCA_024704745.1. NCBI lineage: Eukaryota > Viridiplantae > Streptophyta > Magnoliopsida > Rosales > Rosaceae > Rosa > Rosa lucieae. The sequence goes on along the minus strand of CM045497.1, from coordinate 55,888,278 downwards.
TATGAAATGCCCTTTTACGAATCAGGATCCAGGTTACATTACATCATGACGGGTTTGATCGAATTGGAGTCAACAACTCAACAATAGAAGAGAATGTTATATGCTTGTTTTATAGTTGTTTTTCCCTTTGCGATTGCAAACATTTACCATTTGGTGCAACAATGGCACGTCACTTATTAGATTTATACATCGTTTTAGGAAATGTCGTTTAGGCCTAGTGAGGAAGCAAAGAAGTGGAAGGCTAGGGCAGGTGGGAACGGCTCTAGGGTTCTTTCTTTGCAAAATTTCACTGAATGCGATAAATGAAGCTTCCTAGATTGCTATCAATGTCGATGAAATGAAAACAGTGCTGGCTTCTATTGAGAAGGAAAAAAAAAAAAAAAAAGAGCCAGGGATTGCAAAGGATGCGATGCTTCTGTAGATGTATGGTGTTTAGGTAATTCAACCACAATAATACAAATAATAGACAAATCGAGTTGGTATATAAATTAGTTAAAACAAGCTTAATTTTCTATATTTATAGCTATCATGTATTCAGATAATCGAACGTCTTTGCATCACTTGGTCATTGACACATCTATGATAAAATTGGATTTGAAATTATTCTTCGCCTATAGAAGTTTCTTCTATCTTTTGTTTCAGTAAGCTTGACCGAACTGCAAGCATAATTTTGGTGTTGTAATTTCCCATACTTTTCGTTTAAAGTTTATTTGGTACAGTTAAATATTTAAATATGAAATATTAAAAACACAAACACCACCTATTAACACAAATTTCACCTCTCTAAGTTATATTGTGCTTCCATAAAAAACAAATTAAAGTTCATACATATTGTATTTCTACAAGAATTAAGTGCACTTTATTTGTATGTCATGAACTGTCCCATAGCAATATGTATCACGTACAAAGTTCACTATTTATCTGATTGATAGTTGACCAAATCAAAGATGAATACAATTTCCATGAAAAAAAAAACTGAAATCTACTATAAGGAATTAATAATGGAAGAGTTTTCTATGATTTTATATGGAAATTATTCTATGCACCGACGGTGTAAGTGACCCAACCCTTATAAAATAATCTCAACCCTTGAAATTTATTATCAACTTTATTTTTAATAAACAAAAAGTGTATTTAATGCAATCTAACCATTCATTTATGCTGGTGCAAGTGCACGGCGGTGCTCTGAATAATCTCTCGATTTTATAAAGTCGTGAACAGACATAGGAAAAAAATCATAACATCCATGGGACATAGACATTGAGGAATGCTCAGTGTGATAATGGATAATCAATGCATGAACCAGACATGCTTTCATATCTTTGTCTATTTTATTAGAATACACAAACAATCCGATCGATCCAAAATCAATGAATACTTCACATTCTCATATAATATTTGACCATAATGGTGTAAGATTGCGATGAACGCCACTTAATTAGATCGAGGGGTCTTAATAGGAGAGATCGATTTACGATCTTGAGCTACAGATTTGAGTTCATGTCCTTTGAACGTACACATATAACTAGGGTTTTGTGAGATTAAAAAAATACTACTTGACCTGTCGATCGTATTAAACTAAATGGTAAATAAATAAATAAATGCTAGAACATAAAAACTAATAGTCGATCCACATGCATTGATCCTAACTGTTTAACTTTTGCATTAACAAACAGTTGAGAGGTTTCGAAACAAGCTTTGCATCCAAATTGTTTGGTTCGTGAACACTTCTCTTTTGATTTGGGAAGAAGAGATTTAAATTTAGAACTCATATATTACATACTATGGAGAAAAATAATATTAAACTAATTAAGCCTCGATCTGGTTGGAGAATTAGAGGTTTGAAAACTAGTTTTTTTTTTTTTTTTTTTTTTGGGGGGGGGGGGGGGGGGGGGAGTAAACTCATGTTCAAAAAATATGTTTAAGAAAAAAAAAATTAACTTGAACCCTTTGATTCTCTCAGATTTGTTTCTTCTTTGAACAAAAAATATTTGAATCATTTCTATTCCAAAAAATGCATAACTTGATCACACTCAAATACTTGAGTATTTTTCACTTAGTTTTCTGTGATTAGGTTATTGGTAGAACAACCCACTACCACTCTACCTAGCTTGTCTCCCATTTAGTAATGAGCAAGACATTAAATGGGGATTCACCCCAAGAAAAATTGACTAGTACTAGAAGTCTAGAAAGGTGATTCAAATGAAGGAAGAACAAAGACCTAGATGCATATCCATTTAATAATTCAATCTCTTGCAATAGTGGTCAGAAATTGAACCCTCCCAAGCAAACCAAGAGAAGGAACCTGCAATTTTCTAACCATATGGTGACCAAATAATGGCAGCCCGAATGGGCAGTCTATTATATTAATGGAAAGGACATGCTTCAAGACATCTACAACCCAACAAATTAATTAACAATCATAATCCAATTTGCAATTATCACACTATTCCCAAATCCCCACCATTAATGAAATTCAGACTAGTATAGCATGTATGTTAGGAAAAACTAACCCAAAACTAGGTCACGGCTGATGTAGTCCCCCCTCCTGATTTTAATTTGATTCAAACCTACATTACATATAGTAATTTGGTCAAAGATTGTAACAATTATCTAACCCTCCCCCTTGAATATGTTAGTCCAACAGTACCTTTTTCCTTGTTGGACACTCCTTTTGTGAAATTGCATGTGGGAGTCCTTAGAAAAAAATTAAACTGGGAAAGCTTTTGAATCTTAAGGTTACTATTACCCTTGTGACCAAAACAAAAGAAAGAGAATCTCACATAACATTAGAAAAAAAATATAATACACTAAAAGATGATGTATTAAAGTTTTTATAACAGTAAACTAAATGCTTATCATCATATTCTGATTTTTTGTTTTTATGGAAGAAAAGAAACTTCTATTAATGAGACGTATGAGTACAATAATCATATTGTAGGGCATTTAGGACAAGCTCTGAAGCATTAGTCAAACCAATTCTTGTAACCATCAAACTCAAAATTGTAACCTACTAATCTTAGAGCTACATGATACGAAGCTCTATTGGTATGTTGTAACCCTATAGAATGTAACTCACTTAACAAGCCTTTGACATCTTCAACTATAGTTCCAAGTGCATTATGATCTTCGCCCTCATCAGTTATTGCCTTGACAGCTTTCAAACAAGCATTCTTGATAGCAAGAGCTTGAATTAACTCGAGTCCATTCTTGATAGACAATAACTCAGTATTGTAAGCAGAAGAAACATGAGGTATTTTGTAAGCAAACACAATAAAATCTCCCTTCTCTAATTTGATAATAAGCTAAATTAATTTATCAATAAATAGAATTAATATATTTATATATCAAACTGATCTACTTAAAATACGAGTTACATTATTTTTAATTTTTTAGATTTTAAAACTCAAAAGGAAGAGAGAAAGTTCTTCCTCTGGGTTTTTCATGATTTTAAAACTGGATGCAACAGAGATTGTGGATCCAGCAACCAATAAAAGCTAAAAGATTTAGGGGGAGGACAAAAACCCCACCCACCATTCCACATGATGTGCTATTTTTGTTGAAGAAATATAAATCAATCTCTAACATTATCCCATTGGATGAGGAGGACCTCTCACATGGCTGCTTAGCATTAGTTTAGTGAAATGAAATGTTGGCGCTTATCGGCACCGTGTAAATTGTGTTTGCTCTAGCCGATTCAAATATTGGACTCACCTATTTGTCACATATTGTATGAGAAAGTGTTTAAATTCCTATTGTATAGTTGTATAACTAAAAAGGTGTAATGGCCACTTTTTTGGCTACATCATGTGGGGTGGTGTTGGCATAGTGGAGGAGAATAGTGGTATCAGTAATTGAGACTAGAGAGAGAGAGACAGAGAGACAGAGAGATCTTCCCATCTTCTCACGTTACTACTTATATTTTGACATTTTCTGTCATATGGTCATGGCATGAATTGGTCGGACGCTTCTTTTCCTCGCAAACACGCACGCACCCATAAACTGGAAAATAATGAAACAAATGCATATTGGCACTTCTGAGTTCTGATTATAAATTGTCAATCTCGATTACGTACTTGTCCAGATATATGATTATTGTTATTCTGATTTCTGAATTAGTAATTAAATATATGATTATTGTGATTCTAAATTAATAAAGATATAAATCATTTAATTGAATGTATAAGAAAAATTAAGGGTGATATTATACGCACCGTGCACTAATAATAATGAAAGAACGTTTGAAGTTTTGAAATCACCTTTGTCAAAGTGGGATTTGAAAAGAAGTACACTTTCTAGGTTGAATGATGAAACTTAAACTTCACCCCAATTTTTTTGGCCATTGTTTGTTCATTGAAAAAAAAAATGATTTGGAGGAACGAAAGACAGCGCAGTGGGGGCAAGCTTAACGTTGTATTCCTTGTAAGGCTCCAAAAATGAAGATAGGGTTTTTCCTTTTTGGTTGAAGAAGATAAGATTTCAGGTACCAATTGGCACTGTTAAGGGCCATGAGTTTCGTTCGAGAAAAAAAAAGGCCACGACTTTAACTATGGATTTCTGGTTTTGTTAATGATAGAATGATGAAGATGATGATGCCATATAATAAAGAGACAAGCTGGGATCATAACTTTGATCTCATTATTGCAGGGTACAGAGCATAATAATGCAACTAGCACTTTGGGCATAACAGCCCAACTGCATCACTGAGTTCAAGTAGACAACAAAAGAAAGGATGAAAGAACACGAAAATTCTCTGAAATTTCATCTTCCATTGATATACATGGGGTATGTACAAGTTACATTGTGATGTTGGAAGCCTCAAACATATGCCCTCTCTCTCTCTCTCTCTCTCTCTCTCACTCTCAAGTCTCAACCTCCGATGAGCTTGTGCTCGCCGGGTTGACATTTCAAAAGCACTTACAAATTAAAATTAGTAAAATTTACACTACCAAAAAAGAAAACTAGCAAGTCTTTCAGACATTTGTATCACAAAACTTGCCATCCATTCGGTTTTGGACCGCTTTAACAGCAGCAACTCTGGCAGCAGTGGCAGCTCTATTTGAAGCCATGACCGCCTTGTTCACCTGTTCATCCACCCGCCGGAGGTTAGCAGCATTCTGTGCTGCTCTCCTAGCAGCCTGCAATTTAAGAACAAGAAAAGAAATAAGCTCAAGAAATCAAAAATTGAAAATGTGTTGAGCACGGGACTATATTAGACGGTTAAATACCTGAACAGCTCGGACAACTGCATCGTTTAGTGGCAGAAGAGGGTGCTTAAGGGTGCCACCATCCCATACACCACATCTTGTGTCGCCACTCCGGAAGGTATAAACGCCGTAGCCTTGCTTTCGGCCCTCATGCCATGACCCCTCATAACAATGACCATTAGCAAAGTGATAGATACCAAATCCATGGATTTTATCTCCGAAATACTCCCCTGCATATCTATCTCCATTTCTGCAACAAAGTCAAATTTACCAACATGATCAGGTAACTTCATCAAATTGAACCAGAAAGCAGTCATCCTACCAGTCAGTCAATTACAGTTGCAGCATCTATTCAAATCAAATGTCAGACAAGGCAAGTACAGAGTTGAATTGCATAGCAGGAAGAAAAAAGCAACAACCTCAACCCCCAACTACTCAGCAATATAACTGCAACATAAGGAAATAAATCTATAAAAAAAAAAAAAAAGTAGGCCAAGAAAGTCAAATTCTTGATACAATAATCCAAAAGCAGAACACCGTGAAGGAAGTTAGGAAACTATGATACCAAAACAGAACCCCTCAAGAATTGTTCCGGCCAAGATCACCCGACCCAGAAACAAATTCCACTGTTCTATTAACATGAAAAGTCCAAAACAGTAACCCCACAAGAATCCAGAAACCAACCAAACAAACAAACCCCAGATTGAAAAAGATCACCACCCAAAACAAAACACTGCATATTCCAAAATTCAAAAAAAAAAAGAAAAAAAAAAAGATTGAATCTTCAACAGTATGACGACTAAAAAAAGCAAGCAACCCGAAAATGAGATTCAAGAAGAGACCTAAAATGGTAGCAGCCAAGTCCATGCTTAGCCCCATACTTGAATTCACCAGCATAACAGCTGCCGTCAGAGCAGGTCTGAACTCCCACACCATGACTCTGGCCATTACACCACTCCCCGGAGTAGGAATCCCCAGTGTAAAATCTATAAACCCCATAACCATGCCTGGATCCCTGCCTGTACTGACCCTTGTATCTACTCCCTCTAGCCCAGCTCTCAATCCCATACCCGTCGTACTTGGCATCGATCCAATCGCCTTCGTACCTCCCGTTGACGAAGTAATTGTAAACCCCGCTGCCATTGCTCTTCCCTTTGTGGAACTCGCCCTCGTAGAAATCGCCATTGCTGTAGAACTCCACCCCTTCCCGGATGATCCGGTGCTCCTTCCGGGTCTTACTCGGGTTCGGGTCCGACCCGATGAACCACTGCACGGGCTTGGCGTTGTGGGCCTTGGTGCCGCCGCAGATTCGGAACCGCTTCGACTTGTCGTCCCACGAGTGCTTCATGACCGAGACGCTGTGCTGGATCAGCGACTTGTTCTTGTTCGCCAAGAAAAGCGTCACCGCCACGAACACCAGCGCCAGCAGGAGGTTCTCGGAGGTCGCAATCTCCTCTCGCCGGAGGTAGAAGAAGAGGAGCAGGAACCCGAACAAGCTGAACAGAATGAGCGACGACACTGCCAGGAACTGACCGCTCTTCCGGGTCGACCCGGCCCGAGGAGTCGACCCGGAGCGGAGCGGGGGGAGCAACTTTGTGGTGGCGCTGTTCTTGGGCTTCTGCTCTTCCTCGTCGTACTGGGCGGTGACGACGTCCTCCTCGGTGACGGACGACATGCTGTGGAGGCTGTGAATGGAGGATCGGATAGTCGGGGAGGACCTCAGAAGCGACGACTGGGTCCTCGTAAGCTTCGCCTGGCTTTTCTGACCGTCCATTGCTGTAACGCCTCTCTGACTCTAACTCTAACTCAACCGCAACCGTCCGATCAAATCAATCTCTCTCTCTCTCTCTCACTAACCGCACCACCCCCTGTACCGAGAAATGGTTATCACAAGCGTTGTTGTAGGTCTCGAGGCCGCCGGCGACATCTGACCGCCCTCCCTCCCTCCGCCACCCCCCACCCCGGCGCACGTTAGACCTCGGATGACCCCACAAGCAGGCGCACGTTAGCAACAACCCCAACTGAAGAAAATGCTCCTGAGGAGAAAAGAGAGTGTGAGTTTGAGTTGTGCCTGGAGAACTGGACCGGCCTTTCGGCTTTGATTTTATTTATGCTTTTGCATTGGGTTGGAGAGAGAGAGAGAGAGAGAGGGAGTCGTGTTCAACGTGGACCGTTCGATCTGGATCAACGGTGGGGTTAGATTGGTGTGGGCCCGCTCTATTCGGGAAGATCTGGTCGTCTGATCTACACTCGGCTTCGGCTTCTTTTCGCTTTACTGTGCAGGCCGGCACGTGACACTGCCACGTCACCATCTTTCTTTACAGTACTTCCTTGTTACGCAGGACCACGGTCATTAAGTACTGCAACCCAAGGGTTTAAATTTATTCCAAATTTCTGTCGTTTTTCCTGTATTTTAACTATATCAATTTAATTTTTCTATACATTAACCGTATAAGTAATGAAGTAATCTAACACTTAATATGTGATTTTAAAATTTAATATTTGTAGTTTTTTTTTTTAATAACTAAAAAGTGCGTTTGATGTTATGCAGCTGTTTGTTTCTATTTAGTACAAATGCACGTTGCGACTTAAGGGATGCTCAAAATATCTTTCAAAGCAATTTTTAGGTCAATATAAAGTTTTGTGTAAACTATTGAGAGTATTTCATCCGAACTAAAATTTGATTTAGGATTTTGATTATGATTTTTGTTGTTGAATGATTGAATATAATTACTCACAGTACTATTTTTTCTTAGAGGTGCAATGCATTTGGGGAAAGAATTTAAGATTCTTTACCAGTTCAAGGGAAGTTACTTTGGGAATCACTTTTCATGAAAAGGAAAGTGATTAAATGGATTATCTGTCACTGGTTATCATAAATCACAACTCACAAGCGAAAGATCTGTGGGCATGGAAATAGGGCAAAATGTTTAACCATGCAATGGAAACGTGGGCCCCACCCAAAGTTTTAGGAAATTTGGGTTATTTATGGACCCTTTAGAAAATTCCCAGGGACTCTGTCCGGTTTGTCATTATTTCATGTACGTGCTTCTTATTGTATACCCTGAAGATCTCTTCAGATGTTGAGCCCAGATTTGCATCTACTAATATTTGAGGTATACACGCCATGGCTATAAATCTATAATGCATGTGTAAAATTGGTAAAGAAGCTGTCAATTGGGAGTTGAAAGGGTTTATAAAGCTCATTTTGCTTTTCTCCAATTAATAATTTGAGAAAATTTGTCGAAGAGAGAAAACATCTAACTCGTAAGATTATACTAGTCACGTCTTATTTAAAATCATGATTGGGCCGAAAAATGACATATGCTGACCAATAAATCAATAACAAATGACGGTAAAGTACTTGAGAATAGTCTCGTAACATGATAATAACTAAATTCATATAAGTCAACTCAAAATAGTGAATGTCAAACACAAAAAATTGTTATGTTTTTCCAACATATGAAGTATGATTCTCCTGACAACAGAATGTAATATGATGAACACATCACAGCAGTGGAATGAAGTGTTGCCCATAAAACCAAACAACAAACAATTTGAACATGACTCGAGATAGTTGTTCCAAGAGTGTAAACATAGCACGCTACTTGTTATAAAGTTTAAATGCCATGAGCTCAACTCACACAATAATGAATTGTTCCACACTATACAAAACGGCAATTGGATCATGACGTTACACGACTTAACCTAAAAAAAAAAAAAATCATTCGAAGTGCAAGAAACTAATTTATAATTAAAAAAAAAAAAAATCAAGAATGGCAAGGGAACAAAAAAGTTATTAGGCCAAATTTCCCGTATCTTCATTACATTCCAAGCATGATATATGAAACTTTTAAATATGCATCACAGATTCTTCTGTTTTCAAATTTTTATTGCTCCACATACGAACCTTCTCACGTTGTTTCAAACCAGAGAAAAATGTATACTTTATGAAAGCCACAATTCTTTGAAATATTTGCTTTGAGTTTTATGGGTAATAATGAAGCAGGGTACTTTTTGTCAAGATTTGTAGGCTACCTGCACCACAACAATGTTAACATCGAAAATTAAAAATCAAATTAATCGGCGTCATGGTAATTAGATGTACGGCTGGGATGTAATCTGGGTGTGGATAATAATCGTGTAGTTAATAGTAGTTATCTCATATTTGATGTGTGACATATTGTCAAACTAGGCTTGTGAATTGTAGTCCATACTACGTAAGGAGAACAAGTGGATGTTTGATTAGCCGCATATACATCTATCTCTTTACTGTTTGAATTGAATGGCAATGACTACATTTAAAATGATAGATAATACGAACGAAGTTTTCAATAAAGATCTTACAACAAAACATAACCCGATTTTTACAGTCAATTTGTATGAAAGATCAACAAAACATTTAAAGTCCTTACTATAATGTGCTCATTGGAGAAGGCTATGTATAACTAAATCTCTTTTATTATTTTCTTTGCGAGATTTTTACTTGAAGAGACTAAGTGTGATTTCTATTTAAAATCAGATTCTCATTCTTTTACAATTAAGAAGATTTTCAATTCCAATTGACTCAATCCATGGTCATAAGTTTTGCAAAGAAAGAGGGTTTCGTGTTTTTTTTTCACTCCCTTATCATCATGACATGGGTATGTCAATTGGTATGTGAAGATTACATTTTTTTTTTTTTGGAAAATATGTGAAGATTACATTATAGTCAAGAAGTGTGTGTCATACAAAATCCATTGGAAATCAATCAATAACTAAATTTCTTTTATATTTTTTTGAGAGATTTTGCTCGAGAAACATGCGTTTGATCATTTCTATTTAAAATCGGATTCTAATCTTTTGCTATTAAGAAGAAATGGTACCCCAAATTCCAATTGACTCAATCCATGGTCATGAGTTTTGCAAATAAAGAGGGGCTTCGTGCTCTTTTCATTTCCTTAACATCATGAGTATCTCAATTGGTATGTGTCTATGTGAAGATTACATTATTTTCAAAAAACGTGTGCCAAACAAAATCCATTGGAAATCATTTTCAAGCTTTAAAACCGCATAACAAAGATTTAAGGCCTTTGCCGGCCAACCAATAATAGTATAGAAAATTAGTACATCAAACCAAAAGAGATTTAGAAAGTTAAGGACAAAAGATGATTAACGATAGTCTCATGTAGTTAATCTCTGATTTTTGATCAGGTAAATATATGTAAGTGCATACAAACTCTTTTGATGATTGAAATATAATAATACACAATACCATCGCTCCTTGAATTTCAGTGGAAACATGTAATATTAATTAAAATTTGCCCAAAATTTTTAGAAAAGTACGTTATATCACCATCAACATGCATGACTTGATATTAACTTGAACCTAACTAAACTACATCGAAAAAACTAAACTCATCAAGATGATCATTTTGATCGACAAGTACTCAGGAGGATAAGTGATGGTGATAAATGACGGCTTTGTTTGGTCCTGATCGATCCTGATACTTAGCTATCAAACTATCACCATCCGATCAAGATCCGAACGAATACTCCAAAAAATCCAAAAGGTATTCACTGATTTTGGTCCTCTTGAAATTGGATTAATCAAATTGGGCGGTCATAACCCTGAACATATATTTCTTAATTAGTATATAACATCCGTCCAATGATGAAAGACTACCTAGCTAGTGTCTCAATCCTTAAAAAAATAGGTCTACCTACAATATCATTCATCATGTTTCTGTAGGACTTTAATAAAAATCCTGGTTAATACCTTTATTTAGATAGCGTTATATATATATATATATATATATATATATATATATATATCCAATCGAACCAAATGATTTGATAGCAAGTCAGCAGCTAGCCCTCCCTTAATCAAGAATTCAAGATGGTAATATATCCAAATCAAAACAATTTGTTTGCATAATTATATAACCTGTAAATCAAAAACATATATAAGTTACACAAAATCAACCGATATAATTATGAAAATTAAAACTCATAGATCATGAATCATGGTCAAAAGCAACAAACGTTACGCCAAGACATCTTAGATCATCATCGAGTTTATAAGAAAAAAAAATAGTAGCAAAACGTGCTGATAACGTATTATAAAGTTGAGAAAATATGGAGAGAGAATAATTGGGTGGAAGTAGAAGTCCTTTCATTCAGTCTCATTAGCCTCATTTATATAGAGATAGAGTTTACATCAAAATACATAATTAAAGAGTAATTACATGGACATCCACATAAATAATAATATTTACAACACACACACACAGCGCTTCTCCACTGCGGACCTCCGCAGTTTTTATTAGGTACGGATTTTAGGTTTTGACCCACTTTTCGATCATATTTTCACATCTTAACCGTTCAGTTTTTAGTTCCTAATGTATAAATCACCTTTGCAAAATTTCAGCCAAATTGGTGATCGTTAAGGCATCCAAAACTGCAATTTACAACAATGTACACAAACGGTTCGTGTTCGGCAGATTCGGTTCGTTCGTGTAAATTGCAGTTTTCGATGCCTTAACGATCACCAATTTGGCTGAAATTTTGCAGAGGTGATCTATACATTATGACCTAAAAACTTAACGGTTAATATGTGTAAATATTATCAAAAAGTGGGTCAAAACCTAAAATCTGTATCTTTTTTCTTAGGTGTGGATATCCGCACCTGAACAAAGTTATATATATATTCTTTTATATGTATATAGTATTTATTACTTCTTCTATTCACATCTTGATGGCTAGCTTGGTATGATTATTATTGTTTATGTCTTCTGAGTGTATACAAAGTGACGCCATTATGATTTTCTAGCTGGATTTCAAGGATGGGTCTGAGGCTCTGAGCTCAATACCACCACAAAAAATTGCTCTACATGATATAATTAGTGTGTGCGCGCGCGCGCTCATGTGTGTGTGTATTAGCTAGGGTCAGATTCCTCTATAAACTGCACTGCATCGATCATAGACTTCTGTAAAAGAAGAGTGTACAATATGAGGCCACACCAATGACACTATCACCCAGCTATGAAATGTATGCATGTGATGATGATTTGAATGAGTTTGTCGTTTAGGTACATTTCCTAATTAGCAAGGAAATTATTGAGTTTAAATATGTTTTAGGGCCCTTCTTTAATTCACGTTTCTTCCCTAGCCTTTTCAAGTGGACACCGATATATCGTGTTAGTTTCTACAGCTGTTGTTATAAATCCGAATGAGGAAAAGGAAAACAGACGAATGGATATTGCACGTAAATGGGAGTTATGGATAGGTTTAAGTTGCCCAGATCGACTGTGGTGGTCCATTTGCAAAGTTTTAAGGGCAGGCAGCTGCTAGGGACCTATATGTGTTGTTATTCCGTACTCTCACTCGCAGAAAATTGCTAGCTTTGCCATAGGTTGAAGCTAGTTTTCATTATTGAACCTTTTTCTATCTACAAGAGGAGAAGGCATGTGTCACAGCTCAGAAAGCCTGTGATATGTATAATAAGGTTCAGACTGATCTAAATTCAACCCCTGTTCACATATAGGAACCCAGCACAACTGGACCAGCAGCAGCTTGAATCTTGCTAGCTAGCTTGATGCCTTTGATTGTGGTAGGTTGATCGAACTAATTCAAACCCTTAATGCTTTTAGGCTCTTTTTCTTTTAATAAAAAAAAATTGCGGCGATTGCCCTCAAGCCTTGATTAATGAAACCCCCGATGCTTTTAGCCTTTATGGGTTAATAGTTTAGCTAGAGTATCGTTGGAGATCGAATAGAGGGTTTTAATTGCTATATATATATATCTATGTTGAATTGATTCAAACTCAATTTGATTCATTCGGTTTTCAGCCACACAGAATAACTCATTAAGGTTCTTGAAGTTCATCACTAGAAGATATGCATGGTCGAAAATTTTCATCATGCATGCCAAAGTGAAATCATGCAACTTGGTTAATGGCGATAAAGGTTGAAACGAAACACTTTAATTGTTCATATTTTTCATTATTATTTCAAAAAGAATTTATGAGATATCAAAACTTAACCAAGACAATTTGAAGATGTCCAAACCACAACATATCAGTTATCGCCACAAGTCCAGAACTGTGTTAGTAGTTTCTAATTAATTAGCACTCCCGTGGAATTTCGAGGGTCTGTTTTTGTTTTGTCACTTGATCTATATAATGGCTCTTTTGATTTACAAGAATCTTATATTGGGTTAGTGGTTTATATATTTTCTCGCTCAGTTATTTATAGATGGACTATTTATCTATAAAAAAATATAAAAACCCCTCCCACGCATAAAATCTCATAATATTTGTTGATATGGCAATGCATTTTGGCTAGGACTGCCACTTGGTTTGGTAATTACCAAACCGACCGAATACCAACGGATGTTTTAGGTTTGGTAAGCCGACTTTTTGGTAACCGAGACCGATAAAACCGAAATCGAAAATTACCGAAAAAGTTGGTTTGGTTTTGGTAAATACCGAATCTACCGATTATCTAAATATTATATTTATATACTACAGTTTTCAATACACATACATATATATTAAGAAATAAAAATATATTTTTTTATAATAGTATAAATATTACTACATATACTACATTAATAGTACATGTATTTTAAGTAACCTAGTCAAAGATAGTTAAATAACCTAGTTTTAGTGAAAATTGCTAAAAATTGATGTCATATATACAAAAGAAAGTTATAATTAGTAGATGAATACAACGTTTATGAATATAAAATTCAAAAACCTAGTTTTGTTCATTCTAATTTATATTATAAAGAATTAGTTGTTCCAAAGTTTGTAATACCGAAAACCGAAATACCGAATTTGGTAGATATAATTAAAAACTGAAAATTTTGGTTGGTAATCGGTAGCTCAGTTTTGAAACCGAAAACTTTGGTTTTGAAGTTAGTAATACCTATAACCGATTCGAACCAACCGAGTGACAACCCTAATTTTGGCACATGACAGTTCACATTCAAGCATTTGTTTAATAGTGAAGTTTCGATCTAAAACTCATCCAAGAATTAATATAAAGAAGTACCAGTTTCCGATAATCTATTCCTATTATGACGATGTACTTTTGTCTATAAACGATTTCTACTGTTAACCACACATAGCTATAATCGTAATTATGTTCTAATAATTGTATTGACTGGCTCCTACTAGGCTACTAATTGTATACCTGAATAGGGTCTTCGTGCAGGAAAAGCAGCATAGAATAATTACTCACGATTACTCCTTCATGCAAGATCATTTCCAACAATTGCGCCCATGTTAATTTGCCCGCGCCACGGCATACAAGCCCAAGTTGTGCCACCTCAAATACTTTTAATGGGCTCTAATTGTCTGATTGAAGCTATACTTTAGGGATCTGACTCCTCTAAATTTAGAAAGCGTAAATTTAAGTTAATTTCATAAAATCCTATTATTTTAAGTTATCTAATGGCTGAGATGATTGCCACATTAGCATACAATATTTTGAAACACATACTAATCTAAACATTCGTCGTTAGTCTTTCGACCAAACACAAAAACTAGGCGTCCTCATCTCTCTGACTCTCTTCCTCCGCCAATTTCAATCTCATTGATACTCTTTGGTTCCTTGCTTAATTCAATTCTAATTAAGGTAGAAATCAAAGCATAAACAAATAATGAAAAAGATGATTAAGGGGAAGCTACCTAGTAAAGCCAATTACAATGCGGAATCAAAAATCAACATGCAAGAGAATGCATAGTAGAACAAAAACAGCAAAGCAACCTTCTGATTCAAATGGGTAGTCACAAATTGAAATCTTTCTTACTGAACAATTTGTCAGCCTTGATTATTCAAAGATGAAAACCACAAATCACATCACAATTACTAGAACTATATCAACACAAAGAACAACCATAGAAATTAAAATCTGAAAAAATAATTGTCTTCATGGCAGAGGAAGAGAAAAAGAGAAGGAAATGAGAAACATAAGAGCGAACTAGAGCAGATGGATCGTGAGTGAAAGGAGGCGTCAATTTTTTTTCTTCCTTACAATGAAGAGAACAGCGATTGTAATTTCTAACGGCAATTTGTAGGTCAAAACAAAAATTTTAGAAGTTAGATGATGTTGCATGTGATTTTATGAAATTAGATGATATGGCATATGATTTTATAAAATTGACATAAAATTCACGTTTCTCTAACTTTAGAGGAACCAGATCCATACTTCAGTACCCAGAACCTAAATGTTCTTTCCTCGTAGCATTTGTTTGTTTTCCACTTTTCGCAATTGCTTTTATGAATTATGATAACAGTTATTGTCGTTTTTCTTAGTATAAGAAATAACTTCTAGAGCGTGTTCTGCATAAATAATCAAAGCACCTTCGATGAACATTTATCAATATCAGTTTGCACTGCATCTTCATATTACATTTCAATTTTCAACAAGAATGCATTGTTCCTAGAGACTCTAATTAAGAACATCCTTAAATTCAGAAAGGAAAACTATAAGCTAGGACAAAATGTAATCCTAAACAATAGCCTTAACTTGGTTTTCAAGATCACCTACTTGTTCTTGTTGTTCATTCTCCCTTGACATCTCCTCGAGGGATTTTCCCTTGGATTCAGGAACCAAGAACGTAAATAACAACCCTATGATATTGATCACTGCAAGCACCAACAGAGAATTCTTCATTCCAATTCCAGCCGGAAACCCTGCATCAGTCTTAGCCTTGTCTTGATTCTGCGACGCATAAAAGAACCCAAAAGCTCCAACAATCGCACCTGCCTTGCCGAAAGCGGCCGAAATCCCATGACAAGTGGACCGAAACCTTGCTGGAAAAATCTCGGCCGGCACAACAAATGTGGTGCTATTAGGTCCGAAATTGGCAAAGAAAAATGTCAGCCCATAAATCACAATAAACCCAATGTTGTTCTCCGGTTGAATCCAATGCTGGTACCCAAATGCCAAAACAAACATGAAAGCAGTCATGAAAAAGAACCCAATCAGCTGAATAAGGAATCGTCCGATGCGGTCGATCAGAAACACAGTGACCCAATAGCCGGGGACAGTTCCGCAAAGAGCAATTAGGGTTTGTGCCCTAGCAATCTTGAAAAGCTCATCAAGGGCACTCATGGACTTTGCAGAGGGCAGCCACCCCACGGCGCTGAAAATGTCCTTCTGGAAAAGGTTTTGGCTGTAGTAAGCAATGTCCAGCAAGAACCAACAAGCGGCTGTTCCCAGTAAATGTAAACCATGTCGCCTCATGAACTCCTTGGAAAACAGACCAAACGACGTCGCCTTGCTCTGCACTACTTTGTGCTCTTTTATGTCGACGTTTAGGACTTTGGACATGTCTTCACAAGCTTTGGCTCCATCCTTGGCCACCAAGGCAGTGTAGCGAGGGGTCTCCGGCATTTTTCTTCGCCAGTAATAGGTAAGCGCCGCCGGAAGAGCTCCGAACATGAGAATGATCCTCCATACGTAGTCGGCCTCAGCAGGGGTAGACCCGGTGGGGTTCACCGAGTACGGTTGCGCTGGATAAAGCGCACGGAAGATGGTTGAAACTATGATAGCCACCATTCCTCCCGCCAAAATCCCAAACCCTTGCATGGCAAAGACAGCGGCAATAAACGCGCCGCGGGTCTTTTTGTTGGAGTACTCGGCCATGATGGTGGCGGAGAGTGGGTAGTCGCCTCCGATGCCGAAGCCGAGCCAGAAGCGGAAGAAGCAGAGGGTGGCCATGACGGAGGTGGGGGAGCTGCCGAAGGAGAGGCCGGAGCAGAGGGAGCAGCCCACCATGAGCATTAGGGTTATGCCATAGACGCATTTGCGGCCGAGCTTATCACCGAGCACGCCGAAGAATAGCTGGCCAGCGAGGGTGCCGCAGAGGGCGACTCCGTTGACGGCGGCGGCCACGTTAGGAGGGAGACTGCCGGGTTTAGGGGACCCCGGGACGGTGTAGTAGATTCGGCCGAGGAGTTTGGTGACGAGGGAAATGCAGAAAAGGTCGTAGGAATCTGTGAAGAATCCCATGCCGGAGATGATCACCGCTCTGAAGTGGTAGAATTGTGTTTTGGCAGCATCAAGCATGGTAAGAACTTCCAGCTGCGGCTGGTCCTGGTCATTTGCCATGTGTGAGGTTTTGAATTTCTCTCGATCTCACTCTCTGATTATTTTGTTGTAGGTTGTGATTATATTTATAGGATATTAGGGAAACAAATCCTAGCACAACTCTAATCCGGAATTCGTCTCATACCCAACTTGGTATTTTCCAGTTAAAAAGAATATTCCTAGAATGTAACTTGTGTGTAATTTTCTATTTTCTATATTAATTATAGATTTTTTATTCTTTTTGGTTTGAATATTACACTTCATTAAGTCAGAAGTCAACACAGCTTACACAAACCTGGGCCTGAAGGGCAAATACCCAGAACTCGAAGGAAAAAACAAAACGCACGAGCTAGCCATGAAGCCCAACTGTACAATGAAAGGAAATTAACCAATCAAACCACTACTACACACGAGCTGGTTTGAATAGCAATACCAGTGCGTAGTGCCCGGTTTTAATTATAAGATTGAATAAGAAAGAGCTAAAAGAAAATTTACGTGAACTCTCCCACAACCAAAAAGAAATGTCCATATATAATATGATGTGAGAGTCATCTCTTTATTCCATTTTGAGATTTTATATGGGAAACTCTAAATTTTCTTACTGGACCTCTCATAATTTTTTTTTTTTTTTTTATATTTAGATTAAAAGGTTTGCTCACTAAAGCTCTCTTTAAATTTCTAAAATAACCTTATTCATGTAATTCAAATATAGACAATAAATTTACTCATTATACCTTCAACTATCTCACATCTCCATTCATACGTTGGCGTTGATTTAAAATGAAATACTTGCACACGATTTGGTGTTGATTAAGTCCCATTACTGTACATATGCGCACGCGGGTGAAAAATTGTGAAGCCAACTAAACTCAGAAAGGTTCAACAAAAGCATAACATCTCTAGCCAAAAGGCATGCAATAAGCTGCACTGCTAGACACTGAATCAATAAAGAGCAGCTTTTCTTGTTGAGTAGTACTTGCATGAATACTATCAAGTAAGAATCAAATATGAATATAGGAACCAGTATACGTAAATTTGAATGGTTTTGTAAGTTCATTGATCAAGGCTTAACGAAGAAGATTATGAGTTTCACAATTATTCATCATGCAAAAAAAATTGGTGATCAGCTTTGGATATAACAAAAAAAAAAAAAATTGTCCAAACTTTAGGGTTTAGGCTCAACTTGGCTAATGTACCGTTCTCTTCTCTATTTATACCAATTAAATACAGTATATTTAGGGTTTAGGACAAATCACATATAAGACCGTATTAACTTTCTTATTCTCTAGATCGCCTAATATTTTTATCTCTCACAAAGCCACCAAAATATAAGAAATATTTATATTTATAAAAATATCAGAATATTTTTAATTTTAATTATTTACTAAAATATCACGGTGTCAAAACAGCCATTGTTATTAATTGAAAAACTACTGTCAACAAACAAAAAAGCTACTTTTGAATAACCAAAACGCTACTATCGACGGATAAAAAAATTATTGTCAATTTTCAGAAAAGTTATTGTCATTTGTCGACACTTAGTGATAAAAATGTATGGTGGCTTAATTTATAATATAAGTCTTAAAAAGACATTCATAAGTAATTTGCTATAACTAGCTTTATGGTTTGTCGATAATAGTTTTTTGAATGAATTAACATTCATAAGTAATAGGTTTTCAAAATATTTTTGTAAATGATAGTAGCTGTTTTGGAGAATGAATTAACATTTCCATTTGTCGGCAACAGCTTTTCGGTGTGAGGCAATAGTCTTTTGAATG
Organism: Rosa lucieae; assembly: GCA_024704745.1. Taxonomy (NCBI): domain Eukaryota; kingdom Viridiplantae; phylum Streptophyta; class Magnoliopsida; order Rosales; family Rosaceae; genus Rosa; species Rosa lucieae. The sequence continues at coordinate 55,869,212 of CM045497.1, read as the reverse complement.
ATGGTAGTGACTTTTTCAACGAATAACAACAACTTTCATGAAGAATGACAATAGCTTTTCAGTTAATTGTCAGTAGCTTTTTGGTTATTTGGCAATAGTTTTTTCATTCATCGGTAGTAACTTTTCAAATAATGACAATAGTTATTTGAATGCATTGACGTTTTCTTAAATAATAGAAAGTAAAAATGTGGTGGTACTTTTATAAATATTGATATTTCTTATATTCTAGTGACTTTATAATGAGAGATAAAAACATATGATGACTTTTTTTTTTTTTTTTTTTGAGGAAAGGAAATTCATTGAACTAGCGATAGAAATCGCTCATGAGGGCATCCCAATGGGGAGCATACAAAGGCCAAGAAAGACTTAACCCTAGAGCTAAAGTAGAACAAATTAGAAGGTGTACTACACCAATAACTTGTCCATGTACAATAGAACATTGCTCTGAAACACTTATAGGAAACCTAGCAGAAACTAAAGGTAAATCCTCAGCCTCCTTAAGATAATTACCAACAATATAACTATTGTCACGACCTTGAGATTTGTAGATCAAACCATTAGAATCTGCAATCTGAGCATGCAAGAAATCGGTCAACCAATCAAATCTAGACTCGTCCCAGCCTAAGACACACTGCTCGCCAAGGCACGCAATTGTGGTACTCACAGCGTGAATGTACTGAGACTCTTTATAGAATGTAGAAACGAACAGTCGACAGGAAAGTAAAACCAGCATCCCCAGTGAAAAGAAAACAGGAGAATTGAACGACATCATCGCATCTCCTGGGTCCCAAATCCACCCCCCTGGAGAGGTTAAGCCCATTGAATGGATTCTGATCTGAACCCAACAGCAACCCAAATCCTTTGCTAGATTTGATCTGGACACCCAACTTCTGTTTGGCATCCAATCACGCCATCTCCGCGTGGCCATCAGCACTGGCCGCGTCTGCGTCTCCGACATAGCCGCACTGAACTGCGCCGTGGTCAACCACCACGCTAGCCGACCACCAAACCCCATCACGACACACAGCATATCCTCCGTCGTCAGCCTCACATGTGCACAGCCCCACACCACTACCATCCCCATCAACGACATAGCTGCAAGGAAACAACGAAGCCACCATCTAGGACCCGGATCCCAGAGCCATATTAGATCCCTTGAGCTGACAACCCTGCCCAAACAGCGATCAACGCTCGCTTGATCACGGTGAAAGAAAATAGATCCATCTGATCGTCTGTCGAATTGATGGTATAAGGGCAGCGCGCAACCCTTCGTCGCGGTCACGGTGGACTTGCGTACAGGACCTCCACCGATCTTCCCCAGATCTGGGGCACGACCCCCTTCAGCAAGAGCAAGCGAGGTTGCAAAGCTCGCTGTTACCGCATCAATGGAGGCCATAGTCAATGAGAAAGTAGATGAGAAGAGAAGGGGACGAAGCAATTGTTGAGGGAGGCAAGGAGGCCGTAGACAAACTAGGGTTGAGAGAAAAACTCTCCTAGGGTTTTTTCCTAGCTGTTTAAGATTAATTGACAGGAATTGATAAGTATACTGTAATTAAAAGATGATATATTGTTATAAAACATATGATGACTTGATTGATAATATAAGTTTTAAAATGACATTTGTAGGTAATTTGCTATTATTTTTGATAAGAAATGCAATTACCATGAAACAATCACATTTTATCATAGAGATTGTTAATGGGAACAGTTGCTAAGCAAGTGGCAGGTGAGCTAGCTCTTTGCTATTAAAACGTACAAGTTTTGAGTTTACTTTAGATAGCTCTTTCTTCCCTATGATCGTTGACTCTGATTGTATAAAAGTTGTATCTCTAGTAAACAAGGAAGATGACTGTCATGCTGCGGATGGAGTTATTGTCTCTGAGATCAGGAGTTTTCTTAGGCAACCTAATGTTTATGAAGTTCTCTATCAAACCAATCGCGTGGGTGCACTAAGGTGGTTCATTTTATCGCCAAGTTCATAGTCTGGAATGGTGGGTCTCATTTTTGGTTAGAGGAAGGACCTTCTCGGCTTATGAATTGTATTGATAAAGATTTATCTGTCATTTCTAACTGACGGAGTTCAAGCATTACATCCCCGTCCCTCCTTCCCGCTGATGTATTCGTCTTTACATAATAATATGAGTGTGAGATTAAGCCTCCCAACTTAACTGGATTCCAAACCTCAAAAAAAGTCTCATATTTAGTATGTTTGGTTTTTTTTTTGGTCAACCATTTAGTATGGTCTTTGTTTTTAATTTCTCTTGGAGGGGTACACTACAAGCAAATTCGGGTGGCTAGATTTTTAATTATATGCAACGTTATTAAGGTCAGATTGGCCCGGAGGCTGTTAGTGTAGAAAAAGTTGTTTACTATAAAACTATCCTTCTGTGGTTGCATTGTTTGTAGTTGTACAACCAGTTTTTCTGGGATGAGGATAATATATATCAGTTTGTATTTGTTTGTTTTTTGTTTCTAAAAAGTGAGATTCAATTTCGTAAGCAAACAACAATTCCAAAATCACGAGGTAGCTTGGTTTTCACGATGACGAGGTAACTCGGATGTCGGTTTATGTGATGCATATCGTGGTTGAGTCCTACCATATCTTGTGAGTCCACTAAGAGAGTGTTACTTATGTTTGGTAACACAGTAATATTAGAGCCTTAGAGGTATGTACATGTTACTTTTACTATTCTGCATGGCTTGTTTTTCTCCAATATTCTGCCTCAATGTACAATCGATTTTGACCTCATTTGATTCGTAAGGTTGGATTAATTTGTTGATATTCCGATGCTCATCAAATAACGATAAGTGACACTCGTTAAAGGAAAAGGTCTGATATATAAACATAGGTAAAGTTTCAACAGATAGAGGAGATCCTCCTTCCAGGGAAAGAGAGAACATCCTTTTGACCCAATATTGTTCGGCACTACTGTAAGTCAGTGACTACAGTAAAATTTCCAACCAAACAGGTTTCATCAAAGAAAAAATTATCACTAGCCTTCAGAGTTAAAATAAGATTATCAATCAGACACCAGTATATTCTTCGCATAGCTACACAATCTCTTATAAATCAGAAATCTAAGAAACACTCCTTCAATTGCAGGGGATTTCTCATGACCCTCTTCAACTCAAATGCTTTATTAAAGAAAGCTAATAATACTTCCACTTATTCTAACAGCACATTTGAATTAGTTTTTCAACTTCTCCTTCATCCTCTCAACTGCAGCCCTAAGAGTTCCCTCATCCTTGCAGAAAGTAAATCTGACTAGATTCTTTCCATCTTCTGGGTTTAAATAAAACACACTGGTAGGGATTGCCACCACTCCGACTTCCTTGATCAGATACTCACAAAATGCAACATCATTTGGCAACCCAAAAGAAGTGTGATCTACAACCACAAAGTAGGTCCCGCTGGATGGATACACTTTAAAACCAACAGCCTTCAATCCCTCTACCAAAATTTCCTTCTTTGCCAAGTAATCTCTTTTCAGCTCCAGAAAGTAGGAGTCTGGGGCTCTGAGAGCTGTTGCAGCAGCCCATTGCATAGGAGTGGAGGTAGCAAAAGTGAGATAAGAGTGTGCCTGCCGCACTCCCCATGACAGGTGGGGGGGAGCTATAGCCCAACCGATCTTCCACCCAGTTAACGAAAATGTTTTCCCCAAGGAATTCAGGGTTACTGTACGCTCGTACATTCCAGGAAGAGAAGCCATAGAAATGTGATCCATTTCAAAAGCCAACTTATCATAAACTTCATCAGTGAACACCAGTACATCATTTTCAATGCAGAGAGATGCAATAGCGTCAAGTTCCTCTCGAGTGAACATCTTTCCAGTAGGATTATGCGGAGTATTTATAAGAATTGCACGAGTATTCTTGGAGATTGCAGACTTCAGTTCATCAATGGGGACAGCAAAATCTGGAGGGCGTAGTGTGATACCTTTTACTTTAGCACCAGCCATGGAAAGAGTCGCTTCGTAAGAATCATAAAAAGGAGCAAAGAGGATAACCTCATCACCAGGATTTATCAAGCCCAACATGGTTGCTGCAATTGCCTCTGTGCACCCAGAGGTAACAGTTATTTCCTTCTCAGGGTCCACAACCAGTCCAGTGTCTTTCTTGAATCTCTCAGCAATGGCATTGTTTAGGTCTGGAACCCCATATCCACGAGCATATTGATTTTTCCCATCTTTCACGGCCTGAATTGCAGCTTCCTTTACAAACTCCGGACCATCAAAGTTGGGAAACCCTTGCCCAAGGTTTATTGCTCCATGTTTAACAGCAAGATTACTCATTTGCGTGAAGATTGTCGTCTTGAATTTTTCCAACCGCTTTGCCACCTGACATACAAGTGTCAATGCATTAGACACACTTAAATCCTCCAATTATAGATGGATTGAAGCTTAAAGGAAGAGGTATCTACAAATGTAGCTCAACTAGATATGAATATGTTATGCAACAACATCACAAATCACACAGCAGGAGTTAAAATCACTAATTCATCTCAGTTAGATATCACTAGCCCCCATGATAGTGGCACCTTTACCCTTAAGCCAATCAAGTAGGCACTACAAACATGTCAAAAGTTTTTCAAAGCAGCCATGTATCCAATACACTGATTAAAAAAGCGACAATTGAATGAATTGCCAGTGCAGAGTATCTTTATAGAAGAATCTAATTTGATGAGGAGGAGGAAAGAGAATGGAAAAAACAGGGGTTGGATAATTTACAAGAAGAAACAGAAGATGTGACTCACTACTAAATAATTAGGACGATTAGATTTCCACATTCCAAAACCAAATATGGAAACACAGAACAACTGCCCATAACTCTAATTACTGAATCACTAGTTTAAAGCATAGAGCTTTAATTCTGTCTATTTAAAACGTTGCCAAAACCCTTAAAATAGCCGCAGTGCACTTTGTCAGGAACTCTCATGGGACACATAATGAAGGTATTCAACAAAGAGGGGATGAACTAAGCGAGAAATGACAAGTCTCCAGACTCTTGGAGGCACACTTGATCGGCTGTGTATTCACTAAACAATTTCCAAAGTCAATTTCTTGTTCTATATGGGGCTCCTTGACACTGACAGAGAAGAAGCTATGATGGAGAATGGTGTTTGCCATGGAAAAAGGCCAACCAAGAATACTATTGAAGACCCAAGATAAAGAGTTTTCTGCACAAAATTTGAAAAAGGTATGCAAATGGTACTAATAAACAACCATTCAACAACGGCAAGACTCATACGATCATAAAATTACATTATCCAGTTACATAACTAATACATTATGATATTGCATTATTGCTTTAGCAGGAACTTAGAATTATTAGATTCGTAGTCAAATTGCAATTTGAGTTCTAGGAAGGTTTTCTTCAACAGCCTCACTTCATCTGTGTTTCTCTTAAAAATAATATCACAAGAAAAAAGAAAAAACTATAGATTAAGAATACATTGTAAAGCAGAAATTTCAACTACACCAAACAGATCATATTGCAGATAATAAGGAGAGTTAAGCAGTGGCAGCATGCAAACTAAAGATGAAGGCTTCAGGCCAAATAAGCTAAAATCCCCAAAACCCAATATGCAAACCAAAATATAAACAGGCCACCAAATCAAACGCATAACGGATCAATAACAAGTGGGCATACCTGTAATGGCTTCTGGGTCGATTCTGTTTGACCCGAAAGGGCATCCTTTTCTGTCGAAACGGTGGACATTGTGGCTGAGACCGAAGGGCAAGGAGGGCAGACCGTGGTTGTCCTCGTCCTAATAAAGCTCAAGTCTTTGTGCGAATTTTTGGAAAAGGTGAAGAGGGTTGAAGAACACAAGCGCATTTCATGGGACGGCCAGGTGCATTGAATCCGCATGTCAAATCGTCAATGGGTAATTACTTTATGGAGGTCAGTGGCTGCCGAAGGAAGGGAGGACTCTATTTTTGTGTGAGATTCTATTTTGGCTGGAAAAAGAAGGAACCCAGCCACCCATGTGTGTTTCATGCCTCTTCTATATGTTAATGGGCCCATGATGGATTACCCAACATGGAGTTTCTATTGGGTCTTGAGGTCTTGCTAAAGTGAGTAGTGTAGAAATATGAACCATGCAAAATGTCGATGCTTTTTGAACAATTCTTCATACAAGTATGAACTCTCTTCTTATAATTTGTTACAGTTTACAAAAGGTAGAATTTATAAATCTCATATTGATCATCAACACTTGCTTCATGTGGTGATATTTGACTAGTGTATTATAGAAATAGTTGGCCATTTGGAAGATAAGTGATTGGGTCTTGAATTAATTTGGTCCAGAACATGCCTTATTAAGTTTTTAACAGGCCCAATATGTGAGGAATTAATACTTGGTCCACTCCAGCATTGATACCTTTCACCTTTGCATGTACTGGTTAATATGGTAACATTAGGCGGTCATGAAGAAAAACAACAGGGATGAAGTCGGTCACATTAGGCATGCAGGCAAATTGTTCATTTTGCTTGAACTCTGTTGGGGAACTTTGTCATGTTTGAAAATTGAGAATATATAGTGTTGTGAGGTACAAGACAGACTAGAGGGGAAGGCTATGTATGAAAGATTTGAGTACTTTAGAGTTTTTAGAAGAGAGTAAAATCCACCATTAGGATCAAAACTTTCTTGCACCGGACAAAATGATACATAACTTTCAAAAGTGATCAAAATGATACATAAATTTTTTTAAGTGATTAAAATGATACCTAAATTTTTAAAAACAAATCAACTTGATACCCAACTTTCAAAAGTGATCAAAATGATACTTAAAGTTTTAAAAACAAATCAATTTGATACCTCATTTTATGTTTTTTATGGCTAAATACTGGTTACTACCCTGTGGTTTAGGTCCAAAATCAATTCATTCCCTGGACTTCTAATTTCATCAAAAACACCCATATGTACTTTCAATTTTGATCTAATAGGTCCAACTCATTAATATTTTGTTATGAGTTCAAGTTATAGTTTGATTATTTGTTGAAAAACTATTTATTTGATAGATTTCTAATAGTGGGACTCACTCTAAAATTGACTATGCATGCCACCTCAACACCATATCATAAAACATAGGTCATATGTGAGTCACGTCAACAAGTTAAATGACTCAATTGTCAGAAGACTAACAAATTAGACCTATTATATCAAAATTGAAAGTACAGGGGTGTTCTTGATGCAATTAGAAGTTTAGGGACTGAATTGATTTTAGACCCAAACTACATGGTAATAGTAAGTATTTAGCCTCTTTTTTTTTAAGTTCTTTGTTAAATCAAATGCAAAATCAAGCACAAAAATTGAAGTGATTTGTGGTCAGAGGGCCATCAATCATCTATAACCCAATCTTCTTCTTCTATAGAATTTTTAAAAAAAATCTTCCATTCAATTTTAATTCTACCATCGATCGTGGAAACAAATAAAGTTCGGATGTTTCCCAACCTCTAAAGAAACAAAGAAAAATGGGAAGAGAGAGAGAGGCAGAGATAGAAGAAGAAGAAGAAGAAGAAGAGAATTAACAAAGAATAAAAAATAATTGAAAAATATTTTTTTTGTGTAAAATATTATTATAACCTCACAAAATACTGCACCACACGTGATCAATTTTAACAAAAAGTTACAAAAAATTAAACTGAGGTATCAAATTGATTTGTTTTTAAAATTTTAGGTATCATTTTGATCACTTTTGAAAGTTAGGTATCAAGTTTATTTGTTTTTAAAAATTTAGGTATCATTTTGATCACTTTTAAAAATTTAGGTATCATTTTGATCGCTTTTAAAAGTTAGGTATCATTTTGTCAAGTGTAAGAAAGTTTTGACCTAAGTGGTGGGTTTTACTCTTTAGAAGAAGAGATAGGTAACTCAACAGAGAAAAAAAACACACATGAAGAAATTTATCTCACGGTTTCACCTCAAAATGACATTTAATCGTAATGTCTCTAAGTTAGAGATTGAATCAGACTCGGTAATCTTAGTCAATTTAATTTAGGGCTGGCCTGGCGAACCGAAAAACCGAAGGAACCGCACCGAACCGCACCGAAAAACTCGGTTCGGTTCGGTTTTAGGGTATATATATTTACATTTTGCTCGGTTCGGTTCCTAATGAAGTATTATCGGTTCGGTTCCGGTTCTTGTTTTTAAAACACCCTTGGAACCGAAATACATATGTCAGTGTATAAGTGGATATAAGGGCCGAGCTTATTTCTCTAAAATAAACCCATTCTCATTTGATCAGGCCCCGATGATTCCGATCTATCCATTCGATCAAAAGTTCAAAACCCTAAAATTTCTCTAGTTCTGTCTATCGCTCACTGCCTCTCTCTATCGCTCACTGCCTCTCAAAACCCCAACTCTCCATTCTCTAACCCAGACGACCAAGGCGATCAAAAGATTCAAAACCCAGACGACCAAGACGATCGCCCTCAAAGATCGGATGCAGCCCCGACGAGCAAGACCATCGCGTCTTCGATTTGTGTTGGGCTGTTAGCCATCTGCGATTTGGTTGATGCATCCCCGTCTTCGACCTCCCATCAATGTAAGTCTGGACCCCAGTCTCATGCTTTTCTTTCACTCCCTATCTTATCCTTCTCCTTCATCTTCTTCTTCTTCTTCTCTCTTCAAGTTTCAGTCTTTGATCTTTCAGCCGTCTTCTTGAAGTCCGAGGCCGACCCGGAAAGCAGGTGCAGGCGTGCAGCTATTGGAGTCCGAGATCTGACAAGTCTGCTCTACCTCTAAAGATATCTTCTTGCAACAACCCAATTTGTTAGAGCACCCATCAAGATTTGTGGTATAAAAATTCAAACTTTGTTCTTGTTTGTTTCAAAGTTTCAATTTTTGATGGTTTTTGCTTACTGGGTTAGAGCACCCATCTGATATATGCATTGCTTATCGTTCGGTTATTGTTTAGTCCCTTAGAGAAAGATAGTGATTTATTTACAATGTAGGTTAAAGCAAAAGTTGAAGAAATTGCTCCCGGTGTTGCAACAGGAATGATTTTGTCTCTGCGTGAGAGGTACTCTGAAATCTAGAATGGTTTATAGTTTACTGATCAAACTTCTATACCTTGGGCAGTTGGTTTTGCATTGAATATTCAGGAGGGCCTAAATTGATTATGACAATGAATTTGTTTTGCAGTCTTCATTACTATCTAAGGATGATCTTGCAAAATGCCAAGTATGTATCATATTTCATTTTCCCTCGTTTCTATCTCTTCATCATCCTTCTACAGTTAGTGATATATCACTCATGTGACATCAAATTCCATCTAGTTGGAAAATCTAATGCTTACTAGTGTGTAATTTTAAAAATCATGTCAAATGTAATTCCTTCTAGTCACATGCTTGATTCATGGCACCTCTTGATGCATTTCAGGTTTGTGTTCATCGTTCCTTTATTAGTCATCAGTAATCTCCAGCTTTTGTTCATCTTTTAATTTTTAATTTTTTTTCCCACCAGTTGGAGAAAGCAAAGAAAAAGGAAGCTGCATTCATAGTTACATTTGCAAAACGGGATCTTAGAGCTCAACTCAAGCCACCATCGTTGCAGGTAGCTAAGCTCATCCATTGTTTTTTATGATTTCAAAATTGATCTAAATTTTGGTTTGGTTGTACTTAAGAATTTTTTTTTATTAATTCAAAATATATTGCATCTGTTTTGCTCAGTTTTGTTGTTTGTTAACTGTTAATGAAAAAAATATATTGCATCTGTTTTGCTCAGTTTTGTTGTTTGTTAACTGTTAATGAAAAAAATATATTTGATCTTCATTACTGATTTCTTATATTTGATCTTGCAGTCATTCGTTCTAACATTTTTAGCTGAGTGGGGAGATCGTAGCCAAATAGCGACAATCGCTGTAAGATGCGCCCTTTTCATAGTTCACTTTACTGCTGCTTTATATAATCGTTTTAGGGATGGAGAAATCTCATTAGCATAATTTTATTGATAACCAGATTTATATAGTTACTTCAACTCAAAAAAAAAAAAAGATGGCTGATTTGATGGCTGTTTTGATTCCCATTTTGATGGCTGATTTGATGGCTGTGACACTAGCACCAAATGAAAAAGATGGCTGATTTGATTCCCATTTTAACCTGTGACACCAAATGACCAGTTTTAGAGAGAAAGTCTCATTATTTGTGTTTATTTGTTTAACTAATATAACATTCTCTTCATTGTAGATATTGAGGAAAATCTGTTGGTACTTGGTTCAGCCCCTACAACCAAGAAGAAAAGGCAGAAAAAATGATGCAGCTGCAATTTAGTTTGCTGCAAATTGATTTATTTGCTGCAAATTGATTTATTTGCTGCAAATTGATTTAGTTTTCAGTATTTAAGTTTGCTGCAAATTGATTTAGTTTTCAGTATTTAAGTTTGCTGCAAATTGATGCAGCTGCATTGTTTAATTTGGACTAAGTTTATTCACTTTATTGTTTAGTTTTATTTGCTGCATGTGAGACTTTGAGTTTGCAGTTTATGCATGTGAAACTTTTGATTTTTTGTGTTTGATAGTTTGAGAGTTTTGAACTTTTGATTGTTGGATAGTTTAATGCTTTCATCACTTTCATGCTTTGACAGTTTGGGAGTTTGCAGGAAATTGTTAATTTGCTATGTTGATGTTGATTGTTGAATATGTATATTGTAGATACTGTTTTGAGTTTGAATGAGTGAATAAATTGTGATATATTGAATCATTTGAATGTATGTATGGAAATCAGGAAAAGTGAAAACTAGAAAGTAGAAACAGCTGAAAAGCAGTGTTTCTATATGGAAAAACCGAGGAACCGAACTTGGAACCGATCCGAGTTTGGAACCGAAAAACCGATAATGGAACCGATCTGGAATGGAACCGGAAAACTAAGGAACCGAACTTGGAACCGATCCGAGTTTGGAACCGAAAAACCGAGAATGAGACCGATCTGGAATGGAACCGAAAAACCGAGGAACCGACCCGATAATGGTCGGTTCGGTTCTGCATCGGTTCTTCATACAAAAAACATCAAACCCGAACCGAAATTCAGTTATCGGTTTCGGTTCCGGGTTCAGTCCTTGACATTGCAAAACCGACCCGAGTCCAGCCCTAATTTAATTATTCATGAGGATATAAATCTCACCATATTGGTGCTATCATTAAGAGTTGCAGACACATGCTTTCTTAATTTGATTATGTGAACCTCGTGTATATTGTTAGATAATGCAACGGCACTGCGGATTCTCTTGCTAAATCGGGTCTTGATCCCTGACCATGGTGTTGTCATGTTTGACTCTCCTCCTCCCCAAGCTCCCAAGCTGCTACTGCTTTCCTTGATGATCTTTGTGAAGTTACAAGATCCAGGACCTCTGTTAGACCTGCAACTTAGCTTTTCCTTTTTTCTTATCGTGTTTGGGTCTATTTAAGACATCCTTGTAACCAAAAAAAAAAAAAAAAAGTTCACGGTTTCTCAACACAATACCACCGCCTCTGCATGCTCGGGAAGTCTTACAACTATTTTATGGTCAAAATTTGGATTAAAATGCTCCGATGTTGTTTTAAGACTTTTTTTCTTAGGACATATCTGATACCTCATAGGTTCATACCTAGCTTGGTATTGTGCAACGGAGCTAGAATCCCAAATTTCCAATTATGTATGTGCAACTTAGATCTTTAGAGTACATTGATCAATGTAGAATTTAAACAAATGTGAAAAAGTAGTTAAAATATCTCGATAACATAACATGTAAAATTATTTCAAGAAGAGAAATTCTCATTTAACTCAAGTCTATGTACACATATATGCAAATGTATTAGGTCTCCCTTCTTGCATGATACAAGAGAAAAGAACCATGCTATTTTTGCTCAATTTTTTTTTTAATATCTCGATAACATAACATTTAAATTACTTCAAGAAGAGAATTTCTCATTTAACACAGGTCTATGTACACATACATGCACATGTATTAGGTCTCCCTTCTTGCATGATACAAGAGAAAAGAACCATGCTATTTCAGCTCAAATTTTTTTTATTTTTTTTATTTTATGAAATAAGATAAAATTACAAAACAAAACCCCTAGAACAATCTAAAAGATAAAGATCAAAGTTAAAAGCAGAAATAACACTTGAGGGAGGCTTATCATGCAATTTGTTTTGATGATAGAACCCTCCTTTTTAGATCTACTATTAAGCATTATATTTTACAAAAATAAGTCATATTGAAAGTCATTAACATTCTGATCGGATTGGTCCTCACTGAATGGATTTCATCATCGGATCACTATTAGAGGTAGGCCCTATATGCATCAGTTTGTATCCTTTTTAAAGAGGGCTTAGGGCCCTTTCAAACAAAAAAGGAGGCCTAGGATTTTTCTAAAACAAGCACTCTGATGCAAACTGCAAACATAAGTCAATTTCCATGTTCTTTAATTGGCAAGTGGCAACTATGAAATAATGTTATTCAATAATACCCTAACTGACATTAATCTATTAAGGCTTCGGTAGCAAATATGTCCGAGGCTCTGAGCAGTTGTCGAGAGAACCACTTTTGGTGACGTCTAATAACATGCTTAAGTAATGTGTATATGTAAAATAAGGGGGTTCTTAAGTTGGGGAAAGAGAGCATCTCAAGCTATTTTTGTCATCTACGAACTTGATTAGTGAAAATACAAAATGAAATTCGTTGTTAAATGCATATTCTTACGAATAATCTGCAATGTCCCATAATTAAGGATGGCTTACACATGGAGGAGATGGATATGTGTCAACAACCAATAGCCTGTTAATTGTATCCAAGATTCCCAGTTTAACTAGAACATTGATATCTATATAGAATGTCATTTGTACTTGAATTAATTTATTGGGTTGTTGTACATATATGTTCAAATCTTTGTCGTTTTAAGTTTCATCCATTTCTTTCGAGTTTCTCGTGGTCTTTGCTTCCTGATGATTGGGCAAAAAAAATATATCATTTTTCGTCTGGTAATAATAAAGGATCAGGCACCTCCATGTTCACAGGATGTCGATCTGGAAGAATGCTCGGAAAAGCTCCCTCCGTTCCCTCGTTGGTGTCTTCTTACTCTTCTTCAATCTTGCTACAACATTCCCCCATTAGTTTAATTTGCTTCTTACTGTTTAGTTTTTGCTAAAACAATAGTTGTTTTTGTTCTTCTTTTCTGTCTCTCGGTTTCCTTCTTCAACAATTTGTAGGTTGAAGTCTAAATCACAAATGAAGGTAAAAACAAACAAGAGTGTGGCTCTGGCGCTAGTGTGAAAGTGAGAGTATACGAGCTTTGAAGTCAATGGTAAAAGTGACAAAAATGGAATAGGGAAACCATCACAAAGTGATAAAATATGAGAAGTGAAAGTACTATAATGGCCTAGAGGGGGGTGAATAGGCAAGTCACTCCTAAGTACAAAAAACAAATCATTTTCTAGATGTTACTGAGAGATTGAAAGAAGCTTGCCATCCCTAATCAACGAAAATAGATTAAATCAAACCTTTAAGTGATCAGCCAACACACAAGAAGAGAAAACAAAATGAGCAAAAACACAGGAATTGTTTACGCAATAAAACCCTCAACGTGAGGTAAACAACTGTGGGTCTTAACTCTTGAAGGCCAAGTGCTCGAGCACACACTATAAGATAGCAAACAATTCACAAGATAAACTTACAACCTCTTGCATAACTCTTGATGACACGGTTACCTCTAGCTAAACTCTTTCTAACCGATTGAACTACCCTTCACCAATTTTTTTGCATGTTCTAGATGGGCTTGCACTTGTCTCAAATTCTTCAATCTTCAATTATGAAACATGCTTGATTCCCAATTCGTTGGACATTCACACAGGGGCGGAACTATTTGAGGGTCTGAAGGGGTCCAGGACCCCCCTATGATTCCAACACGTACCCATACTAATTAGATAGCTAACTAGTATGAAATAAACAAAGAAACTGGTAATGAATCCCCTTAAACATTTATGAGCTCACTTACTGGTTACTATGAAGGAAACCTACAATTAACCACATGAGTAAACTTAATAAATAACAATAACAGCAAACTTAATAAATAATAAACTCTTGGTGGTTATTTTTCACTTAATTTTTCAAATTATAGTGTACCTACTCAGTCAATATATAGTTTTTATGTGTGGACGAATAATTTGTCTATAATACTATATACAGTTCTCAAGAGTTTTCAAAATAATAATAGTATCTTGTATTAAAATAAAAATAGTATAAAAACTTACTGGCATATGCTCAAACTTAGCTTATATCAATCCCGACCCCCCCCCCCCCCCCCCCCCCCCCAAGTTATAAATCCTAGTTCCGCCACAGTTCACACATGCAGAATGATATGAACTATGAAGGAATTTTAACTCCCTAATTCACTTTGACGACATGGAACAAGTGAATTATCAAATCTTGACTCTACTTTGCCTTGAGAATAACTGAACCATGCTATTGTGAAAAGCATGTCAGAATGAAAACAATTTGCACAACCTCTATATGCGTCAAAACAAGACTCCCCCTAAAACAATTAGTGTGTTATCAAAAATACCTAATAGGAAACATATTTTTCTAGAAAGATATGAGATATATTTTAACCAAGAAAAAATCAAATCAAGGATATAAACACTCAATATTGATTTTCTTTGAAGGACAAGACACACAAACAATGTAACATGCAAGGATTCAATAATGACTACTTCAGGATTGAAGCACAGATATCAATCCCAACACTCTATCATGCAAAACGCAATGAATGAACCTTACCTGAAATGTCGTACGAGTCAGTTAGGGTCTTGACTTGCTTCACAAGCTTGAACATCACTTCCTTTCTTCTCATACACAACTCTTAATCTAGGACTCACTAGTTTTGTATAAAAGGGAATGCCAACATATACAAGTTCATATACTAACAAGAAGTAAATTTTTAAGAAAACACGTAGATAATGTGGGTAGTATAAGGAAACTAATAAAGGAGGGAGAAACTTTTGTTCTTTTGATTAATTAAAAAGACTTACTATATGTTCACTTCAATTATTTACGATTCATAGCTGCATAAACAATTAATGATAACATTTATTTTCGTCGTAGTCAAGTTATGATGGATTTATTATGTTAGTTTGAGTACAAAAGATTAACATTTGGTCTACTGACATTAGTCTCACCTTTGTAAGTGAGAGGTTGTAAATTCGATTCCTAAAAAACTAGTTGGTGTATATACTAAGTTGTTGATGTAATTAAAAAAAATTAAACTATAAAGTGCACGTACAGCTTGCAAAATTAGTACTTGTATTAATTAGCAAGAGTTTTGGAAGCTAGGAAACCTCATCATTAAGTACTATTACATGTCTTATCTATTTATATGTACAAATATTCTTGAGATTGATTATTCTCGACAGAATGACACCTTTATTTTTCTTGAAACTTGAAAAGTCCTAAACACAATGAGGGAGACACAACACATAAAACAGCTAAACTGCAATGGCTTGAAACGAAATCCAATGTTGTCTGGTTACAATCTTGACCAACAATTGGTTGAAAATCCTCTGATAAGTTACAAACTGGAAACCATGCTCTGGGGACTGAGAATTAATTGGTAAAAAGAGATAGGTGTCTAGGTGAGGAGGAGAAGATAGAAGGCCGGTGAAACTTGAAACTAATCAGCAAAATCAGATTGTGGGGGTGAAGTCCAAATAGAAGCTGATAGTAAGGACCGTGATTTCCAACCTAAAACCAACCTATGATTTGCCACCTCCTCCACCCTATAACCGTCATTAAAAAGACCCAACAAAAGCTTTGCCTGACAATGATTGGCAAAGCTTATTGGCATTGGCTTAAACCCTATCGCACCTAACCACTCCCACCAAGAGCAGCCTACCTCTCCGTGAGCCCGATAGATACGAGCCAACGACCCAGCTATTCGGGGTCCCAAGAACACTCTCTCCACTAATTCTCGAGCCCGGCTCTGCATTGGGAAGCCGGCCTCGAGCGAGTCGTAGACAGCCGAGTAGTGATACAATGAGTCCATGAAGCGGGCCACAAAGCCACCGTCTCCGGCAGGCCTAACCTCTTCTTCAACCAAAGTTACCAGTCTCGGGTTTAGGGTTTTCGCTCCAGATAAAAAGGAAGCAATCGAATCCGGGGATCGATAACTAAAGTGTGGAAGGTTCAGCATGCAGTTTATTACCAAGGCCTCACCCTTGACCAACTTTAGAGCAGACGGTCGAAATGTCTCGTCCGAATCCAACCTACATTGATGAAACGAAAACGGTTGACCAATGGACGTGGCAAACGCCGTGAGACGACGACCGGTCTCTTGGACGGTCCCTATCGACCTCCGGCCGCTCCCGCCTCGCGACAAAGCGGTGATCCTCAGATGTGGGGTCGGTGGGCCATCCTTCCTGGACACCAAGGCCTGCATCAAGGAGGGCCATTGGATTCCCTCCATGATGTCATAGTCCACTATGTGGACCCTCCTGTCATGGGCCACAGCCTCCAAAATGGCCTGATTGGCCGTGAAGTGCCCAAACTTGACATAGGGCGACATGTCCTGAAGTAGCTGAAACGCCGCCATCACGTCCGTCGGATGGTGGCCGTGCTCCCTGTGGGACCCATTTCCGAACAAATGCTTGGAGTGGCTGACACCCCCTGCGCCTTCTAGCAAACCCTGAAGCGCCTCGGTAAAATACGCCGCCAGCCTCTCCATGTTAGTACCGTCAGTTGGGGAGACCAACTCCTTGAGCCGAACCAATATCACCCGAGCCAGATCTCTGCTCTTGTTCGCGCCGGTCAGCGCCTCCGCCGCCGCCATCAACAGATGCACCAATCTCAGCCCCTTCGAATCCTCGCCGTTCGATGCCACGCCTTCCTCCAGCATCGTCACGTCCGTCGACTGCGACGACGTCGTGGTGTAACACGAGTTTGACGCTTCCTCAATGGTCTCGGACGACGGCGAGTCCATCTCGCCGCCGTCTCGGCCCTCCATCATCGACTCGATCAGCTCGTGAAAGTCTCCACCGCCGGCGAGCAGGTCAATCGGAGCGAGAGACTCCCAGTCGACGACCGGAGACCAATCGTACCACTGGTCTGGGGAAATGGCCGTGTTGGTCGTGCTTGTGGTTTCAGTGCTGCAGCCGGAGAGGTCGAGGTCGAGCTCAAGCTCCATAGCTGAGCTTAGCATGAGTAACTCTGTCATGCGGTTTTGGGGTTGGCTTAGTAAACTTTGAGGTGTGTTTAGAGTTACTATTCGGTAATGGTGGTAGAGAAGGAACTGGAGCAAGAGACAGTTGAGGTTGCAGAAGAAGATTTTATTAAGAGTTAATCAACTTAGATGGGATCAACTGCTGATGATGAGTGGGGTTTTATACACTGCGGGTCGTAATCAAACTTTATTAATTTTGTGCTTAAAATATGTTTAACATTTTACACTCACGCCCCTAGGGTTTCAAGATATTATTAAAGTGGCTAATCAGTTTGATTAATTAAGTGGGAACCCTTTCTTTCTTTTACTTCATGCATAATTAAGCAATAAACGAGAGGTAGTTGTTTTAATTTCAAGTTGGAGTTGGAGTTACAGATCGGTAGAAGAGTTGGATATTAGGGAGCGATCATTTTCACATGTTGTGAAGGTGAATGTCAAGTGGGAAGTAATTAGTAATTGGTATCAGTGAAGATATTTTGGTTGGTTAGTTATTTATTTACTTTTTACTTTGAAGATATTTTAGCTAGTTAATTTTTTATTCACTTTTTGCTTTGATTCACTTGGCTGAGGATATAGCTCAAGAATCATGAGTCGTGTGAAGCAATTGACTCTTCCCCAGTATACTGAATCCGTGTGGCCAACACATTATTTTGTGCATGCGTACTCTTCTTTCTTAGTACGTTTTAGAAAAAGGTTCGCAAAGGTCAAATTACTATAATTTAAGTAGAAATTTTGGTGAAACAAAAGCTGTCTTTAGTGAAATAAACTTGAAACTCTTGATGAAAAATAATTTGATTCGATTTTGATGAACTTATGAGCTAAAAAATAGAAAATAAATCATACGTACAATGGTTCTGTAATAGTATTTATCTTCTTTCTAAATATTTTCATTAGCTTTTCCATTATTTGGCAAAAATATAGTGGCCGTGTATACCATATTACCATTTGAAAATAATTAGTATTGTTGGAAACTTGGAAATGTTCTTGCTTCTAGTATGAATAGTGAAGTTTCATATTTCCAAAAGAACAATTCTTAGGTTCACCCCTAGGGTGAATGAGCATATTCACCCCCATTGTCGATTAACGCATAATAACTTTATAATTTTATAATCCAACCATTCATGTTGTATAACGTAATACAAAGATTAGTTTCGTAAAAAATCAATCAAATTGAAGACCTTTCAGTTATTCATTTCTATGAAATACATGGACGGTTCATCATAATAGTAGTAAGTATTGTTAGAACCATCCATTTGTTTGATTCAATTAGATAATTAAACGATTTCTGATTCGATTGATTTTTTACAGATATGATCTTTAGAGGCTAATTTAATATATGGACCGTTGGATTATAAATTTATTAAATAAAAGTATGTTAATCTACAATAGGGGTGAATATGCTCATTCACCCTAGGGGTGAACCTAAGAATTGTTCTTTGCAAAAACATCAATGTAATAGTGAAGTTTCATATCTACATTTCCTCCTGACCATACTTCTCATTGATTTTTTAAACTGTTCAAGGTTGAAATGCTGAGTAGCAAAATTAATTCCCAACCCCATAGAATAGTTACCTTACTTACTTAATTCTTTAACTCAAGTACTCGCAATCTAGTTCTTATTTTAATTACCATCTTTCTTTTTTCGTAACTTCTATGTTCTTTCCATTTGCTGGTCTGCTAAATAAAAGAAAATTTTATCGTCTTAATTTCTTATAGCAAAGAATATAATTTGTTTATATATGAACCAAGCATACCAAAAACGTGTACACGAGGAGTGCTAGCTAGCTAGTTATTATACGAGAGAAATGAGAACTTTTCTTTTTGCTTCAAACTTCGACAACAATGCCACACATAAACAAGGAAGATGTGTAGTTTTGCTTACGAACGATAGATGCTCTTCCAGTCTTCCGCATGTGCGGTCCATTTCGACGAAGCTCAATAGCATAAACCCACTATCGTACTAATTTCGGGACTTCTTTTTTGACCGTGGAGGGATTTTTATTCCGGAGTTGTGTTCTATGTACTCATATATATTATAATTACATTGTTTTAGATGTCTACTAATTTATTTTTTGTATAAATGTTAAATATTGAACCCTAAACTCATAACTTTAAAATGATGGTCTGAATTTATACAAGCATAATATAATATCAGTAGAAAGTAATTAAAAAAAAAAAATTTCATACAAACATTTATCGTTCGTGTTATGGATCTGTCAATTGTCAAATCTAGTGAAAAAGTAAATGCAACTTTTTGAAAAAAATCTGGATGACAAAATTCTCATGTGAAGTATATCGCACAATGGAGAAAAAATGACATTGCAAAAGTGCTTAGAAGGATGTGAGTGATCTCTTCATTCGTTACCAGTTGATTTTGTGTAACGCTCAAATTACTCTTTTACAATCACGTATGTGCTCTTAACTGTGAATTGATGAATAAAATTTGGGGAAGAAAGTGCAAATGGAAAAGGCATACATGGAAACAAGCGGAGTTAAGGGAAATAATAAGTGCTTAACAGCAAATTAAACTCCCGACATACTAGAGTAATAGTACGACTATGGGAGAGCGACCACTTAAATTCGCGTAGAAATCATCAAAGTGAAAGCTCCGCTGCTGAAAAGGGCTTTTGGACGAAGCTTTAACCGCATGCATACAACAACATACTTACTCAATCTGAGGGAGTAAGAGTCGACTGTAACACCACCTTTGTCTCTGGCACTTACGATTAAGCTATTCCAAAGCCTTCGAAAATTCTCAAGGTGAGTTTGACTGCCCCGGGACACGTCACAGTCTCTCGCCGGCTTGACCGGCTCGTTTCAACTTACTTCTTCATCAGTTTTTTGAGAGGGTCGACTGTGAGATTGAGATGGACGTACGTGGGTAAACGTTTGTTAATTTGGATTAATCAAAGAGAGCGGGGTTCATGAAGTTTGATTAGTCGATCTGCCACCCACTAAGTTCTCACTTTCTTTCACTTTCATTTGCCAATTTTGCTTTGAGAATGTCTTTGTGTCTTTGGCGGAGTTGGATCATGCCGAGGGTTTGAACAATGCAGCAAGCTAGGTCAAAAGTACGTGGTTGGGGAATGAATTCACTTGATGCACATATGAGGTATAGGACTGGGTACCCTTGATTCACATCTAAGGTATAGGATTGGGGAACCCATTTTCGTGAATTTAAGAAAGCACAAATATTTCTAAATTACGGAGTAACGTATAAAAATGTTCTCCAGTCTAACGGTTAAAACACAGAGCATTCAGGGAACCACAACTTGTGCCTGACGTTTTTATATATTAAGAATATATACCACCCGGCCACATGAGAAAATGAGACATTGCCTATGAGTTTATAAGGGTTTGGACCACTTCATCAATTGTCAATTGATTTTATCATGCTATCAGAGTGGGTTACCCACGTGTGCATGCCTCATGACCACACGAGCTCCTAGGCCTGGGATCGGTTCTAGGTTTGTCATTTTTTGCCGAAACCGGAACCGGAACCGATATGCTTTTGCCGGTTCGGTGTGCCTGTTATTTTTTGCCGGAACCGTGACGGAACCGGAACCGTTACTTTCGGTTCGGTTATGGGTTGTAACCGATTCCTAACCACAAAGAAAAGAAACCATTTTTTGCAGTTTCCCAGCCTCATTTACCTGCAGCACCCTTCTTCCCTTTGCCGGGATCATGAGACTTCTTCATCTTCAGTTTCCCAGACCGAGAGTGACCGATTGGGGATTCGAAGGAATTGAAGGATTCGAAGCCATCTCCTTTGAAAATTCGAATTGGGAATGGCCGATTGGGGATGAAGATGAACTGGGGGTTTATGTCTTTCTGGCTTTTCGAATGGAAGAAATTGGGGAAGGTCCGACCTAGCATCTCAATCTTCAATTAGATTAGGTCAATTTGAAGGCTGAAGAAGGACTGAAGAAGAAGGAGGCTTAAGCTCAGTTTCAGACTTTCAAGGCTAGGTCAATTTGATCGAGAATGAGTAGCAGGTCGGGGTTTTTTTTCTTTTGTTTTTGGGTTATCTAACTAGGCTAGTGGGCTAATAAGAGTCCATATATACAAAAGCCCTAAAGCTCGGTTCTCCCGGTTTCTGGCAGTTGCAGCATTCCAGAACCGGAACCGAATCGGAAGGATGGAAAACGGTTCGGTCTTTGAAAAAACAACTCTTTCAGATCTATACACCGAACCGAACCGGGAGTTTCGGTGCGGTCCGGACCGGTTCCACCAGTTCCCGGTTCGAAAATCCCAGCCCTACGAGCTCCACGTCACCCAAAGTTGTGCACGTGTATGACTTGAAAATTCGCCACATGTGCGGGGGCGTGTTGAGAATATATACACATCCCACATGGGAAAAATGAGATCTTGTCTATGAGTTTATAAGGGTTTGAACCACTCCATCTATTGCCAATTGGTTTTGGATGTGAACCCTAGATTACTTATAAGTCACAAATTATAAGACTTTTCATCTTATTAATTGATCACAAGATTTCTTTCATTTTGACGTGCTCGATCAATCTACATGAAACAAAAGAAAATTTCATTAGCTTTTGCAGCCATCATCAAACTTCTATTGTCACCAAAACCTACCCTTTAATGAAGGCAAAATTTGGTTGTCACCAATGATTCAATACAAAGTAGAATTTATGCATCGCAAGTGACATAATGTTCACCAACAATTCAATACGAAGTAGGATTTTTGTGCCACAAGTGTGAGGATGGCAATAATCCCCATCGGGTATTCGACCCTAATGGGGAGAAATTTGGGGGAAATCGGGTAATGGGGATGAGGATTCCCAGTATTCGAATTCTGAAATCGGGTACAGGGCGGGGATGGTATTTTGATCCCCATCCCCATACTCACCCAATAAGAATTATCTATAATATATATATATATATATATATATTATATTTTTGATATTATTTATAAATAAATATCTATGATATCTATGTAAACTTCATCTTTTTGTCCGTATTTAAATCCTGTCAATATATTTTTGATATTATTCAATTCACCTTGTTAGAGTTGTTAAGTTATACAAGTAGTTGATTGTGGAATTTTTTTGTCGAATGCAGACTTTTATTGTTCTTTTTTAAGCTAGACTTATATTTATTTTTGTTTGATTAAAATAAAGAATTTATTTTATGTTGATGTTCGATTTTAACTTCATATTTTACAATCAATAATTATTTTTATGAATTTTTATATAATAAATTAGTAGTATTGTTAACGGGGATTGGGGCGGGTATGGGGACCTAATCCCCCATGGGGACGGGGACGGGGACGGGGAATCCTTAGTTTCTTATTACTGGGATTGGGTCGGGTAAGGGGATGGGGAATGAAGTCGGGTATGGAGATAGTAATTTAATCCCTTTACCCTACCCTCCCCATTGCCATCCAAGTGACATAATGTTCACCGATAATTTCAACCTAGATTGGCATGAAATCGCAACTTGTGTTAGACATTTCTACATGAGTCACAGAGTTAGAAAAATTATATTTAAGACTTCTCATCTTATAGGTCATAAGATTTTATTAATTTCGACGTGCTCGATCAATCTTCATGAAACAAAAAAGAATTTCATTAGGTTTAGTAGCTCCTGTCATCTTACTTTTGCTGTTGCCAAAACCTACCCTGTAGGAAGGCAAAATTTGGTTGTCACCACATACTACGTTTTAGTTAATCAACCTAACTTTTACGGTGTAGCTTCTGACACTACCCTAAATAGGTTAGCATATCTTGTTTAATTTATGATCTCACATGGAAAAATGGGGACATTGCATATTAGTTTATAAGGATTTGGGACAACTTTAATAATTGCCAATTGATTTTAGTTGTAAAGCTCACATTACTTTATTATGTTAACAGAGCAGGTTATTCCAGATGTGTGAATATCTCGCGGCCACACAGGTGGATTCAGGGACGTAGCCAGCAATTGAAAATGGGTTAGGTTAATTTTAGCCGGGGACAGAGCCATGATGTCAAGTTCAGATGGGCTAGAATAATAAGCTTCTTTTTTTTTTTTTTTTGCTAAAAGCATATAAATTTTAAAAAATGATTGATTTTATTTTTAATACCTATGTGATACACATTTTATCGATTAACAATAATTGCACCACTGTAAATAAATGAACTTAGAGAAATACATCTCATTTACTATACTCAACCCTATCATGTAAAAGAATAGATAAAACTATAAATATTTTGATGTATAATTAGTAAAAAGAATAGACCCAAAAAAGAAAAAGAAAAAGAAAATTAGTAAAAGAAGAAAGAAAGAAAAGGAAAAAAAGAAGAAGAAGAAACCTATTATATTGGTGATTGAACCAATGGCCTAATCTGCGTTATATCAAAGTTTTTTTTTTTTTTTTTTGAGAAAAACCGAAATTCATTCATTCATTCAACCAAAAATCATACAGTGGAGGGGACATAAACCACAACCCCACACAACCGCAGTTACAGATACCATCAGGCTAAAGGGCCCAAACTCTAACCGCCAAACGCCCATTTTCAGGGCTACCTTGAGACATATGACCCCGAAAGTTCCAGTAAACCTTGTAATCAACCGCAAATAAGACAACATCCTCTTCAACACCGTGTCCATAGGTACCAGACCACGTGTAAAGGATCGCATGCTAGCAAATCGACAACAAAGGTAAGCCAAAATAGAACCAAATCATCCTCGTCCTCGGGAATGACACCATTTACATGGTATACCACCTAGACCTAATCCTAGCTCAAAGGAGTAGGAATCCAACCCTAACTCAGAGAAGTAGGGACTTATTAACACAATACAAACCATCAAAACAATAACTGAACAGAAACAACTAAATCCTGAAACAATGGAAACAAAACAACACCAGCAAGGCCCAAAAGCAAAAGCCCGGCCCAACCACCGCTTCCCCCAACAGAGAGCACGCGCAATCGACACCCATTCCCGCTGCCAGCGAGCTCCATTGACACGACTCTGCAACCTTGCCTCACCACGCCGCCTCGCCACATCCCTACCTCGCCAAGTTGCAGACAGACACAAAACCCAGTTGACATCCTCAACCAGATCCAAACCCAGGACTGAACCAGATCCCAAAGGGGATCGCCTCTGCCTAGTTTTGATCTCCTCTGCCAGATCTCATATCGTCGAGTCGGAAACGCCAGATCCCACCACCGGAAAGAAACAACATGTCGCTGCGCACCCTCCGTCACCCCTGATCCGAGAAGGACAGAACGATCTGCCCAGCCTGAAATCAAACAACCATCCTCCTTCTCTGGACCTCGCCTCTGCTCGGAAGGCCCACCCTTATTCAGAAACAACATCCCCTCCCAGGCCAGAAGCGCAGCAGCGAAATTGCAGGCAGCAATCGGCCGGGAGAGAAAACACTCCTTTGAGGTTTTTTCCTTTTTACCTCTCGTCTCTCTTCCAAAGCCTTAGGTGATAATCTATCCTTAACCTAAAGAATTTCATTATATTAAAGCTTTAACCAGCTAGTATGTGAGAAACTCATGGAAGTATGATACATTTCACGGTATATAATCATTTTTTGGAGAAATTTGGGTTGGGTTACAGCTCAAGCAGCCTTATACATGGCTACGTCCCTGGGTGGATTCCAGGTCACCCAATATAGGTTGTTCACTTTCATAGCTTGAAAATCCACTATACATGCGAAACATGTTGAGAATATGATCCTATATGAAAAAAAAAATAAAGACATTGCTTGTGAGTTAGTAAAAATTTGTGTCAACACCAACTATTTCAATTGATTTGATATTACATTATTGAGATCAATAAAAGCAATTTCTTTTCCAATCAAGTCAATTTGTCCCATAACAAATCATCGTAAATAGATTCGTGATTCATGGGGACGCACACAAACTTATGCAAATCATAGAATAATTATGCCATTGGTGTCACGTCTCTTTATTAGCTACGGAAGATAATTGTTTACAATAATTGTTAGTCACCAAGAAATAAGACAAAGAGTTGCCCTAGGAATTTTACACGAAAGGTATGTCTCTAAACATAGCATCGAGGGGTTCTACTGATTATGAGATTACACTCTTTTTATCAATAATTTAGAGTCAAAGTGCCTTTTCGACAAAGTATGAAAGTAATACCTCAAATTAGAGGGTTATCGATCATGTAATCTTTTTTTTTTTTGTCCGAAGTGATTACTGATAACCCATAATTTATGTATGTATGTATGTGCAAACCAGCCACCGATTGGCGAGGATATGTGATGGTAACGACGATATAAGGGAATAGTTGTAATTCAATAGTTAATCACTTAATCTTATGTTACTGAATTGACAAAGAATTCTTATATAAACTTGAGGATTTGTAATCTAATTATATGATGGTGAGAAAAAGTGAAACGGAAAGGCATGCATTAATTGTGATATATGAAGTAAGCATAGTACAGTATCAAAGCACACACTCTTGAATCTTTCAAAAAAAAAAGGACACACTCTTGAACAGTAAAATTTTAACAGATGTAGGAGTGATTGTACTTAAAAGATTAATTTGTTGGTTTGAAGTTTAAACAGACACTTTTAAATTGGCATTAAAAAGTTCAAGTTTTTTTTTTTTTAATTTTTTTTATAAGCCAAGGGGGCGTCAATCCATTAAATGTAAAAGTGGGTAACATTACAAAATAACTCATCGAGATCTCCTGGCTACGACAAAATTGAGCCATGAATAGAAATCCTAAAGTAAAACCTTAAAGAATCTAACATAATGTTACCTTAAAGTGAAGCTCTAAGTAACCAGTGACCAGTAGTAACTTGACGGTACTAGAGACCTCGAACACAGTCAAAAGTCTTCTCCAATATATTGAGAACCTAATAAACTTGGTCCTCAATCCACCTGGATCCCAAATACGAGCCCAAAAGTGAGCAGGCCTAACCAACACAACACAACCCACCCAGAACCAACGGGTCTTGAAGCAGCCCATGACACTAGAAAGCAGGCCCAGGCCAATGCTCCTAAAGAAGTGCTGAGGGCACCCAGATCACCACCCCGACGCCGCCATGCTGAGCCACGCCACCGTCAGAGTCCACCATCTCCATTAGCCTCTGCCACTTTCTTCCTCACGGGTAATTGTCGTTGCCTAGAACTCAAAGCCATCACCAGCCCACGAAGATCTCCGATCTTGGAACAAATCGAGGAACACCATAAGGTCATACAGCCTAAAGCACTGCCGCCGCCATAGACCAGATCGGACCTAGCCACCACACGGCCGGACGCCCTCAGACTCTTAGATCTGAAACCAAGCCGACCTCCCAACAGAGAGCGAACTTGGTCACCATCACAATAGCCCCACTTTCCCCGTGAAAGAGAAAAAGTAGAACCATGATCCCAAACTTGATTTTCCGCATCAGAGAGAGACTTCGTACGACAAAATTCCCTAAAACAGTCGATCTCCCAACCTCTCTTCTTATTAGCACCATTGTATAGTTTTGAACAGTAAACCAATAAGAGTCGGATGCCACAACCCACAGGTTGAACAGAAGGGAAGCACAACCTCAAGAAGGACGACAGACAGGCTTCACGGGGGGAAGAAGCCTCCTCGGATGCCAAGGATCTCAACGAGCAAAACTCTAGAGATAGGGTCTGCCGCCGCCAGAAGAGAGGGAGGCAAGCTTTCATATGCAAAAGCTCCTACTTGTTTGATATTCTTAAGTACAAGTTCAAGTTTTTTTTTATTTGACTTTGTCAAGCGGAACTCAAAGGCTTCCAAGGCCCAAGATAAACCCCTCCGGCGCATGTGAAATGCTCCAACTGTGCATTACAGCACAGTACATGGCCACTTTGACAGCTTCGGGGTTTAAACCTAGGTTGGGGAGCACACCCAACTAGGCAAGAACCACTAAGCCACTTGCAGTGGTTGAAGTTCAAGTTAACCAAGAGACAGTTTGAGATATATAAATAAGGTCTCAAAATGGTAAAACTGATCTTCAATGCTAGATGCAGTAATTTCAAGAAGCACTTGAAATCTTTTTCTAAACTCATGGTAATTGTCCCAATATGTTATACAATGTAAATTTAATAAGTTTCTTGAACGTAGACGCATTAATCAATAATGATATATAGCAATTTTCTTTGTAATGTACAAGATATATTGCTAGAGGATTATATTCGATCAATGTTTGTCAATTACTGTACCATCTAACCATCTAACCATCTAAGGAATAGATAGATGGCTATTACATAAGATGATTGCAATGATCTGATCCATTGATTGAGGGAAGCTAGATCATCTTGTGGTTTATGTTTATCTCTATTTATTTCTCAAAAAATAAAATTGTACGCTTTTGCATGACATGAGCTAAGTAGTAGAAATGTTATTTGTCAAAAATAATAATAATAATAATAATAATGCGAGTTAATAACTTTATTATAATGTTACTGAATTGTAGTAGCTTTCAGCGGCCGCACGAGAAACATACACAAATGCAGTTTCAAATTTTTATGCTTGCGACATTAGCAGATAACAAAAGATCAGTAAAACTCACTGGAGGTCCAAAACTTTATTGCATTTATTATTCATCTACAACAACTGTCCAAAGTTTTTATGGATGTTGCTTGGATTTGGGCTCATTCTTGGACCAAAATCATGGGCAGTTCTCTAGAGTTTTGTATTTGAGATTCCGGCGACTTGATCCAAAAAACTACGTCTATGTTTGACGTTTGTGGTATTAGTGAATCTTTTGGAGTAGTATTGAAGGATGATTTAAGCTATTCTATAATGGCGGCATATGAAATGTCAAATAGTAGACCTATTTATATGTACCACTGTGGGTACTTCCACATCTTTTTGTTCTGTCTGTTAATGGCAGCGGAAGGGCATGTAGTGGCTACTCTCCGGCCATAGGCTAACACAAATTTCTACAAATTTGATCACGCTCCACGAATGTTATGTGTTACAATATGATTGTAACCAACTCTATTGAGTTCCTATCTATATAGTCATTTTCTTGATTCAAAAAAAAAAAAAAAAAACTAACAAAAGTAAATGACTTTTGTAGAAATAACTGTGTTGTGTTTTAGGGAATCAGAAATTGAGAGGAATTTGCTATGTATTCTCATTGATAATAGGGGCCTCTTTATATAGAGGATTACAATGCATAGAATCTCAATCATACAAGGAAAGTAATTCTACATTGATTAGGATTTTAGATCCTTCTAATTAAATCCTATTACCACTAGGTCAAGTAACCTAGAGTTTGGGCTAAACACAAATTAGGTTTTCCTTGAACACTCCCCCTTGTGTTGCCCAAACGCGGTGCTTCTCTCGTTGCCTAGTTAAAAACCTTGCCGAGTAACAAAAACCCAGTGGGACAAAAATAACCTCGGTCGAAGGGGCAAAAGAGCACAACACACCCTTCACGTTTCGAGGTGAACATGTAGACATCTCCCCCTAATGTCTGCGTCTCCCCCTGATGACTACGATCATGGGAGTTCAGATAATTTCCGCAAGCCAATTCTTGCCACATGTTTCTCGAACGTGGATTTGGGCAATGACTTAGTAAACAAGTCTGCCATACTGTCCTCAGATCGAACCTAGTTCAGTTTTATCTCAAGGAGAGTCTGTTGTTGCTGATTATGCTTGGTGTTGTCGCTTTTGATGTAGCCTTGCCTCATTTGTTCAAAACAAGCAGCATTATCCTAAATGCTCGTAGGCTCATCTGTGGTAGACTTCAAACCACAATTGTTCAAACATGCGTAATTATGAATCCAATCCATATTCATTCACGAACCACTTCATGAAGAGCAATGATCTCTGCATTGTTCGAAGATATAGCGACTAGGGTCTATTCTGTAGACCTCCAAGATGTCACGGTCTTTTCCCATGGTGAACACTTAACCGGATTGGGAATGACCATTGTGTGGGTCAGAGAGATACCTAACATCAGCAAAACCTTCCAAAACAGATGTCGTTTTGGGATGGGGATAATGGACGCAGGCCAGTGTTGGCGGCCTACCTGGTGTGTGATGGGTCCGAATCCATCATCTCTTTATAGGGATAGAACAAGCCCATATCAATAGTACATCTCAAGTACTGAACGATATCTTTTACACCAATCCAATGGCGTCGCGTTGGCGTAGAGTTATATCTAGCTAACAAAGTTCATAACATATGAGATGTCCGGTCTTGTGCATTGGGATAAGTACAATAATGCACCTATTGTACTAAGTAAGGCATTTCTGCCTCTAGCACATCTTCATCATCATCCTTTCGACGAATAGGATCCTTTTCAGGATCAAGACTACGGACGATCATGGGGGTGCTTGAAGGCTTGACCTTGTCAAAATGCCTAAGCATCTATCGACACGATGCTCAAGTTCCAAACCGAGACATAATCGTGTTCTCCCAAAATCCTTCATCTCAAACTCGGATTTCAAGTGTTCAGCGGTTTCCCTTAACTCTTTAAGGGTTTCTAATGAAGATCATGTCCAACATGAACAGCAATAGAATCCGAAACTTGTCATAGAAACGCGTGGGCATATCCCTTCCCAATCAAGTAGTCACTTTAGTGAGCGTTTCAACCTCTTTGTAAACACGCTCCATGGTCTAGAGCCACTTGACTTGGGTAAATGAAATTCTCCATGAACCTTCATGTATATTCCGTATCTAGATCGCTATAGAGATACGTAGTGACCACATTTGTAAGCTGCATATTCAGTTATTCGGAATCTACCAAACTGACAAGGTAGTGGAGTGCAATGACATCCATTACGAGAGAATATGTCTCATCGCAGTCGATTCCAGGGCTTTTTGTGAGAAGCCTTGCGCCATAAGGCGAGATTACCATCTCTTTTCCTCACTACACTTTCTAACGAAGACCCATTAGTCAACAAGTTTTATGTTAGGAGGTGTTGGCATCTCTAGCTGGAAAAACGTTCCTCTTCGTTAGAGAATCCATCTTAACCTGGATCACATCTTTCCATTTAGGCCAAAACTCTCTACGTTGACATTCACATCAACGGAGCGTGGTTCGATATCATCGGACTCAACAAACTCATGCGCAATGAAATATGCAGCTACATCATCAATTATAATGGAGTTTCTATCCCACGTCTCATGTACACTAGTGTAATTTTCATAGAGCTCTATATTCTCATGAATAGGTTCTGACGTTGAGGCGTCCCCCAACGATAACCATAACCCGGAAGATACTCATGAGACGGATTTTGAGTCTTGATGATCAAAGGATTGGAATGTGCCAAATTATCCTTCGAACCCACGGGCCTCCCACGCATCCTAGCTGGGGCCATGGCCTGTAACGCCAGAGTGCCACTCTCTTTGGCATTGGCGCCATGCCTACCTCCATGTAGGGTGGCTCTACGTCCTCTCATAGGAACGTCCTTCCTTGCAGGCATGTTTGCAGCATATTTGTGTGATCTCATCACTTTAATAGGGATCGAGATGAGACATAGTGGGGACAGGCCACAACAATTCCTGTCGTTCCTGTTGAACATCTGTGTTCTTATCTCCCCCGAAAGACCGGAAGACTGTCTCATCAAAGTGACAACCCGCAAATCTAGCGGTAAAGAGATCGCCTTGCAAGGGCATTAAGTGGCGGACGATTGTTGGAGTCTCAAATCCAACGTAGTTGCCCATTCGTCTGTATCATAGAGTGTTGTGGCAGAGCAATTGGCACATAAATGGCTCACTCAAATATGCTTAAGTACAAAATACGTGTACCCAGTCACTAGCTGTAACGCAGAGGGACATTGAGTTGCGGTAGGTTGTAGACGAATTAGCATAGATGCATGCGATATTGCATCACCCCAAGCAGATGTAAGAAGATTGGTGCGCATTACCAATGTTCAGACTATCATCGTAGTCGTTTCTGTGAGACCAATTGGGTGTGTACATGGGAATGTGTTGTCCAACATCAAGCCCATTGCAATATCCATCGAAAGTCTTTCGATGTAAACTCTCTAGCATAGTCAAATCCAATTGACTGAATATGATGATCTGGGGAGTGAGCTCGTTGTCATATGATATGTGCTAGGAGTGTAGCATAAGCAGCATTTATAGGTGGACAATGGCACAACACGTGACCAGCGTGTTTGCGTGTCAACCAACATCATAAAATATTTAAGCGTCCGCAAGTTGGTTGAATCAATCCACAAGATCCATACAGATTCTTTGTAAGAACAGAATGAGTATTGTCATATCCTTTGCATAGGACGGTCTCAGTCCTAATTTCCCTAAGGAATGGGCTTTGTAAAATGAGCGAGAGGCCTTAGAAGCAACCATTGAGTATTTTGGTTAGGCCTGAGCGTCTGAAACGCTATGTGAAGCAAGTTGGTGATAGCAATATCACCTGGGGAGCCATCACCATGATGGACGCTATCCATGGCATCATGGATAGGGACTGCACCAGCCCTAGGTTGGTGGTGGACGGAGGCGGTGCCCTAGGCAGCTGTGTCGGTCACACTTAGTCTAGAAATCAACTTTTGATTCATGCTTCGTTTCGCTCGAAAGAAATGATGTCCATGTGAAGTCTTTTGTAGACGGATCATCATATCATGACCAGGATGATCTATCCTATCGTGACAAAGCCAATATGTGTCTAAATCCAAGAGATCTTCTCGCATAACTTTATTGGATTAATAGCTCGAATAGTGACATAGAATCCACTAGAGAGACACATAAACTTCTCTAAGATGCGTCTTTGTTCGCAATCATTAGAGGTAATGCAAATGAACTCATTTCCGTTCTCTACATGCATTTTTGCATGGAATTCGTTGGCTATTAATAGGGTACGATTTGCCCTAAGAGCCTAGAGAGTTTCTGTGACAACTGTAATCAAGGTGCCATTTGGCAAGTGGAACTTGGGCTATTCCATGTCCTTGAATTAATATTGATGGCCTAGCCATCGTAGTCACAAAGTAATATGCTTATAATCAAAATTGAGTCATAATGAAAAGAACTCGAAATTTTATTCGCAAGCCAACGGAGTACATCATTGTTTCTTTGATCAAAGAAAATCTAATCCAATAAAAATAATATGGCAATCGCCTACATCTCTTGGAAAATAAAGACTTAAACAGAATTGGCGATCTATTGATCCCAGCCAGATTTGTAGTCTTCAACCCTTCACTCTAGATCATCTTCTTGATCTTCTTGTTCCACATAGTGAGCTTATCTTGCTTCACAATATGCTTTGTAGGCGGTGACAAGTTCTTCACGAGCTCTACAAATGTGTGCCCAATGCTCAGACACTCCACATCGAGAACATACATCTCTTTGCTCGAACTCCATTGATTGAGGCGCTTTGAAAGCGTCATTTAGATGGCTCTTAGTGTTGGTGGCGCCACCAACATGGCTAGAGGCATTGCCTCCTTCTCTCTTTCCACGTTTACCTCTTCGGTTCCGTGTTCGCCTATTTTGGCGGTTACCTTCCCAAGTAGAGCGATTATATGGATCAGAATGTCCAGAAGTATACATAAGATTAGGGTTTCGCTCTTGGCGCCCTCTCTTAGAGGTACGACTATAATCGGATTCCGGAGTATGCTCTGTTTCCACAGATCTCGAATTATAGTTCTTCACAAGGATATTGTCATGTTTTTCAGCGACATTCATAGCTCCAATGAGCTCATGAAACCTTGTGATCCGTCTTGCATTTACATCGATTCGATAGTTCTTAGCAACCATCAATGCAGAGACGGGGAAGGTAGAGAGAGTCTTCTCAATCAACATCGCATCTGTGATCTCTTTATCACAGAATTCCATTAAGGATTTAATGCGAAGTGCTTCCGAGTTATAGTCAAGAACTGACTTGAAATCACAGAAGTGGAGGCTATACCATCTCCCTTCTAGGTCAGGAAGCAAGGAGTCACGGACGTTGCCAAATCTTTCTTCGAGTGAGACCCACAGCCTTCTGGGGTCTTCTTCATTCATATACTCGTACTGGAGCGAATCATCCATATGACGAGTCATTAGGATGATGGCTTTCGCCTTATTTGCCTCTAAGGCTGCTCTATTTGCTTCCAAAGCTTGAGCTTTCTCAACAGTTATCACGTCCTGGCTAGGCTCGAGAATCATATCCAAGATTCCTACAGCCTTGAGATGCTGGCGGATATCACGAACCCACCTGTGATATCCAGAGCCAGTTGTTCCCAATGGAGTAAACTCCAATTTGTTCAGGTTACTCATCCTGAAAGAGAACAAGAAATTAGGGTTAGCTTCGGAGCGAAATAGGCTACCACGAAAACATATGAAATTTTTAAGCGTAATCGCTTCCAAGAAATTAGGAATTTCCGAGCGTAGTCGCTTCCAAGAAATTTGATTCCAAGAGATATTGGATTGCATCTTAACTATGATGTAAGTGGTCGATCATAAATTCTCTACAAACTCTAAGTTTGGAGATCTCAACAAGCTCTAAGCTTAGAGTGAGCACGAACCCCCACAGTTCGGCTTTTGGTCTCCCCTATGTAGAGAAAGGGGGGTAGAAGAAGGGATGTTGGAAGTCCCCGAGAAAAGAAGAAGAAATAAAAAAAAAACTTCAAAAACGGGAACTTTTAGAAAAAAAATTACCTTAAAAAATGGCGCCGAAAAGTTACTGTAGCTGTCGGAAAAGTTACTGTAGCTGACCGGAAAAAGTCACCGGAAAGTCGTTGACCGGCGTTGACCGGGAGTTGACCGTGACTGTTGACCGTTGACCTATGCTGACGTGGCAGTGGGTCCCTGTTGCTGACGTGGCAGTGGGGTCTGCGTCAGTGGGCTTGGGCTTCTGGCCTTCTGGGCTTCTGGGCTTCTTTTGCTTTCTTTTTTTTTCTTTTCTGCCGGTTCAAGATGCAGCAGCTCAAGTGGCCGGTTCACGCCTTTTTAGGCCGGTTTTTGTAATTTTTCTTCCGGTTCCTGAAACTTCAGATCAATGGGCTTCTGCTACCAAATTTTGGTGAAATTTGAAGTTCCAGAAGATGGTGAACTGGTGGAATATTTGCTGCGAGTTGTATGGAGCTTCCAGTGGCCGGTTCGGTAAGTTTCCGGCCGGTTCTTGGGGTGGGGCCGCCGGTTCTGGACTCCTGGGATCAATTCCTTTAAGGTGTGAGGTGGAGGCAGAAAAGGCTTCAACGATTTGTATTCGGATTCAAGGTTTTTAGCTTCTTGAATCAGGGTTTGGCTATTTGTTTCAGGGTTAGGGCTTCGTGCTGATAACGTGTTTTAGGAAATCAGAAATTGAGAGGAATTTACTGTGTATTCTCATTGATAATAGGGGCCTCTTTATATAGAAGATTACAATGCATAGAATCTCAATCATACAAGGAAAGTAATTCTACATTGATTAGGATTCTAGATCCTTCTAATTAAATTCTACTACCACTAGGTCAAGTAACCTAGAGTTTGGGCTAAACACAAATTAGGTTTTCCTTGAACATATTGTTAATTTCCTAACAATTAAAAAGAAGTTATAGAGATAGTCATAGAGATAAATAAAGTATCTTCAATTTCAAAAAGACCATATTAAAAGTGATTTTTTTTTATTTAAGAGTGCTTCTTGGCTCATGTATGTCATTGGTAATGACGGACCAGCACCGATCATTCTCATATTATGTAATTTTGGTTAGTTGAATAAGACTTCTTACTCTCAATAAAAAATAATAAAATATATAAAAATATATAAAAAAATTTCGTACATCCACCTTTAGCATGTGGACCTCCTCAAATTTTTGTAAATATTTATATCCCACTATACCTCTCCAAAAAATTGAAAGAGAAAAATATAAACTAGCAAGCTATCTTCCGTCTTCGGCTATCTTCTTCTCCCTCTCTCCCTCTCTCTCTCTCTCTCTCTCTCTCTGTTTCTTCTCTCACGACATTGTTGTGATTTGTGGGAAGCTAATATTTAATTGTTTATGCCAATTATATTTCCAAGTTTGGAGGATGCTTCCTTGTAGACTTGAATTATATGACAATTGCAGGATTGCAATTTGCAACTGCTAAAACCACATAGCAAAATACGTATGGTATAAAACTTGATAAAGAAGAAAAGGATCGAGATATCAAATCAAATGACAACATAGAAATATAGACCCCCGCAACACAATTTACCCTTTCTATACAGGAAGAAAGGGAGAATTTCCCAAATCTAAAACCAAAACCCCATCCTTGAATCTCAAATCTCAACTCCTACCAAAATTAATTGGAAAAATAGTGAATCAGAGAGAAACAAAGAGAGAAAAAGTGATGAGAAAGTCTGTGAGAGCAGGAGAGATGGAAAACGACAATTGGTTTTCGTATTTTTTTTTATAACTTTTTCTTTGTGGAAGGGCAAAATAGGATTTTAAAAAGTTACAAAAATTTCTGGAGGTCTATATACCAAATATGGAGGTATGAATAGAAGTACTCTATCAAAAGGGGTGTCAATTCATTAAATAAGTAAAGAGAAACATACAATACACAGTAACTCACTCATAAATAGACTCGTCATAATCAAGTTACTGCCTAGAGACCCTAGAATACCTAGAACCCTAAGAGCAAGTTTACATGTTGGGTAGGTCAAGGTCATTAATCACTGGGTTAGACATTATTTACTTCTTTTTTTATGTTTGTTTCCACCCGTTGGGTCTGGGTCACTGGAGCAGTTTCTAAACTAACCTGGGTCACTTTAGGTGAGTTTGTAGGTCAGGAAACTGACCCAGAGAGTGACCCAAGTTAGTTTCAAAAATGACACAGTGACTCAAACCCAACGGGTATAAACAAACATAAAAAGCAGTGAACAGTGTCTGACCCAATAACTTGACCTAGTAACCCAACAGGTGGAAAAAAACATAAGAAAATAGTTAACAGTGTTTGACCTAATGACCTAACGAGTGAACTTACTCTAAGTAAGGATGTATTGGATAACGATGTAAATTAAGTAATTAATTAACCAAATAACCTGACGCTACTAAAATTTGTACTGAACGAAGCCAAATTTCAAATCTCAATGTATTCATAAAACTTATAGGACCTCGCTATGTAGAGGGGGCTTCCCCATAAACACCTACCATCTGATTAGACAACTTAACCTGCATTAGCTTTCTATGAATCTTTACTCCGTTAGCTATGGTACCCTCGTGAGCAAAAGGATTTTTTGACTTATTCTTGCTACCATGCGAGCGACCAAGCCTGCGCTGCTTTACTGGTGAAACCACAATGGCCCCAGTTTTAGATGACAAAGCAGAGTAACATCAAAATCAAGCTAAATCGGCAGGAAAGGATCAGAATGACCTGCTTCGCTCGTTTAGTATAGGTTATTAAGTCCGACTCCACTCCACGCTTAAACACAAAGACCGGAGCACCATCAGACTGATTAAAGGAATTTGTTTAACTATTATATTATATTTTTTTATTTTTGTATAACAATTATCGCAAAGCAATAGATGATAATTAAATACAAGAATTTATGAAAGAGTAGTACTAGGTATTGCAATGCTGTGATCCATACACACCTTTGAGTTATTTGTATGGATTTGTTTGGAAAACACCTGAATAAATGACTCGTTGAAATAATATATTAGTCATTTTAAAAGCATCTCCAACAGAATACTTATTTAAAAAAAAATTTGAAATTTAACTAGTTTTAGGCTAAGTTTGATCTCCAACAGACTAGCTAAATTTAGCTTTAGCTAAAAGACCTAGCTATATTTAGCTAGAGAGGAGAGAGAATTTAACTAAAAGTTAAATTTAACTTGAGTTTTAGGTATTTGCTGGAGCATACTCAATATTCAACTAGCTATATTCCAATTTTGGCTACTTTTAGCTATCAAGATAGCTATCATTGTTAGAGATGCTCAAATCAAAACTTAACAGCCACCTTACGATTTTGATAAAGCACATGTATCATAACGTTAATTATCACACTAAGATTCATTCTCTACCGACATAGCAAATATTTTTTTTGTTGAGAAAATAAGAAATTCCATTAATCCAAAAGATTACAAAGACGGGGATGACATCGTAAAATCCCAACTACTCCAACTAGAGAATAGAACCTATTCATACCCCTACTATAGAACTGGTGGTTACAGATACCATGAGCCGATATGGGCTTAACTCTAACCACATGAATCACCCTTTCTTCCGGGCAACCACCGATCAACTTTTTCTAGGAGTCCAAATACATCCTTACAGCCAACCTCAAGAAAAGACTAATCCCCTTCCACACCATATAATACCGCTAGTATACGTGCAGGGATATCTCCCCATTACATTGACAACAAGAAAACATCGAAATTAAAAAAATTAGTCCCTGGAGATGACACCATAACAATGACACAACCAATGGGAAAGACCACCAAAACCCTCGCTCAAAGGAGGAGGGACTTATTAAAACTAACCAAAACATAAAAACCTAATAAAACAAAGTACTAAGCTATGTTGAACCACTTTCATCTTCCTCACCATTGACAACAAATCACCGGCAAGCCACCATGAGTGTAGCCAAATGAGCGCGCCTCACCATCCTCCTTGGCTGAAATCATTACAGACCCATTGTGCAAATCCGTCCCAAACTGACCTGAAACCAAACCGGCTTCCCATCATTTCGAGAACCCCTTTCAAAAACTCGAAACTCCACACAGCCATTCACCTCAGAAAAGAGACCAGT
Source organism: Rosa lucieae (assembly GCA_024704745.1). NCBI lineage: Eukaryota > Viridiplantae > Streptophyta > Magnoliopsida > Rosales > Rosaceae > Rosa > Rosa lucieae. The sequence continues at coordinate 55,831,414 of CM045497.1, read as the reverse complement.
GCCATACAATCCATGGCCTGCAGCCGCCACGATCTGGTCACTGACCACATTCCCGTCACCGATAGACGAGCACCTGTCACCAACGTCTGCGCCACTTCCTGAGGTAGAAGAAAAGGCATACACAGCCAAGACCACCGAAAATCAGAGAAAAAGAAGAATTCTAAAGCCCCAGGAACCTGTCCGGCGACACCCACCACTAGTCGACGAGGCAGGAAGCCGCCGTCAACGAGGGGGCGCCGCCGGACAGGCCACAACGCCAACCCCTGTCTTTCCAAACCCTAGATCTCTCTCGCCTGTTTTCTCGGAGCAACGAAAGAGATTGATCCTACCGACATAGCAAATAGAAGGAAGCATCCATCTAACAATAACAGAAGAAGAAAAAAAAATCCCTTAAGAAAAAGAAAAAGGAAAAAAGTAAAAAACAGAGAGAAAAAAGGAAACCTCGGCCCAAGCTAGGTTTGTAGTTTCATAATGCTTCCATGATATCTGTTCATCCATGTACCTTACGTAGCAAGATTTCTGCTATATATTATTGGTCCAATATTGAGATGCAATGCAATTGGGTTTTAATTTTTTTTTTTTTTGAAATAGAAGTTGAATTCATTAAATTAACAGCTAAAAGGCTAGAGTCTACTATAACTTATATAAGTAAAACTCGGCAAGAAAACCCGAACTAAACTATCTAAGCTAGAGCAGATCATTAAAATCTCTGGGACGCTCACATTTAAGCGAGCCTATACAAGAATGAAAAAAACCTCGCCTCCTACTGAAAAGAAATCATTCAACTAGCCCCCACTTACCAATCACATAATTGTGATATAAGTAAGACATTAGAAACGTCATAGAAGACTCGTAGAAGTTAATCCAACCTCACACATGCTCAATACCCTAATACATTAGGCCCCTGATCGATTGCCTTAACCTGAGCCCAAACTTGTAGGCCCAAGCCCAAATCAAGTTTTGCTTAGCAAGAAGATTCCCCTGCTTCATCAGCCCAAATTTGGCCCAAACCCAAGCCAACTGAGAAGGAGAATCACGCTGCTCCTTTGCCTCTATCGTCGTCATGTCCTCTGGCGATATACTGTTTGACCACAGCTCTGGCAGCCGGCTTTTCTACTTGTGCATCAACATTGCCGACCTGTTACACGCAGTCAACAAGCCTCAATCCCACAAAGGACCGACTAAAAAAGAGAATCCCCACCACCCTGACCTCAACGGCTTCTCCCGGGCCTCGCTGAAACTGAATCTGTGCAACGTCGATACCCAAACACCTGTACCTGTTCCACTTCCCGATCTGGCAATCCCACCAGCCCGAGATCTTATCAAACACAACGATCGTTGTATAAACCCAACCACCTTTCTCCCTCTAAAACCGCGATCTAACAAAGGCTAGAGACCGACTCAACTCGACGTGGAGAGAGACTGTCGATCCCATTTCTGCCGTCGTTGCTATTCTCGAACTCTAGGGTTCGCTTTATCCTAGTGATACTAAATTACCCTCCTTGGTTTCATTTAATTTTCAGCTAATTAATAGTAGTGTTAATATCTAGCCGAAAAAAATAGTAGTGTTAATATAAATACTTGGGAAAATATCACAAATGGTGTATGAACTTTAAGTCATTCTACATTTTGGTGTACCAACTTTTAAAACTATCAGAATGGTGTATCAAGTTTGCTCCAATCTTTCATTTTGGTGTACGCCGTTAAATTTTCCGTTACCTTTACAAAAAAAAAAAAAAAAAAAAAAACTGACAAAGCTAAAGGAAATATAACGGAATTTTTTTTTTTTTTTTGCAAAGATAACGGAAAATTTAACGGCGTACACCAAAATGAAAGATTGGAGCAAACTTGATACACCATTCTGATAGTTTTGAAAGTTGGTACACCAAAATATAGAATGGCCTAAAGTTCATACACCATTTGTGAAGATATCCCTAAATACTTTACATACTTGAGCAGAACGGGATAGCAGAGGTGACGAGAGCAACAGTGTAAAAGCCAGACATATTAATCCTAGTCAAAGCACCTCTATTATTGGCCGCGTCCCACAAAATTATGGATACGAATTATCTATTGGCCTAGGACTTGATTATTGTCAACTCCCGTAATTAAAAAATTCAGGAATAGAAAGATGCACTCGTATATACCTAGTAATTAAAGATTAAACTGAAGATTCTCTGTCGCTTCCAATGGCATAAGATTCCCCCTTCATTATAATATTTTAACTATTGCTTCTGCAGTTCTGCTAGTACAGCGGTAGTACATGTATGATAAATTAACCATTTCAATTTTATTTTTCACTTGGAGGTGGCAAAACATGATCTTTTGGGACATGAACCTCTCTTTTTAGGTCAATCTTTGAGGACTCTTAATTCTTCATCAATCATATGTTTCTAGTTTTTCATATGCTAGATCTTATTGTCTGCATACCCTTACAAATTAATGGCAATAAAATAAGGGGATAATTTTCACAACTAATTTTTAACAGCCAAACAAAAAAAAAAAACTATTTTTTAACAGTTTAGGCATGCACTTCTCTTTTTTATGTAAAATGTACTTAAAACGATAGCACAAGTGAAAAAAAAAATTACAAAAATAATATTAATCCGAACTTGATACTTTTATATATGTATTTACATAAAAAGGAAATTACTTCAACAAAAATTATAATAGAAAGAGGTGACCTGAAGTTCGGAGAAAGTGAAGGAAAACGCTGGGTTGAATCTTTTTTTTTTTTTTTACTATATAGTTATATGCGTCTTTCAAATTTTGTTTTTCCCCCTTTCAGGTTTCCTCAGTTTTATAGTGTATATATATATGATATGTCGGTTACAGTTCAGACTTCAGAGAATCAAGATCTGGTTACTGACCAATCGATTCACAGCAGCCACAGCAGCCAAAATACAGATGGTATCCGTATTAATTAATACATGATCAAATTTTTTTTTTTTGAGGAGTACATGATCAAATTGTGATTAAGCTAATCACGGGTTGTGACTTACATTCAATGATAAATTAGTGAGTCAGGCTTAGGGTACTGGTTCTCAAACAACCAGCAGATCATCAGCGCAAACTGGTGGGATTAAATTACAATACAAAAGCTCGGGAACTTGAACCTTGTTGTTTTACTCCTTGTCTGTGTTTGTGATTATTGTTATATTAAATTACTTAACCAACGAAAAAACGTTGTACTTTAATTGTAATACTAATTAATGGGTTAAATTGATACATGAGAAAGTTTTCTTATATGGAAATTATTCTATGCACAATCTCTGTTAGTTTATAGTTGCAATTACGATGTGGGCTTCCATGTATTTTGAATTTATAATATACATTAACAAAACTCTGGGTGTGTGGGGACACACGCATATAAACATAATTACAAAAATGAACTTGACAGATTCTACATCTTTCTAGGGTTATCTTTATGACCTCACTATGATATGATGTCTACATCTTTCTAGGGTTATCTTTATGACCTCACTATGATATGATGCATCCCCAGAAAAGGAAGAGCGTAGATATGGTACTTTAGTAATTAGATGGGCAAGCCATCAATAATACCTAAATTAATTAGTTTTCTTGTTAATAAAGAAAGAACAAGTGTTATTACTTGCTAATTGTATATTTGGCCGGCTTTCCACTTCGTTCTTTCTAATTAAAAAAAATCTACTTGCAGTCAACTTCAATATAACTAAACTCACACATTCTGCTAAAATGAAGTCCAATATAACAATGTTGAGGTTAAAGACTAGATAACAATTAATTAAATTAACAAAAACCATGCTTTTGAGCTTTAATCAAGGTAGTTCATCCATTTACAGATTTGCGGTTATTGAATTAAGGTAATGTTAAACAGTTTGGAGTTGATCGGAAATTCTATGAAACTACAAAACCTTGTTTGTCAAAAATTAGTACTACAAGAACCACAGTTAAAAATCTAATATTTGTAATTTTGCGAGAAGAAAGAGTGCGAGTGAGGATCGGAGATCGCATATCGACATCTTTATACCTTATATTTGATTATCATAGTACAGTATCTGATTATCACGTTCATTGTACTTCACCAAAATATATGAGGTAGAACCTATAGTTACGTTTTACGTAAGTCTAACCATAAAATCTATTATAACGCATTGTAACCCATCATAAACTTGTAAGAAACACACGAGAGGAAGTTAGATACATGTATAAGAATCCTCGGAAAGATTGGAAGAGATGCAAAGGGAAGTCAACCAAAAATTTAGGTTCCACTAAGAAAAAGAACATGAAGCACACAAAACACACCACAATTAACTCAGAAAGTAATAAGAATTAAATGTTCGTTGCAATTTTTTTTCTCTTTCCAATGGTCCAACTATTATATCTTCTAGAGCTGACATATATTTTGTGGGATAGTTGCAAATAACCTGCTCCTAGCTAGTATTTTCACTTATCTATCTCAATAAAGCTTTTTTGTCACAAATTCATCTAATGCTATTTCTGCTCCCATGAGGGCTTTGTTCATGGTCGACCCTTTTCTTTTTTCTTTTTATGCAATTTGTTTCCCCGTCAAAAAAGAAATACTGAATTGAAAATTAATGTTCACCATATTTTGGCTCGACTGTTAAAGACAAACTTCGTGATGGTTTGAATTTTGAAGTACAACAATATTTTGGTATTTTCAATATAATAGTACGTCAATGCATCCACTTATACACACACACACACACACACACACACAGCCGTTCAGAAGAGGACGTCTACCCATAAAAAGTGTGGACGTCCTTCCTCCGGTGTCGAGAAGGTGGTGATGGCTGCAATGCAGTTGCTGGACCCGAACCAGGCCTCAATGTCGAGCCTCTGCTTGCCGCTGGAGTCGTCGATGAAGAGTTTGAATTCAACCTCGATGAGTTTCCATTGTTTCAGGCGAGCTTGCCGCGCACAGCTTCGATTCCGATCAGCTGAGCCTTCACCTTGATGGTGACGCCGTCCGGGATGTCAAGAGGATTCTTCCGGCAACCGCAGCGCAGCTATCACTGCCTTCTCGTCGTCGAAGGAGGGGCGTCCGCACTTTTTCTGGGTTGCGGACTCCCTAAACCACGTCTTTCATTATCTAACTTTAAAGTAAGAAGTGTTTAGGTTGATAGATAAAACTAATATGCACAGTGTGATGATGATCATCAATCCATTAGATATTTATCCATGTATACTATAGTAATAAAGCTTTTGATCCCGCGGACGCCCTAAACCACGTCCTTCATTATCTAACTTTAGACTAAGAAGTGTTGATAGATAAAAGTCATAAAACTAATATGCACAGTTTGATGATGATCATCAATCCATTAGATATTTATCCATGTATACTATAGTAATAAGGCTTTTGATCCCATAGCGTACGAAATAACGTCTCAAAATGACCCAGCAGAGAGTCTACTTGTGTCCTCATGGGGAATGGTATATATTCTGGTGTCTCTCGTCTTTTTCTCTGATATGGTTAGCTAAGTGGAGTGAAATCAACGCTCTTTTTTTTACATTCTCTACTCTCACTTCAGTTTTTGTATTAATTTATTGATGGAAATTCCAATTTTGCCCCAAACAATTGTGCAATACCACTCTCTCTTATCTCTGCTTCCAGCAAAACTTCTTCTATGTATATTCAGTTCTGAGGTTGCTCAAAATGACCGTGTCAATCCAATCATCCTTCAAATGATGGCAAATCCGTGTCAATCCAATCATCCTTCAAATGACCAGAACTCCATAGTGGGCTCCCACTTTTGGGCAAAGGTGAAGTCCTTCGCTTCCATATGCATATTATTCCCTTTGGCAACAATTTTGATATGCCCTTGTCAAACACGTTGTCATTCTGCTGGATCAGAACCCTGGTGCCTAGCACAAGCTGGTAATAGGCAGATAGAGATTGCACTACTAGAAATCTGTTCATTTACATCACATCATTTAAATCGGTCAGACTTGCCCACGATGTAAAAAAGTAATTTAACATCGTTTTATGAAAATACTGATTTAAATGTATGTCATTAACATCAGTTCTTAAAATGACTGGTGTTAAAAATGTAGTTCGAAAATTTGCGGGAACCTATGTTTGCAAAAAGCGCTAAGTCTTTTAAGTAAAATGAAGAAGCGGGGACTAAAACTCAAAATTTTCACACTTAGAAAAAAAATTGCGCCCGACCCCAAAACTGAAACACAAACCCTAAACTCAGTGTCGACCTCCATTCTCAGCCCAGACTCGACCTCCATTCTCAACCCAGACTCGACCTCCTCCTAAACTCGAGCTCCTATTCCTCCTCCTCCATTCTCAAGCGAAATCTGAAGCGCCGAGATCCCGACCTCGATCTAAAATTGAAGTAACAGCTCTGAATCCTGAGCCCGGCCTCGATCTGAGATTGGCAGAGTTGAAGAAATTAAAGAGGAATAAGCCCCACCGAAGTCGGGGTTGGAGCCCTAAACCCAAACACAGCAACCCAACTGCACTCAACTGTGCCGTTTCTAACTCTCTCAGTGACTCCGTGTCTCCGTCTCCGCCGTTTCTGACTCTCCGTCTCCGCCTCTCCGGTCTCCCTTCTCCGAGTCTCCCTCTCCGAGCACCTGGTATCTCTCTCTCCCAGTCTCCCTCTCCGTCTTCTTCTACTCCTCTTCCTCTTCTTCTTCTCTTCTTATCTTCTTCTTCTTAATCTGATTGAATCATGAATCACCCATTTGAAATTGAAATTGAAATTGAATTCCTCAGAGTAATGAAATTTTATGTATGAATGTATCCTGATAATCTGAATATGTTGGTCTGGCCGGCCCAGATTGGAGCTACTTTCCCTCTCAACTCAAACCCTAGCCCATCCTCCTCTTGTCTCACAGCTCGCCTGAGGCTACTGAATGCAATCATGGCCGACGTCGCCACCCTGTCGTGTGCTCGTTGCAGCAAATCCGCCAATCTTCAGTATGTCAATTTCTCACTCTCAAATTTTTTTTTTTTTTCAATTTCGCTAATCTTTATGATTTTTTTTATTAATAAAGCTATAATCTTGATGCTACTGAATCAGAAATACTTGATTATGAGAATTCTTGAATGTTCATGGCTTGAAAGATTGGAACTTTTGTTGAATTAAGCTTTAATTTTCCATTTGCAGGTGTCCCAAGTATGTGGAATTGAAGCTTCCTCATGAAGATGCCGCTTTCTGGTTTGTAATGATTTCCTTCTTTGAGTTTATAGTGGATTATTAGGGTGCCCTGTAGAAATTATAGTGAGTTGAGCTTTTTGGGTTTAGCTTGATTAGGATTTAGAACACATTAGCGGTTTGATTTGACTAGAATCAATAGCGTATGTTGATAGAAGTTTGAAAATGATTTGTAAGTTTGACTGATTATGGAGATTTGGATTTATCAGCACTCAGGATTGTTTTGAGGCTTCGTGGAGCTTGCATAAATCGGTACATTTAAAGGCCAAGTAGTCCAATGGGGCGGGAAATCCAGAGAACGAAGGCTGGCAATATTGCATGAAGAAAGGACAGGGTCGAACTCTGAAACTTCCTTATTTTGATTGGACAGGGTATGTTTCTAGTAGTGAATAACTTGTAAACTTTGATTGTTTGATATCCGAGTTCTCAAAGTTTATGCATTTGATTGATCATGGGTAGTTTGGCAAACTGCTTCTCTGTACCATTTGGTTCACACATTAGCTCTCTCTCTCTCTCTCTCTCTAGCTTCTGGTCTACTGTACCTGTGATTATAAATCCAATTTCGGTCAAGTTAGTGTTTAAAGATTTTCATTGAGTGTTAGAGCTTGGGACAAGTTGGTTCAGTTTTCGATTCCTCTTTGTTTTGATAGTCAGTCAAGTAGATAAATTACTCTTTTTCAGGGTTCAAGACTGCATTATACTTGGACATGGTCTGTGTAGTAAATATTTCCAGTTTATGATTAGCCAAATTAGATCCTTATTTTCCATGAAAGATCCAAGTGATCTTCATTGTTTATAGGCTTGGGAAGCTGTAGACACTCTGTTGGTCACTATTTGTCCTAAACCAATTACATTTCTAATTTAATAAATGAACTTAATGTGCTTTTACTGGTGGATATAGGGCTGTTTGGATATCTCTGGGAGGTAGGCTTGGGTTCGCTTTGGAAGAGGTGTGTGTCGAGATTGTGATCAAGTTTAGGTGAGATTGAAATCTGCATATTCATATGCCAATTATTTTTTTTTTTTTTTGTGGACTGTTGTCCAGGTGTTTTATTTGTGGGCGCTGTTGTTGAAGTATGATTGTTTTTCTTTAGAGTTTAAGAAGCGAGAGTTTGTGGGTGGCTTCAATATTAACTAATTTGTCAAGTCCAGCTTGGTCATGTTCTCTCTTGCTTCCTTCGAATCTTTGTTCCAATTGAAATTGTGAGCTATGAAATTGTATGGTCACCTGGAGTTTGAACTATTGATTTTGTTATGCTTTTGAGATTGGACAGTCTCGGTAAAAAGAAGTTTGATGGGTCTAGGCCATCTGCAACGTTCAGTAAGTTTCTGCTTCTGTTTTTGGTATGTAACTTTTTGTATGCAGTAATAACATAGAACCTATTTTTGTTGTTGTTTGGTTATAGGGTTTAGGCGATCGAGTACCCATAAGCTGTGCTATTTGTTTCCGACCCTGTATTGATATACACAAGGTATATATTGGAGATTCAAAGTTCAAATCTTTTGGGGCTTAAAACTCTGTTTGTGTATTGTTGGATTTGTGTGATTGTTTTGTGGGTTTTTGTTTGTAGGGGAAAGTGAAACAGATTGTTGGGTCGACGCTTTCGGATTCTAAGGAAGATGGGCCGGCTCTGGTTACCAATTTTGTGTCAGATAAGTCGGCGGGGGAGTATGCAAAGATGTATAAGGAAGATGGGCTTACAGGTGGCCATGTGATAATGCTGGGGGCAGATCCTTTGAGTAGAGCTGCTGCCATTGAAGCTCTGCATGCCTATTCTGGTGGGTCAATAGCTAGATGCCTTCTTGTTGTTGTGATTCTTTTGCTTTTTTATACTTTTTAAATTGATTCTTGGATTCCATTGATGTAATAGTTTTTGTAGTAAGTATTCCTTTAGTAAGCAGAGATAGTGGTTCTTGTATACGAAAATACACTTTTGTCTTTGGTTGGTAGTAATATGGCTGGATACAATAGTTGCATTAGATTAAAGATTCTAACTTGCATCAATTAGGATTGCGAGGTTTAGGGAAACTGATATCAAAGAGGTGCCAACTTTTGTAAAAGGATCAGATTTCTCATTATTCATTGCACATGCTGAGATTAGTATAAACCTTGTGAGTGTGCTATTTCACTTTGTCTCTATGGTTGATGATATGTTTAAAACTTACAGATTTTCCTCTGCTGAACTTGCTGCGAGGACTGGTATAATCTAGGTGGTTTGCAAGTAGGAGGTGGGATCAATTCTAATAATTCTTTCCAATACATAGAAGAAGGGGCTAGCCATGTCATTGTCACTTTTGTGAGTTCTGTTTTTCTCCTCTTCTAAAATTGAAAAACCATGTATATTTGTTAGAACAATTGATATCAGGAAAACATTTTCTAAAACTTGTCTTGGTTTTCTTGCAGTATGTATTTAATAATGGGCAAATGGATCTTGAAAGGCTTAAAGATCTTGTTCATGTTGTTGGAAAAGAGAGGCTTGTTTTAGACCTTAGCTGTAGAAAGAGGGTATGAAGTTATCCAGAATTTTACCTCCTACGTCCTGCATTTGTTCACTTTCTTTACAAGGCTAAGCAGTCTCATTAGATTACATATTGTTGAGCAGTTTTTATTATTGCCTTTGAAATATCAGTTTATTAAAACTCAGATCATATTATCAATGCTAGAACACAGTGGACGAGTTTTGCAGCGAGCTACTGGAACTATTGTAGTTTTTTTTTCTTTGAGCATTTTCAAATACCATGTTTAATAATAGGCTTTTGTGCTTTAGCCTAATAAGCAACTGTCAAACATTCGCCGATGCATGATGTTTTTTCATTAGTATATACAAGGTTCTATTGCTTTACAGTACAGTTCAGTAGGTGATGTTAATGCATTTTGGATTGAATATATAGCTGGTAATGCTTTGTAGAGTTAGGAAATTATATAGATTGCTGAGAATTTGATTATTAATGTTAGTGAGCCTTTGAATCATTTGGAACCTGCTTGTGGCTGAGAAGTTGAAACTTTGAACTGGGGGTATATTTGCTTATTAGCTATATTGTCGTGCTGATTAGCTTTCCTTTGATAGTTTAGTGGCATATGCATTATTATGAAGAACATTTTGGTTTAATTAAGTATTAGCTTGTTTAGCCCCATTGTGACTTATATGTTCTTTAATACATTTCTAGTGGGCGGTAAAGACGCGCAAATCATATAGCCAAGCTCAAATTGACGAGGTGCGCATTGAAGTGACTGATTATATACAGAGTTGAGTGTAGCTATGGCTACGAAGAAATTTTTGAGTAAGGCTACCTAGTTTTTGCTTTGAAGGCAAGTTTGGTGTATATATGTAGAACTGATATAGTTGGTGGCTATTATGTTTATGGGCTAGCCTTTGTAGGTTTTGGGGTTTTATTTTGTGAATTATGTAGAATCATGAATGAAGATGAGAAAATAAATGGAAAGCCCCAATTTTTGGATTATGAGAAATGTATTTCTAGATCTTTTCCAAACACCAGCAGCTAGATGATTATTTGCACGTCATTCTTATATATATGAACTGATGTATATAAATGGGAAACAAAACACTAATGTCAAAGAAAAAGATGTCAATTCAGAGATTACAAATCAGTACCTAAAACTGGACTGATGTCTCATGATTATGAACATATCGAAATGTTATCTAAAAATGATGTCTACAAAACTACTAGACATCATTTCAACTAACGAAAAGCGATGTTCCTAGTAACATAAAACATCATTCTTAATATATTAACTGATGTTGCCTAAAGGTACATACATCGTTCTCAGGAGAATAAGGCGGCAAGATGCACGTAAAAATGGACACGAACAAACAAAAAATTTTGGAGACTGATGTCTACGAGTGTATTAGACATCATTTCTGAAATTGTAATCGATTTAAATATTCACTTAGGTATTGTTCGAGATATACTTTATTAAGCATAAAATGTGAAAATATGAAGAATTAAATATAGTTAACATATAAGATTATGATGATTATAATGATTATACATCGATTTGTTTTTAAGAATCGATGTTGATTGTTGTCTGTGACATCGGTTAAAAACGCGCTTATACTGATGTCTATATCTTTTACATCAGCCACAAAGAAATCGGTCAGAATTTAGTTTTACATCGGTTCTGGACTGATGTAAATGAACAGATTTCTAGTAGTGTTGTCATCGTGCAAGAGGCCTGATGGTGAATGGGATTCCAATCCGATCTCTGCTTCCAACAAAGAAATGTAAATTGACGACATAGTTAATGCAGCAGACAAAAATGGGTTCTTGTGGTATAGACCCAAAGACTCCATTTTATGTCAAACCTCTGTTAGTAAAGTAGTTGAGCTTTGAATACAATTACAAAACAGAACCTTGCCTAAATTTCTTACTGTACTAAACTATTTGTTAACTTTCTTAGAAACCCAGTCCTTAATTCCCTTTCTCCATTGACATAAGCCCATAAAAGTTCAATTGATTTTCGAAAGCACGAGCACGAACTCAATTTTTTGTAAGTTTAGCTGATTACAATATTTTCGAAACTTACATTACATTGATACAATTAAATCTAGAACCTTGTTAACACTTGCATCAAACAAAGAAATACACAGCTGAAAATTAAGAGAGGGTCTCTATGGACTAAGAGATTGGTTTTGTGAAACAAAACAGAAGAAGAGAGTGAAACCAATAGGGCATGCTTTGTTAATCTTCAACGACATCTGGTCTCTATTCTGCTTTGGGTCGATAATTTCTATAGTGAATCTCATAAACAAAGAAGAAGAAGATGAAGATTCAAGATATTTTGGAGACCAGAGACCAAAGATGCCGGAGGATTTGGAGACACTGGTCTGCGTTTTTTGGAGACTGGTATAAGGTTAAATTGTTGTTGATTTTGAGGGCAAAGTTGGAAACTCAATTAACAAAAAGTGAGTAAGAGGGCAGAATGTAAAAATGGGAGTGTAAATTTCACTCTCTTTATCTAATTGACTCAATTGGATACGCGCGTACATAAGAAATTTCTCATACATATCACATATTTTTCTTTTTTTGATATCATACATATCATATATTAAAGGACCCAAATTGAAATTTCTACTGTCATTTATCAGGTATCTTTTATAATTTTGTGCTAATGTGCTTCGACAACTGCCATCTGCCGGACTAATAATTGATTAAGATAAGCTAATCAATGATTAACAATTCATAATCCAAGTCAAGGCTTACTTTGTAGAAAAAATAAAATTATTAATTAAGTACTAACTAGTTCATGATAATCGCATCTAATTTCTTAAACATAGTTAATGATTGTCAACTGCCATCAAAATGTTAAATGTATACTAGGTATCCATATGTGTGTGTAACATATTTATCAAGTGAGAGATGAGATTCTTAGTCTGTGGCAAGTTTTCAATTGCAGAAACAAGAGATTCCCTTCTCTAAAATAGCTTCATTAGATTTAGGTCAAAGATGACAACGGGCAAATCGTGAAACCCTACACGAAGCACACCAGCAGCTAGCGTGCATTGCGTGATCACCAACATATGTGTGCGGCAATGATGACCGTTAAATTGTTAATGCAAGGGTTTTAGGGTTTCACAACACCCACAACCTTCCTTACTTGTAACGCGAGTTGAGCCAAACATGTCAAGAATATTTATTGGGCAACATAGAACTGACACGGTCTTAACAGTTATATGATTTAGGTTTGTTAACAAGATTAAGAAAAATTGAATTAAGACCCTCACATGCATCTAAGCCACAACTAATTGCACATGAGCATAGTGACTTGACTTCATATACAAATCTTCTTTTTGATAAATATTTCATAAAATGCTCTATTGCGCATTACACTTTTGAATTCGGAATACAAATATTACCATGCCCTAGAAATCCAGAAATTATACGATATGTTATGTAGTGATACTCTGATATTGTTAAACTTGATATATAGACCAACTTCATGCAGTTGTACTTGTCAAAAATAAGGGAAAAAAAAAAAACAATTTTTCTTCCTAAAACAAGAAGTTGAAAGAGATCAGAGTTTCGTACTTTTACTTTTCAAGTTCATGCCTTGGATATGTATTCTGTTAGGTTAAGTAAAGAAAATTGCATGATGCATACTTTTCTTTTCAGTTTTTTTTTTTTTTTGGCTCTCTTGTTAAACTATAAAAATCGATGACAGATGCGTGACTTCTTTTTAATTTCTGGAACTGATGATCTGTGACTGTTGCAACAAATATAAAAGGAATTATAAATTATTTAATCACAGATGACAAATCAAAGCAACATTCTGTGGTTGTTGGACGTAATGAAAGATTACAAGATGGAACTCGGCAACTCCCACTCCTTTGTTTTTCTCATTGTCTTTGCCATTAGATACTTTCCTCTGAAATCAACGAATTAAATGCAACTATTGGAATATTGTAGCTTTCTTATCTTTCTCTGAACAATTAAAGGTACAAATAATTATATGCATTCTATTCATCTACATAAGTTTACATAAGGTCTAAGCATACCAATACATTGTCTACCACAACTTCACATAATTGATGATTGTAGATTAGCTCCGTGTCTATATGAATTTGTCTAACTCGTTCTAGAGTTGGTCTACTATTGCATTAAGCGAGTTTAACATTATTGAAAAGTAAAGTATTGGTTTGCTAATGCACCTCAGGGAATCCTACTATATATATAAACACGCAGACACCCAGTAAACTGATCACAACTTGGATGAACTTGGAAAATCAATGGAAAAAGGAAAATGGCTCTTACTGAGTCGAATGGCTAAAGACATGTACAAAATCAACTCCAAACTTGACAAAAGAGATCAACTCCAAACAGTTGGAGTAAACGCTTACCCTTTGTCTGTACGAAAGATAAGAATGAGCTCTAAATGCAGGGGCAATTTCATATTTGTATATTTTACAAGTCAAACTTTTCTTATCAATGAATTCATAACATGTCATGACATGTAGATGTGAGTGAATCCTTTACAGTGCCCGTATACATTGGCATCGAAAGCAATGGCTCTACTGTACCATCTTAACTTATTATGCCAAGCAAATAGCTCAAAACTTCGGGTCCATACTTATCATCATCTTCTTTTTCTAATCTCATCCTTTTTAAAATGACTAGCAAACCTACTAGTTAATTTGGCAACCACCACTAAAATGATGCCTACTGTGAGTCTGGTATACCTTTGCGAAATTTCATAGAGTAGGTAGATTCCTGCTATGCGAAATTTCATAGTGTAGGTAGATTCCTGCTATAATGTAAGTGGTAGTTAACCAAAACCAAAACCAATTTGGCTGATAGTGTCTTTCAAGTTTCAGCCATATATGAAGATGAACAGGACATTTAAACAGCGTGATGCATATGGCAATCTTACCAATAACATATCTCAAAGAGGAACATAGGATGTCAACTAGTTTGACACCACGTCCTAATGCAATTTTAGCTCCATAACTGAGACCAAGTACAAATATCTATTAAAATAGATAGATGAGGCATGTAGACCTAGGTTGGGAGTAAGCCCTACCAAGTCTAAGAACTAGGAGAGTATGTGTGTGTCCTCCACGTGGAGAGCGAGCAGTTGTTCCACATCTTGTGTTCAAAATTTTATCAATGGAGATGAACAAGAGTAGGCCAATTCTTAGGTGCGGGTAGCCGCACCACGTGTACGGTGCGGCTGCCCAATCAAATCTCAGAAATTTTTGTCTTTGTTCCGAAATTGTCCCTAATTTTTAAATGTAAAATACCCAAAATACCCCCTGCTAGGGGTATGATTGGCCTGCCGCACCACGTGGCGGTGCGGCTGCCCCACGCAAGAATCACTCACAAGAGTAACGGAAGTTAAGTTTGAGAGGCAGTGATGTTAAAGCTTCAGATACATTAAAAACTAATAAGGTAGTGACAGGGTGATGGGTACTTGATTGTCTTATACGGCGAGAATCATGTAATTGTTTATGTTAAGATTTTAAATTAGTTTCTAAGAAGCACCAATTGGGGAGTTGTTTAGGGGGCAAAAGACAGTGACCTTATTATTTAAGAACATGCAAATTGCTGCACTTTGATTACAGACCTTATTTTTTAGTCTTCTTCATCTGGTGACGCCATGGTTACTATTGGAACTGAGTGAACCAACCAGGATACTCATCTCACCCTCCATCTAGAAGATATTTCCTTAAAGAAATAAGCTTCCAATCTTAAACAAAGAACTCAAGTCCTAACCCGGCTCCCTACCTGGGTAGCAATGTCCCTTTGCTTGAGCACTAACCCCAACTGGATTAGCAGCTTAGCACCCCATGATCTGGGTATTTGGGGTAGCATGCTGATCGATGATACAAGAAGCATGCACATGATCACCTCACAGAACAGCTAAAACCTATAAATGGTATGTCATCATCTATCAAATAAATGGTTTTGGTATATTACCTATATATGGACCTGCGGTTGGGTTTTATTCTAAATCCAATATCCTTTCCTATATGGGTTGGATTTTGATTTGAGAACATCTAGATTTGGCAGAGAAATAAACCTCACTGAGACTGTCCAAGTGGACTAGAGACACCTTGTAAAAGCCCACTATGGTACCACAAAAAGAAATAATAGCTTATTGGTTTTAACTTTCAACAAGGAAACAGATCTTCGATATCAGAAGGAGATGCCATGACTCAACAACCCATAATAGCTTACGTGCTTTAAAGACTGAAAAAATAAAACAATAGCAATCTAATTTATCAAATTATTGCATCAATTTTCTATGCTAGTGAGACATCCTACTAAATCTCAAGGAAACATTCTGAAAAAGATGCCATACTTAACAGGTTTCTATGTTCAAAAAGATCTTAAACTGTAGAAACCAGGAATCTCCACAAGTCATTCTCAGCAACAAGCAAGAGAGAGGGTTCTGTTCATTTATTCATAGGTGTATCGTTCGTTATTACATAACACTGGTTCACTTTCTTACTCCTTTAGATGACCAAAATCTCATTTTTGTGTACACAGACTGGACTTAATTCATGCTTGCTCTTCTTTATGTTGGCATTCAGCCTCTTTAGATCAGAAGGGTAATTTATAACTGAAGAAATTAAGTCAACCACAATTAATCAGGAAAAGCAGCTCAGACTCATACTACAATGAATTTTGTCTCGTAAATATCTTTTACATTATATTAACAAAAAGAAGAAAAGTCAATATCTAATACTGGAGGGAGCCTCGCAATTCCTAAGAGTTGGTATTTTTCACTTCTCCTCTGAATCAAATTAACTAACCTGTTCTGGATGAAACGTAGATCAGTTGATATTTTGATTGCCAATGAGTGAACCCTCTTTTTCATTAAGTGAGGCGTGGACAACCCTTGCCGCTGCTATGGCAGAATCTGCCCTCTTGATAACTTGCTCAAGATCTCCAACCTTCTCTGACAACAATGTGACATTTGAGTTGGTTGTCTTAACCAACTTGTTTGCAGTTTCCAGAGCACCGCATAGCTGCAATATTTAAAAAGATAATCAGTGTCTATACAATATATTCAAAGTCTCGGTGCTTGTGATTTTTTTTACCCTACAAACCACTGTATAATTTTACTAAATACCCTTCACAAATGACAAATGATAGAAACCATTAATAGTTTTTGAAACTTATCCACTTTATACATCACTTTAATATGTATCAAATGGAAACTGAGAATCATAACTATAAAGCAATCAATCAGTGTTAAGGTAATCCTACAAAACTTAAGCAAAATTTGCTCACAACCAAGTAACCTACAAGACACAATAGTGAAAACTTCAATAGAAAAGATATGTAGCTGCCATCCAACAAGTCCTTGGAAATACTTGGATCAAGTAAACAGCCTTTCAGAAACAGATTTGAGGACAAACATTCAGACGCAAAGATGCATGTGCAACAATGTGAGTGGTGTACACAAATCATCCATACAGGATCAATCTATAAATATGACATTCATATCCTCAAAAGATAATTCATCACCTTCAGAGTAAGAGCTGCCCATGAGTGGTCTGTACCGGCAAGCGCCTCATTCAGCTGCTCATAGTTCTCCTAGAACAAAGTAAGAGAATGTGAGCCAATTTTGCGCAAAGAACAAACCTTTTATCTTTCAGAGCAGCAGTTAGCAAAATCTATACAATGCAACACACTTTACATGATGAAACCCCAAGTTTCTGGGGAGTTCAAAGGTCCTCCAATTCCCATATAAACAATTCTGCAACCCAAGCCCAAATTACTAGTCTTTTTGCTAATGGGTATTCAAATTTCCAAACACAGAAGCAGAACATCCGCTAAATTGTTAACAGGAATCACAGAACAAGAATCAAATGGCAATGAGATTGTGTAACAAGGAAAACCTGGAACAAGTTGGTAAGGTCCGGGTTTTGACTAGTAGAGGTGGAAATAGAAGCAGAAGCCGAGGGCTCAAGGTGTTGCGGTGGAGGTGAAGCGTCTGATTCTCCCACATCGCTCAGCAGATCGCCTATGCATAGAAGCGGTCCTCCCACACCTTTCATCATCTGTGACACTTTTGCTCTGTAAACCCCTCTTTATATAATCTGGGCTGCTTCTGGGCTTTTTAGTGAATGACCCGACCCGACCCGGGAAATGAAATTAAGAAGAAGAAGAAGAAGAAGAGGGGTCTCTAGGGCTTCAGGGCACGAAATCAAGTTTTCTTTGAGTGAGGAGCTGAAGGCTTGGTCTTCTCGGCGATCAGGTGAGCTTCGTTTTCCGACCAATGAGCTTTCTTAGGGTTTTGTTGATTCGGTTTGGTCTAGTCTATCTCAATTTTGAAAAATCTCCCAAAATCAAAGTTGGTGTAATTGTAATGGATTTCTGGGGAAACAGGGTTGAAGTGGATTGCTACTACTGAGCACAGTTGGAGCTTAAATTAGAGGAATGGGGGGCCAAGAGGTTAAGCAGCTTGAGGATTGCACAGTTGCCAAGTCAGTTTCAATTTTTCTTGCTGTGATTGTGTTTCACCTTTGTGCCTATTATTATTATTGTTGATGATGGTGTTCAATTTCTTAATATCGGGAAGCAAAATTTCGGTTCGTTTATCGTTTGCATTTGGAGCTTGGCCATTTTAGAACAGTAGTTACAGCACTGATTGTGAATTGCTTGCTATTCCTAGTGTACCATTAGGAATGCATTGGAAGCTTATGAGTCACTTATGCCATTTTCTGCTTCTTAGAAAATAAGATTGAATGAGAGAAGGGTGTGCCCAAAATGAGTCTTAGTTGTAGATTCAGACACTCTATAACCTCTGCATAACTGTTCCACAGATTAGTCATTATAATGCTATACATTTTGGTGGTCAGTTGTCGAAAAGAGTATCATACACACACACACACACATATTGATGTTGAAAAAGTTAACAAACTTTTCTGGACCTCGGAGATCACTGATGTTCATTGGTTTGTAGACTTTTGTTATGAACCAGGATACATGGCGTATCGAAATATTTATAGCTGGGAAGATTTAGACCAATCTACTCAAACTTGTATAAGTATTCTGTAACTGTTTAGGCAATTGCTCGCATCAAATCCAGAGTCTTTGGATTCTATGTCCATAGCTAATCTGCTTTGTTTGGTTACACCTTTTTATTATCTTATGGAGATTGATGCTTCTGATCATCTCACTGATCCATGATTTTTCGTGAAAGTTGAAATTGATTTGACATTTCATTAGCCGTTATCTACGATTATAACTATAAATAATGAATTAGCTTTATGGATTATAATACATTCTGAAGTGTATTTGGCTAAATCAGTACACCAACTAGCTTCAACACAGCAAGTCAAGTTCATTGTACAAGACACATTAGCTATGATTCTCTTTCTGGGATCATATATAGAATCTTACAATCTTTCCCTTTTTTTAGCTTATCCTGCTTCACTCTTACCTGTATAAGTCTTATTGAACATGATTCATCTGCAGTGCGTTGGGCACTTGGGTATTCTCAGTAGCAGGGGCTTTGCTAGCAATTCCGGTGGGGATAAAAAGGAAATCTTTAGGGCCACTTGTCTTCTTTGGCACAACCGGTACCATGCTTGACATCATTATGGGTATCACTCAGTGTGAAAGAGAACATGCAGAACGCCAAGCCAAGCTTTCAGAAGCCCAAAATTCTGCAACCAATGCTTCTTTTTCTGAGACTGGAACCGAGTTGTCTTCTTTGTCTGAGACCGGAGCCGAGTATTCTTCTTTTTCCGAAACTGGATCCGAGTCTTCAACTTGACAATATGCAACAAGTTTAGACTGCTCTCAGATTTTACTGTAAAAGCTGAATACTTTTTTCTGAATGACCTGTGGTTTGAATTCTGCCTTCACTCTGCATGAGTTAATAATCACACTAAAGTAACTTCATTTGATCTTTCTTGCTTGTAATTTCCTAGAGTTCATTCCAAGCACAGATTTATGTTGCCTTTGTCTTCGACTTTTACCTTTCCTGATGACCAAGTTGTTGGCCCAGGTTGTTTTCCAATTTCGTTCAACTTTTGAAAAAAAATCTCAGACTACCATTGTCAACGGCCAAATTGTCGCCCTGAGTTGTGCTTCAATTTAATTTCATAAAATCTCAGACTCTCTCTGCCAACGAACAGTCATCGGTACATGTTTTTCAAAATTGTAAGTAACATCTCATATATATCTGTCGAAATACAAGTCGTCAGTAATGGTTGTCTTCCAAATTAATTTAAGCAACATCTCATTTATAAGTTGTTGGCCAACGTTGTTCCAGTGTACATGTATCTCAAGGATGCATTGTACAGTGACTTAAGATGTAGAATTGTAGAGGTTGAAGGAATCCATTGTACAGGCACCAAGGGAAAGAAGCATCCGTATGTGCATGTCATATTTGATGTGTGAACAGCTGAGACATATGAAGTACTTGTTGTCGTCTTTGCTGTGAAGGAGGAATGGGTGCGTTATTTCCTGCTAATAATAATATCTTCATCATTAACACATCTATCTTCAAGTTTAAAGAAACAAGTGCATGAAATAAATTCATGTAAATATTGTCCTTATTAGTGATTGAAAGGAAACATTAATAAATAAACCAATTATGTTTCCTTACATTACATTATTATTGTGTTTTCATGGATGGCTCGCAGTACACCAATTGCAATTTGCATATTTTTACTCTTGAGAATCAAATTTTTTAACCTATATGCACATCAAAGTTGTACCTGTGGGATACAACTGATTCCATGGTAACAAGTTGACATCAGTGCCTTGTTCGATTTCAAGATATTCTTGTTGTACTTGCGCTACTACTGATCTCCTATTGTTATTTTCACCCTCAAAACCATTTGCTAGATTGATCATATCATCATCGAGATTCGTGTTTTGGCTATCAAAGGGTAACATCGGTGCTGCTACAGCAACTGGCTGGGGCGCTGAATCACTGCTACATGCACAAAAATGTATCAAATTAGACAAATAAATTATTATAAAAGAACATAGATTGATATCCTATTACGTATCATCCATCAATCACCTGAGGGGAAGAAAGCCATTTGCACTCAAGAAATTTAAGATCTCAACTTGAGGGTCCAGATAAGTGGGTTGAGTAGTACTACTTCCTGCTGCAATCACAAGTTCATCTGCATTTGGAGGAAGATGAATCTATATACAAACACAACAAAACATATCAAACTATATTAATTTTGGAGCTAGTCACTTTGTTCTTAATTATTAGAAGTTTACGTTAATGACCTGTGGTTGTACTGCTATAGCAGAGGAAGAATTACACACTCCTAGAACTTGCTGTTTAACATAAGTCTATAAAGATCAGATTTGGTTGCATCGAAGAGGTTTAATATACACATAATACATTGATTAAATATACCTTGCGCATGTATAGACGATTAAGAGTTTTCTCGAGGATGTGCTCCCGTAACTCAATATCGGCCAGTGTTGTGATCTTAGAGAGATCACCTTCAAATATTCTAAACATAATTAATTAATAAATATACATAAATTATTCATCCATATTACAAATTTATAGAATTATAGTTTATTTATATTTAGATATATTAATAGGAAACAAACAACTTAATACACCTGAGTTGATTTTCCACTTCTTCCATTTGTGACTTACAGTATAGGATTTCTTGTTGAATCTCCTGTCATTGATATGCAGTGACAAACAATATACCAATATTAAAAATTTGATATTGAATCCAATAAACTAACTCATTCGATTAAAGAATCCAACCAATGAGAATCAACTTCAGGTGTGTTTGATATTGAATCCAATAAACTAACTCATTCGATTAAAGAATCCAACCAATGAGAATCAACTTCAGGTGTGTTTGATCTAAATGAAATGGCTTCTTTCATGAAGCACCTACCTGCACATGATCAAAATCTCCACTAACTGGGCTGCATTGACAGCATGTCATTAGAACAGTGACACCAAATAAAGAGTTAGTACTATAATGGGATAGTTGCCAGCAATTCAATACAATCATCAAATTAGTAAAATTATAATAGAAATACTAAAAAAATAAAGTCAAATACCTAATTGTTTGAAACGTTTGATTAGCTTCACTCTTCAGCTTATTAAGAATGCTGCAAAGAATCTAAACATTTCTTTTTATTATAATATAATCAAAAAACATATATGCAACCCTGAGTAATTGATGCTCACCTCTTCATTATGAAGACTTTGATATAATTAGATGGAAATGTGAATATGCATCACAAGATAAGAATTAAAATTAGTCACATATATGTATGTTATACTCGTTATTAAGACCATGATCAAATTATCGGCTTACCGTACTCGTTCATGTCTTGAATAATTGATATATCGTGCTAAAATGTCTTCAATACTTTAAAAATTAAGAAAAAAAAAATTAACGTCAGCTAATAGAAATGGTAAACTCTAATAAAATAACTAATAAATAGAAAGTAATTAAATAATATAATTTAGTATTGCACCTTTTATTGCCAGAGAATAGACTAAGTCTCCAAGACGGAGAAAACATGATGAGAGCTACATCAACATCACAGAGAACATACAGTTCATAAGCTTTCTTAATAAGTCCGTTTTTTCTCTTTGAGAAAGTGATCTGTCTGTTAGCGATATTCTCAATTCTCTTCATCTGAAGTTTTACTCTCCCCATTTTACTTCTTTTCAGGTTTCATTCACACTGTGTTTCTACCTTCTTTACAGATTTTCTTCCTAAGTGTGCTTTTGACCCTTTCAGATTATATTTCAGTAAACCTGTAAGTGTGAATGAAAATAATCAATTGTGATAGGGAAATCTAGAGAAAACTTATAAAACTTCCTCTTTCAATCATAACTCATAATATGCAGTCTGACTCGTATAAGTTATAAATGATAAAACTTCTAGAACATGAGTAAAACATGAAAAATATTAAGATAAAAATCAATTACAGATGACAATTGTATCAGTTGTGATAGAGAAATCTAGAGAAAACTTATAAAACTTCCTCTTTCAATCATAACTCAGAATAGGTAGTCTGATCCATATAAGTTATAAATAATCAAACCTCTAGAACGTATGAGTAAAACATGAAAAATATTAAGATAAAAAACAAGTACAGATGATAATTATATCAGACTATTTGTAGAGACTAAATCAATCTGTAATCGGTATGAGTAACGTAGAAACTAAATCTGCAATTGATATGAGTAACGCAAAAACTAAATCTGCAATTGATATGAGTAAAGCAGAAAAGATGAAGAACATGAGTGAAGCAAATACAAATGACTGTAATTGTCTATATCAGGCAATTTATAGACTATCAGAGATAAGTAGATAGATGACGATACATATTACCTGAGATTCAGACGATTAATACGAATATGAAATTTTTTTGATAAACTCAAAATTTACAGAGAACACAAGTAACTCTGCATGTTCAATCAGTTTAAAAATCAAAACCCATCATACGTAAAAAACTTAACTAACTCTTCCTGCTAAACCAGCTTGAAGACCAAACCTTCCAAAGATGACTTGCTTACGATGGGTAAGGGGGTGAATGATGAAGAGAAGTAGCTTCTATGCTAGTTAGGGCTTCAGTATGTGAAGGCCAAATAGTTTGGTATATGAAAACCAGATACAAAGGCATCTATGCCTCTGTTCTTATCCTTTTCCAAGAGACGAAAGAGGACATGTCCCAGATAACACACAGAGTGCCATTTATGGTTGCGGATTTTGCGTAAACGATGAGGAGTATATCTGCCACCAACACTAAGAAATGCTACGTGTCGCTTTGCTCTTGTTCGGTTCAAATCGTTCATGTCGTTTTATTGACTAATTCTCACACCATCGTCTTCGAAGCGGTTCATTTTTGTTGTTCCTGGCGGACCTACATGACTGTGACGCTGAAACCTTGTCGTCCCTGCTAGTGCTAGAGCTCATGGCTTTCTATATATCGACAGAGAGTAGGATTCGGCGATAATATCTCCGAAATACTCTAATATCTTCGATTTGTATAGGAAATCCCCGATATTTACCAATATTTCGTAGAATTTCAGCTACCTTTCGAGTCGGGTTGCACCGATATTAGCACTGATCTTGTTGAGTTTTATGTAAGTTGCGATCAAATCTGGATAGTGGTTTGGTGATGTGAGGTTTCTGCTTCGTTGATGTTCTGGGTTGGGACATTGGGTCGCAGCTTTTCCAATCCTGTGGGTTTTCTAATTTAATGTTAATAATTGCTGATAAATAAAGAAAGGAAATACAGATTTAAGGTTAAAAAACTAACTGATGAAACATGAATAAGCAGCGCTTTCCATAATTCGAGTTGTGTATGTGTTCAATAGTAGGTAGCTCCGAGGCAGAAGAAATTGCCTATATATGTTTGAATTTATAAATTGTGTTCTAAATTATTTTTTAAAAATATTTTTGAAATTTCTTCAATAAAAGATATACCTCCGGATATAATATGGTCATATCTATAAAAATTTATAAAATTTTCTCGATAAAAGATGTATATATCTATCGATATGATAAGAATATATCTCTGAAATTGTGTTTTAAAAAATATTCAAAATTTTCTCAATTATAAATAATAATTCATTTTCATTGAGATTTGAGGTGCCCAATCCGTAGATTTTGTGTATATAAGAATCTTTCTATTGAGGTAAAAGCCTTAATAAATTATAGTGGATAAGATAAGGTGATCTTATCTAAGCGTTAGAGTTTCAACCCACCTCATATTTTGGCCTTCATTTAAACCAATAGATAAGATTATTGAAATATAGTTTCACGTCTTAAAATCATTTGCTAGAGATAAAACATATCTTCTAAAATTAATTATTGACTTCCGAAATCATTTGCAAGCAGGTTTTTTCCTTAACGAGTCGTGTCGGTTTATGGATTTTATTTAGCTTTAAGGAAACGTGAGAGATCGAGTTTATTTGCTACTAACCTAACTCATATATTGGATACCCGAGAATGGGTAATTGGCCGGTTTTATAAAAACTTTATTTTCAAGTAAGCTGAGTCTATGGAAGTCATCATTGATGTCATGTATCGATAGTGGGTAGGGATTCTAAGTTTGTGTAATAAAGTTTATGATTTCTAACTTCTGGTATATAAATTCATAGTGGTCCTTATTTCATGTACTGTTTGCAAAATTTTCCCTCATGAGAATTACATCTAGTATGGAAACTAGTATAGTTATGATGACCAAATCTTCTCTTCAATTGTGGAGACTTTAAAACATGCAATTGTAGGAAAATGTCATCAATCAAAACATAAAACCAATAGAATATGAAGTTGTACGTGTATGTCTTAATTCGTTAATGGTCGGGCAATTGAATAATGATCTACTACTATTAGTGGTGGTATCTTTCATTCTGGAAATAGAGATATGCAGTGATGGAGTAATGATGATTTTCAATTAATAGCCGGATCCATCTCTACTGGGTTTCATATGAATTCTTGGAAATTTGGATTTAATAGTTGGGTTATTGTATACACTAGGGCCTCGTTTGGTTCACGGAATGGATTTCTTAGGAAAGTTGTCCTTTGTATTGAGTATTTCCATTGGGAAAGGAAATTAAGATTCCTATTAATATGTTTGGTACACCAAGGAATGGAATCAATAATTAATAGTATAATTGAAGAAAATTGGTATTTATTTTTTTATAGAATTATTTTTGCCATACAAATAAGGGAAAAATTTGGTAAGTGGACCTGAACTATGGACCACTACGAATTTCAGTACATAAATTTCCAAAACATAAACTTTGGTACATGAGGTTTAAAAACTGACCAGTTAGCATACACGACGTCAATGACGCCGTTAGTTTAGTGCCAAATGGCCGTATTTAAAGGGGTAAAATGGTCTGTACAGCCTTTTCCCTCCAACCTACAACCTACACTCGCATATATTTTTCCCGCCATAATTTTGATAAAGTCTGCAACTAATTAACCATACTCTTGTTTAAAAATGGACTATTAGTAGTGGTGAAAATGAAAAAAAAAATGGCAATGATAGGAATGAAATTACTTAGTTAATGGTTCAACTGTGCATGACATAGAAATTCCAAATAATGGAAAGCAATTGTTCATACTGCCCCCTACTACAGATTTTCCAAAAACTGCCTGTTACACAAAAGCTTATGGCATTTGTCCTATAACAAAAGAAAACAAATGCCACATTAACAGGTGGTGTTTCTTGCCATAACTACCAAGCTTGGTTCCTAAAACACAGAATTCAGGGTTTCCACAAAGCCCTCTGCAGTTTCGGTTTTTGAGGTTGAACAGATGCAGCAGCAAGTCTGGGTGACTTTCTTGGCTTAATTCTCCTTGCAGGCAACTTGTACCTCTTCCTTGACCCTCCAGCACTTGCTGATGATGTCTCATTCACTGGTTCAGCCTAGAAAATGATGAAATAGATAGTTGAATAGCAATGGTTCGTTCAATCAGCCAAAATATCAACCAAATTAACACATAAACAACATTTGAACCAATTAACCACGATATCAAAACAACTTATGCAGCAAATCTAAATAAAGAGACATGCTTTAAATTCTTAATCCAGAACAGAAAATCCCATAAAGGACAAAGCACTAGTTCACAACAAACTCAAAAAAAATCATAGCAAATTAGACATGGTTCCTAATCCAAAAAAAAAACCCAATGTACTATAACATCAAAACCGTTGCGGCGGCGAAAAACCGGCAACCGGCCACCATTTCCTAGTACCTCCTGGGGCCGTACCCGATCGGCGCAGTCTGGAGATCAGAGGGATCCACCTTCTTGACTCCGGGAATATCCGCCATGCCGAGAGCAGTGAGCATGTCGAGGGTCACCTTGTCGACGGCGATCTCGTCGGTCTTCATGGCGAACTCGTCGGGGACAAAGTCCATGCGGCGCTCGCGCTCCTCCTCCTGGAGCTTGAGGGAGATGACGCGGACGGGGCCCTTCTGGATGCGCTTCATGAGATGGGTCGAGAATCAGGCGATCTTGTTGCGGAGGCGCTTCGACGGGACTTTTGCAGATCCTCCAGGACCTTCTTGTTGGTGTGGAAGTCGATGGTCATGCGCGAGTAGTACCGCTCGATCACCTGCCAGGAGGACTTCTTCACGGTCTTGGTGCGGACTCGTCCCATGGCGGAGGAGCTGCGGTGGAGCTCTGTGTGTGTGTGCGTGAGGTAGGGTTTGAGAGGAGAGGGACGGCTGTGTGTGTGGCTGTCAAAGGGATAAAAGAGAGAGAGGGATAAGGGTTTTCAAACTAAAAAACCAATTTTGCCCTTCATTATGTGCGTAATGGCATGACGTCTGACGGAGTCATTGACGGCGTGTACGTATATTGGGTCGGGCTTCATATTTGATGTACCAAAGTTTATGTTTCAGAAATTTATGTACTGAAATTCGTAGTGGGCCTTACTTCGGGTACTATTCATGATTTTTTCCCTACAAATAATATAATAAATGTTAGAAAAGTGTAATAAATGCTAAGAAATGAGAATGAAAGGATTCATTGTCCTTCCTATTTTCCCTTTCAAGAAAAACCATTTTTCTGACGTTGCACTTACCAAACACAGGAAAGTAAGCACTTTCACTTTCCCGAGCTTAAAATCCTTGAAACAAACGAGGCCTTGATACTTTACCCACTTACATTAAAACTTTATCTTTTTATGATGCTGATTTGTCTTGCAATGTCATTCAGTAATCGAGAAAGATGAGTTCAAGTCACAGCAAGTCTTGGATGACGTGTAAGTAATTTATACAGTAATCTGATTGAGATGATGTTTTCAATTGTCTATGGTCATAGAATTATTCCCATTATTGTATAGCAATTTAAATGGGTGAATTTGGCTAAATGAAGAGCTAATGTGGAGTATAGGGTATTGTATGAGTCATGGAGATTATAATGTAAAGTCATTGGCACCAATTGGTGAGGTGTTTCTGTTATTACTGACTTTTGATCATTTTGAAACCTATGAGAAAATAGGGTGAGCGAACTATGATTTGTGTGTTAATTAGAAATGTATTTTCAAGATTGAAAAATAGAAATTGCTTGACTAAATTTTAATTTTCGTTCTACGTTCAATTTGAGCTATATTTCTCATTGAGAATGATGTTGTTTTGGTGTGGTTTGATCTGATTCAGGACATTATCGTGAGGTGTAGGTAGGCCATGGAAATCTCTACTGCAATTTTCAAACAATGAGGAATATTAAAGGGGTTATTATCAGTTATTGTGAAGAATAAGGATTATGTGGTAGAAGTAGAACATTTGTTTCTTTGTTATTAAATAAGCGGTGGTCCTTCTCAGTTCTATTTAATTTTTAATTTATTCTGTTAAAGGCACGACACGGCCGGAAGCAATTGTGAGTGGCAACTGGCAAGTGGTGAATATATAATAAGATAGTATTAGTCACGTTGTTTGTAAAAATCTGGAACTATCCTGATTTATTCATGCAAAGCGGAACCCATTACTTCTGCAAATGTGATAGATATATCGATCAATGCCCAGGGCAGTACAGCGGACAAGATCTTAATCGGGGCGAGAAGGGGACCAAAAGCCACCGATTTTGGTAGGAGCAGCTAACAACCACCATGCATACAAAAACAAAGATACAACCACCACGCGAGTGGAACGACGGTTATTAGAGGCAGCTAACACGGTCGGACTTTCCTCCTCGAATCTTCCCTCTATATATATATATATATATATATATATATATATATCCCGGAGTCTCTACACAGTCGATCATTCTCCAAGGCATGGG
Organism: Rosa lucieae; assembly: GCA_024704745.1. Classification (NCBI taxonomy): domain Eukaryota; kingdom Viridiplantae; phylum Streptophyta; class Magnoliopsida; order Rosales; family Rosaceae; genus Rosa; species Rosa lucieae. Next base: position 55,803,009 of record CM045497.1, on the reverse strand, counting down.
GTTGGGATCAGAGTTTTGTGTGACGGGCGCCTCCGGTTTCGTCCGCTCATGACTCGTCATGAGACTTCTAGAGCGCGGCTACACTGTCCGAGCCACCGTGCGAGACCCTGGTCCGTCAATATATATGGATATGTTAGTTTGATGGATATATATATCATATAATGAAATAATGTTTCTAACTGTAACAGCGAACATGAAGAAGGTGAAGCATCTTCTGGACTTTCCGAAGGCAGCTGTGAACCTGACGCTGTGGAAGGCGGACCTGGATGTGGAGGGAAGCTTTGATGAAGCCATTAAGGGCCACGCCGTAGTGTTCCATGTGGCCAGGTCTATTTCGAGTCTGATGACTCAAAATTCATTGGCGTGGCCACATGAAACACTCCGGTCGGACTCGAAATAGGCGTGGCGACATGGAACACTACGACGTGGCCCTTACTAGGTACTAGCTAGTCGATTCTCAACTGACTAGGGACCTCAAATCTCAATGAAACCGAAAGTTGAAGAACGAAGCACTAGTATCTATGACAGGCAAAATTTCAGAATTTATTTTAGAAGACAATTTCATAGAGATATCCTTGTTATAACCTTGTACTCTGCATTGCTTAATCTAAGTAATCAAGTTTTATGGGATAAAGTTATTTTAGCGTCTTCAGAATTCAGATCAGACATGGATGTTTAGGACACTTATGTCTCACCCACCGTTTGATTCAATAGCAAGAGAAGACAATCCCTTGGTGTTAAATTAACTTTTAAATATGCTCTGGAGATCGCTTAGTTCTTAAGCATGGCATCTGCACAGAAACCATTTCAAACCTCCCATTCTCCCGATCCAAACTGGCATTTACATTGACTACAAATTTCAAAAGGCTGTTCGTTCTTTGCTGCAGCATAGTTTTCAGAAGAATTAACCAAATCCTATAGAAGTCCATGTTCCTCTGGAAACCAAGTTTTCCCTCCCATTCTAAGCTCCTTTTGTCTACAGCTGATGAGCAAGAACCCAGAACTCCTCCCTCAGCAGCTTTAGGTTGTGAAGTTGGTTTTGCACTTGCACCAGTTTCTGTGTCAGTGTCTTTGAAATTAACTTCTCCGTCATGTAGTTTTTCCTTATAGCACGAATAGACTCTTTCAGCTTTGATGTTCCCAAACAAAAGCTCTGCGGCTTTGTTTTTGACCAGGAGTGGTGCATAATCCGAATCATCCCATACATATAACTGCAGTTGGATCATGAGATACAGAATTGTTCAACGTGTATAAAAGAACATGTTGGAAAGCAATTAGAACTATGGACAAAGATGTAGGAATTAACATGGTTTCATGTATGTGGCATCAACTGATCCATTGTAGAAGCACAAAACGCTGTTCAATTACAAAAAGGGTAAACTCAAAAAATAAAATCAGTGGGGGGAAACAAAACCCTACCATGAAAGGCCTGTATATGAGGCTTATAACATGAAGGCGGTTCGAGCTTTCCAAACAGTAAAGGGCAGCTGCATTTTGCTTAGACGTGTTTTCACTGCAATAAAAGAACACCAAAGCATTCAACATTCACATTCAGTAATCAAAAGTCGTGGTAGCAAAACATAAGCTGTATCCAATGCTCCGATCCATACCTGTTGGCCTCCAAGGGGGAACCGCATATCCGGCAACCTGTACAAATAAGATGTCTTACCAAACCAGGATCTCCTTTTTTACACAGTCTCCTACTTACAAACATGTCTTCCTTGTCACACCAAGACTCACATTCAGCTTGTGGCATAAAAATTTCAGCAACAGATGCATCAAACACTGCCTTGCAAGAATTAGTTAGATGTGATAACCGCGAAACTGAGCAACAATCCTCAGGTTTTTTACTCTCTTCTGGCAGCTTCCAGTTCCTCGGGAATTGCCTCTGCTGCAGCTGAGAGCCGCGGAACTGACGAGTGTTGCTCTTCTTCACCCATTCTACTACCTTTCTTAGCTTCTCCTTGGTAGCTATCCCAACTCGACACCCCTCTATCAGCTCATCCACACCTAAACATTGCAAAACACAAAGTTTAGGAAAATCTCAAATGTTATGGCCAATTTTTCAAGGTCTTAGTAAATTTTACTTACCTTTAGTTAAAATGGATTCATAAGGATGAAGTAGACGGTGTAAAGACGACTGTGTCACGGTTTTAGCTTCAACAACATCACGATATTTTACTATCTTCACATCTGAATCAATTAACCAAAAATAAATTAATAAATTTGACTGAAAATTGAGAATTACAGTAGTAAACTAAATTTTGCAGCGTGCTCACTTTGTAACAAAACGACGTCGCCGTAGACGGCCATGGATCCCATTTGCTTTTGCCATAGGGATACGGAGAAAAACGGCCTCGTTTCGTCACCGACCTGGATGTCGGTCCGGATTACTTCTCCGCCGTTGGATAATTTATACTTTGGAAACACGAAATCCCCCATTTTCAGCATTAATTGAAAACGGAGAAGAGAAAAACGACACGGCGGAAAGAGAGGCATATTGTATACCTGAAGAGGAGTGATTCGGTGGATGAAGACGACCAGCTGAACGAAGTCGCCGATGTGAAGCGCCGCCTTCGACAGATCGATTAGCGGTCCGTACCATCCGATCGCTGACGTCATCCTCTACTTTGCCGCTAAACCTGCGCCGCCATACTTCATCTTAACTCTCTATTCCAATAATAATAATTCTACAATTCTGCAGGAAAAGGAGAGTTACTTTGCACTGAAATTCCTCTTATGCCCTCGGCTCTAACTCGCGGGAAGAACAAAATATGTCTAATTTATCCAGCAATCTTTCTTATTTAAGTTCCATAATTTTGCTATTGGTGAAAGTACAAATTTTACTTGTTTAAGATGTGATCCAAGTAACAGACCTCAAATTGCATGTGGTACTGTATAGAATCCCTACAGAAATCATTCATGAAACAGACATACAAGTAAATCACGACGTGTAATTCCCCGGAAGTTTCATTTCATATTTTATCAGAAGAGAGATAATATCCTGTTATTCAACCGGGGTATACCTAGCCAGTCACTCATTCAGTCACTTATGACTGACTAACACATACCTAATACCTGAAACAAATATACCAAATCACGACCACCAATCCTGGCCACCCAAAGCCAAAAACATTATTGGGCTGCAATCCAGGAATAACACAAGAAAATTACATCACAAAATATTGGCTAAGAAACCTGGCGTTAGCGCCGGACATGGGCGCATCTTGACCAAGCTCAACACAGATGGAATGGAAACCAGCCAATAAAAAGAGGGGCCTATTCCAGCATCAAATGCAGCACTGTCAAAAACGGCTGCTATAAGCCAATGCCACAACCACCCCCACCCTTATCTACACCTCTCCAACCAAAACGATTCAGTATCAAGCAAACCCATTGAGCATCAGCAGATCTGAAAATAAATGACGTTTTATTATTTTTTTTCTTTTCTTCTAAAACTCTATTTTCCGACTATACACTAATTTTGTATCTACAACAGAACTAGTCCATTGCCCTAAGAAAGCCCTGTCCACAACTTTCATCCAACTGCAGCAAGCATATCAACCCCATTCAAAACGCCACCTCGACAGCTCCCATAAAGCATTCAATTTCATGAGTACCATTCTGAAACAGGCAACCAACTCAAAGCCACAATCTAGCAGAGGTATGAACTCATGTACAGCCTTGCCCCAATATCAATAGGTCCATCATCCCCACCAACTGCATGAAGTACTACAGGAATTGTTGAAAGAAGACGCACTGTAAGAGGAAAAACCATGGGCTCAACTTCACTATTCAAAGAGCAACCATTGGAGCTGGGCTCATTTGAACTCTTTCCAGCTGGACTAGGTTCAGCTTGGAGGTCATAAGGACTAACAATCAATGCCGCATCTTCAAGCGCCCTCCATTTACCCGGACTGCCTCTCCTGAATGTGCGCCTATCAGTACCTAAAGAAAGTACCAATGTGGATGTAGCATCTAGCCACTCTACCATCAAGCCTTCAACTTCATCATAATTAATTCGACGTTCAACCTAAAAGAATATAGGAGTAGAAGTTAGTTGCATGGGCAATTTTCAAAACAACAGTCATTATATAAAAGAATAATAACAAAAACTTAAAAAAAAAAAAAAAACCTAGAGCAGAAAGATACTTACAGCAAGCTTTTGGATATAAATGGACATGAATCTAGGTCCCAGACCCATTACTCTTGCTTCTGAGAGTAAAATCTGCAACCAGAAAAAAATAATATATATATATTAAAAATTAAGCAGATGACCAAATACTGAACATCAGAAGTGCAAGGCAAATGAGAGCAGTACCAATACAATATACAATCAATAGAAAGATTAAAAGTAGCTGCTATGGTCTCTATTGTATCACGAAGACAACACCAAATTGATACAAGTTAAAGGCTCATATATTCATCTTAACACATAAATTTAAGAACCACAACTAGATTTGCTGGTGATGAAAATGAGAGGTAAAAACTAAATACTATTTACCAACTAGTCCTCCAGCTAAAAACATACTACAAAGAAGCCATGGATCTAATATTTCCTCTTCTTTTTTTGGCGGAGATGTTAAACGGGTTGAAACAACGTAATAAACTTGTAACTATATGGGGGGACTTCTAAAGAGGGAAAAAAAAAACTACCAATATTAGCAGCCGCCCATCAACGTATAAATAAATAAAATATAGCAATACCAACTCTAGCATCATATCAAGCCATGCATTGCAATATCATTAACCACCAACCATAAATCAAGGTACCAAGAAAGAAAAGGAAAACATAGTTAAATATCATACCTCCTTTTTCTTCAGCAGGGACCATATGTGGAGCTTATCACAAGCATCCTTGACATGTCTACTGGCCAGCTTTCTAACATTGCAATGAGCAGCAACATCAGTAAGCAACTCTGTATTGGGAACTCTATGCTTCATTGCTGCAGCTAATAATGCTTCCTGACTTTCCCTAGATTCGGCAGCATCCTTATCAAAATGAACACCAGTGAAACACCTCATCTTAAATTTGTCTCCCTTGTTCAAGTTATTCAACAATCTCTGATGTTCCAAATATAACTCCTCAGCCTCTATAGCAGCAGCTAGTGTGCGATGCACTACAATATCAGGATACCTCCGTAGTGGTGATGTGAAATGAGTATACAGAGGAACAGCCAATCCGTAGTGACCCCAATCATTTTCTTTGTGTTTCAATTCTCCACTACAAAAGTAAGTAGCCAGCTGCATAGGTTTTGTAGCATAATTCATGAGAATATTAAACAGAACAGAATCATCCTTGAGCTTTTCCCTAATTCTCTCCAGTGACTGATGGAAACGACCAGAAGAAGAAGTATCCAACTCTAAACCGTGCTTGGAACAAAATGCTTCAAATTCTTTAAGCTTGCGCATATTAGGCTCTGGGTGCCTCCGCAGTAGTGCACTGTTAGGGAAAGCTCTAGATATGACTTCAGCCGCTGTTCTGTTTGCTAACAGCATAAACTCCTCCACAAGAGAAGTTGATTCGTTCCTTTCGGAAAACAAACTATCATATGGATCTCCACATTCATCAAACAGAATAACAACTTTGGAGTTATCAAGCTGAAGGGCACCATCACTAAACCTCCTCTCCTTCAAAGTTTTGGAAACTTCATAGAGGTTCTTAACAGATCTAATTACATCCGACCATTCAAATTGGCCATGTATCTGAGGACAACCGTCTTTGAAAGTGTCAAAACTTTCAGAGTTAAATTTGCCATCAATAATATCCTGAGCATGCTCATAAGAAAGCTTGCAACACGATCTTATCACAGTCCGGCCAATCCATCGATCAACAACATCCCCAGCATTATTGAGGTCCAAGAAAATTGAAAACGAAAGTCTCTCTGCTCCTGGATTAAGTGAACCGATATTCTCTGAAAGCAAAGAGGGTAACATAGGAATTTTGCGATGTGTCATATACACACTTGTTGATCTAGATTGAGCTTCTTCATCTAAGGGTGTGTCGGGTAACACAAAATATGATGCATCAGTAATGTGGATACCAACTCTGGAAATACCGTTGGAAAAATTCTCAACAGAGAGAGCATCATCCAGATCGGTGGCAGTGGAAGGATCAATGGTGAATATGCACAAATTTTGAAGATCCTTTCTAGTTTGAAATTCCTCCCGAGGCACCTCCCATGGGAGACGAGGAAGACAAGAAAGTGATTCAGGGGAAAATTCAGATGAATTAATCGCATTTTCAAATAAGATTGCTTCAATGTGAGGCTGTACTTCAGTTCCATGTCCAAAAGCATGTAATATTAAGGCTTGTGGAGCAAGACTTTCTTCACCCCATTCATCAACTCGTGCAGAAAACAACTCCTTTTCAATTGTTTCATCACCATTCTCCAATCTTTTCTTGATTGCATCGGGCAGATTTCTCACAAGGACCACCATTTTTGGAAACCTTGGGTCAGTCGGTGTCATCTGGATGTACTCATGGTCAGAGTATGACAAACTTTTGTTCTTTTTCATGTCTTTTCTGCAAAATTCCCTGTAAGAAATCCACTTCTTAACGTTTAGAAAACCTACGACAGCATCTCGACGTTTAGACCTCTCAATGATAGCAACAACCCTTCCAGTTGGTCGTTTTGAAGGGAATGAACTGATGATGGCACACATCCTCTCGACTGGAGTTTTCACTACATTCTGCTCACTAGAAGAACCTGCTTGGGAAGAATCTGAAGCCAATTGGTACTTTCCAGCAGCATGATCACAACAAGATTGTCCGACTGGCTCTGAATGAGTAGAGTCACGCAAATACGTGCTTTCCTCAGAACATGATCCTCTCTCAGGAAGCAGATAACTTGTGCGGCTATCATACTCACAATCCTCATCTACCTTGACTTTACCTTTGCAGTTACAACCAACTGCAGTATCTTCTAGATTTAAGTTAAGATCCTCAACTGGTGCAGAACTCTTACAAGCGCCAGCAGATCCTTTCATCCTGGTCCATAATGGTAATGGATCCATCTTAATCACAACAATGTCTCCTTCAACCTACACATACAAAGTGAATACAGAGCAATTATGAAATCCATTCCAGCGAAAAAAGTATGGTGGAAAAAGAATACACATAAAGGTCACAACGGCTACATGTGTAACACTATGCGCAGAGAACTAGCAAGCGTGTCAAGTAGAATAAGCAATTGTACAGAAAGATTTCAATCCAAGTAATAATGCAGACTGTATTATACAGGCAACTATAACAAGTATGTGCTGAAAACTTAAAAGTAAATCCAGACTTACAGCTCTATTCTGCTCAGCTAGTCCACCAATGAGAACATCTGTAGGCACTCCATCAATTTTGCAATAGGCCTACCAGCACAGAACACAGTAAAAGTTATGAAGGAGCTTTGAGAAATCATAGGCCAAATGTATAAACATATAGGAACAGATCACAAACCTCAATTCTGTTGTGTGCGTTGACGCGAAACAGAGCTTTAAAAGCATCACCTTTCTGAAATCAGAAAACAAATGAGTCGAGCTAATTAGTTTCTTCAGCAACAGATTCATACAACTTTGAACAGGCTTGTACAAAATGAGTAAACAACACATAACATACATCGAGACTCCACAAACATACCTCTAGAGCGTCATTAACATCCTCCATGGGCCAGTGTGGAGGAAAATACTTTCTATGAGAATAGCCCTCAAAATGCCGAGGAGGGGAACCCTTGTTTGTAGGGATTCCAGGTGATGCTCCACAGGCAGCTGGTTCAGGACAAGATTTTGCAGACATTTTTCCACCAAAATCAGATGGGAGCAAACGTTGATTTTCGGGACTTTGCACATCAAGGGATTCAACAATGTGCATTGTTGGCAAAGAACTGAAAGCCAAGTTAGATGCTTTAGTCAATCCCTGCTCATATGGAGGATTCATGTCCAAGTGGCGTTGCTGCAAGGACGTGGTTACATGATTTGCCATTGTTCCATTTCCTAAGCACTCAGGTGACGCTTCACCATGCAAGTCATTAACTGAACTACATGATACTATTGAAACAGGAAAAAAAAAAAAACAAAGATATGTCAGTACCAATAAATAGAACAAACAGAGACACAGCAAACAAAGCATGAGTCAAATCATGCCGCTTCTTTACCCAAGCACAAGGAACACCATAAAGTAAATAAGAAAAGAAGACCCATAACAGCAATTCAGGAAATAAAAGAAATCACCATTCAGCTCCCTATGTGACTTTTTCGGCATAACAACGTCTTAAAACTGATACAACTAGTGATTAACTTGGAATGTTCAGGATAAATTCAGTCACCTACTATGGTTTAGATTACACAGTAGCCAAACAGCACATAATGTGTTACTAATACCAAATTACCAATACCCTGAATCACCTTTATGTCTAGATTAAGTAGTGGTCAAAGCTGTAGTAATGTAAAACCAGTAACCAAGCTCATACCAAAAAAGGTGCGATATCCCAAAACGCAAGGAAATACAAACCTGATGTGGAGGGGTTTTGCTTAGGTCGCCGATTGCGGGGGCGCCGCTTCTTCTTCTCCTTATCAACATCTTCAACCCTGTCAACGACGGCTTCTACAACCGCGGCTTTCATAACTTAGTACCAAAAAGAAAGAAAAATCCAATCTCCGAAACACAGCGAAGAGAAATCGAACAAAAAAGGATCGGAGAGATAATTAGGAAAGACAAAATAGAGAATTCAGATCTTCGGTGAAGGATCTGGAGTAGAATCGAAGCGTCTTCTTCCGATTGGTAAAAAATATACGGAAGAATCCGATCGGAAACTAAGGAAAGAATGAAACGGTAAAAAGAAAAAGAAAGAAAAAATTGGAAAAAACGGAGAGGGAGAAACAAGAAAAATAGTGGGGGAGAGGGAGTTAGGGTTTTATAAGAAAGTGAGAGGGGAGGGGATTTGGTGGTGAGGGAGGACAGAATGGGAAGAGGTGGGGAAGAGAGGGGAAAAGGACGTGGGGATTGGTCGGTGGGGTTAAGTAAGACGTGGGGCGCCGACTTTCGATTCCTTTGTCTTTCCCTTCTCTTTTCTTTCCCTATCGGCCTATACTAGACTATCTAGCCCCCCCTCTCTTCTTTTTTTCTTTGCTTTTGCTTTTCTTTTTCTTCACCTTTTCGCTCTCTTTTTTCTTATAAAATTGGTTTATTGCACTTGTTTGATGCAAATAGAGATGATGATGACTCATGATGGAGGAAATTATGACATTTGAAACATGTTTTTATTAAAAAAATGTATTGTGGATTTGTTATAATAATTTTTTAATATACATGTAACATACGGCGCATTTAAATTTAATGAAATTAGATGTCCATTTTTCCTTAAAATATGAGGGTGTGTCTTTGATTTTTTGTTTAGGGGTTTGAGAATTGAGCTAGCATTAAGTTCAGATACTCAAGCAATTTTACTAAAGTTATAATTGTGCCTATTTTGCATTCAGCCATGCGTGTGGAGGCTGAGGCAATGCGTGCTGGGCTACTTGTTGTCATAGATCAACAATGGAGCTAAGTTGAGTTCAAGGGTGATAGTGCTTCAATGCTGAATGCCTGGGCTAAAGATGACGAGGACTTGTCCGAGGTTGGTGTTATCCTAAATAATTGGAAATTTTATTTGCAAGCATTCGATTTTGTTTTACTTAGACATGTCTACTGTAAAGTAAATAATGTAGCACATAGGCTTGCACACCTTATTAATACATAATTTTTGAATGAATTTTGGATAGGTGATACTCCTTACATTATTCATGATGTGTTTACAAAGGATGGTTGTAGTTATTTATAAGGTCCAAGCTCTATATCCCTCTCGATGTACTAATTCAATATTAATAATAACACAGAGAGGAGACTCACCACTTCAACGGTTCAACCTAATGGGAGCCCTTACCCTTTTAAAAAATAATAATAATAATTGTGCCTATTGATATTGAGGCTGCATCTTATATGATTCGTATTGATGATGTTCATTTATTTTGCACTTGCTCTCATTTCTCAAATATGAAAGTTGAAACTTAGCATCAAGACCTCTCATGGCTAAAGTATATATTTTTTTTTTTTAACACATGACTAAAGTATTAATGGACAATCCTGTTATCCAAAAGTGAACGGACATTGAAGTTCTCTGATCCTTAATATATCAGAGATTAACTAAGAATTAAGGTTTACTCTGATGAAATACAAATGTGGGTCACACTAGCCCTAATTGTCTGATGTTAGACTCTTTATTTTGATCGTAGCAATATAAAATCGTAGCTCAAAGTCAAGCCAACGGCCAAAATCACTTTGTTGTGAGTCTCCAATAGTCACTAAATGTCAAATCACTAGATGCCCAATAACATTTCCACAAGAACAATTCTTAGGGGTGAACTAGCATATTCACCCTCCCTTATTGTCGATTAACATATTTTTAACTATTTATGTTGTATAACGTAATACAAAGATTAGCTCTGTAAAAAATCAATCAAATTGAATACCTCTTAGTTATTCATTTATATGAAATACATGGACGGTTCATCATAAAAGTAATAAGTGTTATTAGAACCATCCATTTGTTTGGTTCAATTAGATAATTAAATGATTTCCGATTCGATTGATTTTTTCACAGAGATGATCTGTTGGATTATAAATTTATTAAGTAAAAGTATGTTAATCAACAATAGAAGTGAATATGCTAGTTCACCCTGGGGGTGAACCTAAGAATTGTTCTTTCCACAAATGCCCCGATTCGCCAAAAGTATCCATACACAGAGTTGTAGTTAATTGTTGCAATCGTAATGACGTATGTTATAGAAGGGATTTGAAAATTTTAGCTAAATTCAAAGAATTTTTCTTTATGATTTACTATAGTTTGTTTAAATCTGATACTATGATAGATTCATTTTTGGACTTTCGGCTGATGAGTTGGTTACCACAGATTATAATGCAACAGATCAAGCACCAGCTTTTTATCTTTTACAGTGGAGATAGAGTTGGCATGCCATGATCTATAATACAAATTTGACCACATTGTGTCCTCCATTTATGCCCAGCTAGCTTCCATTGATGCTCCTTATCTTGAAGGAGTTGCAGTTCCACTTCTTTTCGAGTTAGTGTATATACATCAGATCATGCCGCAGATATTATGAGGCTCAGAGCTTGCTAATTTTTTCCACCAACCATGTAACTCGTTGAAAGAATAATGGCTTATTTGACATGATTAAGCATAAAGTGATAGAAATGTCATAGGAGAGAATATACTTTGCTTAATAGTGTCTGTTTATTTATCTGATTATTCTGATATCTTTATTTGTACTTTGATTTTGGATCACGCTTTATTTGTACTCATCCACATCCATTTTTTTGTTAAGAGAAAGAGAGACAAAGACAAAATTATTCTCTAATGGTCATTGCACGTGAATTTGTTGAGATAATTGCTAGGGCAGGCATTTACTATACATGAAGGTGTGTTATTTCATTTGATAAATGTGGCAAAACTGTGACACATTAAAACCATGACTATATACCCCTTTTCAAAAAAAAAAAAAAACCATGACTACATAGTGAGATGATGAACTTTTTTAGTCAAACTCGAAACCTTCTATTTAATAATTTATACAAGTCATTATACTATAATCTTGTAATACCCCAAAAATTCAAATTAAATTCCGTGAATTTTTAGAATTGATTTCACAGTAATAGGAGTGAGTACGAAGCTTAGAGAAGTTGTGGAATTAGTTCGAACGATTTTATTTTCGAAAACGAACGTTATTTAGGGGGTCTCAAAAAGTGACTTTTTATATGTATGGAATTTGGGAAAATTTCCTTCATAAAAGTTGTAGAACTCGTCGATACGATCTCAGTAATATGTCGAGCGCAATATTCGGAGTTCGTATGAATAAGTTATGAATTTTTGAAAATTGGAAATTTTCTATAAATAGGAAAATTTTCTGATTATTTCATTAAGGACGAAAAAATCTCATTTTTGCTGAACAGTCCCCCAGCTCTCACTGTTCTCTCTCTTCCTTCGACCCTCAGACTCGACGGGTCTTAGCCGACCCGACCCGGATTTTTCTTCCTCCTTCGGCCTCCTCCGGCCACTAACCGGCTCTCCCCGTGATCGCCGCTCCACGCCCAGCTCCCCCCTGGGTCGCCTTGCCCCGCCACTGTCTCCAGCCTTGGATCGAAGGAATCTCAGCCTCCGATCTATGACCCGGCCGGATTTCCAGTTTTCCGGCTTCACCTCGGCCGATCCTCTCTGTTTTGGATTGTCCTTCTCTCCTGATCATCCTCATATCCTCCTTGTATGACGATTTTGAGTATAGAGTGGTAGATCAAGGATTGAAGCAGACGGTTCTAAACGAATCTGATCAGATCGGACGCACGAGATTAATCCAACTTCAAAGCTCGATCTAGGACGATCTAGACCGAATCTCGCTTAGCTCCAGGTATGAAAGTTCATCAACCCTTCATTTTGAAGAAGTTTGTAGTTGATAACCTTTGCATCGGAGGTGGTTGACCGGTGTTGACCGCCCACTGACCACCGCTTGTGGCGGCTCGTCGGACCATATTTTGAGTTTATATTATCTGGACGATGATCTACGCATCCATACGAGCGTTTTGATATATCACAAGGTTATTTTAGAAAAGTTGATAAATAGTGGATTTACGTTTTGACGTTACTATTTAACATTTTTACGTTTTATCTTCGGTTTACGATCTGTTGATCGTATGACTGTCCCGATGACTTTGTGAGGTCACGGGCGAAGATCCGACCGTTGGATCTTCGTATAATTGTAAAACAGAAATTCGGAAGGCGATTCGTGAGAATCCGACCGTCGGAATTTCATATAAAATTATGGAGATATTAGTAGGGACAATTCAGGAAGATCGGACCGTTGGATCTTCGTGTTAATTTAGGAGGATGATCCTAAAGGTGATCTGTGAGGATCCGACCGTTGGATCATCATTTAATTTCAATCCGATCGTTGGATCATCGTTTAAATTCGATCTAACCGTTTGATCATCGTTTAAGTACGTTTATGAGTTGTTCGCTAAGTTAAGATCATTATTGGATTAGGTGATCAATGAATTGATTTGGCGGACGATTCGTGAAATTGTTGTTTGATCTGTTAAGAAGACGCAGCTGGATTAGAGGTGAGTAAACCTCACGTGGTTCATATTACAAACTGAATAAATTTAATTACTTTATTTTTTTCGCAATTGTGTGAAAATATTTGTGGAATAAATATTTGTTTTAAATCATATAGACTTGATCAACTACGGTCCATAGGTAAGTAAAATGATTTTATTATACAAATGAATTTCACAGTTTTTATGCTTGAACTATAGTTGGTATTAGTGGTCATCCTTGAGCGGATGATTACGTGTATATATATATATATATATTTACGTGGAATATATATATTGGTTGACGTGTGATTGGTGTGATGAAATGATTGAGAATGGATTGGATATTATCCAAACTGTCACACCCCGAATTCTGAATAAGTAATTCATATTCAAAGCATGAAACTCAAATACCCTGTTCATAATCTCAGAATTTTTTTTTTTTTTTTTTTAACCAACAACAACACCAAGGATCGAACCTTGGTCACCCATTGCTCTTTCAAAACCTTAGCCAACTCTGCTGCACACATCTTTCATAATTGGCATCTTCCTATGAGGAGCTTAGAGTATTAGCTCTATTGCCCAAGCACTAACAAAGTGGTAAAAGACTCATATGTTAAACAATGAAAAATGCATCATGCAACATACCACATAGAACAACACTTTACAAAAAGAAGTCACACGCAAAAGTCTACTATAGACAGCAAGCACAGCCTGTCACAACACACCAAGGGATTAGGTCCTCTAGTATCACACTTCGCCTTAGTAAGAAAAGTCTTAAGGTTGATAAGGCACCTCTATTCCTTACACCTTGCTAAAGTTACCATCCATTCGTCTCCTAAACCAATAGTCTTGAGAATTTTACCTCATAATCTCTCACACTCCTATCATATTGAGTTGTGAAATCAATTCTCTTTCCAACTACTCCTAAATCCTCAACATTTTTCACCATTTCAACCTAAGAATAGAATTAATCACATCAACCACTAGTGGAACAGGCAGCTCAACCTCTAATGCCTACACCTCATCCTCAACTGTCTCCATAGAAAGATCATGTTCCTACATAAGACTAGACCTCTACCTAAGGGTCTACCTCAATCCTTAGTTATGCTTCCCAATTTGTTCAACACTCAAACATAGCAATACGTGGTTAAAACTTGTACAACACTCAAACATAGCATAAGTCAATACAAGTACCTAATAACCAATATACTAACACACCGAGGGTATTTCATAACTCCTAATACGACCTAACGTCCTAGATGACTTCTAACACTCTTACATACCAATGACTTGATCACTACTGAAGAGCACACGATGGGGATCCGCTGCAGACGGGCTATCACTTGAAAAGTATTGATAAATCATTGAATATGCACCTTACGCTCTGATACCAAACTGTCACGCCCCGAATTTTGAATTAAAGATTCAAATTCGGAACATGAATAATAACAATACAAATAACGTTCTGAATTTTTTTCTCAGAAACAACCACACCTTACACCTCTTAATATTACATAAACCAAAACCTCAAGTTACTTATTACAGCACACTCTCACCAAATCAAATTGTAAAGCTCAAATGAGTATAATTCTCCTCACAAAAACAAATGCTGTAAATCCAATAGTAATACTCTAAACCGCACGATAATCTCCTGACCTGTGAGATTACTCGCTACACAATTTGAATAGTGTACCGGGAATTGCAACAACACAAAACCCGGTAAGCTTTTGACAGCCCGTATGGTAAACAAGAAAGAACTGTTGATTTATTAAATTACAATTCTTATAACTCAAGTAAACAATCAACACACTCACAAGGTAACTCCAAAAATCACAGAAACATAAGAGTAAGTATTTTTGGATACTCTCTTTTAAAACTCAACATTTGACAGACAGACTAGAACTCTGACTGACCACAACCAACAAATATTGCAACATTAATATGTGAAATAACATTAAAGCAATACATGCTTGATTCTCTTTTTACTAACACCTTCACATATTAATAATATATCACAGATAGATATTTAATCAAAATAATATAAGTACACTTCTCTTTTTAGTGAATTTTCGGATTAACTGGTAACTAATTATAAATCCACGTGCTAGGGTCCAATGTACTATACCCAAAGCACGGGTAAGCCAGATCAACTAGTAGCAAATCATAAATCCACGTACTAGGGTCCAAAATACTATACCCAAAGTACGGGTAAGCCGCAGCATACTAAAGACAATACCAAAGTATGTATACTCAAAGTAAGCAACCTTCCTAAAAGTATAATAGTGCACTATCTGAAGGGACTAGGGCCCACAGCTTAACGTCCACATAACACCAAAACACATTTACCAGTAATCCACTTAAGCACGGGGTAGTAGATAACACCCGGCTTCACAATCGTACTTCTCCTTGTTAATAATCAAATCCACAAAATACAATCTTTCTGAATTATAGATCGTACATATGTATATATACACCCACATAAAGAGACATATTATTTCAAGTCAAATCTTTACTTCTTAAAATAATTTCCACATATTCACAATTGGGCATATAAAATAGCTTTCACACCACATAATCAACATTTCACTATTCAACAATTAAATGGGAGATTAATAGCTTGAATAATATCCAATCCATTCTCAATCATTTCATCACACCAATCACACGTCAAACCAGAAATTATTCAAATTGGGCTCATCAGAAAAAAAAAGGCGCCCAATAGGTCCAAATTTTAGCCCAACCCTAATGGCCCATCACTCCCTATATTTGTAAACCCTAGTTACAAACTCCTTCATTTTGCCTATGCGCTTCTTCCTCCTCCCTCAGCCGCTCTAGCTCTCCCGTCTCCCCCAGCACCTTGTTTCTCCGATCCCTCTCAGCCATGGCAGCCGCCGTCGAATCAGCTCCCGTTTCCCAAGAGCAAATTCTGCCCCACAACGACGTCAAGCTCTTCAACCGCTGGAGCTTCGACGACGTTCAGGTCCGTATAAAACCCTTCACTCGTAACTCAGTCTCGATTGCCTTTGAATCTGTTTGATGAATGAAATGCTGAATCTGTTTTCAGGTGAGCGACATCTCCCTGCAAGATTACATCGGCGTTGCTCAGGCGAAGCACGCCACCTATGTGCCTCACACTGCTGGCAGGTACTCGGTGAAGCGGTTCAGGAAGGCTCAGTGCCCAATCGTCGAGAGGCTCACCAACTCTCTCATGATGCACGGAAGAAACAACGGCAAGAAGCTGATGGCTGTTCGGATTGTCAGGCACGCTATGGAGATCATCCATTTGCTCACTGACCTCAACCCTATTCAGGTCATCGTCGACGCGGTTGTTAACAGGTATTTATGGATTGCCAATGTGTTTAGGGTTTAGGGTTTGGGCTAATAGCATTTTTAGCATTGAAGGGATTGTGTGTTAATATGTGTGGATATTTTGCGGTGACAGTGGTCCTAGGGAAGATGCAACCCGAATTGGGTCTGCTGGGGTTGTGAGGCGTCAGGCTGTTGATATTTCACCGCTCAGACGTGTCAATCAGGCCATTTATCTACTGACTACCGGGGCTCGTGAGTCCGCTTTCAGGAATATCAAGACGATTGCAGAGTGCTTGGCTGATGAGCTGATCAATGCAGCTAAGGGGTCCTCTAACAGGTACTGATCATGGAGTGTCCTTTTTTTTTTTGTTTTTGACTGACTGGCATGCTTTAGTGTGATTGATTTGTTTTTGACTGACAGGCTTGCTTTATGTGATTGATTTGATTTGCTACGCGGTTTTTTTGCTCATGATGAGTGTGTTGTGTGCAGCTATGCTATTAAGAAGAAGGACGAGATTGAGAGAGTCGCCAAGGCCAATCGTTAAGGTGCTGCAGAGAACAATGGCGCAACAATGGGAGAGTTTTGCTTGCATTCTTTTCTTTATGCTTTATTTAGACTTGTCTATTGAGATTAGATAATTCATCCATTTAGATTGGATGCTTTAAATTAAATGGCTGAATGTTTTGGATGACTTGAATTTTGTTTATGTTGAGTTCATTTGAGCTGTGACAATGTTGAGTCCCTTTATAGGTTTCAATCTACTGTCTGTTTACCCAATTGCCTTTCTTCTATATGTTGTGTTTGTTTTATATTTATCGTTATTATTATGCCTCTGTTAGCACTATCTATCATTGCATTTGCTTTTGAAAAAGTAATCTGCTATGCTGGTTGCCTCTTTAGCCTGGGAGTGTTAATGCTGTAGCTCTTTATCACATTAAACTTGGCTCTTTGTCAGTTGATCAAACAAAGCTTTCAAGTCTTGCAGTTAAGCTTTATATTTGTTACACTAATAGAAGCATAGGGAAGCGTACTAGGGCGGTCAATTAGGGGCTATCAATGATTAGTTCCAGCAGCTCTAGTTAGAGTACCCTTCGTAAGGAAGTGATTACTTCCAACTTAATGACACCAAAATGCATGCAGGTCCATAATCCCCTATGCTTCCTTAAGTTGGTGTCATTAAGTTGAAGTAATTGTTT
This sequence comes from Rosa lucieae, assembly GCA_024704745.1. Lineage (NCBI taxonomy): Eukaryota > Viridiplantae > Streptophyta > Magnoliopsida > Rosales > Rosaceae > Rosa > Rosa lucieae. The sequence continues at coordinate 55,785,371 of CM045497.1, read as the reverse complement.
CCTTACTGATGGCCAAAAATTTAATAATTAGTTTCAGGAGCTCTAGTTAGAGTACCCTTTATAATCCAAATAAAGCTTGCTTTCAGCAAGAGCATTGCTGTGGCTGGTCTTTGCAGAAGCTCTTCAACAGGAATGATTTAGTAATTTGTATACAAAGTCTAGAGTCGAATGAACAAATTTATGATTGAGTTTTTGAATCCACTGAACTTCCAGCAATATAATTCCGTGGACCTTGGTTGAGGTATGGTGGTGAGAGTTGTTTTGTCTTTTCTCCACCATGGTGAAGAAAGGTCTGACTGAGGACTCTGGAGTCTATAATATTTCCAGGTAAGTATTTCCAAGTAAAGAGACAAAGGTTAAAACACTATTGCAGATGATGTTTTACACTTGATCTCTGAACTTAAGGTAAGTTCAATGTTGACAAGCTATCAACTGATGCAATTTTCTTTGTACATCTTTTCACACTTTCCTCTTTATTAGTAGCACAGGGGAAAACTGTGAATTTTTTGGAGTTTTGTGACATTGCTAAAACACAATTGCATCCTTTCAACAAAAAAAAAAAAAAAAAAACACAATTGCATATGATGTTTTACACTTGATCTCTGAACTTAAGGTAAGTTCAATGTTGACAAGCTTTTAGCTGATGCAATTTTCTTTGTATTTATATCCAAAACTGTGCTAAATGTGGTTTGAGTACTGTATGTGTATCTCTTTGTGCTGGAAATATACAAGCAGAGGCAAGGGTTTTTTTGGGGCATGGTTGGGCTTATATCTAGCCCAGTTTCTTAGCTGTGTTGCTTCACAGCTTTGTCCCACATTTTTCATTCTTTGGTTTTTCCCTATTTCAGAAACACATGAATTGTGACATTTTACTTAAAATGTCAATGACCATACAAGTCTTCCCTCCTGACAAAACTGTGATCAATTTCTAAACTCCGCAGAAATGTTGGTATCTGTTGTGCTTTGTATTGGTTGAACCATGTGTGAAAATGACAATAAAACATGTAACACATGAGAATGCTAATATAATACTTGCTCAAGTGTATTCAAAAATATATTCCTAGCTTAAGTGACCTTTTCATTTGACAATTTGGCAAGCAATTGGCCAAGTGACTTTGACATCACCATGCTGTGATGAAAGTCGTAAACCAGTTATTTAACTTTTTAATGTTTGTATTATTTCCCTTTGTTACGTTACATATTTGACAGCTTGACGTTTGAAACTTTTATCATTTATATACATTCCCACTCGTCTTATCAGGCCCAGAGTATGACATTTTTGAAAATGTCTCTAAACTTCATTGTTGATGTGCAAATGTCACATTGACCGTACGTATAGCTTTTACCCCTTCAACTCATCGTCTACTTCGCTGATTGGTCCAACTTGACAAACTGATTAACCTAACCTGGATCTTGTTCTTACCACATTAAATTCTAAACACGGTGACGTTTTATCGAGTCTTGATGAATTCGTACTGGATGCAACTTTTGTTTTTTTGAAGGGTTGATGCAACCTATTTATTTAAGAAATTGATTTTTTAGAGTGTGGATTAAAGGTCTACCACTGGGTTCTTGGGGGAGCTCAAACCCTCAAAAGTCAAAACAAGAGCTCATCAATTGGACAATAGTCAAGGAGTAGGTAGATAAGAATAGAGCACCTCTAGCAGATTTTGAATCTTGCCTCAACAATTGTGAAGAGTATGTTTAATGTAATTTTTAAATTTATTTAAACTATTTTTCTTCATTTATTAATAAATACTAGTCTGCAATCACATGCTCTGCATGTGTAAGAAAAATTTTAATTGTAAAAAAAAAAGTTATCTGCAAAAGAAAATGGATTTAGTGGGTAGTTGTTGCAGAGAGAAAATAGTGGGAGAGAAAATGGGAGGTTGTGGGATAATTTCTTTTCAATTTTCTTAATAAAATTTATTTTATAATTGTCCTATTTACCTTTGTGATTTAATTTGTTGTCAAAGTTTTTTAATCTTTTATGATTAAATCTGTCAAAATTTTCAGTTTTGGCTAACAAAGCCTCTTCTCTTAATAATAGTAAAGATAAACTTAAAATTTGTTAAAATAAAGAAAATTGATGCAGATGTATTTTAAAAATGATTAGCCAAAATTATTTTTTTAGCTAAAATTTGATTAAAAAATAGTTAGTGTTACTAAATACACTTTAAATATATACCCCAACTATGGCAGTGTTGCATCTAGTTGCTCTAGCTTTAACTTCAACCTGACAATAGTAATGGCTCTTCTAAATGGTGCTTGGCCAATACTGCCCATTAGGTCAACCTTTCAATGTGCGACTTCCTCGCTTTTCTTCAATCCCCACCGCCTTCTATTGAAGTCATCATCATAGAATGAAAGCTATTGATTTCTCCTTACCCCCCCCCCCCCCCCCCCGCCCAATCTGCGAAACTCATAAATGTGGGAAATGAGGAGTACCGACTTTGTTTCTTCTGACCAAAACTATGCAGTTGTACTGGAGCAAGCAAAAGCTTTGAGATCGAACATTGACATTTGGATTTTTGAAAAGACATGACAGTTGACCTCGAGCAAAAGGAGAAATGCAAACCCTTTCATTGGAGGTCAATGGTTATGCAGCTGGAGTCTTGTTTGCGTCTACATTGTTGGGACTGTATTACATGTTTGCGTTTACTTGTTCTTCGTTTAGGGTTTTAAACATTCGGAACTTGAAATCTCAATATGTTGAGGTCTCCATTAATTTTTTGAAACGACTGAACTTTTACTCTCGATCAAAAACCCTATTAGCACAGAAAGCATTAGTACAATACTTGAGTATCCTAAGTCAGACCTGGTGTGGGGGGATTATAACACATTAGTTCGAAAATCGGGGCTAATTAACTGTCATTACGAATTTTCGAATGATTGATTAGTGTTGGCCAGTAGATCCAACTGGTGTGGGATGAATGAGTTGTCTCCCGGATTTGAAGGAGATCGAAATCATTTTAAGGATACTGATCTCCAGGGACACAGATGCATTGCAGTTTATTCGTATAAAACTTCACCAGCGAACTTGCAGCCTAGGTTGATGTCATTATATGTATAGTTTAGGGACCCTAGCTTTGGTGGCTATAGGAGACTGGAGAGAAAGAATTGCCAACGATTACTTGTATATTAATACGAAAATGTTCAGCATAAATTCTTTGGTCAGCAACTGACCAGGTGAACACCACTGATATTAATATCTATACTATTATTAAGAGAAGAGGCTTTGTTAGCCAAAATGGGTGTGAAAATACAATAAAATCCTTAGACCTTATATTAATTTTAAATAAATTTTAATAACTTAGTGGTAGTATAGTAAATAGCAAAATTAAAATTCCTATAAAAAAGAAGTTAAATAATTAATTTTCAAAAAGTTAACCACCCATGACTGCAATAACCACCCACAATTCAGATAATATCTCACTTTCTTTTTTCTCAAATAACTTTTTCTTTTCTCAATAAAATAATTATAAAAATTTTACACATGCAGAGCATGTGAGCAGAAAACTAGTTATATTAAAGGGAAGAAGGGACAAACGCGTGTTGCTATGTACCCAATATAATAAATTGAAAACCTAGTCAATGCTCACCTCTTAAGATACACTGCATTTGTTCATCTTGATCTGCATCATTCGGATGACAATGAACCTAGCTGCCCTGATCCAGCATACCATGATACACTTGCCCATATTTAACATGTGTAATCATTTAAGGGATGAATCTTAAAAATACGCTTTGATATTTGTTTTTGTTTTTTCTAATATAATTTCTATGATTAGATATGTTATGTTGTTTATTATGTTCAATATGACTTACATAATTTGAATAACAAATTGTTAATGCTAACTGGTTTTGACGAAATGTGGTTTCTACACTTGGATACGTCAAAGCTGATTGAGATTTACATAATTTGAAATTACTAACTTCAAAATATTTCTTCCTTGGCGTTCAAGGAAGAGTTGAAGACAAACCTCCATTGAAACCCTAAACCTATTTGATCGGACTACGAGTGAGGGTGTTACTTCCCTAACCGATGAACTTCCCATTTGAGACAATCATGCACTTGATCACCACCCATCGTCTTGTAATCTCAACCAAACCCTCCCAATTGATCAATACCAATCACCCAATTTTCCAATCAAACAAAAACCCACTTCAATTCCCCAATCCCCCACTCCCTTTTCTCACATTACAATCTCCAACTCACTATTCCTCCGAGTCCACTCACTTTTCACAACTCCTATCTAAAACCCAACACATTCCCGAACTTCTCCTCCTCTGCCTCCGGCGTCTTACTCCCCCGATTTCCCTCGCCGGTGGCAAACTCTCGTCGCTTTTGCTCCAAAAGCCCAAGCCGAAACCAGCACCTATCCCCCCACACGTGTGGCGAGCCATTGTTGCTTATGAGGACAGAAGGTTCTTTAGCCATTGTGGGATTGACCCAGTTGGGCTTGCCCGCGCACTGGTCTCCTTTTCCGCCCTTGGTGGTGGCAGCACAATCACCCAGCAGGTACAGTAATCCGTGCACACCATGTGTTTGATGCATTGCCTAACGAGTAGCTCTTTTGTTTTTTTTGAAAGGGTAGCTCTTTTGTTTGTACCACTTGTTTGTTTGCAAAAATAGCTCATTTTTTTGTTTGTTGCTTTTTTAAAAATCAAGTGTGATCAATGACTATTCTCAAAAAAAAAAAAAAGTGTGATCAATGATTGAGAATAGATTATGCAAAAGAGAAGAACTACATTGAGACAATAATGTCGGAATAAAAATATTTTGTTTTCCGGTCACACTGGTAGTTAAGTCTTCACATCTTAGAAGCATGCTTCGTGGGTTATGGTTTTCAAATATAGAGAGTTGGAATGATAATTGTGAGCTGTAGTATTTATATAATAAGGCGGTGTAGGATATAAAATGGAGTTTATGCACTACACTCCAATCTTCTTCGTTTGGATGACGACTTCCTCGGGTTTGACCGCCACTGAGATTTTTGTAAATTGTACTCCCAGATGATGTAAGCGCTGAATAAACGATTGCATCTACTTTGCACACCAATTAGGAACAAGTCGGTGGGGGATAGAGAGAGAGAGAGAGAGAGAGAGAGAGAGAGAGAGAGAGAGAGAGAGAGAGAGAGAGAGTCAACGGCAATGTAAAGCCTGGAAGCAGAATTAAGGAAATGGAATGAAGATAACCACAGCATTCCACTTTCAGCTTTAAAAATACACCCCTTCTTCCGTAACCCCTTGACTTGTTTTCTGTTCTTCCTTCCTTCAAAACCCCTTCATGGGATCCTTCTTGTTCATCTCTGCTGTTTTCTTATTCTTTGTTGCTGTCTCTGGTATTTCTTTCACAGAGTTTATATACCCGCCTTTCTCTGCTTCACACTATCAATTCATTGACAACGCTGGTACCTTCTTGTCTTCTCGAAATGGGACATTCAGAGCTGCTATGTTTAATCCTGATGCTCAGTCCAACTTCTACTTGAGCATCATCCATGAGGTATCCAATACCGTCATCTGGTCTGCCAATCGCAATGCTGCCATCTCTAGTTCTGGTGAGATGAATCTCACGGTTAAAGGACTTAGCATTTTAGATGCGGATGGCAATCCCGTTTGGTCAACTCCAGCATTGAAGTCATCAGTGTATGCATTATTGCTGAATGAAGTAGGGAATCTAATCCTTCTTGATCAATTCAATGGTTCTCTTTGGGAAAGTTTTCACTACCCAACAGACACGATTGTTATTGGACAAGAGTTATCAGTTGGGTCCATTCTGGCCAGTTCCAGTGGCGCAACAAACTTTTCAACCGGTGATTACAAGCTCGTACTAAGTTCTTCTGATGTGATACTTCAATGGCATGGGCAGACATATTGGAAGTTGTCAATGGATACACGGGCTTATAAAAACTCAAATTACGTAGCTGAATATATGGCTATCAACAGAACAGGTCTTCAGCTTCTTGGTCTTAATGGAACAATGGTCGTGATTCAGGTGCTCTTGACACCTTCTGACTTTCGAATCGCTCAGTTGGATCCCTCGGGAAAGTTTATTGTCAAAAGCTTTTCTGGTTCACAATGGAACCAGGAATTTGTGGGGCCAATTGATGGTTGTAGAATTCCATTCTTTTGTGGCAGAATTGGTTTGTGTACAGGCTCTGCATCCACTAACCCTACATGTTCATCATGTCCATCAACTTTCCATGTAAGTTCCCAAGATAATGGTGGTTGCCTGCCAAATAGTCCTTATTCTCCGCCATTACCCTGTAACTCAACCAATAACGGCAGTCAGCTGAATTCATCAGCCGTTTCATTTATCAAGCTTGGCAACGGTATGGATTACTTTTCCATTCTTTTTTCCGAGCCTGTAAAATACGGTGTTACTTTGTCCATCTGTCAAGAACTCTGCTCTAGCAACTGCTCTTGCTTGGGAGTTTTCTATCAAAATTCATCTGGTTCTTGCTATTTGCTTGAAGATCAGTTGGGGTCCATTATTTCCAATAGTAATGCTGATGTAAATGATCCATTGGGTTACATCAAAGCCCTTGCCCCAACAGACTCTAATAACAGTAACAATCCCAGTTCTGGAAAAGGAAACTTTCCTGTAGCGGCTCTGGTGCTTTTGCCATTTACTGGGTTCTCTCTGTTGGCAGCTCTAGGTTTTCTTCTGCACGGAAGACGGAGACGGTCAAAGGAAAAAGAGATAAAATTAGGGAGTTTCGACTCACGTTCTTCAGGAGATATGGATGGCTTCTACATCCCAGGATTACCTAAGAGGTTTGACTTTGAAGAACTTGAAGTGGCTACAGATAATTTTAAGACCCTGATTGGGTCTGGTGGGTTTGGTGCTGTCTATAAGGGAATTCTACGTGATAAAACTGTCGTAGCTGTAAAGAAGATAACAAATGTAGGAGTTCAAGGGAAAAAAGATTTCTGCGCTGAGATTGCAGTGATTGGTAATGTTCACCATGCCAATTTGGTTAAATTGAAAGGGTTTTGCGCCCAAGGGAGACATCGCCTTTTGGTCTATGAATATATGAATCGTGGCTCGCTTGACCGGACACTTTTTGGTAGTGGACCAGTCATAGAATGGCAAGAGAGACTTGATATAGCTCTAGGGACAGCGCGTGGGCTCGCATACTTGCACAGTGGGTGTGATCAGAAGATTATCCATTGTGATGTCAAGCCAGAGAACATTCTCTTGCAGGATCATTTTCAGGCAAAGCTTTCGGATTTTGGCCTTTCAAAGCTTCTCAGTCCGGAACAATCCAGTCTATTTACAACTATGAGAGGCACTCGTGGCTATCTGGCACCAGAATGGCTAACTAACTCTGCAATCTCAGAAAAAACCGATGTCTACAGTTTTGGAATGGTACTTCTAGAACTTGTCAGTGGAAGGAAAAACACACTAAGACTGCAAAGCCATAATCTGAATGACAGTAGCAGCGGTGGTGGTCGGTCATCATCATCATCTGGGTCAGGACCTGTTTATTTTCCGTTGTTTGCACTAGAGATGCATGAGCAAGGGAGGTACTTGGAACTAGTTGATCTAAGACTGGAAGGACGGGTGACAAGTGAAGAGGTGGAGAAATTTGTGCGTGTTGCATTATGTTGTGTTCAAGAGGAACCAGCACTCAGGCCAAATATGAATACTATTGTTGGCATGCTGGAAGGTGGCATCCCTTTAAGCCAGCCAAATTTTGATTCGTTGAATTTCTTGCGCTTTATTGGACGTCGATTCACTGAGGCGTCTATGATAGAAGAGGGAACTGAGAGAAATGATAGAGTGCTGTATCAAGAGTCAAATTCTTTTCCTACGCGGACAACAATTGGCTCGCATACTTGCTTTTCTTATGTCTCTTCACAGGAGGTTTCAGGCCCAAGATAGTGTTAACTAGTTGAGTAGCTTGTGTATAGTCAATTGTGGATGGGAAGTAAATGGTTTTGATTTTGTATTTAGATGTTTTTTCTTTTTTGACGTTGTATTGGAATCTACTGTATAATTCTTATATCTTTCCACAAGGCTTCAGGGTATCCTAAATGGCTGTAATTTAAGAGTTTTTTTGAGTAAGTAATAATACATAATTGTGTGGAAATTAGATGTAGCCTTTGCATTACTTGCCATATCTGTTATCGTAATAGTGTTTTCACAGTAGGTCTGCTGTATGAGAGGCCGAGAGGTTGTCACTGATGTGGGTTCTTAGCTGAATGGAATTTATGTTCTGTCTGAGTATTCAATTTATTCTTTTCTTCTTTAACCTACTCAACAACTGATTTCGTTTACTAACTGTTTTAATCCCACATGGCAGCTGGTGAAAAATACTTACCTGAAAAATGAACGCACACTATCAATAAAAATGGTTGAGGCGGTGTTGTCACTAGCTTTGGAGAGGACATTGTTAAAAGGGGAAATATTGAGCTGCTATATGAGCAAGGTCAAGTATACTTCTCAATTATCAGATATTCAGATCAGTGTACTTATTTTGTCTGATATATAGTATTTGTGATTACCTGTTTCTCCACAAATATAGAATTTACAAGATTGTCCTGGATGACATCTCTCATTAGTGTTTTTCAAACTCACTCGTGTAGAACTTCCCTTCTCATATGAAAATGAATTAGTGATTAAGTAGAAACAGTAAAGACGTGTTCTCTTTGCGTCCGTTTCTGGATGTTTAGTATTTGCCTGAGTAGAACTACCTCCACGGCTCTACCTTATCTGTGAAGGAAGAGGGTCTGTATGACTGTCCATCTTCAGGGATTACTAGTTCTGAATGTACAAGACAGATCATTAGCTATTTTCATATATATAGTATAGATATACAATTATACATTATGGAGCATGAGAATGTATAAATTGAAATGTAGCACTGTCCTCATTTTCAATTGTTAACCAGATTCATGAATGGATATCATATATAACAGAGGTAGGATGTGTAACAGATATACTGGGGACATGGAATATATGGCATTGAATCAGCATCCAAATTCTATTTTGGGAAGCACCCATCTCTTCTAAGTTTGGGGGAGTCTGCATTCCTTGCTGGACTAATACCTGCCCCAGAACTTCGATCACCACTCAGGGATGCTTCTAGGTTTGTCAGTGCCATTATTATTGGAATAACTTCCTTTTTCATTTTTTTTTCCAGAATTGTAAAGCTAGTTTAGCATGATTTTTTCTTTTAGTGATTTGCACTCCATCCAGTATCTAGTTTATCTAGTTTCAGGATTATTTTCAGATCAAATAAACTAATTTCTTTACTCTGTCACAGGGGAAAAACGTTCCAAGCCAGAGTTTTGAAGAGGATGGTGGAAGTAGGCTTTCTTGACATTCGAACAGCTCTTTTAGTCGTGAAACAATTTCTTCCTCTGCAGGTTAATGACGCAGAAGCAAATATTACCTTTCTGCCAGCAGGTGTGTGATTTTCGTAGGTATCTCAGTAGTGACTTTCTGAAACTCATTTCCCCTTGCAATGTCTAAGATTGACTATTTAGTACAAGCTTCTTTTCAATCTTAGACATTGCAGGGGGAAATGAGTTTCAGAAAGTCACTACTGAGATACCTACGAAAATCACACACCTGCTGGCAGAAAGGTAATATTTATTTTAGAATTATTTTAGAAAACGAACTTGTTTCTTCTTGATCTGCGATATACTGTATCATGTCGATATCTTTTAGACTTTAGGTAGGAGATATATCCATACTATTTTGGGAGTCACTGGAAGCAAGGTTTGTTAATATAGTGTATTTCCCGCCTTTTGAGTCTGTTTAGCACATAATTGGTGAAGTTGCCATCAATATGAATGACAGGATTTTACCAAAAAGAAACGAAACAAAAACGAGAAGCCAAAACTCTAGGAAGTGAATTAAATGATTCGTAGAGTTGATCTTATTCCAAAATGCATGTAAACCGTATTTGAAGAATACATATAACATTTATGCTTACATGTTATCCAGAGGTTAGCCTGGTCATCTATAGCAAAAACTTTTATATGTGTGCTATCCAGAGAGTTGATATTCTTTTAGATATTGTGGGCCAAAAAAGCAAAAGATCTTTCTTATCTATACGATTTGTTTGGTTAAAACTTGAATTGCGTGATTAATGTAATGCAGGAGGTACAGATTCTATCTTCAAGGATATATGGGACTGGGAATCAGAAAGCAAAGTATGGGAAGCATGTGAGGACATGGAAAGATGGGCTACTGAGGTTCGCCAAAGGACTTCTGCAAAGCGTTAATAAGCCTTCTTGTTGTAAGGACTGGTGTGACTTGTAAGTTGTAAGTGATCCCAGTACACAACTTAATCCTCTCTTTTTCTTTGCCATTAGTTTAGCTAGTTACTAGTTTCTGTTCATCTGTCATAGGTTATAACAGTTATTGATAGCTAGCTTAAATCCAATCATTGCCATTGGCATCTGTCTGTACTCAATCAAATATTGAAACAGTTCATATTGGGTTCATGAGTTCATCATTATTGGAGCATTACTACAACAAAGATTGATAACGACATTGAACTGACATAAAATTCTGAAGACCCTCATAAGATTCAACTACTAAGTGCAGAGAATGCATCATGAATCCCCACTCTACCTACTTAGACAGCAAAACATATAAAATCTGTGAAGAAATTCTTGAGTCCCAATGAGAAACATACTAACTACACTACTCATCTACTGTGGGATCTTGTTGAATTTGCGGTGTCGGTATTCACCATATGTTTTGGTTGAGTATTTGGCAGGATTTTGCTCGTCCACAAGCTCCGTCAGAGGCCCAATCACAGCCTCATGTGGTGGCGCAATGAACACAGCCCATGACATGCGCAACCGTTCCTTGTTCACCAAGCTCCTGTGAAGAACACTCTTGTACTTACCATTGCTCAAGACCTCCATCTGATCACCAATGTTAACAAAGACTGCATTTGGCAGGTAATTCACAGCAACCCAATTGTCATCTTTCCACAGCTGAAGGCCAGGAACATCGTTTGAAACCAGTAAGGTGAGGGCGGACATGTCGGTGTGAGGCTCAACGCCAAGGGCTAGTTCGGGTTGTGGGCATGGCGGGTACATATTTATCTTCATTTCCAATTCCACTTCTCCATCTCCCATATGAGATTTCAATACCTTCCTATCCAGGCCTAGACCCTCTGAAAGCACCTCCAATAGCTTGTCCGTTGCTCTCAGCATTTCCTTCTTGTACTCTTCATTTACTTGCCTGTGTCACGCCTATGGTAAAACCGTAAAACATAGGAACACAAGTAAATGCAGCTAAAGTAGCTAGTCAGTTTTAATTTGCATCTCCAGCAGTTTTTCTATAACTAGTTATTTATGACTTCATATTATTTTTTAAAGTAGAAAAGAAAAAAACTTAAAAGTGTATTATTATACACAAAGCAATTAAAATTAATATTTTGAGTTTAGCACAAACAACAAAGAGTCATTTATAGTCTCAGGGAGAATGTTTTTTTTTTCTCTAGTTTTTCTAAACATACCGGCGGATTGATTTTCCTAAACATATTTTCTTAAGTAGCCAAAATACCAAAATAGAGATGCTGAAAGTGGTCTTATTACCATCCAAATACCATAGACATTATGCCTAGAAAAAGGAAGAACATTGAAAACTAATAAAACAAACAGAGACAAAAATCAGTGCGGGAACTGTGATTAGTTACCTGTATGATGGAGGATTCTTAGGCCAGATATCATAGTTAACCTTAGATGGAGGAGCAGTGTGGTGAAAGAAATAGTCAATCCACTCAACCTTGTCATCATGGTTCTTGGTCATCCTAGTCCCATACCCATCAAATCTGCCACTAGCGGGGTCATTTGCATAGGCCTCTTTTTCCTCCTGTGGCAGCATATGAAACTCCTTGCCAGCCTTCTGTAACTCCTCTATCAATGAAGCTGGTATCCCATGGTCAGTGATCAGAAAGAAGCCCCATTGGGCAGCTGCCTCGGAAACTTCCTCGACGATGACGTTGTGTGGCTTTGCTAGGGAAATAACCGGCACGGCTATTCCCTCCACGGCCCTGGTGTTCAAGGGCTGCTCGCGGGCGGGGCGGATGAACTTTTCCGGTAACTCGTTGAGCCTGCCAAGGGCCAATGCCTGAACTCTCTCTACCTGCATTTTTGGTTCTGGGGAATCAACTGGGACGAGTAACGTTATGGTTATCTATAATTACCTACCAAGTTAATATGCTTGTTGCAAAACGGAAGATCAGGTTCGATCAGGTTCAGCCATGAAGAATGAAGTACAGCTGGTGCTGTAATATAATTATAGCCTACCTACCTAACTTTCCCCTGAGATTGATTTACAGTTTGGAGATGAGTCATGAGCGCATTTGCATCACCACATTGGGATGGTAGCCACTGTCATCTATAACGTTACATCAGCACATTGGGATGAGTCCAACAGACAGAAATATAAAAAACACCAACCATCTAATTTTAACATTGTATAAGGAATAAGGAAAATTTCACAAATAGTAATTAAACTTTAACGCATTCGACACTTTAGTCACTGAAGTTTCAAATATATCACATTAGTCACTGAACTATTACCACGTCTTACACTTTTCTACTTCAGTCTATTTCTAGAATAAAAAACTAACAGCACACCCAAAAGCAGGGGTATTCTAGTCCATTCACTGTTGATCACCCGCCATTTTCTCATTCATTCGACAAAACCCAGAATTCCCTCCAAAACAATAAATTTTCCCTCCAAATTATTCTAGTTTTCTCACCATTTTTTTTTGCATTCATCTTTCCACCATAATTATGCATCTCTCTTGGCAATCTGCACGTTTGAAACCTAAGTTCAGCTTCTCTCCATTCTATTGAATACAAGATAACTAAAAGCTGATAATGATATTACACTTCAATTTCAATACAACAGCTGATTATGAAAACACAAACTGGAGCCTCACAATATATATATATATATCAGTCATCATAATTTTGTTCAGAGTCTTGAGCAAACGTCAATGAAGTCAAGTTACAAAATACACCCTTAATTAAGGGGGTGTTGCTACACTGCTAACTGACAAAACTGCCCAAATGCAGTCAATTAACAAAAGATGGGTAGCAAAGCTCCATGGTAGGTTCAAGGCCTCCAAACCTTCTTGTTGGCATCTTTTGGTCCTTTAATAGAGTCAGACCTCATAGGTGGCTTACTTGCATATGACTTAGACCTCACTGTTAGTGAATCATTGAACAAGTTTGAGAATGATGGCATTGATGATACAATAGGTTGTGAAGAACTGGTTGGAACAAGGAAAGATTGCAAACTTGGTTCTGATAAATGCACTGGTTGAGATGAAGCCACACTTTGGACATAAACTGGTTTAGATTGTTGTGTGGGTGTTTGATGGTTTACTTGCACAACAAATTAAATTGATGATGTAATAGACAACAAATTAGAAAATTATAACAATCAAATCTGCAAAATCTGCCACGGAAATCAATACCTCCTGCATCATAGTATCAACATCAACATTTTCATTTGGCATGCCATTCTCGTTTGCCACATGATTTGCAGAATTTAGAACATTATCAGAATTATCAACTTGGTTAACATTTTGAGCTTCAACCTGCATTTGAATTCAACCATTTAATCATGAAAGTTTTATATTAATTGATTCACACTTTAAGAGTATTCAAAACAGTTTGAAAATGATGGGCAATTACCCCAAATTGAGTAACGTTGGCTTGACCATTTCTCTTGCCACATGTTCTCGTATTATGGCCCTCCTTTTTACACTTAGAACATGTGACTTTAGAATAATAGCTTTTAGGTAACTTTGTAGCTCCAGCAGGTGGTGGTAATTCACCTTCAAATATAGAAACAAGATAATATGGTAAACTAATATCTATGAACGACATAAGTTAGAAGGAAAGCTTATAAAACTAAAGTCTAACCTGGTTCCTTATTTCTTGACAATTTGGGTCTGACAGGTCCCCTTGTGTATTTTGGAGGTATAATTGGCTTCTCCACTACATCCCACTCGTGAACACCTGGAATAGGATTTATAGCAGGCTCATAGGCAAGCATGTACTTCTTTTGAGAGTATGCCTCATGTACATAGTCTTCTGGTGAGTAACATTTGGAGTATATGCAAGCAATTGCATGTGGACAAGGTAATCCATTTAGATTCCATCTCCTGCAAGTGCAGGTCATTGCACTCAAGTTCACATCATGAAGAGAATTTACACCTGATGCACAGGCAACCCCTCTTCCCTTCACTTGAAACTTGTTGTGAGAGGACTCGAAAGCCATATAGTCATGGCTTAGATCTGCATATTTCTTCAAAAGCTTTTCAATCCTTGGACCAACTTTACACTTCCATCTTGGGGCTGCACACCTCCTATTTGCCAATCTAATCATTAGATTCATCCTCAGTTCTTCCCATAATCCAAGTATTGGCATTTTCCTTCCATCAAGAAATGTTGAGTTGAAGCTCTCACATTGATTGTTTAAAAGTATGTCACACTTATGTATATCCTTAAAATGTGACCTACTCCAGTGCTCAGCAGGTCTATCCTTCAACCAATTCCAAGCACTTGTTGATTTACTATGAATGATATCCATGTTTTTCATAAAATAATTCTTGGTAGTTGACCTTGATGCAACCCAAAATAACTCTTTCAGTTCACTGCCAGTGTGTCCATCTCCCTTGAAATTATTATATAGGTTGTATCCTCTACAGTGCCTTATGCCATCTTAGAAGCCCTTTTCTTTGCTCTGTAACACATTTGGTACCCCACCTTCATGCCATAGTCTCTCCTAATAATTGATTGAATACCTTCCCTAGACCAGTTCTTATCACTAAGGAAATTATCAAAGTAACCCTTTGCAATGAAAGGAGCATTACAATGGTAGACTTTCTTTTTGAGTGAGCTACACTTGTGTTCCATATGAAGTATCCTGATTTGCATTGTTGGTGAAGCATCATCATCTCTAGAAGCCCAAATTTTGAAAGGACAACCTTGAGTAGTTTTGCATACAACCTTTACTCTTTTTTTGTCATTTACTAGGAATCTTAGTTCCTTCTTGGTCAATACAGAAAGCAATCTCACAGTATCCTTCAAGGCATCAGCATTTGGAAAAGTCATACCTAACTCAAATTCTGGTTTCTTGAGATCAGTATCCTTATTGAACACTCTCCACTTGTTCTACCTCTTCTTCTTTTTTCTCTCCCCATTTCTGATTCTTGTTACTTCATCTTCACTTGTTGATGACTCTGTCACACTATGAAAATGGTCAGAATCTTCATCATTCCCATCTGATATATAGCCTTCATACCCCATTTCAGAAAATTCAGTAACAATTTCAATCTCACCATCAACATTAGCCTTGAACACGTCATCATCCTCATCATGTAACTCATAATCACTATCTATAACATCTTCCCATGTTGGATCATCACTATCAGAACTCTCATCATCACCATCATCGACTTGATCATTATAACACATATCCCCCTTATATTTGGTATCATATCTCAATAACTTCACCTTCTTACTTTTTTTTTTAATGCTAAAATTTGAATGCCTTCACCAGATGCATCACATTCGAACTGCAATGGTTCACTTGTCTTTACCATGGCAAACCCATTTCTAATCCCCTGCCCACCAAACTTGACTTTTGGCCTACCCAACTTCTTCACTTTTCCCTTATTTTTGTCACTTAAATGCATAATAGGTAGATCACAATTCACTGTCCCATCATCAATGTTGCCCAAATTCATCCCATATGAGCTCCCTGCCTTGTCAGCTTTACCATCTAAATCAACATGAGACTCATTAACTTCTTGGACATCCATTAAATCTTCAACTACATTAAGTACTTTTTATGGTCAACTAGTTTCGGACCCTCTCCAGTCTCATCCTCTAACTCTGCTTCCTTTTTTCTTCTAACACCTCCACCTACTATGTATATCTGTAACAACTTGGTTGTGGTCCTAAATGCAACCATGTTAGCAACATCTCTATCATTATGTAATTCCAACAATTCCTCCCCATCTCTACTTCCTGGCATCTTGAACCAATACTGAATTGGTGGCTCTTTGTAGCCTAAGTCTTCCGAAATCTCATTTAAAAAGGGCCAAGAAGTATGGTCAGGATCAACATTATCAAACCATGCTACTTCACCTCCTCTATATTGTCTACTACCATTGCCCAATCTGTAGAACCTCCCACCATGGTGTATCTCCAATGAGGACAAATCATCTGAAAAATTAAATATAAACATCATAAATTGGCTTCTAATCAAATTAACTTATTTTCTGTTAAGGATATAGGACTGCAAAGCAATATTAATCCTATGTGGGATTGAAAGCTGACAACAATCCTAATTAAGTCTAGCCAACACTTTTTCTTTTCTTTCGTTGCTGCAAGTGCCCAAAGTGCTGGACATTCTTTATCAGTTCTTATAATATGAAACTTACATGCTATACCAGTACAGTAATTTGCACCAAATCCTAATTTTTCTTCTAACTCTAACAAGACAAAACCCAAAAATTCAATAAACAAACCCATAATTTATTGAACTAACCCATTCTTTATCAAACCCATAATTTATCAGACCCATAATTAAACTAAACATCACTTATAAGCCCTAACCTATAATTTAATAAACAAACCCATTCTTTATCAGACCTGAAACCACTAGCCAACCCTAATCCCAATTTCATTAAACAAACTCTTAAACCCTAAATTTCTATATCACTTCAATGCATAGCAAACAGAACAAGACAAAACTCATACAAGGACCACAAATACTGTAATAGTAAGATTTAGTAACCTTTGTAGATGGGTGGCTCTCCACAAGTACGAAAATATCTCCATCTATCCAGCATTATTGAGTCATCCATGTTCAAGATTACAATCTCAAACTTTAACTTTCTCATATTCGAACAGGAACTTTTGTCTCTGCTCTGAAAAGATTTCCCCCCTTTTTGCTTTCTATTCTCTCATAAAACAATTGTGTTTTTGAGTTTTCAGAATGATTTGATATTAGACTTAAATGGACTAGAATACCCAGCTTTTGGGTGTGCTGTCAGTTTTTTTATTCCAAAAATAGACTGAAGTGGAAAAGTGTAAGACGTGGTAATAGTTCAGTGACTAATGTGATATATTTGAAACTTCAATGACTAAAGTGTCGAATGCGTTAAAGTTCAGTGACCATTTGTGGAATTTTCCCTAAGGAATATAGGTTTAGGGCTGGGCTTTTTGGGCTCCTAAGTGGTCTTGGGCTTTACTGTGGGATTTGGTTCTTTTGGGCCCTCAGGATTGTTAGGTTTTTATTTTTTAATTTAAGGGGGTGTATTCATTTAAGAATCTACAAGATTTTTTTGTATTTTAAGAAGTCTATGGATATTTGAGATTTTAAACAGTCCTTTAAAATCTTGATGTATTCAATTAAGATTTAAAATGGGTCTTTCTAAATGTACTCAGCAAATTTCTACATGTACCCAACAAATTCTTTATATCAAATAATATTTAGTTAAACCCAGCTAAATTCTCTAAAATACCCTCATCTTACAAAATGTTCAAGTCTCTCTGCCTTCAATTGATCCTCCAATGCTTCCTTTTCTCTCTTCAAATTATCATTTTCAGCTCTTAGTCTTTCAACTTCTCCAGTGTCCTCAAGAAAAAGTGCTTCCTTATTGCTTTCATATTCAGCTATTGTGGTCTCCATAGGATCACTGCTACCATTGCCATTGATAGTATCAATTTGATCGGCCATCACCAATTGTTTTCCCCAGTTAGCATCAACTTTATCCATGCCTTTATATGTAGCAAAATAATCCCAAGGACTTGGAAGATCTGACGACATATCATCAAACCATTTCCATTTGTAACATCGTGCGTTGCCCTTATCCAATGATTTGTTGTTTTCTTCTTTCAGTGCTTCTACAACTACCAAATCCTCTTCCTTGGCCATATGTAATTCTCATCTATTGGTGGTTCTTCTTCAATTTCGGAAGTTCCCAGTAAACACACCCAGCAATTCAGAGCCTCGGTTTCGTTGTGCTGGGTGCCTGGGTATAAGATTTTGGAAGAAAAAATTATGGCCAAATGTTTAGCGATGGGGGCTTAATGGGAAAATGAGTAAAATTTATTTATATATTTTTAATATAAATAGATTGCTGGGTGTAGATAGATTTTTGCTGGGTACATTTAGAAACACCCTTTAAAATTATCCATTCAAATCTGCTGATATTCAAAAGTATACAAATTTTTAAGGATTTTATTAAAGGGAAAATTTCGCAAACAGTACACCAAGTAAATGCCACTAATAATTCTTATACACGAAGTTTCAAACCAAACATTTCGGTACACGAAATTTGAAACTCGACCCACTATCAATACACGACGTCAATTTTTGATACCAAAATGTCCATTATGCCCTCAGTTTATTTTTTGTGTAATAACTAGCAGTAGCCATTAACTAAACCATTGGCATTGTGCTTGAGAAGGAGGTGCTTTAATAATATGAAATTTCTGAAACTAAGTGCTCAACTAGGCTATACCCACCAAAGGCTTCAAATCTCTCGCACCCAAAACAATGGGTTTGATTAACCCAAGAACACTGGCATGACCCAAAACAAAATTTACTGGTTAGATTGCATTTTGGTGAGTTTGAGTCTGACATTACCAAGAGCTCATTGAATTTTGATCTTCTCACCCATTTAGATATCTCAATTAACCTGATTAACGTATGATGTACAAACCAAACCCAGAAGAAGAAGAGGCTATGAGGAAGAAGAAGACATTAAAGAATAGATTGAGGGAGGGAGAGAAGGGAACAACGAATGGGCGAAAATGTCTTTCAAAATATGCCAGGTGGCAGCCTCCGTAACGGAGCTAACGACTTCAGATACCAATATTGGGTCGGGGTGAGAACGTCAGATACCAATCTGATATTTTTTGAAATTGAGGTACGAAAGTTTAGAATGGCTCAAAGGTGGGACACTGTTGGGGCCATTTTCCATTAGTTATTTATGACTTCATATTATTTTTTAATTTTATTTTTTTATATTGGGAGTGAGGTAACAAGCCACCTCGGTTACGTTAACGAGTTAGTAATACACCCATCCAGTCAGTATTCCGACCGAGGTCCCCAAAAGTATCCCAGCAAAGTCAGACTAATCTCTTGCCGCATGTGCACGAATCCGAAGGCCCCTCAAATCTGATGGCCACAAACTGGTGGGAGTTGGGACTCGAACTCTAGACATGGGGGTTTCATATTAGGCAGCTCGGCCAACCTTACTACATTAAGTGATTTATTATTTTTTAATTAAACAAGAAAAAAGTTAAAAATGTATTATTCACGAAGAAATTAAAATTAATATTTAAGTTTAGCACAAATAACAAAGAGTCATTTATGGTCTAAAGAAGAATGTTTTTTTCTATTATGGTCTATTGGAACCTCCAAATCTGCTCACTTGACCTCACTCTATTATGAATTATTAAATGACATATATAACCTACTATAAAATGACTATTATGGACAATAATTATACCAAAAAAATTGTTATATTTATTTTCTCTAGACTTTCCAATTCAATAATATTAGATTGCATTCTTTATTATTTTCCCTATCTATTTTCATTTTCCAATTTCACTATATACTCATTAAACCATTCATATATATATATATATATATATATATATATCTATATATATTTAATAAGAAATAAAACTATGATTAAGATAAAAATGTATGATATGCATATTGAACGCATATTGGTCAGGGAGAACAAAATAAATTGTATTATGACCTAAATCAAAATCTATCCATTATATTTACAAAAAGAAAAAAAAAATAGAGCTAGCAAATAAAAATAAATAAAAAATATTTAAATAATTAATTATGAGGTACAGAAAATAGAGAAACATTAAGTAAAAATGATTAATTTTTTTTTGCACAACTAAAAGAGAAAAAGTAATAAAAAAAAAATCACATAATAGTTCATGTTATTTTATTTTTATTAATTTTTAAAACTCAATACCTTGTGTTTGATTTTTTTTTTATTAGATAAGAGATTTATGTTGTCTGATTAAGGAATGAATATGTAATTAAGATTTATAGAGTAATTAAATCATTGAAATGACTAAGTTTTTTTTATTATAAAGATCTTAGTTTGTTTGTAAATTATATGAGTAAGGTTATTTGAGGAACTTTAGTGAGGTTTAATGAGTAAATTTAGTATTTGAAAATTTGATAGGAGGTGTAAAAAGCATAGAGGTCAAGTGAGTAAATTTGGAGGTTCCAATAGAAAAACTCTTTTCTAAACATACTGGCGGATTGATTTTCTTAAGTAGCCAAAATACCAAAATAGAGATGCTGAAAGTTACGCCTGACAACGTGCGGGTATAATGCGGGTACCGTGCGGGTTTTTAAAGGGCCGGGTTCCTAACTGGCCAACACGGTAAGAACCCGTTAGCTTAACGGGTTTCATGAGCTAAACCTTACGGGTTTGCGGGTTACCCGTTGGAACCCGTTAAGACCCGTGAACAGATTTTTTTTTTCTTTTCAAAAATTTGAAACCAACGATTAAATTGAACCCAACAATAAAAGCAGGAAAATCAAATGCAGAACATAAATTCATTCACATTAAAGTGTTAGCCTTTACTCCACTACACCCAAAAAGACAAAGTAAACATTGGAAACATCAAACTGTGATGAACACCCACATTGAGATTAATAGAAACTAGAAAGCATGAGAATTTGTGGGATTAAGACCCAGAAGGAGAAAAATGGAGGGAGAAAGCGAAGACCTTTGGAGAGAGGAAGTGAGAGAAAGAGAGAATTGGGTTTTGGGAGAGGGAAAAGAAAATGGTGGAGGTTGTTGTGGCCCTGTGTACCTCCTCACTAGTGAAAAATAATAAAAAATTTCAAATTCTTAGAGTAAGAAGGTTATCCTCCGCACACACACATATAATGTTATAATAGCGTGTTTAAAAATAAGTTCATTATTGGGGTGAAAGGGAAAATTTTAAGAACAGTACATGAAGTATAGGCCGTTCCGAAGTTCAGTGTATTTCGTTTCAAAGAATTAACTTTGGTACATGAAGTTCCAATCCCGACCCACTTTTAGTACATGACGTCAATAACACTGTTAAACTTATGAAATTATTCAATTTTCAAAGGGTAATTTTGGGTTTTCACCTCTGTCTCTGTCTCTCTGTCTCTCTCTCTCTCTCTCTCTCTCTCTCTCTCTCTCTCTCTCTCTCTCTCTCTCTCTCTCTCTCTCTCTCTCTCTCTCTCTCTCTCTCTCTCTCTCTCTCTCTCTCTGGGACACCCATTTCTGGGCATCTTTCTTCTTCTTCCTCCTTTTTCTCCTCCTTCTTCCTTTTTCTCTCCCTCCCTCTCTCGGACAGACACCTATTTCTGGGTATCTTCTCCTTCCTTCTTCTTCTTCTTCTTCCTCCTTTTTCTCCTTCTTCTTCTTATTCTTTCTCCCCCCCACCCCCAAATTGATTTGGATACCCATATTATTTGATTTTTTCTTCCTTCTCCTCCTCCCTCCCTCCCTCTCCGATATCAAGTTTTATTTGGACACCAAATCTAATTTTCTTCTCCTTCTTCTCCTTCTTCTTCATTCTTCTTCCTTCCTCCCTCCCCGATTTGATTTGGACACCCAAAATCTGGGTACCCAAATATGATTTTCTTCTTCTCCTCCTTCTTCCATCTTCTTTTTCTTCTTCTTCTTCTTCCTCCTTCTCCTTCTTCTTCCTTCTCCATCTTCTTCTTGTGCAATTTTTCTTCTTCCTTCTCCTTCTTCTTCTTCTTCTTCCTTCTCTTTCTTCTTCTTCTCCTTCTCCTTCTCCTTCTTCTTCCTCCTCCTTCTTCTTCGTCTTCCTTCTCCTTCTTCCTCCTTCTGCAATTTTTCCTTCTTCTTCTCCTTCTCCTCCTCCTCCTTCTTCTTCTTCGTCTTCCTTCTCCTTCTTCCTCCTTCTGCAATTTTTCTTTGTCTTCCTTCTCCTTCTCCTCCTCCTCCTTCTTCTTTGTCTTCCTTCTCCTTCTTCCTCCTTCTCCTTCTTCTGCAATTTTTTTTTTGTTAATTCATGAAGAGACGAATTTGCCCTTACAAATTTGACTAAAATCAGATTGACTAACGGGGGCCGTAACGGCATACACTGATTTTGGGTCGGGATTGTAACGTCATGTACCAAAGTTAATTCTTTGAAACCAAATACACCGAACTTCGGAATGACCTATACTTCATGTACTGTTCTTAAAATTTTCCCGGGGTGAAATGTTTAGAAGAGCAAGGAAGCGATAAAAAAAACGTGCCATCCCCTTTAAAATCCACCAAAACCAAAGACCACCTAACACTATTCTACTGTTTATTTAATTGTTAGGTTGGAAAAATGGATTGTGTGGAACTGCTCCTAAATTGACCTCTAACTGCAAAAATTGCCACTCTCCTTTTGGTTGATGATTTCTTGGAAATTAATCTAGGCAATGTGATTCTACTTCATTCGTGTTTTGAATTTTAGGTTTTGGACACCAACAAGGCAACAACTCAGTGAGGTAGGTACCTTAAAAAAACAAGAAAAAAAAAAAACTCAGGGAGGTAGGTGAAATTTTGCAAACCCTTGTACCTACGCATTTCATCTCCGAGTTGGGGGCCATTTATTTCAAATGGTAATGCTGGTGCAAATGATCCATTGGGTGACATCAAAGCCCTTGTTGGTTCTACCCCAACAGGCTTCAATAACAGTAACAATCCCAGTTCCGAAAAAAGAAACTTTCTTGTAGCGGTCCTGGTGCTTTTGCCATTTACTGGGTTCCTGTTGGCAGCTCTAGGTTTTCTTCAGTGGAGAAGACGGAGACAGTCAAAGGAAAAAGAGATAAAATTAGGGAGTTTCGACTCACGTTCTTCAGGAGATATGGATGCCTTCTAAGACTGGAGGTACTCGGAGCTTGTTGATCTAAGACTGGAGGGACGGGTGACAAGTGAAGAGGTGGATAAAATCGTTGTGTCGTGTTCAAGAGGAAACAGCTAGCGCTTAGCTAGGCCAAATATGAACACTGTTGTTGGCATGCTGGAAGGTGGCATCCCTTTAGGCCAGCCAAATTTTGATTCGTTGAATATGGATGTATTAATGCATATGGATGTAATGCATATGGGCAATTCACGAGCTAGTAAATTGGCACAAAATTAAATATGGATGTAATGCATCTCGACCTAGCTCTATACCAATTTTCTGTACATGTATGATGGATGATTCTTGGGCTAGATTTTGTAGTTAAACATAGATGGAGGAGCAGCAGTGTCAGATAAATAATCAATCCACTCAAGCTTTTCATTAAGGGTCTCAGTCATCTTGGTCCCGTACCCATCAAATCTGCCACTAGCAGGGTCAGTTGCATCGGAAGGACTTGGGTACACGGCGTGTAACTTCATGTAACGCTGAGATTGAACCGTTTTGAGTGATAAATAACTGACCCTACATATGAACGACTGGTATTGTATGTTTGTTGTATGTGGACTTACACTGCCGTGTATATAAGAATTTTCGGGACTTGCCCATAATTAGAGTTAATCACCTTCCCCCCTCTTCCACGAAATACCATGATGAGAGTGAGGTAAAGTTTCAAGTACTTACCCACTATGCTCATACTAGTTTTGAAGCCAAGAAAATTGGAAGACCGATAATGTAGTAACAAAGTCAGGTTCACATAAGCTACAACAGCTTGTCATCTGCTTCCAATTGCCATACCTGACAGGCATCCATAGTGATCTACAGTTAAATATCTTATGATTGGGATTGAAAGGAACATAGGGGGAGAAAAAAAGAAAGACTTTGTATTTCGGTTTTTGATATCTCTTGTTCGCTGCTATCAGTTTTGGACTTTTGGTAGCTTGATCTGGCCTCGTAGCGGAAGAAAAGAGAGAATGAAAAGGAGAGGATGTGATTTTCTAGAATCGACGATTGAAAAATTTTTAGCAGTATGTATGGCCTTTGTGTATTTTGTACCAAGGTATGTAAATACACAAAAATATGGTGAATAATGTTTGGTAAATACATTAATACCAAAAAAAAATGGGAGACAAGCAACAATAGAAAAAAGGAAAAAAGCTAAAGAGGAAAATGATATGAAATTGACGCAGTTAAAAAAAAAAAAAAAAAAAAAAAAAAAAAAAAAAAAAAAAAAACAGACACTGAATTCATAAGCGTGGTTTTTAGTTAGTATAGCCTACAATAGATACCGTGGTTCCACTGTATCTAATGAATTTTAGATAAGGTTATCCATATCCTTTGGAGCAAAATTTATAGAATGACAAAGTCTTATGAAGCTTATCCTAATAGTGTGGTTTTGTTCACTAAAAACACCGAAAATTTGACCACCTTACCTTAGGATGACCAACACCTATTCCATTACTCACTCAGAATACTGCATAAGCCAAATCGCATTATCGGTAAGAAACTTCTAATACATTTTTGCCAAGGAAGAATTGAAAACTCCTAAGATTTGTCACAAACCTTGCTGCAGCAGCAAGGCCTAGCATAAATTTCATGTCCCAGTTCAAGTAGTTCATGCTGGAATCATCAGAGAATATGTAAAGTTAGATAACAATGATAGTTAAACAACCGATCAAATTGACTGAGAAAAATAAAAGATATACCAGCTAGAAATGGAGTCCAGTGAGATTCTAGCTAGGGTAGGCTAGGAGCCTTGATATAAGCAGTAACCCTTGAGTGTACCAAATCTCCAAACTACATTGAAGCATTATTAAACTCGGTTCCATAGGTATACAAAAAGAAAAAGCTAGGAAAGGCTAAAAACTTGAAATGTATATACATACCACAACATGATAGCAAAAGCAATTGTTAGGAGCTGGCAATCCGTCCTGAGGTTAGACCACCTCAATGCTATAGGCCTTTGCTCCAAAAATTCTTCAATTGCGGCGGATGACAAGTCAGAAATCCGGGAATGGGAGTGGAGTCTGAAGAGTAGTGGCTGGTACTGCTCTGATGACTCCATGGTTGTCTCTACCTGCTGAGCCACCACCACTTGATCACGTTGAAACTATGATGAGTGCTGTGTGTGTGCTTGGAAAGCAGAAGTAGACAGAATGTGTTTAAATCATGTTAACTACAGAAAACAGAAGGGGAAGTTGAAATTATAAGGTCTAACTAACATTCCAAATTGCAGGCACGAAATAGTATTAGCATGTGCTCTGCTAATTTAGGAGAATTTTAGCTGCAACTAACCAAAGGAGGAAATTCTCTGTCCCCATTTCCCTGTCCATTACCGGTATCCATCTAAAATTTCGACACTTGACCTTTATAAGAACAGTCACTAACCAGTGAAGTCCAGGGGCGGAGCCACGTTGGGACTCAGTGGGTCCCGTGCCCCACTGGGTTTTTCATTTTTTTCTTTTCAAAATTTCGGTACTTAAAAATCCTATAAGTTGCTAAGAGTTTCTTTATGTTACTACTAGCCTATATGACGCAGTTGTTAGACTTATTTATTTTATATGGCTGGTCCCAAGTTTGAATCCTGTTGTCGACATTGGATGTTTTGAGTTTTTGTTGTTTTGGTCTGGAACATTTGTGTTTATTATTTCATACTTTTTATTTGTTTGTAACACTATACTTCCTTTTAATTTTAAAAGTCAAAGATAATTTATATCCCATCATGTAAAGTTTTCTAAAATTAAAAAATAGGGTTAATTACATATAAGTGCATATTTCAATGTTTGTTTTGCCATAAGGCCACTAACTGTTTTTTTTCCCTCATAAGGCCACTAGATTAAAAAATGTGTTAAATTTTGGATATAAAAAACCAACATATTTACATAATTGCCACTAGAGTAAAAAATCAACAACCATCCTCTCTCTCTTCTCCGGCGAGGTCTCCGGCCAACTCCGGCGGGTCTTCGGTCAACATCCGGCCAACTCCGGCGAGTCTCCGGCCGACCTCCGGCGACTACAAAGCTACTGTCACTAACATCAAAAGCTACTATTGCTAACAACAAAAGCTACTGTGGTGAGATTTCCGGCAACCTCCGGTGAGGTAGCAAAAGCTACTGTCATAAGCAAAAAAAGCTACTGGCAACTTCCGGCGAGGTAACAAAAGCTACTATTATCAGCAACCAAAGCTATTGTGACAAAAAAAAGCTACTGTTACCAAAAAAAACTTTTCTCCCCAAAACCATAATCTACTATCCCTACCAACAAAAGCTACTTTTACCAACATCAAAAGCTACTCTAACCAACAACAAATGCTACTCTCACAAATACCAGAAAGCTACTCTCACCAGCACCAAAAGATACTCTTACAAACACCAAAAGTTACTGTCACAAACAACAAAAACTACTATCACCAACACCAGCGAGCTACTCTAGTAACATAAGCTACTTTGACCATCAACAAAACCTACTATCACCAACACAAAAAGCTACTGTCACCGGTAAGAAAAACTACTATCACTAATACTAAAAGCTATCTCAAAGACTTGCAATGCTCAAACAAAAGCTACGGTTAATGTGTTAAAAAAAAACTACTCCATTATAACAAAAACTACTATTGATGTGTTAAAAAACTACTCCATTATAACATAAGCTACTGTTAATCTAGCAATTCCACACAACAAAACAAAAAGAAATCAAAACAATACAAACTAACAAAACCATCTCCCCATCATACAAGAGCACAACTCTGTTTCTCTCCCCTGCAAAATTCCACAACAGATTAATTCAAACAAATCGAAACCCATTCATTCCAATAAATCACAATCAAATCAAACCAAACTAAACACCGTCTAATTTTTTTCCGATAACAAAAATCAAGCTAGAAGCCAGAAATACAAAATGAATGGAATTCAAAGGCTTATCACCTTTCTTGGCCTGTGGTGTCCCAAATCTGGGCCTTGACGATCTTATCATCGACATGGATGGTGGATATAGACTCGAGGTTGAACTCGTTGCGAAATGAACCTGGACAAAAGGTTGGATTTGCCGTCGCGGGAATCACCGAGGAAGACGAACTTGAAGAGTTAGTCGTAGTCGCCGTCTGACCTATAGGCCATCTCGAAGAGCCGGAGAGACTTTCCGGTTGGGATTTTCGATTGGGGATGAAGAAGCCGAGGGCCTTGTCGTTGTCACCGGATGCAGGTAAGGCCGAGGAAGAGACGATATTGGTGGTGGAGGGCCTCGTCGAAGAGTCGGAGTCTTGTAGATCGCGTCATGCGTTCAAGTCGTCACCGGCGATTGTGAGGTATGCAACGGCATCATTTCGGTTGCGCCTTGCTAAACGATTTTGAATCATCGGAAACAAAGCTCTGATCTCTGAAATTATTACTATCACTCATTCCTAGATCTGATCTCCCACCGTTGTAGTCGACGAGCACAGTACAGAACCTCTGTATCCATCAATCAAACCGATCAAGCTCTTCGTCGTCGTCATCTTCAGAAACCCTAGCTTTTCACAACACAGAAGAAAAGAAGAGGAAAGGACTGGAGATCCAGTTCCAGTCGGCGTCGTGCGGCGAAGATCTTGCTCGTGCGTCGGAGATTCAATTCCAGTTCCATTTGCCGACGTGATGGTGGAAAGGGGGAGTATTCGCCGGAGAGAGAGAGAGAGAGAGAGAGAGAGAGAGAGAGAGAATTAATCTCAGAGGATTTCGTCGGAGAGAAAGAGGATAGAGAATGATTAATCATTAATCTCAAGCAGTTGGTTCTGAAGGGCAAAATCGTCAGGAATGGAAAATTTTCAGGAAGCAAGTGGCCTTAAGAAGACAAAAAATATAAGGTGGCCTTATAACTAATTAAAGTTTCAAAAGATCACTTGTGTGTAATTTTCTATTAAAAATATTTGATTAATAAAATATGTAATTAAAAAAAAATGATTTTACTGGAATCTTATTCTAATATTTTAATGTTTATTAAAATTTTGGAGTATGGTTTATGTTTCAAGTGTTTTTTTTTTTTTTCAAAACATCCAAGTGCCTCACTTGAGATCAAATTCTAGCTCCGCCACTGCAGTGAACCATCTTCATCATCAATGTCATCAGAAGCGGGTCTTATCCATCTTGATCGAACTCATTCATCACACCATGCACCATCATCATAATGGGTCCTAGTGTCTTACCCAGTGATTTACGGAGTTGTCGGGTCAGTGGGTTAACAGACTGAGTATGTGTTAACGAAGTGTCAGGTATCGAAATTTTAGATGGAGACAGATGAGGCCGGAGACATGGAAATTTGGGACAGAGGTCTCCCAAGTCCCAATTGACACATTTGTGTTCAGAAATTTCACAACCTATGCATGCAAGCCAAATCAAACATCGTAGCACAATTTTCTAGTACAAAGGAATTCAAGATGTTAGCCGGTTAGTTATGGATTGACTGCATTGTCTGACTGATGGACTTGTCTAGATTGATCATTGATTGCGTGGTCACGTGCACGGCAGGTGTCGCCGCCCCATCTTTGTCTATGTCTCCGTCTCCGATCGATCTTGCCATGACCTCTCTCGAGCGGTCCTCCTGCTCCACGGAGATGTCTGTTTCACCTCAAGTGTCACTATGACAAAGCGTACCAGTTTCTTTTCAATGGAGGCAACTGCTACTTTACATTAAGAACACTATCATTATTAAGCTCTAGTTCCATACACTTATATTCTGTTTTGAACTACCCAATTCAGTCACAGTTTCCCCATTCCCTTTTTTAGATTAGACCTGTAGATTGAGTACTCATCATGTCAAGCATGTTCACCTGATCAGTAACGAACTAACAAAAAAGTTATGCTCAATTACTCTTTGATGTAAATTCTATAGTGGAAAAAATTAACTTAAATAAGTTGTTTTGTTTTTAATCATTAAATTTACATCCAAGTAGTGACATAGCCACAAATCATATTAAAGAGGGTCAAGAATATGATTGAAATAATTTAGTATCTTTATATACAAAAAAAAACTAAATTTTCGTAGTAAATAATAGTTTATGGCTTTTTCATATGTGTGTGGCTTAAATATATTGGAACTTAGATGGTTTACTAAAATGTGAACAGAAAAATAATAAAAAGTCACCTAATTTGAAAGAGGTAGAGGGGTCAATGGAGGTTTTACAAGCAATGTGAAACGAGAAGCATAACATAATTGGAACACAAAAGCTAAAGTCAAAGGGGTCAATTGACCCTCCCTGACCACTCTAGCTAGGGCTGGCTCTTTTTGCCGAACCTGCCGAAACCAGCCGAAAACCGGCCGAACCGGACCGATTCAAAGCCGAACTGACTGTAAACCGGACTTTTCGGTACGGCTCAACCGAACCGAGTGGAGGTAGCCGGCTCGGCATCGGTTCACTTAAATCAGAGGTTCAGTTCAAACCGAACCGGCCGAGTTAAGTGATTATTCCAAAATGAAAGGAATAATCCACCTTGGAACACTCCCAAGACTCGAACCTTGCACCTTTTGAGTGCAAGCACGTGCCTCATCCACTAAACCACAAGCTTTACTTGAGATAATTCATCCCCAGATTAATATTTAGAGGCTCGAAAATACATTTAAATATTTATATCCAATTCTTTCTTCTCTCTTCTTCATCCACAAACTCTCGATCTTCTCTCTTCTTTATCCGGTCAAAGAACTCTCTCTTCTTTCCCAGACCTCATCAAACTTCTCTCACTCTCAGCTTCATCTATCACCACAATAGAATCAAAAGTTTTCTTTATATTCTCTGGGATCCTCAACTTTGGTCTCTTTCTTCTTCGGTTCTTCCTCCTTTGTTTTTTCTTCTTTTCTCTCTTCTTCCACCTCTGTACTCTTTATTCTTTCTGTTTCTTCTTCTTCCTCAAACTGTAATCCTCATCTCCTTGACTTGGCTTACCGATGATCGGACTTTTGAAATACCGGCTGAAACCGACCGTTAAAATAGGTAAACCAACTTCCGGTAACCGAAAGGTCTGGCACGGTTACGGCTACGAATTTGGCGAAACCGAAGGCTTTCGGTACGGTAGCGGCTGAAGCCAAAAAATCCGGCAACCGTACCAGGGCCAGCCCTAACTCTAGTTGTGCCCTTGCATCCAAGGGTTATTGAGCATATATTTTTTTGTCAGTTACTGACCAAAGGAAAAACATTTTAAATGAGTCATTAAATTTTTTATACAATTCACGAAGTTATGAAAGCTCACGAAACATTATGAAAGTTTAATTTTTTTTTATTGTGTGGTCCGGGCATGTAACTATACATACATAATTTATATTTTCAAATGTGATTCGGATGACCGAGCATTGAACGAAGCCTATCTCCGCTTATTTTATCAATTTGGGCATGTGGGAGAGCATGCTTTCACAAAATGCTATTTAAACCGTAAAAAATTAATTTCAATTGTTTCTATGTTCAAACTTTGTCACATAAGTTGTCAAAAAAAAACTTTGTCACGTAAGTCATCTTGAGTGATTAAGGTGGACACATGCAGTAGGTGTATAGAGATTTTTTGTTGACTCCGAACAACTAGATTTTGAAAATGGTAGATTTGGCCTCATTTCGGTAGTTAGTGTGTATTAAATTGTATGTTGTGAAAGAATTAATGAACTTTACATAAAGGGCACCTGATGGTTCCAGTATGGAAGGCTGCTTTTCACATCGCATCAATGGCTCAAATTAGAGATCGCTGCGACGGCACGTATGACAATCACAAATCCCTTCAAGTATTCAGACATTCACTACAACTCACCAATGGTGCTCTAATGATGCAAAGCACAGCGTCTCAATGTTTTGCAAGTTTGCAATATGAGCTACGGAGGAAATCAATATGTTTCTAAAGTCGGGTTTAGATCTTTCTTTTCTTTCATAATGTGCAATTGCCACAAAGATTGAAAACTAAAAGGCCTGCTCACCTAAGAGATAGTTTTTAATGGACTGCGAGAGACAAATGAATCTGACGGTTGAAAATAAATGCACAGTTTTAAGTTGTTATAATTTCTATTTTTATATTTAATACATGTGGTTGGGTCTCTCACAATCCCTTAGAACTGTCCCTTAGGTGTCCTTATCTTTCTTTCGTTAAATGTGCGTCAGTCATCACTGATAGACAAGGTTGGGAGATTAAATATTAGGGATAATGACCACTTACCCATAGAATACCAAATACTAGGGCTGGGCTCGGGTCGGGCCGGGCCAGAAAATTAGTGAGACAGAGACCGAACCCGAAAATGTCGGTTCGGGCCTGTTCGGTCTTTTTGTAAACTGAAAACCGACAGAAACCGAAACCATTCGGGCCGGTTCCGTTTTCGGGCTTTTTCGGGCCCAAACATTTATTTTCAGTTTTCCACCGAAAAACAAAAACGAAACATTTTTTTTTCCTTTTCTAATGCCCAACACCACATCATTGTATATGTTACATGTGATCAAGATAAAGATTTCATTTAGCTACAAAATCAAAGGCCACCAGCAGCCACGGGGCCCCTCGATGGGTCTCTTTCTGGCAACCTAATATAAGGTGTGTCACTGTGTTGTAATATATAAATTGTAAAGTATCACAAGAATATAACTATCCTAATGGAAACTACAAGGGAACCTTTCTAGGTTGTACATTGGAACGTTTTACAAGTCATCCTGCAAAGAAAAGAGAAAGGAAAACTTATGTAAGGAAAACTTTCGGGTCGGTTCGGGCTTTCGGGCCCTGAAAATATGGAACCCGAGACCGAACCGATTACATGAATTCGGGTCGGGCTTTAGACCGAACCGAAAATTTCTATTCTAAAACCGAACCGAATCGGGCTTTTTTCCTCGGTTCTGGTCGGGTCCTCGGTCTTTCGGGTCCGGACGCCCAGCCCTACCAAATACAACCCCATACACTCCACCAACTTAATTTCAACCCCACTCACACAAAAGTTTTCTCTTTTTCTCCCAACTATTCTGTTCATTTAATGTTTATCCCATTAATACCCCTCTCTCTTACTTTTACTATTCTTTTGTTTCCTTTTATTTTCTTTTGATGAAACGTGGTGGACCCATCTTGAATTTATTTGTCTAGATATAATTGCAGCTAAATGCATCCTCTATTCGACGGTAAACAGTTAAACCTCACTATTCATAATTTTGGTCGTTGACAGACTTGCTATTTGTAAAAACACTAGCAAAGAATTGGAGAAAGAAAGAGAAAAATTGAAAAAACTGAAAGACTATAGAGAAAGTCTTAACAGAGAAACTCCCAACTATTGGGATATTATTTATAGACTTCAAACTAGGATCTATAAAATAGAAGAAGATATTGACAATCTCTTATATATACTTGAAGAGGAACAAAAATCTCTTGATTATTTGAGCATTGGTTAGATCCGCAAATCACTGGTATCAGAGCTTGCAAAGAGCTCAAAAGGGGAATCCCACTATGGGGACAATGTCAGAATTGCTATTAGAGAAATTAAATTCTCTATTAAATTCCTCTGATGAGAAATATCAGAGGCTGTTACTAGAATTGTCTAGATGTCAAACTCATCTAGAAAAGTTATTATATCAAAGAACTTCCAAAAACGGAAGAAGAAAAGCTAACAGTCATTAGTAGAAAAATCAATGAACAACAAAAAACGCTGGATTCTATGAAAAATATACTGAAGGACAAGAAAGTGCCTACAGTAAAAACAAAGAAAGCTAATGGATTCAAACCATTAGAAAAACCAGACACAAATCTTGTTCCAAACATGATTTTTCTGGAACCATCTACTAGTCATACTAGTATTCGGTATGAAAACCCGGAGAAAAGAGATATCAAGATGTTAAGCATCTTCGGAAAAAAGAAATGAGTACAACTCCTAAATGCTGAAGAATTTGAATTCAACGAAATTGAACAGGAGGTAAAAAACTCCTCAATTCCAAAATTAGATTTCAGACAAATATACAAAAGGGGAACGTTTGATCTAATGGATAGCCATTATTTTAAACTACTAGAAATTACAACCCCCTCTACAGCAGGAGGAGAGACTGATCTTCTAATGATCACTCCTTCAGAAGTTGCCAGAGCTCAAGCAAAAAAAATATCAATTTATGCATATTGGAGCAGTCCAAGTAGGCATAAATCTGCTTGCTCGTGAAGGCATAATTGTTCAGTTCTATGTGTCTTACAAGACAATAGACTAACAGATTTCCAAGCTAGTCTGTTGGAAACCCTTGAAGCATCTTTATGTGATCAAGTAGCATTTTTCAACTGCTTCCCAAATTTTACAACCAGCTTGAAGGATGCAGCTCACTGTCTACGACTGAGAATCAAGACAGATGACATATCTATGAAAGAAGATATGCAAGAACTTGCAATAGTATACAGAATATACTATAAATTGATGAGCACTACAGTAGCCCCTAAGACCAGAATAACAAATATTCCGGGTCTTACTACTGGCTTCCTCACCAATCAGAAGAACCATTCACAACAGATTCATAAAGTTACTTGGAATGAAGTGACTTTTCCGCTGGAATGGAAATTATCAGGTCCAAAAAAGCCACCGGAAAGTGCGAGAGCAAAAATTTATGAAAGTAGAAAGACTTGAGAAATCAGTCCCAATTTTGACAATCACAGGAAAAGTGATGTCTGTCCTAAAAACCTCAGGATAAACAAAAATCTTCTCAGAAGAAGCTATAGCACTAGAGAAGCTA
This sequence comes from Rosa lucieae, assembly GCA_024704745.1. Lineage (NCBI taxonomy): Eukaryota > Viridiplantae > Streptophyta > Magnoliopsida > Rosales > Rosaceae > Rosa > Rosa lucieae. The sequence continues at coordinate 55,751,755 of CM045497.1, read as the reverse complement.
GTGTTAGTGGTACAAAACCCACTATTGAAGATCCAATATATGAAGAAGAATTAGAAGCTGATCTAAACAGACCAGCTAATATGTTCAGAGCAAAAAGGCTCTATGAACTCTATGAAGAAGCAGAATCTTGCGAAAATCCTGAACGATTAGAAAAAATAATCGAAGAAATGAAAGATTTCAAAATCAGAAAGACGAGAAAAGTCTTTCCTTATCAAGATATTGAAATGGAAGAAGGAGAAAGCTCTAGAACTTTCATTAGCAGAGAAAAAGGGAAAATAAAACTCCCAGTTCAGAAAGCCCCCACGGGCAGAAAAGAGGAAAGAAATTCCCAAAGATTTGTCCCAGAGGACAATAAGCCTAGAGTTCCAATCACGAACTATGGCATCTGGCTAAATTTAGACAAAGTTCTAGATAAAAGAAAAGCCATTGACCAATGGGTAGATAGGCTGATGATGGCTTCTGCACTTACCCTTGGAAAATTTGAAGCACCAGATTTGCAGGTGTACTATGAAACTACTCTTACTGGAGTAGCAAAAAAGTATTATCTGTCTTTTAAAGAGACTGCTAGAGGAAGAGACTGGCTAGAAGAAATCAAAAATTCAAAATCTCCTTATGATTTTGCAGTACCCCTGTATGATCAGTTCTGTGGAGATCTCTCAAATCTGAGTGAGAAGGCTAAAGAAACGGCCAAATCAAATATCTATGCTCTCAAAATCTGTGACATGAGATATTTTGAAGAATACTTGAATGAATTTCAAAAATATTACTGTACAATTGGTGAACTAGAGAATACTGATCTAGTTAATCTGTTGCACAGAAAACTCCCTGAACTATGGAGAACAGTTATGAGAGAAAGCATAGCTGAAAAACCAATTGAAAGATTTTCAGTTGGAGGGATTGCCGACAGAATCCGGCAATTACTAAAAGAGCAATGCAAAACCAATCTTATTGCTAAGATGGTCAAGAAACAACTCAAAGGAGTTGAGAATTTTTGTTATGGAATACTTGATATGCCAACCAACTGGGGATGTCATGAATCCAAGTTCCACAGAAAAAAGAAAAAAAAATATTACTCTAAAAAATTCCAAAAGAGTAATCAGAAAAAAGATTGGAAATTTAAGAAAAGTTCCAATTACAAGAAACAGCAGGATGAAGATCCTAAAAAGAAATTCTTCAAGAAAAAGAATAATACTCATCAGCATAAACAACCAAGCAAGAAAGCTTTCAGATGCTGGTTATGTAAAGCTGAAGGGCACTATGCCAATGAATGCCCCGAAAAGGGTAAAAGATCTACTAAAGCTCTCTTTGAAGAATATGAGTAGATAGTAGATACAGCAAATATGAAAGGCTAAGAAATAGCTTATTCTGATGATGAAGAAGACAACAGGTCAGTTTACTCTGCCTGGTCTGAAGAAGAAAATTCATCTGAGTCTGAGACAGATTCTGAAGCAGAGTACTTCGAATCCAGATAAATGAATGTATTGAAATCAAAAACTGGGAAGAAAGCAAGACAGAATCTTTAATGTCTTCTTATCATGTGAACCCTAGTACATTCGTTTGTGACTACTGCCTATGTCACGAAAAGAATGGTCTCCCTATATTTTGTGAAGAGTAAAAAAAGACTTATCACAAGGAATGCTTCATAGCTGAAGCACGAAGAAAAACCAAAAATGGCCTTATCAGCCAATTGGTAGAACAAGAATATGAAGAATATTTCTCTGAACAAAAAGAGAAAAAGGTAGAAGCCTTGTTCCAAGAAATCCTGAAACCATCTTCCTCAAAAATAAAGGAAGAAAGCATCGATAAAGAAAAAATCGATGAAGATATCGAACTGGTTGAACCACAAGAAATTGTTCTAGAAGAATGTAAACCGTTCATTCCAAAGTCGTCTCTACTAGTAGATACAGCAACTACATAGAGATTAAGCTAAAATTCTCTGATCACAAAAAATATCATCTACATGCCTTTGTAGATAATGGATCAGGATTTACTGTTGCAAAGTGATTTGCAATTCCAGATGAACTTTGGAAAGAAGATAAGAAAAGAACTGCTACTGGTGTCACCTTTGATGGAAGTCACCTTACCATGAACAAAGTAGCAAAAAATGTTCATATCACCATTGGAGGAGGAACATTTATCATCCATAATGTTTGGCAATCTGAAGGCCAAGGATCAGATTTCCTGCTGGGAAATGATTTTATTCTCCAACAGAGATTCATTCAGGATGAAGACGCGATAGGTTTCAGAAAAGGAGAACGGGTGTTCTGGGCAGACCGACTTACACAAGCAAAAAGTGTAGTAGGTTCTGGTTTTACTACTCAGTATCAGATATCGCAACAGAATAGTGGTGATCTTACCCCTACAAACCCAAATTTGAGTCTATACTCCAAATCAAGCAACAAGAAGAATTACTTGTTGAAGAATCTTCTGAAGAAGAAGAAGAAACGAGTGAAGATGAAGAAACTAGTTTCATCCATAAGCATAACCTCAAGCACTTTCAGAATAAGCTTGAGTCTTAGAAAATTCTAACTCTTGATAAAATCAAGAAACTACTCGAACAGAATATCGATGTAGACCCTCAGAAGTTTTGGGAAAAAGACCCAGTGGTCTGTGAATTGAGATTGCATGACATGAATGCTATCTGTCATGTCAAAGCCATTCCTCAGTACAAAGAGGAAGATAAAAAAGAATTCAGAAAAGATATTGAAAATCTCCTGACCAAGAGATTAATTCAACCTTCCACTAGCCCTCATCATGCTCCAGCATTCTACGTAAGAAATCATGCAGAAAACCTCAGAGGAAAAGCTAGAATGGTAATTGACTACAGAGATGTCAACAAGAAGACTGTCAAAGACGGTTATCAAATTGCTCAAATAAGAGTATTGATCAACCAGCTCAGAGGAGCCAAAGTCTTTTCAAAATTTGATGCAAAGTCGGGTTTCTGGAAAGTCAAGATGCATCTTGAGAGTGTGCCTCTTACTGCATTTGGAACACCACAAGGTCATTACGAATGGCTGGTAATGCCTTTTGGTCTAAAGCAAGCTCCTTCAATCTTCCAAAGAAAGATGGACAACATCTTCAAGTATGTTGTGGAGGTCTGCGTCGTCTACATAGATGACATCCTAGTCTTCTCCAAAAACTGAGAAGAACACATGAAACACCTCCATGAGGTAGTAAAGCTGATAGTTCAGCAGGGAATTATCCTAGTTGAAAAGAAAATCTTCTTTATCCTCGATGAAGTTGATTTCCTAGAAATAAATATCAAGAATGGAGTGATAAAACTTCAACTTCATATCCTTGAGAAGATCTGGAAATTCCCAGATAGAATTCTTGATGCTAAGAGTCTAGAGAGATTCCTTGGTGTCATAAATTATGGGAGAGATTTCATTCCCAAAATCTCAGGGTTAACAGCAATGTTATCCCCCAAGACAAGTTCCAAAAGAAAATGGAACTTCACAGAAGATGATGAAAAAATAGTGAAGCAGATAAAAAATCTCTGCAAAAACCTCCCTCCTCTTTAACAACCAGAAGAGAATGATGAAATTATCCTCCAAACATATGTGAGTGATAATTATTGGTCCGGTGTGGTTCTAGCAAAAATGCCTGGAACTAACATCGAAAATACCGTAAATTTTGTAGTGGCAAATTCAGCCTTGCAGAACTGAATTATCCTGCAGGGGAAAAAGAAATTTTGGCTGTCAAGAAAACAATCTTAAATTCTTCAACTTTTCTTGGAAAACCCTTTACTGTCCGCACCCATTGTGCCAGAGTAAAGAATTTCAAAAATTTCAAACTTGATAAAGCTGCTGATAGAGGAAGATTAACAAACTGGCAATTATTTCTTTACCAATATGATTATAATGTTGAATTAATTGCAGGAAACAAGAATTATCTTCCAGACGCATTGACCAGAGAAATGGCAATGTTCAGCCAAAGAGATGATGACGAAGGTCGTAATCCCAAAAACAGAAGAACTGGGAAAGAACATGAGCCTGAAGAGGATCCCAAAGAAACCAAAGAAAAAAATCCTCAAAAGGTTTCTGCTAAGTCCAAAAGGACTAGCCACAACTGATCAATTCCAGGGTAAAGGATTGGCTAGCCCGTCTCAAACGGCAGACGGTAAAGGCTCATCAAGACCGTTGAAGGCTGTTGCTTTGCCAAAAAGCAAACCTACTCCAACTGGAGTAATAAATGTTTTTAATTATGAACTTCATACACAGCAGAGTGCTGTCAGAAAAGAAAAAATTCACTTCTTTGAAAATCCAGAAAGTGCTAAGGTCCCTATCATGGCACTCAATGAATCAGATTGGCATGAATTCCATAGTCTGATAGGAAGTCATAATTCAGAAGTCCGAGTTCCTTCAACTCTCTTTATCATTGCAGGACCATATGTTGGAAGATACTTAGTCAATGTTCAGAGTGAACATCCTCAAGAACACAAGCTTTGGCTTGTTGAAAATGGTTTTGTCCATAATCTCTGGACTAAAACAAATGATGATCTTAAAGGTTTGCCAACTATCATTGTCAACACAGTCAAAAACATTAGAAAAAATGACTGCATGCTTCGACTGAAGTTCAGATCCACTCCTCCAGAATGGATCCAGAAGGCAAACAGTGAGGTTGAGTATATTTCTCCATATCATTATGTGAAAATTATTAAAAGGAAATATCTGCAGCCTGCCTGTGTTGGGTATAATGGCCAGCCAAATTCAAGCATCCCATGGATGAAAGCCATGGCCTTAGAATATATCAAAAAGATCATCTCTGAAGACATCGACAATACCTTCCTGGCAGCAGGAGAAAAAACTATTATCACTGCTTATGATCATCCTGACGTAGTCAGCAGTGACCTGTTCCTATCTCTTACCAGAAAAGAGATAAATTCGACACTGACATGCTTACAGTGGGTGGAAAGACTTGAAACAGACAACCACTACAAGATGTATGTTGATATAGATGTCGAAGATAATGCAACAACTGCTCGTATGGCCCAGACAGATAACGACTCGTTTGTCCTTGGTCATAATTCAGAAACAGATGAGAACATGTGAAGCAGTAGGTGTAGAAAGCACCGAAAGTACTTTTGGACTTTTCCAAAAGATGCTTTTGCTTTTCAAAAGGTGATACGCCCAAAATATACGCTCAACTTAACCCTGCAAGATGTAGTCGTTAGCAATATAGAGTAAGCAGGGATCGTTCAAGCCGAAAATTGAGGGTAACAAATTAATCACACAAAACAAACTAATTTAAACTATCTAAAACACAAATCAAACAAACAAAATCTGAAACTAAACAAAACAAGAACGTCAACACATAAAGAGAGAAAAAGATGGTAGAAAACATAAGGGGATAGAAAGGTGCGTTGCAATCCTAAGTTGAAACAGATTTGGGGTTTTTGGTTTTTTTTGTCGAAAATAAAAGAGAAAACAAAAGGAAAACGATTTTGATTTTAGGTTTTGAGAAAATAAGATGGAGAACATGTTAGAGACTTGGAAATCCACCACCAATTACTTTCAAACAATGTTAAGTTAACCTAGATTCAATTACTAAGGTGTGAACAGAAACCAACCAAGAAACAAGTCGGAGCAGATCATGTCCCTTATTAATGTTTCCCTAGTTACTTAGTCTACGTGAACGCACAATAGCTAAGCCTATCAAACATGCAATCAAGGTATAGAACGTCATCCTATCAACAACACATATTGTGTCAACATATTTGAAGCATTAAGATCTCATGGAAACGATTGGTTATAGAGTTGCAGTCTAGTGTGGAACTCCTACCTAGCATGCTCTTCTAATTGTTTAAAACATCAGTTTTTGTCCAAAGCCTTGCATACTTGTGGATTAGAAAACAAGACGATTAGGTGAATTATTTTCTAAATCCTAGCTCCAATTACATGCATATATCCTAAGTGTCGACCCAAATAACTTAAACACATAAAAGTTTTCAATCAAGCAGAAATAAACAACCAATTCACACCAAAGATCAAGAAACTAAATTTAAACAAACATATGTTCTACATAATTGTGGCTTCAAACCTTGCCCCTAACAAAAATTAACTAGCCACACATCGTCTGAAATTCAACAATTAAAAGCATGAATATTAGATTACGAGATAATAAAAACCGTAAAAGGGAGAGTATGATAGCCACGAATTCACTTTTAGGTAGCCTTGGATGCAGACACTTCTTCAAGATAGTTCACGGCGAAGCTTGGTGGAGGATGGAAGATGGATTGCACGGTTTTTCTTCTTGAAGACTTGGGAATTTTAGGACTTTGTGTACTAGGGTTTTGGGAGCAGAAGATGGCGCTGTAGGATGGTGATTTTCAACGTATTCAGAGCCTCTATATATGTGGAATACATAGCCCAAGTTTCCTTTTCCAATTCTGCTTTGAAAGCCTCCCCTAGTTGCTTGAAGATTACTCTAATTGGTGCACAATGAAATGATTTTCAAGCCTTGATAATCTTCTCAAAATCTTGAGGAATCATTCTAGGACTCTCCTTCATATTTGCAGCAGCAATAACCTTTCAAAAATGCCCAAGAAATCTGTCCATTGAAGATTTCTGCCAAATTGTCCTGTTTTGACTAGGATTCAATTTCTGACTCTGAAGCTTCTTTCTTGGACAAGGAACGCCTTTCTCTCGACAATTTTCTGGATGGTTCTTGACTCCCACGTGTTCTATGACATCATATCTTCTAGATTGATCAACAACCTTCTGGAAAAACTCCAATTAAATCGCCGTAAAAGATCTCCCAAACAGCTTCGTGAAAAGCTGACAGTTTCTGGCTTATCGGGAAGCTTACTTTGAATTTGATTTCCTGTTGCCTCGTTGATGCTTCTTACCAGTTCTTTGGCTCTAATTGAAGTATAACATCATGTCTTAAAGGATCGCTGGCCCTTTCTGGAAAGTTTCAGCAGTAAGAATGCAAGAATCTCTCCTCAAAACCGTTCCCAGAAAGCTGATTCTGAGATTGCAGTTTCCTGCTTTGCAGCAGCTGTATTGCACAACGATTTCTGTGGACTTCCCTTGTAATTTCTGGCTAAAAGGTTGATCAAACTTAGTCCTCCGCATTAGTACTTCATGTTCCATGGCTTAGTTTCTCCCTTTAAGCTCCTATTTCTCTTTAATCACTTCACGAATAACCTAAAAAGAAAACAAAGTTAAAACTGACTTTTACAAGGAATTAACTAAGAAAAGTGTAAGGGATTTCACACTATATTCGTTGCATTATGCTCCTATCAAAAGGCAGTTGAAAAACATTTCACCTAAAAGAATATGCTTTTCCCCATCCGACCTCCACCAGCAGGAGCACTTAGGAAAGCAGGAAATCACGGAGTCGTCCTGTACATTTTGTTGTTTTCAATTGTAATTTGAGTTCCGCTCTCTATATAAGGAGCTTTAGCTTCTCTTAGAAGACATTCGAAAATTTCGAGATCAGTTCGAGATTCGAAAATTGAGAGATTCAAAAAATGGCCTAATTCGAAACTTCTAGATCAGTTCTAGAAAAGAAAAGGAAAGTCATAGTAGCAGTGTGCTCTTCCTTCTTGTCTAGTAAGAAGTAGTATGCTTTCATTTCAAGTAAGTACTGTAATCATTCTTATGGATAGCTAAACAGCTTCTTAGCTGTTTACTTGAGAATGAGGCTCTGAATTCTTAGCGTGTAATTATGTTTATATGAATAATTTCAGTGTGTTCACCCACTTCATCAAGTTTTAAATTCGCAAGTTAGTTTTTGTTATCTTAATCATGTTCGGCCAATATCTTGTACTATTTTTAAGTTCAGATTTCCTGGTTTTTAGAAAAATTTGCCTCAGCTTAGGATAAAAACAAGCAGCAGTGATTCCGCCTGTTAAAGTAACCGTTAGGTGAAAAACTTGGGCATGTTGAAGGCTAGTTTTGTTTTTCTCAGAAGTTGGAACAAGGTTTTTTAAGAAAAAGTGAGTTTTGGACCCAAAAGTCAGCATATGATACACTAGGCACTACTTTAGAAATGACTACCCTTATGAGTCTTTTCCCCTAAAAGTTGTGTAAATGGGCAAAATACAAGGATGATGGATTGATTGGGTAAAATACCATGAGTTTTTGGGCAAATGAGCACAACCCCTAAATATTATTATGAGAAGATCCGAATTTTATGTAATATTTGATGCTAAAGCATCCGGAAACAGTAATTTTGATCCCCAATACAAGGAGGAAAAGAACAGGCTCTTGCTACGTATGCTCATCAACCTCTCTACAAAACGGCTCAAAATTTTGAATCAAGATACCCAAAAAAGTTGTTGACCTTATTTAGGTTCTCACATGTTTTACCTAAAACGAAATGAATCTTTACCCAAAACGAAATGAATCTAAAACAAAAACAGAGTCGACAAGGCACCCAAACCCAAAACTGACCAGCTGACATCTTCAATGCTTTTGTACTTGTACTAGAAAATAGTGCTTCGATGTATCATTTGACTTGTTTACAAGGGTTTTCGTGAACTTTCTAAACAAAAATATGTTAGTTGTAGCTAAAATTCTCTGGCTACAGCAGAGCACATTCTCATACTGTTTGGTGCCTAACAATTTGGACTGTTAGGTAGACCTTATAACTTCAACTTCCCCTTGTGTTTTCTATATCATACTGTTACATGAGTTGAATACGTTCAGTCTGCTTCTGCTTTCCAAGCACACAGACAGACTCGCAGTTTCATCATCAAGTAGTGGTGGTTCAGCCGGCTGTGACGACTATGGGGTCCTCGGAACAGTACCAGCCGCTACTCCTCGGACTCGACTCACATTCCCGGATTCCTGACTTGTCATCCGTCGCGATTGAAGAATTTTTGGAGCAAAGGCCTATAGCATTGAGGTGGTGGCCTAGGCTAGTGGCATGGGAGTCGAGACTGCTATGGATTTTATCCGGTGCATCTATTCTAGTTTCGGTTTTCAATTACATGCTCAGCTTTGTCACACTTATGTTCTGTGGTCATCTGGGTTCATTGGAGCTTGCTGGAGCCTCTATTGCAAGTGTGGGAATCCAAGGTCTTGCTTATGGGATTATGGTATGTAATCCAACTGTATCTAACATACTCATGTAGCTTTCCTGTTTCTTCTTGTTTGAATGAATTAATACTGTTTGGTTCTTGAAGCCATTCTATCTATTATTGAATCATGTAAGGCTGTAATTAAGCTAAACTTATTTTCAGTTTTTCATCTCTACGTTTTTTACTCATTTGAAGAACATTACTCTATATCCTCTTAGCCTAACATAAGCTAAACTCTTTATTTATTGCTTTGATTTTCAAGTTGGGCATGGCGAGCGCTGTACAAACTGTTTGTGGCCAAGCCTATGGAGCCAAACACTTGGGAGCAATGGGGATCATATGCCAAAGAGCAATCGTCTTGCACTTGGGAGCAGCAGTCCTCCTTACATTTTTGTACTGGTGGTCAGGTCCATTACTTGTAGCCATGGGCCAATCAGAAAGCATAGCAGAACAGGGTCAAATCTTTGCGCGTGGTTTAATCCCTCAACTCTATGCATTTGCCATAAACTGCCCACAACAGAGGTTCCTTCAGGCACAGAACATAGTGAACCCCTTGGCATACATGTCCATTGGAGTTTTCCTCCTTCACACCCTTCTCACTTGGTTGGTGGTTTATGTAGTGGACTATGGACTGATAGGTGCTGCTCTTACACTGAGCTTTTCTTGGTATTTGCTTGTGATTACAAATGGGATTTACATTCTCGTAAGCCCCAACTGCAAGGAAACTTGGACTGGTTTCTCATGGAAAGCCTTTTCCGGAATTTGGCCTTATTTTAAGCTAACTGTTGCTTCTGCTGTCATGTTGTGGTATGTATATATACATGTAAAGTTTTTAGACTTACCTATCTATGTGCACCTCATGAAACTGAGTTTAATAATGCTTCAATGTAGTTTGGAAATTTGGTACTCTCAAGGGTTAGTGCTTATCTCAGGGCTCCTACCCGACCCTACAATCTCACTGGACTCCATTTCTATCTGGTATATGTTTTATTTTTCTCAGTCCATTCTATCAGTTGCTTAACTTGCATTGTTATCTAACTTAATCGTATTCTCTGATGATTCCAGCATGAACTACTTGAACTGGGACATGCAATTTATGCTAGGTCTTGCTGCTGCAGCAAGGTTTGTGACAACTCTTAGGAGTTTTCAATTCTTCCTCGGCAAAAATGTATTAGAAGTTGCTTACTGATAATGTGATTTGGCTTATGCAGTGTTCGAGTGAGTAATGAACTAGGTGCTGGTCATCCAAAGGTGGCCAAATTTTCGGTGTTTGTAGTGAACGGGACCAGCATCCTGATTAGCATAGTGTTCAGTGCTATTGTGCTGATATTCAAAGTTGGATTGAGCAAGCTATTTACAAGTGACGAGGATGTTATTGATGCAGTGTCTGATTTGACCCCCTTGCTAGCCATCTCTGTTTTCTTGAATGGCATTCAACCTATACTCTCAGGTATTGACAGAATATGCTGGACACAGTAAAAAAAACATCTCAGTCAGGCACCATTTCTAATTTTTGATGTGTGGAATTTCAGGTGTGGCAATTGGAAGTGGATGGCAAGCTGTTGTAGCTTATGTGAACCTGTCTTGTTACTACGTTATCGGTCTTCCAATTGCGTGTGTTCTTGGCTTTAAAACTAGTATGGGAGTAGAAGTAAGTACTGGAAACTTTACCTCACTCTCATCAGTCAAGTTAATGCTTTTGTGACTGCAAATGATTATGAAAATAACGCATTGTTGATTTTTGGCCTTGATTTTTCAGGGTATTTGGTGGGGGATGGTTATTGGAGTATTTTTACAGACAGTAACTCTAATTGTTCTCACTGCCAGAACCAATTGGGATGCTGAGGTAACTTGAATTCTGATGAAAGTTTCTTATTATCTGAATATAGAGTGTACTTGAACTGAAATTGGACAGGTTTGTGACCAAAGATTTTGATCATGCTTTTGTTTTGTAGGTTGTAAACGCGACTGAGAGATTGAGGACATCTGCAAATGTAGAACAGTTGCTCTTGGTGGATGACGACGTATGAGTCCATAACAAAAAGTGCTCACAGTTCAAACTTCATTTTACCAGGGTTTCATGTAGTGCAATACAATGTTTTTTATGATATTGCATTGCCAACGAGAATTGGGTTATATGTTTGTTTCTTTCCCTATATAGAACCAATCATGTAGCCAGTTTTGATTATTTAAGGGACAATTCTAGGAGTAAACTTAAGAATTGTCCTTATTTGAGGCGATAACACAAGTAAGATATTGCATTCCAAATAAAATTTCATAGACAAGTTTTGAAGCCAAGAATACACGCAATTGGAAGGCCAGTAACGTAGTAACAAGAACACTTGTGTTACATTAGATGTCTCTACGTTATTGGTCATGCAATTGCAGTCTTTTAACAATACTTATTTTGAAGCAAGATATTGTGTTCAAATAGTCCATAAAATTTTTCGAAAACTTCTACCAACTCACAGCGACATCATATTTAACCATACATTCAACAATTTGTATAAAGATAATAACAAAAAATTAATTAAATTACTCGAAATCATTTTTTCTTTTCTAAAATAGAAAACTGAAATTCCGACATTTCATGAACACAAAGACCACGAACCCTAGACGAAGGCCCAAATGGACTTCAAAAGATATGAGCGGCCAAAATGATCTGGGCCAGAGACTTACCCTTAACTGGAAAAGATTAATTTACCGCCAGATAAAACAAGGACTAACAGACAGCGTTACATCCTAGACCAATAAACGCACGACACGTAGAAAACACCTTAAAAGTGACGTTTCAGTAGCCAATGAAAATTGAGATGATGTGTACAATTGCTCGACGGCAAAATCTGGAAGTATATATACTATATATTCTGCTCGATTCTTTCTAGAAAAGTTTTGGAACGAAGACTTCCCAGTTTAGACTCCCATCTCCATCTCCGATGGCGTACGTCGAGCGAGGTTTGTATCTCTTTCTCTCTGACTCTATTTTCGTTCGGGGTGATTCGATTTCTATCAGAAGCTAGGGTTTGATTTTATCTTAATTTTTGTTTGGTATGATCGGAATCGGTTATTCATGTCTTTCAGATCAGGGTTTGATTATCACTCTAGCTCCGAATCGCGTGTCCCTCTCGAAAATATTATATTGGATTGTTGATGTTCTGGATTAATGTCTTAATTTTCGAAATTATTAGGACTAGATATTTTTTTTTTTGGTTCCTGTATGTATGTGAGAACTCTAATTTGGTCTAGCATTGGTAATGTTCTTAGGTTGAAAACAACACATTTTAGACTGCGATTATGGAGGTTTTTTGGAAATGAAATTTGCGTCCTCTTAGGCATAGTGAGGCATCCAGGTTCTTCAATTTTCAAAGTTTTTTGGGGATAGCAATCATTTTATGGGCTAACTAGAGTGCTTTATGGCTTGTGTAGAATGAAGAGGGTGTGCCAGCTTTTTTCGTTGTCAAAGTCTGCTGTATTATGTGATTTTATGGTTTCTCCTTGTTTGTTTGGCTATGCTTTTGTGAATCATGTGATTCAAATATGAGCAATGCCTGAACAGTCTAATGCTGAGCGAAGCTGAGTTAGGATGTGAGCTTTTTGTTTTTAAAAGATTAAATGATTTTTCTACTTTTTGCTCATTTCTGTCTATCATAATATATTTTCTCTTGTTTTGTTTTTTCTTCTTCTTGGGACTCACAGTCAGAGATACTGCAATTAGTTCTCAGGTGTGCATGTGCCCTAGTGTTTGTAGTTTGTATTTGGGTACTGGTGTATTTGGATTAGGTTTCTGTTGTATTTGTTCTCCACAAGTGTAGGAAGCTAGGCAAAATCTAGTTGGGGAATTAATGGCTGGTTAGCAGCATTCGCTTAGTAAAATTGCTTTTGTGCTCCCCCAATCAATGCTATTTTCTTTCTTTATTAATTTTGGCCAAAACCTTAATGCTGATTCACTGTCAATAAGGTTTACCGTCTTTGTTTTTTAAATTTGTTCTATATGCTCCTTTCTAGCGTGTGATGTCCTTGTCTTCTCCCTTCTACATAACTCAGCTTGTTAAGAGCTTATGTAAACTTGGCTTGCTGCCATTTGACCTGTAGAGCAGTACTGCTTATTTTGGTTGAATATTGTTGTGACATTTCGCCTTTGCTGCATTTTGTTTTTACTTATTTTCAGTAGGATTGCATTTTTGTGGCAATGCTTCAGTCTTTCTTGTCTAAATTATGTACTCTTGGTTATGCTATACTGTAGTATTTTTGACTTTTACTTAGGATTCTATTCTTTGTCAGTGTTTTTTGTCACTTGTTCTCTATTTATGAATGAGAGCCTAGGTGATGCTGAGATGGGACTGGCTATCATATAATGATACATTTTGCAAATATTCTTATTTTTACCTTCCTCTCTCTGAAGAAATGCAATTTGCCTTCATTATTATTATTTTTAGGTCTACTGCTGAATTTCTTCATTCATTCTTTCCTTCTGTAGTTTTGTATAGGAGTTCTTGTGGGGTAGTGTGTTCTCTTCTTTCTTTTCTTTTTTAAATTTCTCTAGCTTATCTTTTTGGAACAATTAGTTGATGACTTCACTCAGGCGTGCTCAATATGAGAGGTACTGCATCTTGAGTTGCTAACTTGTGGAACTTCTTAGTTTCAAGACCTTGTGCTAGATTTTGGTAATCTTTGCCTGTACCAGGATGTTCTTTGTGATTTATATCTTGGACCTAGTTGATGTGGGGTGTGGTGTGTGTTTTTGTGTTTGTGTTTTTATGGACAACTTGGCTTCTCTATAAGCTTGAGTAACTTCAGCAGTATGGGAGCTTCTGGACTTGGCTGTTGTCTAAGGCCTTATGCCAGGTTGTGCTTGGGTTTATATGTGCCGAAATGTGCTATTTTTCTGGTCTGGATTGAATTTCTTTTAATGTGCTTGGTGGAACTTCCACAAAATTTATTTAAAAAAGAAATGCAAGATGCTAGGTGAAGCTGAATTGGGAGATGGCTGGCTTATTCTAGTTCAGTCATTCTTCTCATTCATTGACCTTTGTGCCTTGTGCTTTTGGACACTTGATGAGTATTCTGGTGTCTTTTGAATCAGGCGTTGTGAAATCCAAGCGATCCATTTGGCGACTGAAGACGATAACGGATTTCTTCTGGGCCATCGTCAACTTGATAGGCGTGTTTTTTGCTACAATGTTCTCGGTAAGAATTATAGTATTCTCTTCTATGTTAGCCTATATGGCTTACTTTTAGAAGTATCAAAATGGATTGTCTTCAAGAAACTTGTATTTTTAATATTGCCATGCATCAGATGGAAAAGTCGGATGCTTACAGAAAAGGATCTGGTGCTAGCAAAAAATGGGATGGCGGGGGCCCCGGAGGGCCTGGAGGGGGACCGTATGGTGGTGGTCCACGTGGCCCACCTCGTGGACTTGACAATGTTCGTGGCATCGACCATAGTAAGTTAACTCTTCTGCTTCCTATGTTTGGTTTTCTAATTATTTTGGTTTCTAACATTCCTTTTACAAATGTTGCTCTACTTCTCAACACTCAGGTTCCTTACCTGCCTGCGGTTCCTGCTGTGGTTAAACCCGCCATATATGTTGCATCGTGCTTCGAAATGGTTGGCTGGTTTATGATTGATAATTTAGTATGTCAATGTAGATACATATAAGAAGACATGGAAGAGAAATGCAATAATCCATAACTCCCTCCGAAACTCTTTGTTCAAGTACTAAATGTGTGGGTTTAGCTGTATGAAATGTGTAAAAGAGTTGTGATGATCCTTTCAAGAATATGCATACATTAATTTTCAGTCGTGTATTGATATTGTTGGGTCTATTTTCTAAATCAGATGCAATTGCTAGTACTTTTTCTATCCCCAACTCTCAAATTTTACCTACTATACTATTTTGTGAACAACCCGTTTCCCTTATACTTGCTTGTTCCGATTCCAACCCCAACCCATTTATTTGTAACAACCTTGCCAGAGGTTCCTCATCCAAACCCTCCTAACTAGACCCAGCAAACGGGTTGCTAACCTGGTAACCAGCAGCACGGTTAGAGCATATGCAAGTCCGCCCATTAAATTTTTTTGGGTTGTTATTGGGTGGGTTCCTGTTGATCTGTAAAGCCGTTAGTTTCCGTTAACATGATTAAAAAAGTAACACTTCCAATACAATCAAGACAGAAGGAGAAGTCTGATTCTTTGACCTGTGATACGTTTATTTAATTGGAATGAGAATAAAAATGAAGGGAATGATTCCAACATATGAGATTTCTTGCATTTACTAATATATATAGCCTATAGGTATAAGAAGGATTCTAATGTATGAGATTCATTCGTTTATTTATATGGGCTAATATGTATAGGTATTGAAATGAGTGAAGGTCCCACTTTATTATTAGAAATTCATTTTTAAATAACTTTTAAGACACGTTTACTTTCTTGGAAAGAGAATGAAAATGGAGGGAATTTCTGCGTTTACTAACATATAAAGGAATCAGAATGATTCCAGGTAAAAGTATTCATGCGTTTACTAACACATGAAAGAATCATAATAGGTGTAGGTCTCACCTCCTTGTCAGGAATCGATTCCTGAATACTCAGGAATTTGATTACGGATGGGGAAAATGGATTTAGGAATCAAAGCCTTCAGAATCAATACCGATTCATTTCTTATCCTATTTTAGTTGTCTCTGATTCATGATTATATTACATTCCAATTAAGTAAACGTGCCATTAATTTGATAACCAAGAGGAGGATATGGGTTTAGGAATGATTCTCATGCCGATTCTTTTCTTCTCACATTCTAGTTGTCTCCGATCTATGACTTCTTCCATTGTAGTTGTATCTGATTCATGATTTTTTTTCATTTCAAGTAAGTAAACGTTCCATTAGACTCTTCACTCACTCATCTTCTGATCTTCTTCCCGTTATCTGATCCGTCAGCATTAAACTTTTTGGCCACATCCATCAGAAGCTATGTCTTTCTAGCCGTCTCTGTCTTCTGTCTCTTAGTTTTCTTATTTGCTGCGCCATTGTTAAAGTCCATTTTGGGATGAGTTGGGTGTTGGAGACCAAATTGTGGTCACATGGAAATCCATTTTCTTCTGATTGCAATCACTTGGAAACCAAATTTCAACAAACTCTTGTTCAATGATGATAAATAAAGTTAGTCTAGTCGGATGCTGGTGTCAAATGAGTACCATATCACATAAACAAATGATAGAATATCACATATGGTTACTTAATTGTTACCTGTTCGACATTTTGGTCACTCGATTTTTAAATATATCACTATAGTCACTCTGTTTTTTTTTTTTTTTTTTTGCCCCAATATCAAGGATATTTTCATCCAACCAATCATGGAAAATTGTGAAGTTTGAATTATAATGATTGGGAGAAGTGACTAAAGTGAAATTCTAACAAAAATATCGTGTATTTAACTGAGATTTTAATAAAGGATTTAGCAAAGTGACTAAAGTAATTGACAGAGTAATAGTCGAGTGACCAAGGTGTCGAATAAATCATAATTGAGTAACCATTGTGAAATTCTCCCTAAACAAATAATAAATACACACACACACACAGAATTTGTCCAACCTGAACCGTTTGTGTTCATACTTAGTAAATCACGATTATGAAAATCGAAACGATCATCAATTTGATTGAAAATTTGCAAAAGTGATATACTCATAAAATTACAATGGGCTGGGCTGAATAAAATATTTTAATAACATATAGGCTAAGTTTAGAAATTTGGAGCGGAGTACTTTTTAATATTTAATTTTTTAAACTAAAATTAAGTTATAAATTAATATTTTTTTCAAAATTTGGGGTGAGAGCCCACTGCAGCCCATGTGTAGCTATGCGTGTGTGTCTATACAATATATATATATATATATATATATATTTCAAATTAGAGGATGTTATATTTCAGAAACAAAAACAAAAACCTCCTCAGATTCCAACTTTAAAGAGACTTATTCTAGAGAGGACCTCCGTACTTTAAGAATTTAAGGATTTTTACTAATTTTCACTACTATACGACCTAATACAACGATTCCAACCGTTGATCTTCAAGCCTCATATGCAAGAATTATGTCTACAAAAAATCAACAAAATCCATAATCATTTGGTTATTGAAAATGTGTAAGAAAATGTAGTCCATTAGATAAAATTAGAACGAACATGGTACTAATCAAATTATCAAATTTGACTAATTATTTGTATGATTCATATACATATGAGTAACTAAAGAATGAATTTAGATAATGAGTCTGCGGACCCATTGAATTGACCTGTTACAACCCGTTATCTTAACGGGTTGAACCTGTTAAAACAGCAACCCATTAAAACCCGCTTGTAACCCGTCCACCCAACCCATTGACCGGGTCACTGGCTACATACAGAGAACTCGGATGCGGAGGATTTAATGGGTGGGAAAGGAAAAGGCTTCGCACTGATAATTTTCCCGTCTATACCAAGGAAAACGACATTGCCTACATTATTTTGAGTGGTTAGGTGCTTACAATCATGCCACGATGGTACCACTTCGCTATCCTAGACCTGGCTTCTAGATGAAGAAGATGAAGTACTGTAGCTAGAATTTGTAACGTGTCTCCCTACATGATGTGGCTTATCCCAGCCATTTAGGTCCTACCCGACCCAATGAGCTCTAGACTCCAGCTTAAGAAAATTTTTTCTGCTAATAGCTCTGTTTAGTAAATTTAATTCATGCTTATTAAAAGAAACTGGGGCCAGCACAGATCAAAGTAGATTGATATACAAACGAAAACTATTCCGTCCACCGTCAGTGAAATTTTCCTGACAAATCTAAACCACTGATGTTATCTAAATTTTATCTAGCCGTTCTTTCTCAGTTAAAACTCTGTTAGTTTGGTTAGTTAGAGTTAGAAGGTATCTGAGCAAATTGCTTCGGTCAATTGCTAGAGCCGGATTTGTTCATCTATGATCTAAGGTTTTCATCCAGTGACATTGGCGAGGAATTGACGTTCGCTACTGGCATCTAAACATACCGGGTCACCTTGCAATGTAGTTTAAAGATTAACCATGCATGAAATCGATACAGTGCAACCGGTCAAAATTTCATGCATCATATAGTCCTTTCATTTTATAAGAAATTTTCTTAAGTACCCGGGTGTTTGTCATACACCAATTTTATTAAATATTTTGGATCACTGGATTAATAATATGTCCACTGGTCAAAAATATTTAAAATTTAGTAATCTGTTTAACCCTCAGCCAATTAATATTAGTTAAATAGTACTTATTACTAATTAATTTTATCATTAACCAATTATTGTTTGATTAATGCTTGATTATCAATTGACCATTACACAATTGACAATTATGTTTTTTTCCTTATTAAAAACAAAAGTAACCTAGGCTCACGGAATTAGTATTAGTTAAATAATTTTTATTACTAATTAATTATAGCATTAGTAGTTTCCTTAACCAAATATAATTATTTTTACATGCATTTTACGACAACCACAACAATTAATGTAAAAATAGATATTCTTTGTTTTACATGTAACTACTTCACGTACATCACGTACAAGGTACAACTTGTTATTACTGCTTTTTAAACTAATTTATAAATGTTACCACAATGTGTTATCATATAGCTAGGTAGACCATTATATTTTGATTAAAAGCACGTATGTCCTCATTAGTGTAATGAAGTTCTCCCTTGCATAATTTAAGTAATATATTGTGTAATTTTCATCGTCGAAGTTGTAATTCAGTAATTGCTTTCAATCGACGTAATTTACCACAAATACAACAACCGATGTAAAAACGATAATCTTTACTCTGTTGTAGTAAATACTCCACACACAACTTACGTACTAGTTTATGGAAAATTTAACAAGTGTGTCATCTAATTTGCTGTCAAAGTGGTAAATCTTTATGTTTTTATCATTAATAAAATGATTACTTCAATGACCATGCATTTTACTACAATTCACAGCAATTGATGTAAAAACTGTAATATTTGTTTAATTTATAGTAATTAGTCTACCTAAACTAATGTACTAGTTTATGGACAATTTAACAAGAGTGACAACAAATTTTGTTGTCACAATGGTAAATCTTTATGTTTTTATCATTAGTGAAATGATTATTACAATGACTACACATTTTACCAGAATCCATAACAATTGCTATAAAAGAGGTAACTTTTGTTCTATTTGTAGTAATTACTTCAAAAACTACATCATTTACAAGATTATCAACCATATTTTACAATTCCGACAACATTTATGTTGTGAATATGGTAAAATTAATATTAGACCAAAAGATATGTAAGTACTCAATATTGTAAGGAGATTCTCCATTGGATAATCAATGTTCTCCATTTGATAAAAGTTGTCTAACTATCATATTTACATCTTTGACCACTCAATTACAATAATCACAATAACTGTGGTCATAAATCATAATTTAGTTCTACTAGGTGTAATTTATTATTTTGACAATATTTGTTACATGTTTCTGAACAATATTAATGAGTTGTCAATATAGTAAATTTTATTTTAAAAATGACACATGTCAAAATTTAAGTGGGTAACCTATTAACAAGTTTAATAGGTTTCCACTATAATTTATTAAAAATAAATAAATAAGGGTATGACATACATCAAGGTACCTTAGACGACCCTCATTTTATAACTCACCCATTAAAAACATCTCTTCAAGGATTAGTCAAATCGAATATTGTCTTGTCATTAAATTATCAAACAAGCGAATGAGTTTAAAATACGTTATTGATCGTTAATTTGGTGCGCGGATCAAATGGATTGGTTAGTAGGGTTTGTTTAGCTGAATTATCCAAGTCTTTCAACAGTAATATCTTTTAATTCAAGATTCACTCTGAATAAGATTGCATTGTTCAAGCGCTTACATGAA
The DNA here is from genome assembly GCA_024704745.1 of Rosa lucieae. NCBI lineage: Eukaryota > Viridiplantae > Streptophyta > Magnoliopsida > Rosales > Rosaceae > Rosa > Rosa lucieae. The sequence goes on along the minus strand of CM045497.1, from coordinate 55,731,805 downwards.
CTAATATTGAATCATTGTTTAGCGCTACGGTATGATCTATATTCAGTCCACTACCAATCAACAAAATAACAAATTTTCGTCTCGTACGAAACCCTAGGTGAGAGCGATCTCACGGCTAAGTGAAGCGGCGTTGGTCGAACCGGCATTGGAGAAGGCATGGCTTTCCGGATTTTAGCATGGAATTGCAGAGGCATAGTCGGCAATTCTCGGCGGTGAGCGCTGATTGATCTCATTCAGCAGGAGAAACCAAAGATCCTGTTTCTCTCTGAAACGTTATGTTCTGAAAAGCAGTTAGAAACCCTAAGGGTGAAAGTTGGATTTAATAACTGTCTGGGAGAGTCGCAGGGCAGGGATTCACGGGGAATTGCTCTTTTATGGATGAACGACGTACCGGTTCATATCCGGAATTACTCGAAGCGCCATGTCGATGTGTCGATTGGTGATAGAGGGTCTGCAACGGAGTGGAGATTTACGGGCATATATGGGTATGCCCAGACGGCTGATCGATCGGAAACCTGGAACTTGATGCGGCAGTTAGCTGCTCAAACGACGCTGCCATGGCTCATCGTTGGAGACTTTAACGAGATAGCTGATAACTCTGAAAAAACTGGTGGTGTACCACGACGATTGCAGCAAATGCAAGCTTTCAGGCAAGCAATGACTGATGGTGATTTAATCGATATGGGTTACTCTGGTAGCCCGTACACATGGTCAGATTATCAAACAAAGGAGCGTCTAGATAGGAGTTTGTGGACTGAGGAGCTTCGAAATTTATTTCCCTGCTCCCGTACTACTCATCTGCACCCGAGTACCTCTGACCACAGTCCTCTGCTTGTGGCAGTCAGTGACGCTTCGGTACATCAGTCTGGGAGGAGAAAAGCATTGTTCCTCTTTGAGCAATATTGGGCGACTCATCAGGAGTGTGAGGAGGTGATCCAAAGGGGTTGGCAAACAGCAGCTGAGGGTGATCCTATGAGTAAAGTCTGCCAACGCATTAAGCAGACAGGAAAAGATTTGTTTAAGTGGCAGAAGAGTACGGTTAAGTTTCGGCTGGTTGAAATGCGAGCAATCCGAGCTAGGTTGGATGATTTGATGAAAACTCCCTTTGTTGCATCTGATCTTGCAAAAAAACAGGCTCTTCAAGCCAAGTTTCAAGAGCTACTGACTCAAGAAGAAACGTTGTGGATACAAAGATCTAGGGCTTTGTGGTTAAAGGTAGGAGACCATAACACTGCTTATTTTCATCGCCGGGCTTCAAATAGGAAGCAACGAAATCAGATTCTAGGCTTGTTTGATGAGTTTGGGCGTTGGGTGAATGGGCCACAAGAGATAGAAGGGGTTGTTAGTTTATATTACCAGAAGTTATTTCAGACTGAAGGTTGTAACCCTAGGGCTCTGGAGTTGATTCTTAATACCGTGCAAACTAAGGTAACCACAACAATGAATCAAGAGTTGATGGCAGGTTACTCTGATGAAGAGGTCAGAACAGCACTCTTCCAAATGCATCATTCGAAGTCTCCAGGCCCGGATGGTATGTCTCCTCTTTTCTTCCAGAAATATTGGCACAAAGTTAGTCCTGATGTTTATATGGCAGTGAAGCATTTTCTCTCTTCTGGAATGTTGCTCCGAGAGGTTAATTTTTCTCATGTTACATTGATACCTAAGGTTAAGGATCCTAAACATATGGCTGATTTACGGCCTATTGCCTTATGTAATGTGTTATACAGAATTTGTTCAAAGGTCCTTGCCAACAGGTTGAAGAAAATTTTGGGAGATGTTATCTCACCTCTACAAAGTGCTTTTGTTCCTGGCAGATTAATTTCAGTCAATACTCTTGTTGCTACTGAACTAGCTCATTTTTTGCATACTAATAGAAGAAGCGGTGATGGTCACTTTTCATTGAAACTGGATATTAGCAAGGCATATGACATATTGGAATGGGCGTTTCTTCAAGCTATGTTATTAAAACTTGGTTTTGATCCTGAGTGGGTGGAGTTGATTATGGCTAGTATCAAGACTGTTAGCTATTCGTTTCTTGTGAATGGGGAGGTAAGAGGATATGTTAGACCTTCCAGAGGCATCAGACAAGGAGACCCATTGTCCCCTTATTTATTTATTTTGTGTGCAGAGGGGTTATCTTATCTGATTGAGCAGTTTGTTCAGCAGCAATGGATTCAAGGAATAGTAATAGCTCCAACTGCTCCAAAGGTTCATCATCTACTTTTTGCTGGCGATAGCTTCTTATTTGGGGCTGCAACTGATGAAGAGTGTCAGCAGTTCAGAAATATTTTACACAATTATGAGGTGGCTTCTGGGCAGCGTGTTAATCTACAAAAAAGTCATGTGGCTTTTAGCAAAAATGTGAGCATGGAGAGGCAACTCTATTTAGCTAATCTACTTGGTGTGGAGAGAGTTGATAAACATGAACGGTATCTGAGACTACCTACTTTCTTGGGAAGAAAAAAAACAGCTGCTTTTGGCTATTTAAAAGAAAAGCTCACAAAGAAGGTGGTAAGTTGGCGTGAGAAACTATTGAGTGGTGCAGGAAAAGAAATCTTGATCAAAGCAGTTGCTCAAACGGTTCCCAATTATGTTATGAACTGTTATATGCTGCCTACGGGGATGTGTGAAGATCTGCAACAATTGTGTGCAAGTTTCTGGTGGGGAGATTCGGCAGAAAAACAAAAAATTCATTGGCGGTCTTGGGATTGATTATGCATTCCCAAGATGGAAGGAGGAATGGGTTTCAAGAATCTTCATTGGTTTAATCTTGCGATGCTTGCAAAGCAAGGGTGGAGAATTTTGAAAAATCCAAATTCTCTTATAGCTAGATTGTACAAAGCAGTCTATTATCCTAATGGTGATTTTAGCAATGCAGAATTGGGAGATAGGCCCTCATTTCCTTTTCGCAGCATATGGGAGGCTAGAGATGTATTGTTACGTGGTCTTCGCTGGCAAATAGGTAATGGAGAGTCTGTTGATATTTGGCATGATTGTTGGCTTCCCGATTCTTTCCCTAGATGTCCTTCTTCTCCTCCCCCAAGGGAGGCTCCAACAAAAGTTTCGGAGTTGATTGATCCAATTACAAGAATGTGGGACGTTACACTGCTTAATCAATGGTTTGCACCAGTGGATAGAGACTTGATTTTGAGCATCCCTCTGAGCTGGCGAGCTTCAAATGACAGGTTAGTCTGGCATTTCCACAAGAAGGGTATATTTACTACAAATAGTGCTTATTTTGTTGCTCGAGACGTTGCCTTGGGGTTAGTTTTGGCTCCTCCAGCACCAATTGATCCTTATAAGAAACTATGGCCAGCAATTTGGCATGCCACAGTGCCACCCAAAGTAGCATTACATGCATGGAAGTGTTGTGTGAATATTCTGCCGACTAGAAATTGCTTAAGCTCCAAAGGTTATATGGGAGATATGACTTGCTTGTTGTGTAATAATGGGCTGGAGAATGGAGTCCATCTATTTACATAATGTAGTTATGCCAAGGAAGTATGGGCTGCTACTGGACTGCCAATGCCTACGGCAGTAACAACGGATTTGAAGGATTGGCTTTTAAGCTTGGTTTCATTGCTCAGTAAGGAACATTTTGCACAAGTTTTAATGGGTATGTGGACTGTGTGGAAGAATAGAAATTCACAGCTATGGGAGGGCACTAAGCAACACCCAATTGAGGCTAATATGGTAGCCATGTGTTGGCTCACAGAGTTTTCCAAGGCAAATGTTAATGAAAAAGCTCCTAGTGTGCAAAGAAGAGAGTGGATTGCACCAAGTGCGGGCTGGCTGAAGTGTAATAGTGATGGGTCTTTTATCTCTTCCACCAAACGAGGAGGCATGGGAATTGTGATCCGAGATCATGCTGGCACTTTCAAGGCAGCGACATTGAGACAACTTGACCAAGTCGTATCACCTTTCCATGCCGAACTGTCTCTATGAAGGAATGAAAATGGCTCAGAGTCTACACTATGATAGAGTAGAGTTTGAAACAGATTGTATGTTACTTGTTCATGCTTTGAAGCAAGAGGAGTTGGATTATTCAACTCTAGGTTTCATTCTTGAAGAGGTAAAAGAGTTGCTGAGAAGACATGTGCATTACATAGTTCATTATGCTCCTAGAGATGCTAATAAGATAGCACATACATTAGCTAGTCGCTCTTTATGCCACAAGATTAGTCATATGTGGTTTGTAACTGCTCCCGAATTTCTGAGGGATGCCATTCTAAACGAGTGTTCTCGTTAAGTTTCAATGAAAGTTTTATTTAAAAAAAAAAAAAAAAAGCGAATGAGTTTAAAATAATATATTAAGATCATTGTAATTAGTTGTTCTTTTATTTTATGTACTTTGATGAACTAAAAGGTATATCTACGAATTTACTGAACATTGCAGATATAAGTTTTAAATGGTGCTTTATAAAATTTATAACGAATTATATAAATGTAAGATAAAACTTTATTACTCACAAATGAGATGAAAGAGCAGGTTCACCCCGTAAACCTTTTTTAAAAAAGAATAACAACAACAACAATAAACGGGGTTTAGCCAACTTCATGGTCCATATATGGTGGTATGGATACTCTCATTAGTAGGGTTGAGAGTGGACAACTTATTTTCCTATTTGATCTCTATTTCCTATTCAACATTTTTTTTATAATTTTTTTTAATGAAGGTATTTGGATTGGGGGGAGGCATCCTACTAGTCCAGGAACATTATGAACCACTTGTAGCCTGCAGGAACCCAACTAACATTCAGGTCTAGCACCAATTATCACGTCAGTGCAATCAGACCCTGTTGCCCAAGGTTTTCCACCTTGAAAGCCCACAGGCACTCAGTGATCGGGTCTCATGATGACCCAGATTCTCTAGAAGCTGACACTTTCACCAGCGTCACATGGATCCCATAGGACCTCAGTACTCAACAAGCTACCAATGAGGGACTTGTGAATGTTGGAGCTAGAACTTAGGTGGGGGTTCCACTCAAGCAAATGACTTGTCATTCCTGCCAAACCTATTCTCACATTTTTTTGGTACGTCTTCTTTTCAATTAGTTTAATGATATATGGAGATTCAACTCATTTTTTCATACAAATCTGTATTGTAATAATAAGGACACCTTTTTTTTTTTTTTTTTTTTTTTTGAATCAATCAATCAATGACTATCATTAATAATCATCACAAGCCAGAATAGGCGGTTACATATCCTTCCGCTGTCATTTAAGGGCATAGACAGACAATAAAATAGTGGTAGTACCCACAGTGATACATAGAAATAGACATATCCATTATACCTTTAAATACATATAGGTAGCGTGAATCCTCCTTTGGTACTACTCCAGAGGCTCTAGAGGTACATAGAATGTGCACAAAGTGCATAGCTTCCTAAGAGACTAGGAAATTATTGAATTTAGAAGACTAAAAACATAAAAAGGCCTAGGTCAAAACAACCCAGCCTAACAGCCCCAAGAAAGAAACCCAACTCAGGCCCAACAAAGAATGGCTTGACTTAAGCCCACAATCCATCTTCAGCCTCACTGGTCGACCGCCGCAACCTGACGCTAGACCCCGCCGGGGCAAAACCGATGCCAACCCTCACCGTTGTCACCCAAGGCCAGACCTTGCCGTTGCAACGCAATGCAATGCCCCGACGAAGTCTGACTGAGCCACTCCGAAACCAGTCCGATCCAACACTCTGACACCACCGTCCAGCCCTTCCACAACATCACTGAACATGGAGGTGCCTCAACGATGCTCAACCCGCATTGTACAGCTGCCCACGGCGCCTAAGACTTCATCTGGTGTTCATTGTCAAAACCCCTTAGCCAAAACCTTAAGCCAGAACCATCTTCCACGAGACTGCCAGGCATAGAGTGATCAAACATCGGTCCAGCAGCAACCCATTAATGACGAGGCAGACTGACGTCGATCATGAGCGCCGCCAGACAAAGAGGAATTTACAAACCCTAGACTAAAGACCGTCCGAGTATTTTGGAGACTACAAGGTTAGTTGGGCATATAATAAGGACAACTGAGGTTAACATCAACTTCTTTTTAAAAAATTTGTTTCCTGTTACTATTTGTTCTCCCTTATATTGAGTTATTTCTTTTAATTTTACAAAGCGGTATCATGTATGTGAAAAATTAGAGGTATGAGAAATACACACTCCTATTTAATTTTTTATACTTTTCTCCCTAAACTTCCTATTTTGCCCCTCTTCAATGTATATAATTGTACCTCTCCATATTTGTTGTTCTCTATAACACAATAATTTGCAGAAATCGTTGGATCAATTTTTTTGTCACCATTCAAAAAATCCTCATGAAGAAAATTAATTTGAGAATGGATTAATGTTTCAATACTGCTTATGTCTACAATAACAAAGCCTATAACTTTGCCATGTAGTAATATTTTATTTCCCAGTGCCAATTAAAAGAATGAAATGATCTACAATCTACGATTTATATATATATATATATATATATATAGCATAGAATTTTATTAGTTTGTATTGAACGTACATGCAAATAAAGTGCAATGGATTAGACAGAAGACAAAACCCTGGTGAAATTGAGTATATATTTATTAGAGAACAGAGGAAAAGCAAATAGACTGCAATTGCTATTGAACAACGTGGGTATATGATATTGTTTAAAAATTCTCAAATCCCTTTTGTACTTCAGTGCCTGGTTTGTGTTTTTGTCATTCTTCAACTCATATCTCTCGATTTGGTTTTCTTTTTTGATTGCTACAAGGGTAATATAGGGATTCAATTTTTCCAAAAACAAAGATAAATATTTAGATGTGTATTAACTAGATTGAGGTGTGTATTTAAAACTACTCTTTTTTCACTCGAAAAAATAAAGAAAATTAAAAAATATATATTAAAGGTTAGTTTTACTCTAGCTCTCTTAATCATCCACCAAAATTATTATCTAATTGCTTACCTTATGTTTAAACAGTAGCAATGTCGGATTCGAAGTTAGGTTTCAAATGTAATATCGATAAATTATGAAGAGCTATATCATTTGTTCCCCAAACCCATATATTATATTTAATTATTAGTAATTTATTGTGTCTAGAATAAAATATATATGTAGAATTTTCTCGATCATTACCTTAAAAAGAATAAGTGTTTATTGGTATCGTGTTAGTCCCTTTCTTCGAATTCCTCGCCTAGAGCTAAAGCTATCGAGAGCGAATTGGATTCAAATTTGCTCACTATTTTTATTTTGTGGTGATATCACCACCCAATTAAAACTTGCCACATCATGTAGAATTAATTTAATACTTAATATGTTTTATAACACATGGCAGTTTTATATTGAGTGGTGGTATCACCACCAAAGTATTGGTGGTGAGCAAATTTGAATCCGAGTGAATTGTGCAAGAATCGGAAATGCACTCACTCGCCTAAGCTATCTCCTATGTAGACGTCCGGGGTGAAAGGCATATGTTAGGTGGAGAAATTGATATGGAATCGCCTTGTACCTCATGTCAATCAGAAACGGAAACTGCTACATCCCAGAGGGACAACTTGGAAAGAGGAAGCCGAAAAGATGATTTTACTCTTCCTCACATCAAATCCTAAATCGTTGTCCCTTATTTTCGATAGCTCCGGCATATTTTAGATGATAGGCCACCATAAAGAACTTAAATTCTAGTTGAACAACCTCTCTCAACAAACTATAAGGCTTGACTTGTAAGTTCTTGTAGACTAGTCAAGTCATAGTCATAGTTCAAACTTTGTATTCACGTGTATATGTCATGCTCAATAACTTAGTTACAAAAGAGATCATGGAAGATATAAATACACACACATATATAAATATATATGAAATCCCTTTCAGTAAGGGATTCCTTTTTTTGGCCAATTTGAGGGATCGATTATTAGATAAACTTTTTGATCATGTATCAACATATCCATCGTTTCGTTTGTAGATCTACATGAGTAGATCACTTTTGTAAATTTTCAGCCAAATTGGTGACCGTTAAGGTATCGAACTAGATTAAATCAATGGACGAATCAAATATGTCCAACATGAAGCGTTCACGTTCATAATTAGTAAATCACTATTATAAATACCCAAATGATCATCAATTTGGCTAAAAATTTGCAGAATTGATTTACTCATAGAGACTTAAAAATTGAACGGTCGAGATCTCAATATGTGACTGAAAAGTTAGTCTAATAAATTATCCCTTAAATTGGTAAAAAAAAAAAAAGATCTCTGACTAGAAGGGCCCTATATGTATATATAGCTATCAAATCATTGATATGTCTATTATTATATATTCATAATCAAGACATGGTTGTTAAGAATTTAATTATTGATTACTAGTTTAGTATATATGTGAGTGATAACTCTTCCTCGGTCTTTGCATCGTACTTCAAAGTTTGAGGCACAGCCGCATAACCGTAAAAATGAAACTTCATATTAAGTCTATGATCTGGCCAAAGTCTTTTCCTTTTTTGTTACCATTCAAATACAAGGAATTCCCTTCATCCATTGCGATTGAGTTTCTAAAAAATCATCCTCCGTTGAATTTCATAGCCAAAGTATAAATCTAAACTTGGATTCTTGGAAAACCAAACTATATGTCCTTCCTCCGAAATGTTTAAATAAGAGGTTATAAGGATGTAGCTAAAAGCAATATACCCAATAGCAGGAGGTAGCCGGAGGATTAGCGTTGAGGTCAAAAAAATAAAATAAAATATAAAGGGATTGTTGGATATCAGCGGAAGCGTAAAAATTGAAAACTAATTTTAGGTAGGAAGATATGATGCATGAATGACACACAATTTGGGAGATGTACAACCCAAAGGCATGTACAGAGCTGCTGGAGATATGAAGGAGACTCTCAAGATACCTAGTAATAAAGTTATTTTGATTATACTTCTACAAACTACTCCTCTACACACCTTACTCAACTAGACTAGCCTACTTATATATGGCTACACTAGACAATGCCATAAGTATGACAATAATCTTAAACCTTCCTAACTCTCTTAACTTATATATGAAGCTACTAACTCTCACTATTATTCTCACCATTATTTTCACCATAACTCTCAACATAATTCTAAATTAATTTTATTTCCAACATCCTCCCTTAATTTAGAATTACTCTAACTTCAAGTTTTTCAAAAATTTCATGCCTTCACATCTTCGTGGCCTGTCACCGTCAATCAGTCAATCCCTTTTCTTCTTTTCTTCAACTTACTTCATTATCATTCTCATACTTGTCTTCACACAAAAAGAAAATTGTCAAAATCTTTCACACAATACCAACACCTTGCTTGGCTTTAGTGACACTTTTTTAGTCAGTCTTAAGGTCTTGAGAGCTTTTAAACTTTTAAACTTTTTTAGTCACTCTTAAGGAAATTTCCTCCCTCACTACTTAGTAAACTTTCTTCTTTCATTTCCGTGTGAGATTATTTTCATGCCTCACCAATATTTTAAGGCCTTCATGCCTCTCAAAATTCTAACCCATTTTGTGAGCTTCATGTCTCTCAATTTTAGGTTGAATCTTGAGGGAGTCTTGTCAACTTTTTTCACCATTGTGCCATCTTCATCTCGGTACTTCTGCCATTTCCAGGGAGCACTTTTCTCTTGGCATCTTTGTGCCATGCTTCATTCGATCAGGGACTTATACCTTTCATTCTTTTTGCAGGGACGTTAATCCTTCACTTTCTTCCAGGGACGTTAATCATTTCACCTTCTTTCTGGGACTTTAACCCTTCATTCCTTCTCTCTTGGACTTTTACCCTTTCATGGAGGACCGCATTATCCTATATTTCTTCTTCTTAGTCTACTTTTTTTCTCCCTCATTTTATTCTTTCTTCATATTTTTCACTCATTTCCTTTTCTTCTATGCAATATTCTCTTCTAGTTTTCTTCCTTCCTTTGGTCATCTCTCTCTCCTCTTTTTTTATTCTTCCATTCCTCCTCCCTCCTCCTCCTCCTCCTCCTCTCTCTCTCTCTCTCTCTCTCTCTCTCTCTCTCTCTCTCTCTCTCTCTCTCTCACACACACAGTTTTCTTTCACTTTTTGTCCAACAGCAACAGTTGATGCACCACAATTTTTTTCTCCACCACCTTGCAACAACATGAGCGAGTCTTGGTATGACCCGTCATTCCAAGTCTTTTACCTCTTTGCAACCTTTGAGTTTCAAGGTTGATCTTCATTCAAAAGTTTAATTCTCAATTCTTTCAATAGTTTTGGAGCAAATATTTTACTCCAACATCTCACCGAGACACCATCACATCTTTCCCGATCATCACTCATGATTAGCACCTAAATAGCACACTTGACGCCATAATCCTCTTGCATGTACAATTTTTGACCGTACCCAAAAGATCAACCTAGGGCTTTGATACCACTTTGTTGGATAGCAGTGGAAGCGTAAATATTAAAAATTAATTTTGGGTAGGGAGATGTGATGCATGAATGACACGCAATATGAGAAATGTACAACCTAAAGGCATGTATAGAGCTCCTAGAGAGAGATATGGAGGAGACTCTCAAAATACCTTATAATAAAGTTATTCTGATAATACTTCTACAAGATACTCATCTACACAACTTACTCAACTAGACTTGCCTACTTATATAGGTGTTAGCATTAAAGCCACCCTCAAGTGCAAGAGGTACAAGTTATAGAATAGGGGATTAAGTAAGGATGTCGAACCCACGAGGATTGGTAAATCCTTTCCTAGCTAGGGAAAACCTAAGGAAAAACTAGAAGAATATGCAAATGTACAATCACAAACAAAGGCTCACAAGTGAACCAAAGTTCATGGTGAGTATGTGCAAGATGGTGTATAGAGATTTGATTTTGATTTTGAGATTGGTTTCTATTCAAATTGAAACAATGAAAGCAAGTAATATAAACTAACCTAAACAAAACAAGTTGTTATCAAATGGATGGGAGTTAGGGCATCGGGTTTCACCTTTTGCCTCCCTTGCAAGCATTAAAGCAATTGAATATGAATGATGCAAAGCTAATTGTCCAACTACCCTCTTAGCATCCGGATAGGACTACTAAGGCTAAAACCCCTTTCATTTTATTAACTCTAACCGGATAAGTCTAGAGCTAACTACCTAGAAACAAAGTCAATTACCGGATAGGTCTCAATCATTTGCCCCTAAATGCATAAAGCTTAGAGTTTAGGTACCCAAGCAAGCAAACCAATCCTATCTCTAGGTGATTTTAGCTCACTACCCTCACATGCACACATGGTGTGCTTTCATGCTCCCTTTTTACCTAAAGGTAATCAATCTCTAGGAAAAACTTCATGTCATGGCAAACACATAACTCAAATTGATTAAGTCTAAGTAATGCATTCAACTATTGACTTAGCATGTGAGAATGACAACATGAATTTGCATCAATTTATAAACAAAAGCATCAATCCAAGCAAGTTTGGCTAGGGCTTTCAACCCTAGCCCCAACTAGTTCACTACTCACACATAGCTAGATACACAAGCTTCAACATTCTATTAAACATCAAATACATAAAGAGATAGAGAGTAAAGGGTGACTATTGATGATGCCGGAAGAGGTGGTGGAGATGGATCTCCAAGAACATGATGTGGTGGTAGTCACCTCCTTCTCCTTGCTCCAAGCTCTTGATATTGGTAAGAATAGTGAAATTTGAGATCTCTAAGATGAGTTGTGGTGTTGAATGGTGGAGGAAATGAAGGTTGTAGTGGTGGAAATGGAGGTTTTAGAAGTGGAGATGGTGGTTTTAGTGGTGGAAATGGTGGTGTTTTCTCTAGAGAGAAAAATGGATCTTGGATAGGATGAAGATGATTGAATGGAGTCAAGAATTCTGAATAATTGGTCTTTTGCCTCTTTTTTATCAGCTAGGTGTGTCATCTTTGGTCCCCAAGTGTGCAAAAGATGCTCTTACACCATTGTCTCCCAAATGGTCCCAAATTGGCAAGGTGATAAAAGGACAAGGTGTAAGGAGATATTTGAATTTCAAGTGATGGGAGATTCTCACCACCATGGTCCTCCTTTGCTGGAGAAAAGACCCTCCATGAGTGGCGGCTCGCCGGAAAAGTTTGCCGGAAAAATCGCCGGAAAAGTCGATTTGCAATTTTCTTCCAATCTCCGCGTCTTCTTCCCCTAGCTTCAAATCTCCACATTTCAAGCCTCAAATAGTCATTTTATTCTCAATGCAAGGTTTCCTACAAATAAAAGGAAATGGATTTAAAAAGGTAAAATAGCATGGAAAACAAATCAATTTTCATAATTATGGGGCACAATTGCGTAAGTAATTTGTGACTCAACAATAGGCTTACACTAGACAATGTCATAAGTATGACAATTACAATGGACATATGTATTAGACTGTTATAATAACCTTAAACTTTCCTAACTCCCATAACCTATGAAGCCGCTAACTCTCACTATTATTTTCACCATAACTCTCAACATAATTCTAAGGGTATATTCCTTCTATGGTAACTGATGTATGGTTTCTAATCTTCAAAGTAGGACAATTTGATACTTGAACTTAGCCTTCGTTTGACATTTCGGTACTTCTGTTAATTTTTTTGGCTAAATGCAAGGATAAAATTGATATTTAGAATATATGTATAAAAATAAAATAAAAGACATGAGTTTTGTGGAGTGATGGTCATTCTTCATCAATTTACCGGTATGAATTAACGCTTTTGGGTTATGTTGAAGATGAAATAATTGAATTTTATGTTTAAGAAATCTCAATTTTATGTTTAAGATAAAAAAAAATGTTTAAATAATCTAGTTGTCTTGATTTGAAGTTTTGAACACCCACTCTAATGAGCTACATCTAATACACTGAAAGCAGTCACAGTCTCGTGGGTGTTCAAATCAGGGCGACTAAATTTTTTTAACATAAAATTTAATTATGTCATCTTAAAAATACCCAAATGCATTAATCATGTTCATTTGCTCCCAAAGGACCCAGAAAATAATGAAGACCCAGAGTTGATGGTCTTCAACCCACAAAACTCATATTTTTTTATTTTATTTTTATAAATATATTCTAAATATCAATTTTATCCTTATATTTAACAGAAAAATTAATAGAAGTATCAAAATGTCAAACGGAGCCTCACTTCAGCCTTCATGTACCAAACTGTCCAATTGGCAATACCTCAGATACCATAGAAGGAATTTACCCTTAATTTTATTTCTAACAGGGAAAAAACCGAAAAATTAAGGGAAAAATATTGAAGAGGAGGTCCAAATACTAGATGTAGAGCTCTAATCAGAACCACCCAATACAAAATTACGCCACAACTATATAATGGTATTTTTACTAAAAGGTTGATACTATTTCCACCCTACTAAATACTTTGTTCACCCTACACAATTTTTTTATCTCTCAAAATTTCTAATTTATCCTTTAATTATAATCTGAAATAGAGAAAAGTAAAAAAATAAAAAACAAATTAAACCGATTGACCGTGGCACCAAAACCTAATTGATGAAATTTTTTCCAGCAAAGTCATCTCTTTGTATGGTGGAGCTACCGGTAGATGTGATTTCAATTAATTTTTTTTCTTCTAATTTTAATTTTATCAACGGTAAAATTTGATTAACATAGTTATATAAAACTAGTCTTTATTGGCACATGCGATGCATGTGTTAAACAGTTTTGTTTTTATTTTTATTCTTATTTTTACTTTTTAGAGAAAAAAAAAAGTAGGAAGTTACAACTGTAAGATGTGGGAAGTTATATCTGTAGAAAGTGAGATGAATTTCCTTTTTTTTTTTTTCTGAATTTATATTTATATTTATATTTTGCTATTTACCATAACACCTCTCATATATTAAAAAATATTTTAAATTAAACCTATAGTCTAAGGATATTTACGTAAATTCACAGCCACTTTGACTAACAAAGTGGGTTCTCTTAATAATAGTACTAGAAAATGTCTACACACCCGATGGGTGTGAGAGTAGCGGGAAGTTAAAATAGCAATTGTGAGAATGAAGAGTTTGAAATTGTTATTTTCTTTTATTTTATGTTTTTATTATTTTATTTTGCTTTTTACATTTTCGTCCCTGATGTTAAAATGTAATTTATGATATTTTAATATTTGAGGGTTATAAAGGTAAAAAAAATAAGGTTGGGCTAACAACACCTCTTCTCTTAATAATAGTATAGATATAGATTATTGGCACATACGATGCATGTGTTAAACAGTTTTGTTTTTATTTTTATTCTTATTTTTTACTTTTTAGAGAAAAAAAAAAGTAGGAAGTTACAACTGTAAAATGTGAGAATCTAAAGTGGGATGAATTTCCTTTTTTTCTGAATTTTTATTTATATTTATATTTTTCTATTTACCATAACACCTCTCATATATTAAAAAAATATTTTAAATTAAACCTATAGTCTAAGGATATTTACATAAATACAAAGCCACTTTGGCTAAAAAAGTGGGTTCTCCTAATAATAGTATAGATTATTGGCACATGCGATGCATGTGTTAAACAATTTTGTTTTTATTTTTATTCTTATTTTTACTTTTTAGAGAAAAAAAAGTAGGAAGTTATAACTGTAAGATGTGGGAAGTTATATCTGTAGAAAGTGGGATGACTAAATCTGAATTTTTATTTATATTTATATTTTGCTATTTACCATAACACCTCTCATATATTAAAAAATATTTTAAATTAAACCTATAGTCTAAGGATACACTGCATGGGTGTGTGTGTAAAGGCTCTACTGTCGTCTTGCCCCTAAAAAAAAAAAAAACCTATAGTCTAAGGATATTTACGTAAATTCACAGCCACACTTTGGCTAACAAAGTGGGTTCTCTCTTAATAATAGTATAGATTATTATGCAGAGTGAACAAAATATTTTGTAGAGTGATAATAGTCACACCCTTATTAAAAATAACGATTTGATTTAATTAATAGCAAAAACTGCCATGTCAACAAAAACAGATTTCTGAAAAATAACTCATAACATACTATAAAACTTGTGTACTATAGTCGAGGGGAAGTTCCCCTGCCCTTAATTATCAGTCAAAACCAAGTCACCCAACAACAAAATAGCATACGGAAATGTAGGGTTTAGAATTGACGGGTAATTTACGAACGTAACAGAATTTCTTACGAGTTGGGGAAAGGGGAAATGAATAGATATAGAAATATCAGAGCTTATTTTTCTTTTTATTTTGGCCATGAAAAGAGGGGGCAGTTAGGACTATTTAGCGAGAGGGAATGAGCCACGTCGCCTGCATGCACCTTCGCCAAAAATCTTACTTACCCAATTCAATGCCATTGCCACATATATAAATACCACTCATAGCTTCATGGCTTCATGCCAAGAATGTGAGACAAGCAAACCAAAAGCTAAAACCAACATACGCAATTCACATTTCAGTGATTTAGCATCACCTGCTTTTTCTTTAGTTTGAGGTTTTCCTTTTCTTCCTTCTCCTTTTTTTTTTGGTCTGTGAGAGTGCAAGACATTGCATTTTCTTTGTTAATTTGTCCTTTTCTCAGAAAAATGGGGGTAGAGAGAGTTCAAGACATTGCTTCAGCAACTTCCGAGGACACAATCCCAGTAGAGTTCATCAGGTCAGAGAATGAGCAGCCTGGAATCACCACCGTCCCCGGCACAGTCCTCGAGTGCCCTACCATTGATTTCAGCGACCCTGATGAGGAGAAACTCCTCAAACAAATCTTCGAGGCCAGCACCGACTGGGGCATGTACCAAATCGTGAACCACGACATTTCCAACGAGGCCATTGCCAAGTTGCAGGCCGTCGGAAAAGATTTCTTTGAGCTTCCGCAGGAGGAGAAAGAGGTTTACGCAAAAGATCCGAACTCTAAGTCCGTGGAGGGATACGGAACATTTTTACAGAAGGAACTAGAAGGGAAGAAAGGGTGGGTGGATCATCTGTTCCATAAGATTTGGCCACCTTCTGCCATTAACTACAGCTTTTGGCCTAAGAATCCAGCTTCTTACAGGTTTGAAATACTTCGTTTTGTTCTCTTTATTTTTTTTCTGTAAAAGACACTTTTTTTACTTCTGTTTTTTTTTTTTTAGTAATCTCTAATTAATTTATTGGTAGATCTGGATCGTATTTACGTTTTCAATAGAAATTGAATTACATTTATTGAAATCGGTCGAAAAACGTTTATAATAGACTAAAGAAAGTAAAACTACATTTATGAAGAATCTGGCCACCAATTTAGTTGGTAATTATGATTTTAAGTTTTTTGTTAGGTTGGTGATGGTACCAATTCCTCTAGTTAATTAAAAAAAATTATATGTTATTTTCACCTTTTTTTTTTTTTTTGAGAAATTGTGTTATTTTCACCTTTGCGCGCATTTTCCAGTTACCTGCTTGTGCAATAAAACTCCAAGTAACTTATTTAATAGACAATTGCACTTTTATTTTTTTTTGAAATAATAGACAACTGCATTTTGCTATACATAATTTCATCGAGATTACAATTTTAAACCATTGTTTCGCATCATACAATTTTAATGCTGGTATTTTTTTATGTATGCAGTTTCGTCATTTTGTTCATTTTTTACATTCTAGTTGGATCAACGTCAGTTGTGAGATTTTGAAAGCCTTTGAAGAATTTTACTGAGAGTAATGAAATTTAGTCATTTTGACTTCCATTAATTAGAACACTTCATTTACCAGTATCTATACACTAATTATTCTAGGGTTTGTACCAAGTTGAGGTCCTTTTCTTAAATGCCTGGGTCCCTAGGACATGTAAAGCGAGAGGTTTTGTCTCATCCGACTCTTTTTCAGGCCGGACCTTACCCAACTAAGGTCCGAAGGGGGTTGCCATTTCTTAAATAGTCTAGGACATGTAAGGCAAGTAGGTGGTTGCCTTTTGTCTCATCGGACTGTTCTTCGGGCTAAGTTACCTCTCAAATCTTTTGGTGGTGAACAAATTTGAATCCCTCTTTTTCAGGCCGGACCTTACCCAACTAAGGTCTGAAGGGGGTTGCCATTTCTTAAATAGTCTAGGACATGTAAGGCAAGTAGGTGGTTGCCTTTTGTCTCATCGGACTCTTCTCCGGGCCAAGTTACCTCTCAAATTTTAAGCGAGATTCATAATTATAATTGACAGTACAAGAAATATATATATATATATATATTTTTTCTATACAAACAGTAAAAGAAAGTTGTTTCTACAATTTTAGTACATAACCTCTCAATTCAAACTAATTCATTTAAACAGAGAACAGGATTTGCGGGGAGATCACATGGGTTTGTTCAGAACATCTGAATGTAGATATAGTAGTCGAAATTAAAGCATGAATAACCCTAGCCGAAATAGAAATGTCCATTTTTTCTATACAAACAGTAAAAGAAAGTTGTTTCTACAATTTTAGTACATAACCTCTCAATTCAAACTAATTCATTTAAACAGAGAACAGGATTTGCAGGGAGATCACATGGGTTTGTTCAGAAAATCTGAATGTAGATATAGTAGTCGAAATTAAAGCATGAATAACCCTAGCCGAAATAGAAATGTCCATTTTTTCTATACAAACAGTAAAAGAAAGTTGTTTCTACAATTTTAGTACATAACCTCTCAATTCAAACTAATTCATTTAAACAGAGAACAGGATTTGCGGGGAGATCACATGGGTTTGTTCAAAACATCTGAATGTAGATATAGTAGTCGAAATTAAAGCATGAATAACCCTAGCCGAAATAGAAATGTCCATTTTTTCTATACAAACAGTAAAAGAAAGTTGTTTCTACAATTTTAGTACATAACCTCTCAATTCAAACTAATTCATTTAAACAGAGAACAGGATTTGCGGGGAGATCACATGGGTTTGTTCAGAACATCTGAATGTAGATATAGTAGTCGAAATTAAAGCATGAATAACCCTAGCCGAAATAGAAATGTCCATTTTTTCTATACAAACAGTAAAAGAAAGTTGTTTCTACAATTTTAGTACATAACCTCTCAATTCAAACTAATTCATTTAAACAGAGAACAGGATTTGCAGGGAGATCACATGGGTTTGTTCAGAAAATCTGAATGTAGATATAGTAGTCGAAATTAAAGCATGAATAACCCTAGCCGAAATAGAAATGTCCATTTTTTCTATACAAACAGTAAAAGAAAGTTGTTTCTACAATTTTAGTACATAACCTCTCAATTCAAACTAATTCATTTAAACAGAGAACAGGATTTGCGGGGAGATCACATGGGTTTGTTCAAAACATCTGAATGTAGATATAGTAGTCGAAATTAAAGCATGAATAACCCTAGCCGAAATAGAAATGTCCATTTTTTCTATACAAACAGTAAAAGAAAGTTGTTTCTACAATTTTAGTACATAACCTCTCAATTCAAACTAATTCATTTAAACAGAGAACAGGATTTGCGGGGAGATCACATGGGTTTGTTCAGAACATCTGAATGTAGATATAGTAGTCGAAATTAAAGCATGAATAACCCTAGCCGAAATAGAAATGTCCATGCAACCATGAACATGTTGTGTATTGTAGTCTTGCAGAGAGTAAGAAACCTGAGAGAGATCGAGTTTAATGATCTTGATGCATCATGAGACCGTTCTAGCTTTGCTCGGGTTTAAAACTAGCTTGCTTGCTATATCACTTTCAGAGTCTTTCATGAAAAGACTGCTCCTTGTATGTAAGTAGGAAACCAAATGGTAGATTCACTACACGGTTAATTGTATGCCTATCGAATTTAAGTGTTTAAGCACGCCAGAAGGTGGACGTGGCTGCTTGCCTATCGGGGAAGGTTTTTCTAACAAAAATATCGATGAAGTGATTTTTATTTTTACCACTGTGTAGTAGGTTGCCGCAACGTACTTCTGCCACTCTTCTGGTCTCTGCGACTGGGGCCTTGTTTGCTTTTGTTTTGCTTCTGTCTTAGTATTAATATTAATATTAATATCAAAACTATAGGTGTACCTAGATTCTCAGTCATCAAAATTCAAAACCCTTATTGTTGCCAAAAAAAAAAATTCAAAACCCTTATGCATTAATTCGTATACCATTTTTTTTTTTTTTGAATTGTTAATTCGTATACCTTTCTGAGTTGAGAGTTGGTATGAGCGTGAGACCTGATTGGTTACTGGTCTTGTCACCCATTCAATTTATGAGTGGTCCAGCAGTAGCCGTGGAGGCATCTATTTTTGGTATTCAAAGGTCTTTCGAAAGAGGAAATAAATGTTTGGACCTCATTTCAACATTTTGGATGGAATTAGCCAGTTGATAATGGAGGTTTTTATCTATGATTTGTTTGGGTCATGATTACTTTCTTTCTTTTTAACGAGCATCAATTTTGAAATTGCTCGAAGGTCTAAAGCTAGAGTGAAAATTTATGTTTAATACTAAAATAATTTCTATTTCTTGTCATTTCAGTTAGGTGTCTTAACTATTATCAGTATTAATTAAATAAATAATGCTTATGATTAAATTTCAGAAAAAAGCTGCAATTGTCCTTAGTTAATTAAAACTTTAATAATAGAAAATTTATTATATGATGGATAAAACGGAAATATGAAATGGAAAAATAAAAAAACAGAAAACGAAAAAAGAACAAAAAGAGGAAGGAACTTGATATGAACCTACAACTATTTTCAATATGTCACAGTTTTTTTTTTAAATTAATTTTTTAATCCTAATTTGTTGTTGATGAGAAAAAAGAATAGTCCAAAAAATCTTATCTGAATACTCTAATGATTGTACACAATTTTTTTTTTTCAATATTCAAAAGCCAATCTGCACACATCCGCATGTGTGAAGATTTATGTTTAATACTAAAATAATTTCTATTTCTTGTCATTTCAGTTAGGTGTCTTAACTATTATCAGTATTAATTCAATAAATAATGCTTATGATTAAATTTCAGAAAAAAGCTGCAATTGCCCTTAGTTAATTAAAACTTTAATAATAGAAAATTTATTATATGATGGATAAAACGGAAATATGAAACGGAAAAATTAAAAAACAGAAAACGAAAAAAGAACAAAAAGAGGAAGGAACTTGATATGAACCTACAACTGCTTTCAATATGTCACAGTTTTTTTTTTAAATTAATTTTTTTATCCTAATTTGTTGTTGATGAGGAAAAAGAATAGTCCAAAAAATCTTATCTGAATACTCTAATGATTGTACACAATTTTTTTTTTTCAATATTCAAAAGCCAATCTGCACACATCCGCATGTGTGAAGATTGAAAAAGCTAGTCTTTCGTTAAAACTGCATGGAATTATTATTTTTTTTTTTTTGGAAGAAAGTAGGTGTGAGCAGAGGATCTGATTGTCAGTTAGTTGTTACATAGGTTGGCTGTTCAGTATTAAAACTAATAATAACAAAAAGTGAGGTAAACATATAGCTGGTGGGTTGAAATTGTGGTATTAGAGGCAAATAGTAAAACGTCGGTAAAAAGAAGAAGAAGAAGATGATGATAAGGTAGATAGTAAAAACAAAATTGAATTTTACTCTGTGAAAATTAATTAGTTGGTGTGTAATATGAATGCAGGGAAGCTAATGAAGAGTATGCAAAGAATCTACATAAGGTGGTGGAGAAGCTATTTAAACTGTTATCTTTGGGGTTAGGGCTTGAAGCACAAGAACTGAAGAAGGCAGTTGGTGGTGATGACTTGGTGTACCTTCTCAAAATCAATTACTACCCGCCTTGTCCCCGCCCTGATCTTGCTCTTGGTGTGGTTGCCCATACGGACATGTCCGCCCTAACCATTCTCGTCCCAAACGACGTTCAGGGCCTCCAAGCTTGCCGAGATGGCCAGTGGTACGATGTCAAATATATCCCTAATGCCCTAGTCATCCACATTGGTGATCAAATGGAGGTATATATATATATATATATACACCTCTCTCTCTCATAATTAGACCTTGTTTTTGCGAGTTTTTGTGAGACGGAAAACATGAAGCGATGACCCCTTTAAAAGAGATTGAGACAAAAAGTTAAATAAAAAGAAAATGACTAAAAAAATAACTTTAATTTTTTTTTAAATCTAAAATAATTAAATTAGACACACATAATCATAGATTCAGCTTCACAGCGCGGGTCTGATTTCTGAAAGGAAGATTGATTAGGCAATTAACTGATACTTTTGATGTGGTAGGTAATGAGCAATGGAATGTACAAGGCTGTGCTGCACAGAACCACAGTGAGCAAAGACAAGACGAGAATCTCTTGGCCAGTGTTTCTGGAACCTCCACCAGACCATATAATAGGGCCTCACCCCAAGCTCGTCAATGATAAGAAGAATCCACCAAAGTACAAGACCAAGAAGTACAGCGAGTATGTCTACAACAAGCTCAACAAGATCCCCCAGTAATTAACTGATTGATTACTGCAGGGGTGTCTCAGAGCTCACAAGGCTCAATATATCCATCAATATATGACTATCGATCTTTCTTGTGTGATGTTCTTTTAATTAGTGGTAAATTGGAAGTGATTTTGTTATGGCTTGTTTATTTAGTGAAACTGACAGTTTGTGACCATGAATGTCATGTATAATAAGATTTTCATTTCGAATCTACTGTGATGAACAAAATTATGCTCATATTGAATGTCCGATACTTGTTAGGTTGAGAGATTGTGAGTACTTATTGCCTTGATGATTAGCATATTTGATAAGGAATTAATGTTCATCATTTCTTTGAGTTCATATAAGATTACTGCAATTTGTGCACACATCGCTTGTCAGACTGAGGATGTGCTGTTGCCATTGGTACAAATAGTGATTCGAACTCCCTGAGTCCCTGTGAAGAGTTCGACCCAATGTAGAAGTTTGTTTGCTTCAGAGGTTGCAATTATAAGTTTGTCTTTGCAATTCACTGCTATCACTATTATATCTATTATATCATCAACTCACTATTACCTTGGATTGAAAATTTACGGTAAACTCTGAAGCAATGAAGTGAAAAGTAAACTTATGCAGAAGATTTCTGATTAATGTACAATTGTAATTTCTTCCAACTACGAATAACACACCTGCTGTATCAATCAGAACTCAAAACTTGGCCGCTGTTAAACCAGCATTGGCTGTTGGTGATCGGGTGAAAAAAGCTTCTTCAAGTTCCATGGCAAACTGGAGAAGCACAAGGATGTTCTGTGCTTGGATGGATTCGAGACAAGATGAGGCTGGCCTAGCAACATGTTCTATTTGTATCCCTTTGCCCAAACTGGGAGAGAATATATTAAGGTCCCCAAACAAAACGAGGTGCATATCGTAACCATGAAGTATGCATATGCTCTCCAGGGGTGTTTACTTTCTCTCATTGCATTGAATTCAGAAATGAAGGTAGAAACAGTACTCAGGCAACCCAAAAAACCAAATTGTACTCCAGTTACAATGATATTGCAAGTCTTGGTATTCACCTACAGAACAGAAACAGAGTCAATGGGCTCTATAGCAATAAGGAGGAAACATTTGAAAACGGAAGATCATGAGCAATAATGATTTCCACACGGTTTAGATAACAGAAAGGTGTGTCCTCTTAGTGGATCTTGGAACAGAGTAAACTTCAAGAATATTCCTACAGACACTAAAATTAAAATAAACAAAATAAGAAAACAAACCAAAAGATAACAAACAAACTAAGAAGAAGGACCATTGCAAATGACTTTGCAAGCTGCGAGCAGTTTATAATGTGACAAATATATGTGAAACTGTAAGCTTTTCAAGTATGACAGAATGGCGGGAAAAAAAGTAACGAGGTATAGTCTCGGTGCAGGTCTGAACAAAAATCAGATTAAAAGACCTTACCTCTTTCTCCACAGTAGCAAGGGCTGCCATGATACAAGCTGCAGAAACATTTGCAATTAGAGTACCAAATGGAAGCCATTTTAACAACCCTGTCTTTCCTAATCCACGTCCATTGAGTCGAGCTAAGAACCACCTGATCCACACACCTACAGGTCCAATGATGCAGGCCAACCATAGATGTGTCTCACTGTTGTCATTTCTAAAGTCCTCCTTCACCAAGATTCCACTCACACTCCATAGACAACCTAGCATCACCAGCAACACTGCCCACACTGCCAAGTGGCGCTTGTAGCTGTCAACCCTCCAGGTCTTTCTAGAGATGGCAATGTCAGACCCTGAACACCTTTTAAGAAGCTGCCTGAAACCCTTGGATGTCTCTATCCCAAAAATAATAGAGTATGCCGCAAGAAATAAACCTGACATCAATTACATTCAAGAGAAGCTCATATTAGCCAAGTGAATTGAACTAGATGGGTTTTCTCCTGGACAAGTTTCAAATAGGCTCAAAGCCTGATACAAACGAAATTGAAATATGCACAAGGCACTGTCATCTACATGTATGATATAGCATTTTCTAAAAATAAAAAAAATAAAAAAGTGATGTCTGACCTATTAAATTGCCAAGCACAGCAAAAGGCCAATGGCCTTGAACACTGAGTTCAAGCATTTTCTGGTTCCAACCACTGAAAGTAGTAAGGCTTCCCAGATAACCGGTTGACAATCCAATGGCCAAAAAATCTGACACATAGGATATATCTGCTTTGAAAACAACACCCCACCATCCCATCAAGAAAGAACCAACCTACAAAATTCCATTAGGAAAAGAACATGTTGGAACATCACCCAGCATTACCCATATCAATACCCTCAGATATACAATGTCAAAAATGAGAAAGAACAATAAAGTAGAGAGAGAGAGAGAGAGAGAGAGACCATATTAGAAGGAAGATCAAGGTAAAGAATTGTTTGGTCACTTGTCACACCAGCACCTCCTGGGCCAAACAATTTTTGCAGTAGATACCTCGTCAAGACCTGCAATATGAAGCATTTCAAATAATCTGTTTGGCAAATAGGTTTCTTCATATAAAATAAAAAACAAAAAACTATGATGGCATATAAATTTTTGTCAAGAGAAACAGATATCCAAAATGTTTGTAGAGAGACTTTCTACCAAAAGCTACTTTTAGCAAGAACAAAACTTGTGATGCAGGATAAGATTTAGTTGCACAAGTATTTGAAGATCTAGGTTAAGTATACAGGATGCATAAATATGGTCAGTGCAAATTGCACAAGTATTTGAAGATCCAATTTTTTCTTTATATAAATGCCACAGCAGCTACGAACTCATGAATATTAAAATTCAAACAAAAAGCAATTTGGAAATGAACAAGAAACAAGAGTTAAGTGTGTTACCCCAAGAATACCAAAAACGGCTAAATGTGTCATACATGAACCATACTCCATCCACTTTGGCAGCAACTTATTTGTATTTTCCTGCATATGAAGAAACAATAATTTGAAGTTATTAGGATGATCTGACAAAACAAACTCAGCATGTTTGACTTTCTTGCTGTATCAATCAATAGACATGCAGACCAACCATCTTGTCCATGTTCAAGGACATAAAAAGGTTTGTATTTTGTATGCAATGAGAACATACCAACCGAAAGCTCACTTGCTTTTTATCTTCATTGCGTGATGCCACATCAATGGAAAGAGATATGATTTCCTCTGGCAAAGGCACAGTGGGGATAGCACGGGATGCAGTACGATCACGACACCAAAACCCATAGGATGGCAATAAAACATCCTCTCCAGACAAGTTGTTAAGGCTCTCACTGAAACTGTTCCTGTTGCTGTGCAGAGCTCGATCCCCAATATCTCCCACCTCAGACACACACTCATCAGGGTCATCATCTATTCCAGAAGGCTGAGCACCTGATACACTTGAAGAACACATTTTTGAAGAAGAATTGGCACTGCTGGGTACACTACTTCCAGGTTCAGGGTCAGTACCTCGGTACCCTGCTCCCTCCATAATCACAGGGCTTTGTTTCTCTCGTGGTGGCTACAAGAGTGACAATAGTAAAATCAGAATGTAATAGCCAAAGATAAAAAATGAGAATGTTGATTCAGAATAACAAAAGTGAAAGGAGAAAAAGAAACGTGGTAGTGAAATATGATGCAATTCCTGCTGCTGCTAATGTTGACAAGTCATAATTTGTACTGCAGACACCAAGTTTGCCGACTACTCTACTTTTAAAGATAATCAGAACATATTGACCTTACAAGAAGTCAAATGTAAAAAAAGAAAAATACATTTGAATTCCCTTGATAGCATTTCGAAGCAAGCTCATGATGAGAAGGAAGAGTCAAACTGATTCAAGATGTCCACAGAATTCAACAATAATACAACCTATAGCTTTAAACAAATCCATTATGATTACTTTGTTTATTAGTATAATAGAGCTATTCAATTTAAAGAATTGGAAAAGTCTAAACACAAAGCTTATTAACCAGGTACTGCCATCACATAAATGTGCAATTGGACTGAGTTGTCTGAAATACTAATCCATACAAGTAGAAGAGACCATATTCATGTAGTGGGCAGTTATACGGTTAAGGTAACTATAGTTTAGAACTTTATATTAGTTTTCTGTATAAGGCTACAAGCATGAAGCCTGGTGTAATGTGGAAGCTAGAACCGAAAACAACTATAAGCACAGAAGCACTCGAGCAGTACAGCTACCAGTAAAGAACTTTGATTACCATACATCAAACAATAATTTGATTAGCTTTTTAACAATACCTTCATATAAGACTTGAAGCCTGTAAATTGCAATAGTCCAGTTCTCTCTCTCATATCATAATACAACCAAAGAGAAAGGTCCTACATAAGCACTTATTACCAACTAATGGAATCAAAAGTTGATCCCAGAAGCAAACAAATCAAAACATGTTCTTCAATCGCCTGACTGGGCCCATACACTGAAGATGACAAAACCATCCTAATTTTCTAAATCAAAAGGTGAAATCAACTCTAATTCGATCACTTGATTCTATCAGTAAAACTTTATACAGTTTACTGTGTTTTGAACCAAAGGGAATTTCACAAGGTTAAATTTCTGCGCTTCACACTCCTTTAGGAAATAAACTAGAATGTATTGGGGACCCAATATAAATCAAGCTGAAGCAGTACCTCATTCAGGAACAGATTCATACTATTTAGAAGTCAAAAGTGCAGTCCAATCTTTTTTTTTTTAAAGACGTGTGCTCTCCACTAAAGCACCCAAAACTTCAAAAGCAGAAAAGGAAAAAGGTTAAAGAATTCTTGTTCATTGGTTCAGAACTATTTCTTTATGCACAAACCACCAAACGTGAAACTTTTCAGTTCCCAGATTTTTCATACAGTTGCAGATTCCTCGAATACAACTTTTAGCATCAGAACTATATAAAATTAAACTAGATATGAGCTGAACAGTTAACCAAACAAAAATAAAAACAACTTCTTTATGCGCAGACCACCAAACGTGAAACTTTTCAGTTCCCAGATTTTTCATACATTTCCAGATTCCTCGAGCACAACTTAAAGCATCAGAACCAAATTAAATTAAACTAGATATGAGCGGAACAGTTAACAAAACAAAAATAGAAACGTGAAGAAAACCCAAAATCACAAAACTTGTAAGCATTAACATACAAATTTACAGTAACAAGAAAGAGAAAAGGGGAAGGTTTTTTGAGTACCTGATTCAAAAGGGTTTGCAAGCTTCTATCTGAGGATGGCGGCAATGGATGCATTTCAAAGATAAATGAAAGAAAAAAAAGACGATGACTTTGGGAATGAAAAGTGGAACACAGAGAAGGGAAGGAAGACCAGGATTTTTTTGAAAGAGAGATTTGAGCAAATTGGGTTTCCGGGATTTCAAATTTCTGGCTGGCAATGGCTGAATCATTTTGTACGTGGTTTTATTTATTATATGGTTTTTGGGGGCCAAACTTTTCAATCACGGATCGATTTATAGGCGTATCTGGAACTTTGGTATTCGATTGTTTTATTGAACTGACCAATTTAATTGTCTAAAAAAATTTCATTTCTTTTAATCGAACTTTACTGTGAATTTTCAAACAACTGCAAAGTGACAATCTTCAACGAGGAAAACAAAAGACATTGCGTTGCGCACACGATGGAAAAGGGGTTGATGATACTATAAATATTTATCATTTTTATCCTTTTTACTATGCATCAATTTACTCCATCACGCAGAAACATGCATGTGTTTAAGAACCTAATAAGTGATTGGTTTTGGTTCAAGAATCTGTGCCGCGTGGTATATTTGACTTACAAAACATGCACCTGGTGGCATGCCATTTTTCTTAACAACCATTCATCCGCAGAGCTCGCAGGTGTCAATTGACTAATAGCCAAACCTTTTTTTTTTTGAAAGGGTCGGGTATACTATTGAATTGTGTGGTTGTGTTTGCAAGGCACGCATGAACTACTTGATAATAATTTATGTGGGGGAGTTTTGGCCGCGGCGGGTATTATTACTCGAGGTCTAACAAACGAATGGACATGCATTAGAGTTTGTTATTAAACCAGTTATACGTTGAATATATTAGTTTTTAAATCTAGTTATATATTTTTCTAAGAAAGTGACTTTATTTTTTTTTTGTATTTTAAGTTTTGTATTTTTGTAGTATGGATTGTAAAATGACAATGATAACTCCATGAGGGGCTCCTGAGCACTTTTTGGAGCTGAGTTTCCTGAGCTTTTCATTATAAGATGACACGTGTATAAAACCAGATCTAATGGCCCTTATTACTTGAACTTAATTTTGATTTATCTTTTTTTCATCAAAACTAAAAAACGTAGGACTCTCTCACTCTCTCCCTCTTCTCTCCATCTTCTCTCTGAAGACTAGAGATTCATCTGTTCATCATCACCCACTCCACCCAGCCCATCGTCACCACCAACCAACCCGACACATCGTCACCACCGCCATCAACCACCCCAACTATCGTCTTGCTATTGGGTATCAGTTAAAACTTCAACAAATTGAACTCAGTTCTCTCTCAAATCACTGGGATTGCACCTTGAGTTTTATTGTTTTGCAATCCACATTTTAATTTTGTCACAATGGTCTGAAATTTGAAGTTTCAACAATATTTAGTATTCAATTTGAGATTGAATTTTGTTGGTTGGTTGAACTTGAGCTTGGGATTCAATTGATGGGTTCAAGGTGTTCCATTGATGGGTTCTAGACTAATATCTGAATTTCATTTTGCCATCAACCTGTTCCCTTCAATTTTCACCAAACCCAATTTTCCTAGAGGATGACGCAGGTCCTGATGGTTTCGCCGAACTCGGCTCTCCATTTCAGAACGATCCCCTTCTTGGGACGAATATCAGGGCGGGGGAGTTGGGGGATCCCAGTCTGGATCCAGGTAGGGTTGGAAATGTCTTCGTCTGAGTCGGAGATGATAAAAAAAAAGGGAGAATTCCACAAATGGTCACTCAACTATGACTCATTCAACACTTTGGTCACTGAAATTTCAAATATATCACTTTGGTCACTCAACTATTACATTGTCAATCACTTAAGTCACCTAAATGGTCACTCAACTATGACTCATTCGACACTTTGGTCACTGAAATTTCAAATATATCACTTTGGTCACTCAACTATTACATTGTCAATCACTTAAGTCACCCAAAGAGTATTTTTATAATTTTTTTAATGAAAAAAATTAACGAAGTGACTTAAGTGATATATTTGAAACATCAGTGACTAAAGTGTCGAATGAGTCATAGTTGAGTGACCATTTGTGAAATTTTCCCTAAAAAAAAAAAGAAAAAAAAAAGAACAGAGAGTAGACCGAGAGAGAGAGAGAGAGAGAGAGAGAGAGAGAGAGAGAGAGAATAGAAAAAGTAAAGTCAGGCTTGTTGTAGACCATTGGATCTAATAATATACACGTGTCATCATCTCCTTCAAAGCTCAGGTAGCTCAGCAGAGAGTTTAGCTCAGGAGAGGATCCTCTCCCTTCAATGAGGCTTAAGATTTGTGGCCTCAAAACCTAGATGTTATGCCATGTAAGCAAATACAAATTTTATTTTCAATTTCACATAATATATCTTGTCACATCATACTATTGCAACACCAATTTTACCTTTTTACATTTCCTTTTAGATGTTAGAGGGTGAATCAATTACATTAATAAATGTTTAGGTGACAAAAAAATATCAGCTATTAATTACTAGCCCCTTAACATGTGCTCCACACATGTCAATTGGCTTTTATTTTTTAATTTTTTAAATTAAAAAAGTTAAAGCAATTTATTTCCTGATTTTGGGGAAGTTTCTCCTTTTATGGGAGGTATTGCAAAATTTTCAAATATGATATAGTTTATTGACTATCTTATCCTCATATAGAGATAATTTGTTTATTAATATTTATATTATGTGAGGGCATATGCTGTAGTTCAAAAATTTAACTATTCCCTCAAGAATTGACTTAATTATATAAGACGTATTAATTTAAGAGATATAACTACAATTCTTTGACTAATTTTTTTCTTCATTTAATTAAATTCTTTCCTATAGTTTTTCCTTTCCAAATAGCATTAATATATTGAATTAGGTGTCAAGAAATAGACATTAAGTTTTCTTTTAAAATATTGATTAATTTCATAAATAAAAAAAGCATTAATAAATTGAATTTGGGAAATACGTATGTCTATTTTTTTTTTTTTTGAATCAAAGAGGTCAACCAGATTTTATAATTCAGCAAGTAGTACAAAAGACGATACACCCTAGTGGGGCCGTTAGAAAGAGTCGTCCTTTAGGACATACAGACATCCTATTCTAAAAAATAGAATCTCGCGTAACCTGAGTACACCCACCTTTTAGGAAGTCCAAGCACCATTATTCTAACAAAACTTAAGCACTCAGAAGTTGTTTAAATAAAAGATACAACCGAGCACTAATATGGGTCATAGAGACCCAAACCTTCCAAACTCATAACAGATGGGCAGCCCAACTCCAGTAGAGACCGGTCCAGTACAGCCTAAGCCCATTAAGCCCAACATAAGGAAACCCTAGCATCCTTTCCCGTTCACTAGCCACCACCGTAGACCACCCCACCACCGTCGACCGTGCCACCTCCATTATAGACCCCTGCTCAAGGAACCCTAAAGCCCGGTCCTTTAGATCAACGCCGTCATGGACACTATCAGGAATCTGAAATGAAGGCTCCCACTCTGGCATCGTCGCTACCAGAGAAGAACCACAGTCGAGATTTGCCCTCGGGAGTAGAGCAAAAATACCTCTGATCAATAAAAGGAGGCCAAAAGAAAAAAATTTAGGGCCACGATGAGGACTATACCCATCACCATCACCCGAAAATCGATTAGAAAGGAGGGGAAATCTAGCCTTTCTGGTCGTAGGTATGCCGCCGCCACAAGGTTGAGATTGTTGCGAATGGGAATTCTCTCGTGACAGAGTCAGAGAGATAGACATTGTAACCATATATTTAATTACAATATAATTCATAGCAAAAGTAAGGAAATACATATTTCTAAATTAAAAGGTAAGAAAAAGTTATATGTTAGTTGCAGCCATTAATTATCATCTATAAATTTTTTTTTAACCAAATCAATCATTTCATTCAACTCAAGCCAGAATGGCACGAATACATATCTTCCCTTGCCATCTCTAGACAAGTTTAGGACGTGGTATGATAGCACCACCCATTAGACAACCAGTGCTGACTTATTCAAAAGCAAGCCTAACAACTATGAAAACTAAACATAGTAATTAGGCAAAGTTTAGAAAGAAACACAAAATTAGATTCCTCCTTTCCCATAAAAGTTAGGGCTGGGAGGTTTGGAAAACTCCATTACTGCATGCTGCGGGTAAAAACACTGCTATGGATCAAACCACCAGGACCCTAAATACGAAACCCTAGAGAATTAGGATCCCCCATTTCAGTCCACAAAATCCAAGAAATAGTTCTAAATATTTGGGACACCTAATACTCCCAATCTGATTTGGGCCATCCACCTGACTTGGGCCACATAAGTGATTTGGGCCTCCAATTGGTGGGTCTCCCAATTGATCTGGGCACCCCCTCTTTTGCACCACCTCGCGTCATGGCTACTACCTCCGCCGCCGCTTGTACACTATTATCAATTATGCACGCCATGGCCTGCATCCCGACACATACAACCAGCTGGACCTTCATCTTCCTGCAATGAGCATGGGAAGTGCATCCAGGCCTGCAGCAAAGCTGTCTCGCGGCCATACTGCTTACCTCCACTCCTGCAGACCGGACTACCACCGCGCGTGCAGATAGAATCCAACCCACATCAGTAGATGTTGTTCTTCGTGATCGCGCCATTCCCACTAAGGTAGCCACCCCAATTCCAGTTCGCCTTCTCCGCCAAATTGGAAATCTTCTCCAAATCGCCATCTCAGCAACTCGGAGCCGACTCCACCTCGTCGCCTTGATCTGAGTACAGAGGAATTGTCCCTGCCATGGCTGGAACAACCCACCGGATTTGAACATCCCCTGCAACTCTAGCCCTGCATCCTTTAGTCTCGCTCGACTAGGTTGGATCCGACCCGAAGTAACCGGCGCTGGACGACCTCAACGCCCCAACACTGAAGGCCAGATCTCCTTCGAGAATCCCCATGAGAAGGTTCAGGTTCATGGTCGAGAGATCCATTCTGATAAAAAGGTTTCTTTGGAGGGGTGTTCATCGAAGACAACCAGCAGTGCATGGCTGAAGAGAAGTCACAAAGTGTGGAAAGGAAGGTTCCACTTAGGGGTGAGGCCAGAGTTGGCCGTCATTGGAAAACCTCGAAACCGGGGCGATTAGGGTTTAGGGCTGCCATATCGTGGGATAGCATGAACAATTATTATCATCTATAATCTAAATATAAGGGGGAAAAAAATAAACTCATGCAAATCTAGCATTTAAATGAACAAAATATTATATATAATCATATGCATATGTATATGTATTTTCTATAAAATGAACAAAATCCCTAACTCATATATATATTTATGCATATATAATCATTTTTTCTCTTCTATAATGTATATGTATCTTATATTTAAGCTATGAGCCTAATGACAAAATCCCTAATTTAAGATATATTTATGCATATATATAATCATTTTTTTCTCTTCTATAATGATGTAATGAACAAAATATTATATATAATCATATGCATATGTATTTTTCACATTATATTTTCAAAATTTGCAGGAACCCAACAAACGTTGAATTCATATACATGTGTTATGCAAATGGATTGATCAAATGTACGTGCAAATCAATTGACTGAATTACATGAAATTTTTTCTATTCTTGATTGAAAAAAAAAAAAAGTTTAAATATAAGCATGACTGTAATGAAAAGAAAAAAAAACAAAATAAAATTTTTTTTTTGAAAGGAAAAACAAAATAATTTAGAGTCATTAGATTTTGAAAGAATAAGATGGTCTTTTTCTCAAAAATTACATAGCATGATTTGACAAATAGATGATGTGTATAAGTGACATGCATGCCATGATAAAAATGTAAAAATGTGATGTGAAGTTACTCAAAAATAAAACATAGAGTTTGAAGTTACTCAATATATTCCACTCTCCTTTTCTTATCGAGTTCATTATACTAAATATAGAGCTCAAGCTCATCTCTTTTTCTTTCTTTCTTTTTTTCTTCTTAGACCAAATATAAGTGAAACAAACTGAAGATGTGTCATTCATCAAACATGGAATAAATCATTTTTAGAACTTAAATCTACAATTTTCTCAACGGTGAGGCTTACCACCCTATATATAAATTCTTTTTGTCACCCTACAAATCCTGATTTTGCTCATAAAGACGTCTGCCCTGGCCTCCAGTAAAGAAAGAACGAAATTTCAGAAGCAAGAAACAAAAAGATTTTTAAGTGAAACTCTTCGATCAGAAGCAATACCAGCATCACCGAACAAAACTTTTTACTCTTTAAGCATGAGAAATATTAAATCAAATTAAACACATGCATGCAACTAATGAGGCTTATGAAGCTTCTAAGATCATAATATAATTTATCGATCGATCGAGAGAGAGAGAGAGAGAGTTGGTGTATTCAGTACCTGAATGAAGGGGTTTACGAGCTTCTTTATGACTTTGGGAAGGGAAAAGTGGAAACCAAAGAATAGGGAAGCCATCGTTTGCATGCACTGAGCGAATGAGAAGAGATTCTGGGAATTTCTGGAATTTCAGAAAACTGAATGATTTTGTGCGTGCTCATATGGGATTAGGCAATATGATTGACTTTAACTTTTTAACTTTTGGTAGTAGACGATGATATGGGAATTTGACAGAGTTTTATTTTTTCATTCTGCCACAGTGCCATGCAACATGACAGTTTTGAGGGATCGAGGAAAAAAAAGACATTCTCTGTTACACGATAAAAAACTGATAAAGAAAGAGTTGGATGATACGCTGTAAATTTTGTCATTCTCATATTTTTTACACAATTTGATTTCTACAGAATTCAACTTTTATAATATTAATGGTGTCGTATGTCGAACACGTACATTGATTTTGACTGCAGCTTTATGCATATATACGGGGTGGTAGTTTCCGTGCCACAAAGAATATATGCATCCACATATCACAGGTGTCTGACTAATGACCTCGGTATAATATTGATTCAGTGGATGAATGTTTAAGGTACGTATAAGCGAGCTAAATAAATAAAGCGAAGAAAGAAACCAGCAAGTAGTTAACCAAAAAAGGAATAAACCAACTTAATCCAAAAAAAAACTCCGAGTCTGTTGGTCGGCATTAATTACAAAATTTGGTTATACTGTGTGTTTGGCTCCAAAACCAGTTGGTGTGCAAACTGTCTCTTTTGAGCGAGTGATTGCGCAGGCATGCCAGCACCGTGGGGTGCAGTCGTCGGGGTAGTCTCTTGACCTGACTTCTTCTTCAAGCGCTGTGGACAAGGAGAGCACCAACCTCGTCACAGGGTTCTTCTCTTGCCTTTCGGGAAAGGACTTTTGCCTTACGGGTAAGGACTTTGGGTGTGATCTCTTCGGTCACCAAAATCGATACTCAACGTTGTAGGTTGAGCAGAGCAATCACTGAGAAGTTATAAGAAAGCACGGAGTTTGCTAAAGCGTATCTTTAGCTTCGCTGGGTTGCGAGGGCGTTACCCTTGCTTCGCTGGTTGTATAGGTGGCAGTAGTACTGGCAGTCGGCTCGCGAGGAGACTAGGACTAGAAGCACGGTCGCCGGGTTGATCTGGTGATGCTGACAGTCGGCTCGTGAGGAGACTAGGACTGGCGGGCAGTCACTGGGTTTCAACGAGGTTGAAGGTTTGCTCCTGGGAGGCTTTGTAATCGCTGGGATTAGTTTCTTCGAGAGAGGTCTCTGATTTCGCCGCTTAACCCTGTATTTATACCCTAGGGTTTCGACTGCTCCTTGCCTTAGAATGATTATTAATTGAAGCTTCCTATTCAATCTCTACTACTCAATCTCAAGAAGGTTTCATTTCCTTATGAGTCACGGAATGGGCGAAGCTATACCCCAAAACCGAGTAGCTTTATTTTTGGGCCGCAGGTATCGGCCCACTGGCTTAAACCCACCAAAGGATCTTACCAAAAATACTTTTGGGCTCAAACACTGTGTGTTTTCTTCTTGTTTATTGAGATTTTGGCAATGTTTCTTTGGATTTAATGGGATTGTTTGAGTGACGAGGTTTTTGACCCGTAAGTTTTAATATTCAAGTATAGATGATTTCAATACGTATTAATTTTTCAAGTCAAATGTAACAGCATTGTGCACGTTTTTAAGATGTCACTAACTTGTTTTACATTCAACCCAAAACTAGAGGAGCGTTTACAATAAAGAAGAAATCAAACACTATAGTTTGGTGTATTATAACATAAATAGAGGGACATATAACTGATTACAATTCTGACACAATAAATGATTGCTTAGACGCTTAGTAAGTGTTTCTTTTTTAGTTTGGACTCAAATAGAAAGAGCGAGAGTCAAACTCAAAACATCAAAGATTTAAGCTATGAGCCTAATGACATAATCCCTAATTTAAGATTTTTTTTTTCTGATCAAGAAGAATTTCATTGATAAAACGTTGAAACAAAACTTACATAAGGAGTACGTACATATATAGTAGTCTCATTAAACTCCACCACAATTACGTAGGGAAAAGTACCACACTCCATTACAAATCACTTAAAACTTACTAACTTTGCTCCTCTACTATAACCTCATTGAGCCAATCCGGCATTAACATCCACTAGTAGGTAGGAAACGACAAGTAAATCGCCGTTTTTACAACACAATGCGTTGGTTTATTACAATCTCTAGGGACCGAGTCCCAACTAACTAACTAACTGAAATTGACTCACTAGCCACTTTGCTTCTTCCACCAACACACCATCATGACTAAAATCCTCTTAGTTTTCTCCCAGGGCCAAGAAAATATTTTTCGCATCTCCTTCAATCGATCTCTAAGTATTTGAATCCAGCTTGAAGGTAGAAATAAAGCCCACTTACTAGGGCTAACACCTCACATGTCTGTGGGCTTGGCAAGGTTCTAAAAAACACTAGGTGCTAGTTGGGCGATAGCTTGAGGACTAGCAGCGTAGGCGATTTCAATTTATTTAATTTTTTAATTACTTTTATGACAAAAAATTAATAAATACTTCTTTGATGTCCTTAAAATTCAGCATGATCGGCAACGCTGGAGGTTGAGGATGGGTGGTGGGCACAGGTCAACCTTCTCTGCTGGGCCCATTCTCTGGGGGCTGCCCTCTTGATCCTTAATTTGGGTTGGGGTGTTTTACCCCAAGCCCATCCCTATGTTTTTTAGTTTATCTAATTACAATGATTTCCTTATATTAGGAAGCTATGCATTTCTATGCATTTTATGTACCTCTAGCGCCTCTGCAGTAGTATCAAAGGAGGATTCTCTGTATGTCTATGAATTTAATTGTCTAATGAGTGGGTCTATAGATATGTACCACTGTGTATACTACCACTATCTCCTTGTCTACTGTGGAAGGGTATGTACGGCCTATTCTGGTTTCTGTTGCAATATATTGACACCCGATTTGGGTTTGATTAAAAAAAAAAAAACTACTTTTCATTTTATATTATGTCCCAAAATATAATATAATATAATGTATTTCTTTTCTATATGAAACTAACATTATCTCCACGATTCCATGTATTGCTAGTTTGCTATTTATCCTTCATCAATAGGATCTCTATAGTACTAGAGCTACTTGATTTACCAAGAAAATTAAAACTTTTTATTGAAAAAAAAATTCAAGAAATCGATGTCACCCTACCTCGCGTGAAACACCAAATCCAATACTACGTACTACTATTCTTTTCTTCTTTATGTATGTTATTCACTTTGAAAATACTCATATATATGAAAAGCAAACTAGCCTAGAGGGTGGTGAATAGGCTGACTTGATAAAATCCATAGCTTTTTATCCAAGGATTAAAGCATGCCAAGGAATCCTATAACATAAAAAGGGCTAAATACTAGTTAGTACCCTATGTTTTAGATCCAAAATCAATTCAGTCCCTGGACTTCTAATTTCATCAAAAACACCCCTGCACTTTCAATTTTGATCTAATAGGTCCAATTCGTTAATATTCTATTATGGGTTCAAGTTATAGTTAGATTATTTGTTGAAAAACTATTTATTTTTAATAGTAGGACTCACTCCTAAATTGACTATGCAGACCACCTCTACACCACATCATAAAACATAGGCTATATATTAGCCACATTAACAAGTTAAATAACTCAATTGTCGAAAAACTAACAAATTAGACCTATTAGATAAAAATTGAAAGTGCAGGGGTGTTTTTGATGAAATTAGAAGTTCAGGGACTGAATTGATTTTGGACCTAAACCACAGGGAAGTAATTTGTATTTAGCCCACATAAAAAACACAAAAGTACCAATCAAGAAGGAGAGAAGCAATCACACAACAATCAACAAACATATGAATTGTTTGCGTAGTAAAATCCTCAAAATGAGGTAAACAACTGCAGGGCCTTAACTCTTAAAGGCCCTAGTGAAAATCAACTCACTTAATGGAAAGACACAAGTACAATTGACTTACAACTAATAGCTCTGACCTCGGCTATTCTTTCTAGACTCTCTCTCGACGGTTGTCTGATCACACTGATGTTGTTCTTCTCCATTGTTGAAGAACTTCCACCTCGGCTCTCAATCACTTTGCAATCAATGACACCCAACTTACCACGTGGGTTCTTTGATATGCAGGATGAAAAGGGTGATGAAAAATATGTTTGTTTGGCACACCAATTTACTTAAACATGGAACAAGTAAATTAATGACTCCCTATGAAGATCATGATTTTTTTGATGTAATTGAAAAACTCATTTGACGCACAAAATCTTTTTATCTTCAGAAGTGTACAGAATGAATGGTTTTTCTGCCTATATGTATTGTGCACACTTCCCCTAAAACCTTAGCAAGTTTAAGACTTTCAAACCTAATTGACTCCTATTTGGAAAGAAATTCTCTAAAAGAATAATCAATAAATAAAATGTGATTTTATCCCTAAAGAAATATAAGAGACTTAACAAACCAAATTAGTTTGAATCATTTTCCTCCTAGCACTCAATGAATGATTGCTTTGAATGAGAAAATATTCTTGAAGAAAACTAAATGACGTACAATTAAGCAAGTCACACAAACAGACTTCATTGGGATTGCAACACAGTCTTCAGTCCCAGTATGCATTTAGACACAAGAGGTTATGAATTGCAATGCATTTACCTGTGAAGCAGCCGGAGAGTCAGTTGGGGCATTGGTCTTCCTTTTAGTTCGACTAGGTCTTTAATCACTCCAACAATTAACACACTTCTAACTTAGACCTAAGACTCTATGTTTTGTATTAGGAATGCCCATATACAACAAAACCTATACTAATAACTTTGCTTCTCGCCCTCCCTCCCTCCCCCCCCTCTATCCCTCCCCTAGCTTTCTCTCTCATCGAGTTGATTTGTTGATCACCAGAACCACTTCCATCTTGAGATACTGAATTGTTGATATTCTGAGAGAGAGACGAAGAAAAATCCATAAGCAAAATAGTTTACTTCAGATCTTTGTCATGTTAAGAGAGGTCAGCCTCTGCCAGAAAAATCTAACGCCCAAGACCACCGCTAAGACTACCTGAGCGGCAACTGAGAAGCCAAACGCCTAGCCCCAAATAGGATCGGTGACCCAGTGCCTAAGCGACCGCCTAGACTTTTTTTTTTTTTTTGAAAGAATGGCCGGTGTAGCTGACCTCAAGCCTTGATTAATGAAACCATAGAATACAAGGGGAGGACATAGAGCCTGAATCCCATATTACAATAAGTAATGTATTCTAACATGCACCAATTAGCAAAGAGTGTTCGATTGGTTACTCTATTTGCTTTGACATAGCGGTGACATAACGGAAAGATAACTCTACTATTGAGAAGCATCATTACAAATAACACAGCTTTCCTACTATGTTTCCTCATGGAATCATATTTGGTGACCTTTTGTTTCATTCTGCCACTAGGAGGATTTGTCCATTTTATAACAGACAACCACCTCGCTAGGCCAGACAAGGCACACTGAGTGTGCTGACTGGGACAGAGCCCGCACCCTAACAAATAGTGGTAGAGACTTATTAGTGACATAAAGCTACCAACTATTAATAAGTAAATACTAAAAAACACATGAAAATAAAAAGCCTAAAAGGCCCAATGATAGGGTCCATGCCCAATTTCCTGCCAGGTGAAGAGAAAGTCAACAGCCCCAGTATGCATTTAGACACAAGAGGTTATGAATTGCAATGTATTTACCTGTGAAGCAGCTGGAGAGTCAATTAGGGCATTGGTCTTCCTTTTCGTTCAACTAAGTCTTTAATCACTCAAACGATTAACACACTTCTAACTTAGACCTAAGACTCTATGTTTTGTATTAGGAATGCCAATATACAACAAAACCTATACTAACAACTTTGCTTCTCGCCCTCCCCCCCTCTCTCCCTCCCCTAGCTTTCTCTCTCATCGAGTTGATTTGTTGATCGTCGGAACCACTTCCATCCTGAGATACTGAATTGTTGATATTCTGAGAGAGAGACGAAGAAAAATCCATAAGCAAAATAGTTTGCTTCAGATCTTTTTCGTGTTAAGAGAGGTCAGCCTTTGCCAGAAAAATCTAACGCCCAAGACCATCGCCAAGACTGCCTGAGCGGCAACTGAGAAGCCAAACGCCTAGCCCCAAATAGGATCAGTGACCCAGTGCCTAAGCGATCGCCTAGACTTTTTTTTTTTTTTTTTTTTTTTTTTAAAGAAGGGCCAGTGCAGCTGACCTCAAGCCTTGATTAATGAAACCATAGAATACAAGGGGAGGACATAGAGCCTGAATCCCATATTACAATAAGTAATGTATTCTAACATGCACCAATTAGCAAAGAGTGTTCGATTGGTTACTCTATTTATTTTGACATAGCGGTGACATAACGGAAAGATAACTCTACTACTGAGAAGCATCATTACAAATAACACAGTTTTCCTACTATGTTTCCTCATGGAATCATATCTGGTGATTTTTTGTTTCATTCTGCCACTAGGAGGATTCGTCCATTTTATAACAGACAATCGCCTCGCTAGGCCAGACAAGCCACACTGAGTGTGCAGACCGGGACAAAGCCCACACCCTAACAAATAGTGGTAGAGACTTATTAGTGACATAAAGCTATCAACTATTAATAAGTAAATACTAAAAAACACATGAAAATAAAAAGCCTAAAGTCCCAATGATAGGGTCCATGCCCAATTTCCGGCCTAAGATTTTTGCCATTGAAAAGAAGGGAAACAAAAAATAATAGAGAAAACATTGTGCTCCGGATCAAAAAAAAAAAAGAAGGAGATTTTAGCACATTGCTACCACCGCTACAAGCCCACCAAGTCCCTAGCAAATGGACCAATTGTGCATTTGGGCCTTTGTTATTGAGCTTCAAGTTGGCCCCGAATGGCGCGCTGAAGTGGGAAGCCTCCAAAAGGATAATCGGATAAAACCCAACCATCTCCAAGGCGCCCACTCCATCCCCTAACAACCTTTGGATGACAACTCCCAACGGTGGGTCCCGCACCCAACGAACTTCCTTTCCCCTTGAAAAAGCAGAACAAAGCGGAACTGAACTGGACTGTACTACTCTGTTTCAGTTACAGGACGACAGTTAGAGTTTAGTCCGCCAGTTATAACTGAATTTTAAGATTACGGCTCACACAGAATCTTCTAGATCTTTCTTCATGGCTGCCGAGACCGCCAGATCCACCGGCACGGTCAAGTGGTTCAGCGCGCAGAAAGGGTTCGGCTTCATATCCCCGGAGGACGGCGGCGAGGACCTCTTCGTCCACCAGACTTCGATCCAGTCCGACGGCTTCCGCACCCTTTCCGAGGGCCAGGCCGTCGAGTTCCTCGTCGAAGTCAGCGAAGACGGCCGCACCAAAGCCGTCGACGTCGTCAACCTCACCCGATCCCGCCGTCCTGGCTTCGACCGCCGAGGAAGCGGCCGCGGCGGCAGTAGGGGCAGAGGCCGCGGTGGTTATGGGAGGTCTGGCGGAGGCCCGGAGGAATATAGTGTCGCCAGAGGCGGAGGGAGGGGTGACGGTTATGGCGGTCGCGGAGGTTATGGTGGTGGTGGTCGTGGCGGTGGTAGTGAGTGCTACAGTTGCGGTGAAATTGGGCATTTGGCGAGGGACTGTTACGAGGGCGGTGGCGGGGGTGGGAGATTTGGCGGCCGTGGGAGAGGTGGAGGTAGAGGCTACGGTGGCCGTGGTGGCGGCCGGGGGCGTCGTGGTGGTGGTTGTTATAATTGTGGAGAGGAAGGGCATTTGGCAAGGGAATGCGCGCCCTAATGATCAGAAGTGAGAATTGGGTTGTGTTAGACTCAAAGCTGCCACATGCATTGGATTGGTATATAGATTTCTGTGGTCTGCTGCGTGTTTTGGGTGCTTAATTGGTGATTATTTCTGCAGGGTTCATGTTCAACACATTTGGTGACTTCTTGTTAGTAATCCTTACTCATTTTGTAATGTGGTGATTATTTCTACTGCATCAATTAGATAGCAGTTTTTCTCCATCTAATTAATGCTTGCGGATATGGTCGGATAGTTTTTTCTTCTTTCTCATTCATTGTTATCCTCCCCATTTTTATGTCTCTCTTGTTGTTCAATACGGAATTGATGAAAGGTGAAGTCCTTGATCAGAATGTGTCATTTGGATTGTTTGTTATTCTTGTTGCTGTATCAATTATTCAACTGGATTTCTTATACAGAATTTGATGAACTTGAATGTCTATAGCAACTTGATGTTTGTTCCTTTTGGATATCTTTTAACTCTAAGCGACAAAAAGATGGTTCCTTTCGAAGGGGACGCTCCACCCTTTTAGACTTCTAAAATCTCAGGTTTTGGTTGTGGATATAGTTTCTTTGTCCTCTGCAATCTTCATATGGTACACTAAATTCAATTGGGAGTTTTTATACATCTTATCCTAGTCGATAATCCATGAGAGGTTGATATTTGGTGGGACAAGAATTCCCTTTTGCCATGATCAGCCATTTTAATTTTGAAACGTCCTAGACTCGCTCTTAGTCTTTGGCCTTATCACTTGGTCTGTTCACAAGTGTACTTCATCTTCCAATTTTGACTTTTAGGAAACAAACATAAATCAACTTGTATTTGTATCTACTAGGGTAGCGTGATCAAGTTAGAGCAACCGAAAATTTATAGGAGCGAGGGATGAAGAAGAAAAAATTGTGTAGCTGATTCTAAATTATCGTTGGGGTGATGTTGTACCCTGGTAGTCCAGGCTCAGCCAACTATGTTCGAGCTACTAAACAAGCCTCTGAAACAGTGTCTTACCTGTTATCCTATCATTCA
Organism: Rosa lucieae; assembly: GCA_024704745.1. NCBI lineage: Eukaryota > Viridiplantae > Streptophyta > Magnoliopsida > Rosales > Rosaceae > Rosa > Rosa lucieae. The sequence goes on along the minus strand of CM045497.1, from coordinate 55,690,029 downwards.
ATTGATGTTGAATCGTAGATGAAATACCTATTTCCTTTCTTGAAGCTTCATTTGTTAGATGGACACGAACTAAGAAATTCGTGGGAAATTTTGGTCTCGCTATTTGTTCGTGCATGGATGACAATTCCTTTTCAAGACGCGCGTTTGTTCATGATGCATTTACCATTTACCATGGTATGTTCTGTGTTTTAAAAGGGCAGTATTGAGGAGACAAGCTATGGTACTTGTGAGTATTTCATACACTCATTTATAACTATTTAAACAAAAAATTACAATTATTTGAACCAAAATTACAACCTTAAGAACAAAAGTTACCATATTCATTTACACTATTTACATATAGTTAAACAAAAATTACAACATTGACAACGAATTTGTTCAAAAGCTTGTAACAATGTCGTAAGAGGTGTGATTACCATTATTAGAACAAAGATTACATAAAATAGGACTCATCATTACCACTCTGACAACAAATTTGTTGTCACTTTTGTAAATGTGGGTATGAGAGACCCACAAGTACACTAGAATTTCCCGGTATTGAGGGGTGATAGGATGTCTAAATCAACGAACGTACTCTTCCTTGCCGCATATAGCTAGCCAGCTAAGTCGGATTTTCATAGATTTAAGTTGCACTTGTAGTGTATCTTGAGTTCTTGACCGTATTGGTGAAGGGTACGTAATTAAGATGCTTATGCGATGTGGTAGTTAGTTTCTGCATCGTTCTGGATATTCTATGAGTTCAAGAACACTAGACAGTTTTGTTAACAGTTGTTGTAAGCTTATGCCGAGAAACTTTTCTATCAAACTAGTTTTGATTTTGTTGATTTAGCTTAGTAGAGTGGGCCGACCGAAATTTTGCTTCTCACAGATCAAAACTTCAAATCTTAATATTTATACAAATGCTTTAGGCATAACTCTTTCTTTTTTTAGAGAATTGGATGTCAATCCATTAATATTAAAGGTAGATAACACTACAAGGAACAACTCACCTAAAAAGAGACCTACGACAAGATTGAGCCATCCTTAAGGAACCCTATGGCCAAAACCAAATGAAACAATATAACTAGGGCAACCTAATATGAAACATCATCCTAAAATTAAAGAAAGCATCAGAACAAACCAAGCGCTAACTCTAATTTATTTCTTGAAACCCTAGGAGGCTAACCCTAGAGAGCAATGCTAGCTTAAAAACCTAGGGAAATAGATTTTAAAAAAACCCTAAAAGACTGAGTCCAAACCAATTCAGGCCCAGACAGCCCAGTAACATGGAAGCCCAGCTTGAGGCCCAACGCACCACCCTCATGAAACACAAACCCTAGCAGTAACTGCCATACATCGCCGCCTGTATACCATGTCCGACCAAATATGGAAGCACGAGAAACCACCGTCCTCCGCCCTAGCCAAGAAAGACGAACTCAGTACCCAAACAACCATGAAGAAGCCACTGCAACTCAACTATAACAAGCAAATCCCTCATTGCTAATATGCGGATCCCGTTGTGCTTGACCTCAATAGTGCCGCCATTCCACAGTCCTCGTCCAAAGCCCATCGGATAGAGAAGCGATCCAGGTGTCAAACAATCCCAAAGCCAAGGTGCTTATTCCAACCCCAAGCATGCCTCCTATCCCAAAAAAAGAAGAGCAGACCAATGAGGAGACCATGAGGCCCGTCCGACGACGATGTCGTGTTGACTTGCCTTCAGACGGAGCTAAGAGAAGATGCGGCGGCTGCCCTTCCTAGCTAGGAGAAAAGATGTGTTCCCCTCTCGAGAGAGTATATTTAGACCTAGGCATAACTCTTTTTTTTTATTAAGTCTCTAATGTTAATGGAGAAATATTGATTCTCTAAAAAGTTTGGCCGCCAAGAAAGAACACAAAATATTTCACTATACATACTTATAAGTTATGTTAGGGTTACAGAATGAATTGAAGACTTATTAATTTCTAAATAGAGAATTTATTAATTGAATATTTATTATCATGGACAATTCTAGCATAAAAAGCTCAATACCAGTTAGTCTGCATTTAGTGGAATAGTCTCTCATTCGTAAGTGAGAGGTTGTGAGTTCGACTCACAAAAAACTAATTGTAGCTTTTGAGTTATTTATCTGATAAAAAACAATTCAAGATTTCCAATCTAAGTTTCTAAATACCAATCACATAAAAATGATGTAGCAACCAGTGATATAGAATTGATCTACAAGTCCTTGCCTACTAGTGTTCAGTGTTTACTAGGAGCAACCTCATGATCTTGATTTGATCAATTTTGATTCTCTTTCACAACCTATTACAACCTATGATTGTTATACAGATGTGAATCAGTGCTCTAGTTCCTCCATTTCGTGTTTTTACAACACAGAACTGCTCCAAATCTTGTTAAGCTTATGCCAAGAGCCTTCTCTATCACCCAATTCGAGTTGGTTGATTTCGCTTAGTAGAGTTGGGATCACTGAATGAAGCGTCGTCTGTATGTAACTATTACATACAATGGTGGAAATGTTTGAATACGTCGTTTTTGGATACGAATTCTTAGTTGCTTAGATGAATACGAAGAGTAATGAGTGTACGTACGTCGGGCTTTAATAACAACGTACGTCGGGCCTTAATAACAACGTACGTACATTAACAACTTACAAATGTTACGTTCATATGTAGTGATGGTACGCGTTACATCAGTTCTTTACCAAGATGGAAAGAAAATGATCAATATGAACTGGGCATGACCTATCATAAAAAACGATGTGATTCTCTTCTTTAACATCATGCTATGTTAGAACTGCATGTTCACATTATCCGAAACACAAAACAATGTCTGAATTTGAAGACATCCGAAGAAACATATCAGATGACTTGGCCAAGAAAATATGGCTCAGAGAAGATTACTCTGTTTATTTAGTAAAAATCTTATACTGATCAGATCCTTGCCACGAGCAACACGCTAGTGAGGCATTTTTGGTCTATGAGTTCATCTTTTATGAAATTCATCTCACGATATATGCTTTGAGAGAGAAGTTAGATATGACCAGCACTATCATGAGTAGACAACTACTGCAGTGATTTTACCATGTTCTCCGTACGGCATCATTGTTATGTAAGAATTTACTCATTTAATTGTGGATCATACGAAGTAATTGGTGTTTATGATGTATATTCCATATATGATTTGATAGACTAATTGATGGATCCTAATTGATCAATCAGAGAGAATATCCTGGATCTATTTCCATGATGGATGGAAATTGTAAAATATTATTTGGACCTAATATTATCTACATTAAGTAAATAACAAACTGATTAAACTTATTACAATAAATGGGAAATATATGAATTATCTACCTAGACACCTAATGGTTTTTGGTATGTCACTCGTATGGTTAGGAATCCATTTTGATAAAAATAAATATCTAATTAGTTGATATGATAATTATAGCATCTTTCATAAATAACTCATTGGCTAGAATTAAGGATTCTTTTATGGGAAGACCTATCTAGATTGTATATATAGGTGCTTGAAATAGTCCCTATTCACAATGGGAAAAACATTCAGTCCTGCCCCGTAGAGAGGAGTTAAACACATAGTTGAGTAGAAGATTTCTTGCGTGTGGCTGCTTGAAGTTTTGGAGCTTGGATTATTTGTGTTGAATATATAGCTGTGTTGCTGCTACTGCTTTAGAAGGAATGGCTGTTATGCATGAAGCAGGTGATGTATCTCCTCTTGTTGTATTCTAGTTCATATTGTATTGATCATTTGGTTGTGTTTATGCATTTTGTGAATTCGGATTAAGATCGCTTTTGGGAATTATTGCTTCCGCTAAAATTGTTGCAGAATTGTAGTCGCAGAGGTTAGGCGTTCTGAGAACCATGTTTTGATTCAAATTAAGCTTTAATTAGTTTTTTGTTGAATTACAAGAACACTATAAGCATTCCCGGCGTGCACCTAAGCTAGAGTAGATGGTGACCAGATGAAATTTAAGTTTTGGTGTGCTTGTGTCTCTGAATTGAATTGAGTTAAATTGAAATGATTTTGTGCTTTCTCTGTGATTGCTTATGGATGGTTGTGCTTAATATTTTGCATTCTGCTAATATATATATGTGATTGAACAATGATTATATGATAAATTGATGAATGTTTGAGTTAAGAAGTTCATTGTCTCCCTGTAAATGTTGCCATATTTTCATTGAGAAAATTGCAGATTGAGTAAAGTTTCTTTTCAAGTGCCTTGATGTCTTGAATTGAATTTAGTTAAACTTTATTTAGGTCAGAGGTTGTTGCAAATAAAAATAGGCATGTTGCACAAAGCAATTTCTATTATTATTTGCATTTGATCATTAAGATAAAAATGACCTGGAAACTTGTGTTAATTGTTTTCAAACTGTGCTTACTCGTGTCTTCCAAAGAAGTCTTAATATAGCATAGTTTGGTGACAAACAACTTCACACATGATTTTGAATTCATATTTTGATACTTAAAGACTCTTCTACTGTCATAAGATGTTGATTGTCTTTTTAGATAACTTGAGTTCTCTAATTATGGGGTGAAGATTCAGAAACTTAAGTACATTATGTCTACTGCTACAAAAGTGCTGCCTAATGTGAAATTCAGATTTGGGGTAATTTCATTGACATAGTATCTTGTGGTACTTGTTGCCATTATGGTTGATATTTTGTTTTGGTGTTTTATGTGTTTTTGAACTGCTTTTGGAACTAACACATAAATCTGCAGAAATATTGCTAAATTGAAACTTTGTGTTTTTTTTTTTAGTTTTGAAACTGAAACTTACAAAATTTTTCTTTTTGACTTTGCTCATTAGGAAGTATTTACATGAACCTCAACAATGTTTTAATACTTACTGGAACAAACTTTAGAGCCTGGAGAGATTCGGTAGAGCGTTATATGATGATGCATGAGAATATAGACCCAGTCTTTCATGAGGATGAACCTGAGGCATTAACTAAAGATAGTTCAGCTGAGGGGTTAAGGCATTTAAATCCTGGCACAAGTCAAATAGAATGGCCAAGAACACTATTAGGAACACTAAGTCTGACACTGTAAGAGGTAGTGTCGAAGAACCTGACTTGGCTACTGACTATATAGAGGCCATTGAAAGAAAATTTAAAGAGAGTGAGAAAGCAAAGGCTGCAAGATTGTCTAAGGCTTTCCATGAGATGAAGTATGAAGGATCTGGGGGAGCACATAATGAAGCTGATCCACATTAATGTTAAGCTCAGGGAGTTACTGATGGGAGTGAATGATAGCCAAGTGTTGCATGTTGCACTGCATTCCTTGCCAAATACCTTCAGTGGGCTTAGAACTAGCTACAATGCTCTAAAGGGTACCTGGACCATAGATGAGCTCATATCTATCTGTGCTGTTGAAGAAGATAGAATTAAGAAAGAGAGAGAGCCTGTAACCTCTATGAACCTGGTGGAAAAGCCAAAGAAAAAGAAGAACAAGCTTAAAGTCACCAAAACCATCACTAAGCCATCTGGAAACACTACAGCACCTAACACCACCAAAGCTTTTAAGTTCAAGTGCTACTTTTGTAAGAAAGTAGGACATATGAAGAAGGACTGCTCAGGTTTTAAGGCTTGGTTGGTGAAGAAGGGTAAGAATTTCTTAAGTACTACAGAAAATTTTTCTTTAGATAAATACTAGTTACTATCCTGTGGTTTATGTCCAAAATCAATTCAGTCCCTAAACTTCTAATTTCATCAAAAACACCCCTGCACTTTCAATTTTCATCTAATAGGTCCAATTCGTTAATATTATGTTATGAGTTCAAGTTATAGTTAGATTATTTGTTAAAAAACTATTTATTTTATAGTAGGACTCACTCCTAAATTGACTATGCAGGCCACCTCAACACCACATCATAAAACATAGGCCACATATGAGCCACGTTAACAAGTTAAATAACTTCAATTATTGAAAAACTAACAAATTGGACCTATTATTTCAAAATTGAAGGTACATGGGTGTTTTTGATGAAATTAGAAGTTCAGGGACTGAATTGATTTTGGACCCAAACTACAGGGTAGTAATCAGTATTTAGCCCAATTAATTTTGTCAATATTGAACCTCACACTTATTGGTTAGATTCTGGCTCACCCTTGCATACTACGAATTCTTTACAGGGATTCACAAAGAAGAGGTCACCAAGAAGTGAGGAAACCAATGTCTGTGTGGGAAATGGCACGCAAAAAACTTGTTGTGAAATTTTAATTAAAACTCGCAAGCGCACGAATCGTCTTTAGTATAGTGTGCAAGTACGAGGTCATTCCAACTGAGGATTGATAATCAATTTAAATCTAACCTAATTAATCCAAATACAAAAACACATAAACAATCAAACTAAATAAGATATGGTTTTAAGGTTTTCGACTAAACAAATAAGAAACAAACAAATAATGATAAAACCTAGGGTTTCAGAATCAACCACTAACAATCCTATTTATATTTCAATGCAATTAGCAGATTCTTTTGTTTATCTAGATGATAATTCCCGTATTTAAGTCATTCTCAGGTACTCTAGACCATAGTTTTCCTTAAGTGTATGATGCTCTCCCTCTCGGGTAAAGATCTTATATCCTAACTATGCAGTTTATCCTTCTCAGGTATAAATTTAACATGCAAGACTCATTACGCTTTAGAAAACAAGGGAACCAAGCAAACCATTAGTCTTTCTCAAGTAATAATGTAATTTACCACACTTAATCACAAGAAACTAATCAAATTATATTGCATCTCTACTTTAAATTTGTCTTCCAATTACTATATGCAAAGGCCTAAGGTGATCAATCAAAGAACTTAAACATAAAGCATCAATTCAAATAGTGATTAAGCATTCATCACAAAGAACTATAAATCTATCAATAAAACATCAAAGTACATAAACAATCATGACAGGGCATCATCCTAACCTTAGAAAAGGTTTAACAAAAGATAACTAAGTAAAACATAGGAAAAACATAAAAAGAATGGAAAGGGAAGATAGATAAGTCGTCTCCTCTCCTTAGGCGTCTTCAATGTGCTCCGAGACTCCCTCCCTCATGTAAATTCGTGCTCCCTTATATACAGAAGATTTCTGCTCATCTTTGGTTTCAAGTTTCCTTGTAAGACTTGAGATTATATTCCTTTCTTGATTTGGAATGGAAAAAACTTGAAATATCTCTCGTAGAAGTAGGAATACATGTGTTCTCTACATCCTCATCTGAATTTACTTCCTTGAAACAATAGGATTGATGATCTTGTGCTACGAAACTTGAGTTCTCCATGAATGATTGTATATTCCCGAGCAGATTTCCTGTCCGACCTATCTTCACTCAAATAATCATAACTTTCTCCAGAAGTATTGAAATAGTGATCCGTAAAATTTTACAGAAAGTAGACATACGTATCTTTCCAATGATATAAAGTTCATTGTCTGAATCGATCTGAGTAACTCCCAATAATTAGGCGAATTTAGATGCTCTGTACAGACAGATTTTGGGACCTGGGCGTCTTTCAATCCTAGTTATATAGCTCATTTTATCTTCTTTTCTTCTTTTTATGGAACAAACCTACAAAAACACTAAAAGATGTGGATGAATCATAAATAAGGAGAATTAAACATAAAAACCAAGATTATTAGGCATAGAAATATAGGATAATATAAGCACATCAGCCATTCAGTGTGAGAATTCTAAGAAATGGATTGATGCCATGAATGATGAACTAAAATAAATAGACCAAAACAAAGTTTGGCAACTCAACAAGTTGCCTGAAGGATGTAAAAGATTTGGGTGTAAATGGGTTTTCAAAACCAAACGCGACTCTAATGCCAACATAGAACAATACAAAGCCAGACTTGTAGCCAAAGGTTTCACTCATAAAGAAGGCATTGATTACAAAGAAACCTTCTCTCCTGTTTCTAAGAAAGACTCTCTCAGAATTATTATGGCACTTGTAGCTCATTTTGATTTAGAGTTACATCGATCAAATGGATGTGAAAACGACTTTTCTAAATGGGAATTTAGAGGAGGAAGTCTATATGAATAAACCTGAAGGCTTCTCATCAGAAGGAAAGGAACACATGGTCTGTAAATTAAAGAAATCGATATATGGACTTAAACAAGCTTCTCGACAATGGTATCTCAAGTTTAATGATATTGTTGTCTCCTTCGGTTTTAAGGAAAACATTGTTAATTGATGTATATACCTGAAGATCAGTGGGAGTAAGTTTATATTTCTGATTTTGTATGTTGATGATATTTTGCTTGCTAGTTGTGATCTTGGTTTGTTACATGAAACCAATAATTTTCTCTCTAAGAAATTTGAAATGAAAGATATGGGTGAGGCATCCTACGTGATTGGAATTTAAATATTTCGAGATAGATCACGTGGACTATTGGGGTTGTCTCAGAAAGCATATATTGAGAGTTCTAGAAAGATTTGGAATGGAAAAATGTTCACCAAGCATTGCTCCAATTTAGAAAGTGGACAAGTTTAGCCTTAAGCAATGCCCACAAAATGAATTGGAGCGGAAGGGCATGGAAAGAATTCCTTATGTATCTGCTGTAGGAAGTTTGGTTTATGCACAAACTTGTACAAGACCAGACATCAGTTTTGTGGTTGGGATGTTAGGAAGGTACCAAAGAAATCCAGGAATGCATCATTGGAAAGCTGCAAAGAAGGTGATGAGGTATCTACAAGGAACAAAGAATTATATGCTCACATATAGGAGATCTGATAACCTTAAGGTAGTTGGTTATTTAGACTCTGATCTTGGTGGTTGTCTTGATATTGGAAAATCAACTTCTGGTTACTTGTTCTTACTAGCTGGAGGGGCAGTTTCATGGAGAAGTGCAAAGCAAACTTGTATCACTACATCTACCATGCAAGCTGAGTTTGTGGCAGTCTTTGAGGCCACCACTCATGCATTGTGGTTGCAGAACTTTATCTCAGGGCTTAGTGCTGTCAACAATATTGCTAGGCCGTTGAGAATTCATTGTGATAACACCGCAGCTGTTTTCTTCTCAAAAAATGATAGGTATTCTCAAGGTGCTAAACAAATTGATCTAGAATACCCTGCCATGAAGGAGGATGTTCAGAAACAAAGAGTGTCTATTGTTAACATAGGTACAAAACTCATGATTGCAGACCCACTTACAAAAGGGTTAGGGCCAAAGGCATTCATTGAGCATGCTGAAAGAATGGGTCTTTGTCATGACCCATAACTGTTTCAAAATTTTGTCTGTGGAATGATTGTTCTATTTTTGCTATACTCTGAGCTCTATAATGAATATGTTTCTGATTAATAATTTTCTTGTTTTCCATTGAATGTACATGTATGAGTCTGGATGAATGACAACATGAACGTCTCTATATGTTAGAAATATGATGGTTGGACCATTAAGAGACCTCTGACTTATTGGCTACTATTTGTAGTTTACTAATGATATAGTACATAGAAGGGATTATTTCAATTTGATGTATGACCACCATGACTTACTTTAGTAGGGTGCTTGCAATGGTGTGTATGATGATCATATGAAAGTAAGGATTCAATCGGATTGTATTGCGCGCCTAATGTTCGTCTATTAAACCACCAATTTTCTATCATACGATCCAAGTGGGAGAATGTGAGAATTTGCTCCTTTAATTGTGGATCATATGAAGTAATTGGTGTTTATGGTGTATATTCCATATATGATTTGATAGACTAATTGATGGATCCTAATTCATCAATCAGAGGGAATTTCCTATATCTATTTCCATGATGGATGGAAATCACTTAAGTCATTGATGGAATTGGTCCTCCCTCACCCTATATAACTAGTGCACAATTCCATCTTATGTACACACATAAAGTACTCAAAACATGTATGAGAGTTTGAGGTGCAAGGGCTGAGAGAGAAACCATTTCCTTTGGATTGACGACTTCGCCGAACCGCTACGTCTTGGTATACTACATATTGCTCCAATGGAACAAGGTATGTAGTTTATGTTTTCCGCCTTACGGTTAATGTTGTGAGATTATGTAAGTTCTAGATCTTGACTTTATGTATTAATTAATCTCTTACATGTTAGACTTGAATTAAGCTAGTGAATCCAAGATTTACTGTTGGACTTAACAACAATAGCGCGCATAGCTTCAAAGACTTTGAGGTTAGCTCAGTGATAAGTTAAGGCAAAGCTTCTAATTTTTTAGAATTAATTGATTAATAAAAGATAGAATGTGAGAACATAAGATTACTCCGCAAAAAACTAATGAAGAATTGACTGCAATGTTTGTTTAGATTATTTATCAAAAGTTATGTATAATTTTTAATTTTGAGAGATAGAAATAGAGTTTAGATTAAAAGTTGTCCAGTTAGAATTATGGAATCAATCAAAACATGGACTAATATTGTTTCTATCATAACTCATAAGAAAACAAACCTTCAAATGGGCAATTGGGCCGGACCCCATTTTGTCACCAAAGAGATGAGTGTTTTTTTCTTTTTTTTGTCGAAGAAAATAAAGTTTGTATTAGATGTTTCAAATGATACACCACAATACAAGAGGTATAAAAGACCATAGCAAATAGAGACACGTAGGCCCAGTAAAAGAGAATTAAAGCCCCTAACAGGCTTGGCCCAAATACAATTTGAAAGCCCATAATTGAAAATGAAAAATCCTAGAACATTAGCTAGCAGCCACCAAGAGAATAGCAGCTCTATCCCTAAAATACTACCGCCGCCACCTCCATGTCACTACTTGAAGAGTATCAACCACTAAAGCACCATCTTGCTTCCTTCTACACCGGTTGGGACACTACACACAAGGCTTAAAGATGCCCAAGAAATACCAAGTAACCTAGTAGAGTGTAATTGCAAAAATCGAGTCACTCGCTGTTGAGGAACAAAAATTCACCAACGTGCGTAAGTTCGTTTAGCAGTGGTGGAGAACGAAGTAAATCCAGAAGCACTAGCAACCAATTCCATCCAAAGAGGACATGGACAATTTCGAAGATAGATCTGGACTAGAGAAGTAAAAAATAGGTGACAAAAGAGCATAATTGGATTGTAGGGGTGGAGATGGGGTGAAGGCAGTGAAGATGAGGGCTGTTCTCATCAATGTAAAGCGTATAAGGGCAGTATGGTGTGGAGAGGCTTAAAGCCATTTTTTTCTCCTTTATCTTCTGGGAAAGGTTTCACTTCCGTCTCTTTTATCCTGGCCAATGGCCATAGACAAGAAGTAAAAAAGGGTCCAAAACAATGTTTAAAGAGCTAAGTTCCAACAATGTGGTGACTCACATTTGCTTCGTATATATCTTGTTACGTTTTGCATATGGCCTCCAGAGCAACCAGTAGATCATAGGACCCATGCACGTGTGACTTATCTACAGAGTGTTGACTAGGGGAGGACCCTCATGATCTTTGATTTTGATTCTCTTTTCAAAAGCTTACAACTTAAATGGCTACAAATTAGAATCCATTTTTATGTGGCTTGATTTGATTTGTACCAACAAATTCAGTTTTGCTATTTTATATTTTGATTGACAAAAAAGATATAATGGTAATAACTAATAATCATTTATGCTGACACTTCAATGTTCGAAAGTTGCATTCTGAATAGTTATTTAAATGGCGGACATAAATTTTTAATTAGAGAAGTTATGTTTAATGGTACAGTAACTTATCAACTGCAAATTCAAATGTTATAGCATTGATCACTTTATCAGTCTTCGGATTTGTTTTCACATGCTTGGATTCAAATCAAAATACACCTGAACAATAACTTTTCTACAGTAGATAGAAAAGAGTTATAGAAAATAAATGGAGCGCTAAGAGTAGATCTAGCAGCATGGGTCATGAAAAAATCCATGGCTGGTCAAAAATATCTTCCTTTTGCAGATGGGCACATTCATATCAGGTGGAGATGCAGAAATAATGGAAACCATTCCCATGACAAGTCTGCATCCGGGAATGTTCTAAAAAGAAAAGTAGGACCCCGCTGAATTACTGTGATGACTTTTCTACTAATATATACCTTATGGTTTGCAGTTAGCATCAACAAGGGGCGGTGGCGCAGTTGGCTAGCGCGTAGGTCTCATAGCTTCTGAGTTATCCTGAGGTCGAGAGTTCGAGCCTCTCTCGCCCCAACCATTTTTTTATTTTTTCACTTCCTAATTTCTAATTTTTTATTTTCAGTCTTTTTTTTTTTTTTTTTTTTGGGTGGGGGGTGTCCACTTTCTTTGCTTTCATGGCTTTTCCATCCTCCACTTTAAAAGATGTAAATGTAACGTCTTTTTTTCAGCTTCAGAGATATTTAGGCCATCAATCGGATCCCAAGGTCCCTTATTTTTTGCTCTATTTATGGGTTATGGAACCCACTTACCCACACTAAACCCATCGATATGAAATGGTTCCCAATTTTCTTCTTGGGTCACAATCCCATAAAATGTGCTTGTAGCTTACTCTCACAATCTCTATACTTTTGACTTAAAAAGAAAATCTTCAATTGAATTATTGGATTTGATCAATTGCTATACGTTGCTTATATATGTTTTTAGTTTTTGTTCTTCCGCATACAAAGCTTTCTCTTAGTTCAAAGATAGTCGGTAGCTGATGACAAGATATTCTCCTAAATCCTACGTAGTCGGCAACATATAATGATGATTATAAGAAGAGGTGATTAAACCATTCGCTCAATTGTTCTTGGTATGCTACAAATGCACTAGGGCCTATGACAAGATGGGCCGATAGATTCCTTCCGGTTAGAGCTCGCGTACAACACTTTCTCCGAGTTCAGAGATAGTCAGTAGCCGATGACAAGATATTTGACCTTCACAAAAGTTAGTGTTCAATTTAATACCCTAACAATGTTGTAAGAATAAGTTTGGATCGTTTTCAACCGGGGATTAGGGATTTATTAATTTCTGAAAAAATAAAACGTTAGACAAAATTAAATAAAGAATATTCACAATATTTACGATTTACAAGTAAGGGAGATTTAAGATTTATTTTCTAATTATATACATGTGACACACCAAAACAAAAAATCAAGATAGAATTAAGTGAATGGAACGAAAATTAGATAGAGTTAACTAATATTAACACGTTGGCAAGGTTTCAAAGCATCAATTTCGAATCAAAATATGTCATAGCAAGGAATCGATCAAGAACAAAGATGAACTCATACAAAGTCCTTTTTACTTCCCTTAATTAAATTAACTAAATGAACACATCATAGTTAACCCTATTAAACATGCAATTACTAGTGGTAGCTAATCACTGACAAAAAACACAATCAACGCATTAAGCACATTAGAAGTTTGATCAATTCAAGCCAAGAACACAAGTTAGAACGTTAATCAAACATGCAAGACTCATTGTCAATTTACCTAAGGAATTATAGATTTTCCACTTTAATTATTAAGACCTAGAACACTAGCATCTTAATATGAATTTAATTACATGCTCATCAATCAAAGTATGCATCCAAAGATCAATTAACACATAAACGATGAGATTGAAGCTCGAAATTAACAATCATGCATAAACACATTGAAATCACAAATTTCACTTTGAAAACCTAAAACCTAAAACGTGTTTCATAGTATTCGAAAACTACATATCTAATCGACACATCATCCACATAAGAAATCGCAATTCATAAAACCAAAACAGAAAACAAAATCACAATTCATATAAAACCCAAAAGTGTTTTTTACAAGACAAAACTAAAAACAAAAGAGAGTGTTCATGGTTACATGCACTTTTGAAATCTTCAAGGACGCAAGAAGCTTCAAAGGTGGTGGAATGGAAGGTGGCTCACAGCATGGATGCTTGAATGGAGAGGATGATGCTCACGGGCTTGAACTTTGAACCTTGATGAAATTGCCGGAATCTTTGAGAGGATGAAGGGGACGAATAGTGGTGTTTGACTCTGAATTTTGTGGTGGTGAAAACGTCTCCACAATGTCTCCTATATATAGTGCACGGCAACCCTAGGGTATCAAGGTCGAAATTACTTCATAATGTCATTCAACTAATCAAAATATTCCTTGAGAAGTAGAGAACAACCTTGATTCTTCATGAATATCTTTTTGCAAAACTATCATGCATCTTCCCTTAATTTGGTTTTCATTCAACTCGTATGCAATTAGGAAACCTAAATCAATATTTATTCTTTTTATTTTCTTTTCCAAAAATCATACGAAATCCAAAACTATCCCAAATTGGATATTGCCGAAATCTTCTAGATTATTCCTTTTAATTCTCACGGCAAAAATCAATAAGAATAGGAGTAGGATTCCTCAAGACAGCATGGATGCTTCTAGAGACTCATGTGCAAGTCACACACTTCAATTTTTGGGCCAAACTTCTCAATTGGACAATTTCAAAGCATATCTTCAAAAGTGACACAACTTTTTCATCTTCTAGAACATTTTTGAGTCATCTTCAAGCCACAGCATCTCCTAGTCTTTCCAGGTCTCCTAATGTGATCAGGTTTCCTAGTCCAACTGGGACTCTGTCATTTCTCATTTTCGACATCATTTTTCCGAACTCACTCCTAGTTAACTTAGGATTCCTACTTCAATTGAGATTCATTTTCTTAGTAGGACTGGGAAAACTTCATTTCTCAATTTCTTATTATTTATGCGCAAATAACTCCTTGCCTTCCTTTTTAGACTCAAACTACCTAAAAACAAAAACTAAGTTAGAAATGATAATATTAAGGAAATAACTAAACAAAATATAGAGAGAAATGCATCAAAGTCATAATAAATATTAGTCTCATCAATATTCTCCTACATCCTACGTGGTCGGCAACATATAATGATGATTATAATAAATATTAGTCTCATCAATATTCCCCTACATCCTACGTAGTCGGCAACATATAATGATGATTATAAGAAGAGGTGATTAAACCATACGCTCGATTGTTCTTGTTATGCGTCAAATGCACTAGGGCCTATGACAAATCCTTGATTTGGTTAGTCATAACCCATCTTTGACCAACCTGTGATGATGGGCCAATATATTCCTTCCGGTTAGAGCTCTCCCTCTCTCTCTCTCAATAATTTATGTTCGATTGGTGTAGTTGAGCCAAGGACTAGGCGACTCAAGTCTCAAACTGATTTGCCAAATCTTTGTCGTTTGAGTCATTGTACATATAGAACACATCAAATTAGGCAAAACGACTGGTTTTACACATCTAGTTGGGCATTGAAAAAGTGTCGAGATTGGGACCCTGAAGCTTTGAATTTTGCAGGTACAAGATTTTATATAGACGATCACATCTTCTGCTCATCATGCACCAATATGCTAATGTGTCTCACGCAAAGAACTCTTCATGCCCCTATTTTCAAAAGTTAAGCCTTCCCACATGAGCCTTACAAGCTTTTTCACTCAATCAAATACAGCTACTGAGGTTGATTTTGGTGCTAAAATGATCTCGAAAGAACAGGTCCTGTGAAAAAGTGAGCTCAAAGTAGGTACTTTTGCACATTGACATTGTGGCACATTTTAGTTTGGTCCATGGAATGACCTTATATATGGACCATTCGGAACTCTTTCACTATCAACTTCTAAGCGTGATATCTAAAGTTATGATAAGGAAGGTGTGATAGAACATTTAAATTGATATATCTTCTAATTGTACAGTAATTAAACGAGTAACTATTTTATGAATTTTCCTTTTTGAAATATGTAGGGTTTGTTTACTCAATTGTCGTTGCTTTAATTTATTTGAAGTTTGTCCTCACACTTTGTCTCCACACATTTAAGAGAAAAAATGTGCGAACTTATAGATGAAAAAAAAAAAAAAATTTAAAGTGTCTGAATTCATTAGCACCTTATTAGTTCCAATAAATAAATAAAAATATTGGAAAAGTCACATTTTTTAAAAAAGAAGTCTAATTAACACACAACTGTAGGTCTGTATAAAGGTCACTTGCCATCGATATCACACCTTTTTTTTCCGAAAACCCATCAACAAGAACATCTTACAAAGAAAAAGAAGCTACAAAAGGAAAAAAAATACAAATCAAGTAATAAAAAAAAGAAAGGGTTACAAATGCCAATCTCTTTACACACACTTACATATGTATCTTTAAAATTGTTAAGAAAACTTTCTAAAAAGTAGGAGGAATCTCTCTCCTCAAGCTTTGTGGGGAGGGCATTGGTAGCACTTGGTGAATAGACCAAATGTATTAACTTGGTGTATAAAGTTGAGCATGCTTGCCCACCCTCCGAATCCAAATCCCACTATTGCCACCCACACCACCACAAAGATGTTCATGGTGTATGATCCTGCCCACCCTCCCAAGAATGATGGTGGTCTCTCCACAGCATTCTGCAATTTCGATCAAACATAACAATGAATCAGAACATATATATAGAACGAAGATATTCTCTTATTAGACAGTCTAATATGTTATGTTGTGAGACTATCAATATGTATACTAATAATTAAATATAATTATATTTGAATATATTTAATACATATTAACTGTCTAACAACATAATATGCCGTATATGTTGTACTAATCCATGAATCAAAATGACCGACCTCTCGGGCTTGTGGAGAAGCAAAAGTGACCATGTGAGCTAAAGCAGGGATTATATAGACAGTAAAGCTGACAAGAAGAGATCCAACAGTTGAGTTGATGGGGCCAAAGAACGGGAATATGATTGCAAGGAACCAAATTGGGATCACCACTGGAAGTCTGGCAAGGGCCCTCTTTAACATGCTCTTGGTCTCATGAACCCTCAGGAATTTCTCCCACACAAAGTACAATGGAGTGCAAGCAAATCCAAATGTTATAAACTGCAGCACAAAACGAAATCAATATCATTTTCGGTCACTAACTAATCGATTTGAAATGATCAATTTCATTTGCTATTATGTTACCTGGTGAATAAGCATGAGAACAACAGCAGTGTCTCTAAATCTGGTCCTCGGAAGCAAAGCGAGAGCGTTCGAATGAGTCAAGAGGGCGTCTCCAAAAGCCCAGTACACAGCAGAAGCTGATGGTAAAGTTAAGGTCAGCACATAAAGTGTTGCCATCAAGTATATCATCTTGAACTTCTGTGGCTTCCACATTGCATGCATAATCTCCCTGCAGTTATTAACAAACAAGTTAGCTAGTTAACTAGTTCATGTTAACCTGAAATCGGCATACATAAATGGGAATTATTGCAATTACTCACACTGTAACAGCATGTCCACCAAAAGTGTAGAGAATGTTGGTAGCTCCAGTGAAGTAGAGAACCATCGTGGTTGGACCTGAGTGCTTCACTCCTTCAACCTAATTATAACACATAGAAAGAATGGTCAATTATTATTATGTAATTAAATTGATAATAAATATGCAAAAAGTCATACTGCCAGACAATTAGCATGCCATGTTTTTTTTTTTTTTTTTTCACACAAGTTGCACAATATAACATGTCAGACTATTGATCAACAAGAGAATATTTCACTTGTATAACGATGTTTGATAGAAATTTATTACTGTAACATTGATGGATTTTTGTTGTTGATCTTGACATTCAATATGATTGAATTATGTAATTTACCTGTCCATGGATAAGGGAAGCAATGGTGAGGTACCATGCAGTATAAGTAGTCATAATAAGACCCAAGAATGACCAGATTCTGTAATTATGAAATGAAGGGATGAAGACAGTTGTAGCACAGCAAGCTCCAAAGATATACGTCCAAGTTCTCTTGTCGAGGTTGTCGTTTATGTAGTAGATGTTACTGGCATCAAAACAAATTCATGAGACAAACAAATTAATCCATCTAATTCTTTTACTACTTAGCTGATTAATGTCTCGAAATTTAGAGTCGGAAAACATAACATTAATTCGAGACTGATTTACCTTGCACAAGCGATTAACTGAATGACAGATCCGAACAGAAGAAAAGTACAGTTGAAAAAGAGGCCTAAATTTCTCCAGTGCTTTCCCAGAAGTCCATCAAGAACTTCAAACCACTGCAAAATTACAATCATAATCATCAATCACTGTTGGAAGAAATTAAAACCCTGAAAATTTCAGACTAGTTCAAGGTTCATATGCATACCTGAATTACGTGGTTTCTGAAATCGACCTTTTCTCTCTCCTTTCTAGTTCTGTACTCAACGTACAGTAGACTGATAAGGTAAGCAGTCCAGCTTCCCATCAACCCATAAAAAAGCTGAAATAGAATCCCAGACAACAAACCCAGTTGTGAAAATGAGTATGGCAGTGTCAAAAGCACTTGTGCAACCTGCATTAGTTAGTTCCATCAAAACCAAAGAAAGGTTTGTAAGCTACACGTTCTCAAACATCATGTATTAAAGAAGAAAAGAAACAATGTTAGAAATTTTGGTGATGTATGAACCTGGTTAGAAGCACAGCTAAACCATGCATCATAGGCGGAGCCGCCGTGCCAGAAAAACGTCGATAGCTTGCTCTTAGCAGAAGCCTTCGAATCACTACCATCTTCCCTTTCCATCTCTAAGTAGCTTCCGGCGATAATGGTCTCCACCTTCTCGGAAGCCATTGTTATAGAGCTCTTAGTGGTGTGTGGGAGGGAAGCAATGGATGAGTGTATGAGTTGTCTATAAATAGATAGAGGAAGTGCTTCTTTCTTCCCACTCTTTTACTCACTAATTAATTAAGCTAAGATATATAGCTTGCCCCTTTGCTTTTTGTAGATGTAATTTCATGAGCAATAATTGAGAAACCCAAGTTGAGACCTAGCTAGATATATAAATACATCAACATTTGAGCCTTTACTTGGTACTCACCAAGAGCAAAAAAACTAGACTAATTCTAAGCTAGTAATAATTGGATTAAAAGCAGAATAATTGTAAGGACATTTGTGATGGAGATACACTAATCGTGTTTTTATTAAAACTTTGATTCAAAATTTAACAAATTAAATTATAGATTTAGAGAGTGAGTGAAGACAATCGCTCTAACTCAACATTTTATCGTATAATCATATTTATAAAAAAAAATTATATTAGCTTAAATTTTTTTAGTGCTACAACTTCTCTACAGCTTGGATTTCATTGGTGGGTGATATATTGTAACATATATATCTCACTTTCCTTCCTAATTTCTTTAGGTGCTTTTATTTGTTCTTAATTTGTTATTTGGGCATGGAAAAGCTGTTGATGGGCCAGGCCTAGCATGCATTGCACGAGCGGGATGGCCCATTTTGTGTATGGTGTAATAGTGATGGATGATAAATCCGTATAGTGAAAAGTGGGGATTAAAGTTGAAAGAGAGCCTAAGATGGAGGGAATGATTGCTTTGAGGTGGGCTTTGGTGCTAAACATGATTAGTACCACACGTGTGCCAACTGGCTTTACAAAAATAAAAGGGATCTAAAAAACCCCTTTTTCTCTTTTTTGAAAAAAAGGCCATGTCTTTAGGGTTCTTGGGGGCCATTGATCACCTTCTAAATTATGACCTTAATAAATAAAAGATGTGCTTTTAAGCTAGTACTTTTCTAAAATCTCAAGTTTGGTGTTAGGTAACTTTCCACCGATTCTCACGTACAAGGTTATTAGTTTTATGAGATCGACAAAGAGGTTGAATCAAAATGACTCGTTTATCATGCATGTAATATAGAGATAAACGATAAAACTACACTAAAACACGTCCTAAGCTTTAACCAACAATTAATCTCAATATTTTTTAAAATCTTCCACGATAAAAAAAAAAAGTCCGCCCGATCACTGGAGAATAATTATTTGTTCTTTTTTTGTCCTTAATTTTTTCGCCATTTATATATCAATGAATGAGCACATATTTTAGTCTAACAGAAGTTTGATTTATTGACTAATGGTTGCCAAGCTATCAAGGTGTGGTGACTGGTGAGGAGGATGATCAGGAAGTGGCAACCAATCTCTTTTCCCATTTGGCCCAATGTTATCTTGGATAAGATTTATCTAAAACAACTGTTGGAAGCTTTATGCCTACTCTTGGACTCATTTTTTCTAGAGCATATGACAGTCACCAACCAGAAACTCAGATAATTGTACTCTTATCACTGCTTAAGTCACATGCGAGCGAGAGATTTTCATTTTTTTTTTTTGCCGTGAGGATAAAATGAAGAAAATTACATACTAAAGGAAAAGAAGCATTGAAGTACTACATTTTGTGATGGCGAACAGAGAAGCGCAATTACCTCCGTTTGCTTTAGAGCATATGTCGATAATTGCAAGATGCAATAATTAAGAAAAGATGTTCCTCCAAATCTTGTGTGAAAGGAAAAAAGAAAGCGAGCACATTGGTGATGAAAGATAGTAATAATAATGAACAAATGGTATGGCATGGCATGGTCAAAATGGGATAATTGTAGCTCAATTTGGATGTTGATGAATCATAACCTAATTGTTACAGATGGATGGGTAGATCTACAAGTTTAAAGTCTAACCCCACCCTACATATGCAACTTTAAGGATGATATACACACCAGGGTGACTAAAAGTTTGGGACCAAGGAGCTTCCAACAGATCAAAAAAGGGAGTTTGATCCTCACTTTTTTTGACTTGATTCATAGGTTAGGCATGTATCATTATCTCATTTAGGATTCGTTTGGACGGCTGGAAAATGTATGTCCCTTAAGGATTGATGGGGTAAGCCCGAAAAGGAAGAGCACGAGATTGGAAAATGAACACAAGCAAAGTTTCTTAGCCGGATTGTTTGGAGTCGAATTAAACGAACTTTTTTCTGGTTGAATGTAACGAACTTAAATTATGTCTAAGTTATGGACACTTTACTTTCTGAAAAATAGTCAAAACCTAGAGAGAGCCGCTTCTACAGTTGACTGAAAAAATCAGATCCCGTCCGGCGGCATGCCCTCGTGGCGCCGGCGTCGGACAGGTCAGAGTGGACCCAATGTCCGGTGATGGATGTTCATGGAATAAACCCAGTCTGAGTGGTTGCTGTGTGGTGGTGATTGTGCTGTCCAAATCGCGACGTGGTTCTGTCAAGTTAGGTGGTCGACGGGGAGGTTTGGTGTCGGCTTCCTCAAGAGCGGAGATGAGGTCACCTGCTGGACGTGAGGGGGTTGCGGCGAGGACGGGATATGTATTGTTCAGATCGGATTGGAAAGTTCAGATCTGGTTTGGATGGGGTGATGTCGTCCAGTGCGTGATGGGGAGATTGACGAAATGGAGATTGGATGGGTCGACGACGGCGGGCGGCGCGTGGGGGTTGTCTCACTGCTTGGTGTTGTGGTGGGTCGACGTTTTATCCTGGTGCGGCGGCATGGTGGAGAATGGTTGTTCTAGGCTTTGGTGGTGGTTGCGGCGGCCTGCAAGGTTGGTGTTCTGAGTTGGGGCAAGAAGTTGTTGGGCCGGGTTTGCGTGTTTGGGCCGCTGTCACTAGTGTTTCAGTGCTTGGCTTTGGTTTGTGGTGGTTGGGTCGTGTTAAGGTTGTAGTCTTGGTTTCGTTGGATTTGGTTTGTGGTTTTTAGCTGGTTTGTGTTAGGTCGGGTGCATTGCAAGTTGTGGCAGAGACAATCATCAATTTCACCTTCCTGAGGGTTGTTTCTGCCTAATTTAGAGTCTGCAAAAGTCTGCCTGTGGCATAGACAAGCATTATTGGCTTTTTAGGAGGTTAGTCCTGTCAGGTTTTGGGTTGGAGGCGAAGACGTTTTTAGAGTAGTGGTGGGATGACGGTGTTGGATTTTCTTTTGTCCTAGGTCTGACTGTCCAGCAATCCCTTTGGTCAGGTTCGAAGCAACAACAAGTGTTGGCTTGATCGATCAAATGTTGGCCAAGTGGATTTTGGGTGGGAGTTAGTGTTCTTAGCTGATTCTGCTCCAACATGTTTTGTTATTTCTGCCAGTTTGTTTGGTGCTAGTTTAGTCTTTTTAGTTAAGTTTTTCTCTAGTATGTTTGGAGTCGGAGCCTAGTGTGGTTTCCACAGTGCGTCAGTATAGACGTCCACCTTGACGTCTAAAGTGGAAAAAGTTTCGGTTGGAGCTTTTATCTCCCATTCTCATTGTAATCTTCATTTTTATTAATGAAGTTCTTATTTGATCCAAAAAAAAAATCATGTCTAAGTTTTGTTGAAGATCAACTAAACTTTCTTTTTGAAGTAAGCAATTAACAATCTAATGCATTTTGAAACAATAGGAAATATCAAGCTTTGAATGCCTTTTTGGGATTTCGAATTTTAGAACACCTAACAACTACCACCACCACAATGACAATTTTGGAACTCCTCTAACTTGTGGGCAAACCAAAGCCTTAAGCACAAAGATGAAGCAAAAACCGGTTCCCTCGAATATTTAAGATATTCACCTTCATTCAAGTCAAAACATTGACGTGATACACTAAATACCATAGTATCATTTGTTTATTGGAGTATTGGACTACTAATTTAAAATGGGTTTGGGAGTTGTTGGTGAAGAAAAATTTTGATAGGATTTTGATTCATCAATAAATACGAACTGGAGCAAAAGTTGAAAAGGAAAAATCGAGAAACTTTATTTTAACTGTTGACTTGACCTTTGATCGTTGACTTTTGATTTTGACCGTAGCTTGAAGAGAAGGAGGGTACCTGTAAAAACTCTATGATGCTTAAGTCAATATTTTCCTTACTCAAGTGTAGTAAACAAGTTGGAGATTTGCAGTCTTATATGGCTGTCAAACCCTTTATTTATAGGTGAATGCCTACTTGGGCTGCAAGTAAACTTCCACAACAAGTAGGGCGTTACTTGGGCGCAAGTAAACTTGAGCAACAAGTAGCCCGTGACTTGGGCGGCAAGTCTCGAACTAGTAACCAGTACTGTACTTATAACTGCAATCATTCATGCACTTATGGCTGAAATCATTACCGCATTGTTACCTTTAAACTATCATAATGTAATAGTGATCGCTTAGGTCTTCCACATTATCATTTTCGCTAGTTTCTTTCTTGTTTGTTTGTTTGTTATTACTGACTAGGGAGGTATTAGCTTAGTCCCCCTCTCTTTATATCTCTTTTATTTTTGTTTTTTAAATAAATTTTGATGCGATAAGGAGGTTCATTGCCTCTCTTATCAGTTTGTTAAGCCAAAATAAAAACTTTGTTTCATCTAAGGAAAAATCATTGACTAGCATTCCATTTGCCAATCACACAATTGTGGTACCAAAAGAAATTCACTTCATAGCAAACAAGTAGGAGCACATTCTTATCCATAAGCCTCTTGAATACGCCAATCTATTTAAGATAGTATCCAACTCCCTTAGGAGTCATGATCAGAATAGATTTGCACTTGAACACCATAGATAAAGCCAAAATGCCCAAGCAGATCCAAATTCACCAAGTAAAAACTAATAAGTGAGGGTGGCAAGGCATCCTCCTTGACAGCCTATGAAATAGGCCTAAACAAACCAAGCTCAAATTCAGGCTCAACCCCAAGCCCAGGAAACCACCCCTAGCAACACCACCGCTGCCCCGATCTCCATCGATGTTGCCACCGCCGCTAAAAGTATCTCTGGCCACCGACTTCTCCAATAGGTCATAGTTTGCAAATATCAACTGCCTCTCCTCTACAATCAAGTGCCGATCAGATCAACACCTGTGGTGACCAGAGATAGGGGGGTCCCACAGCGCCGCGACCCCGAGCCAATGAGAAACCGACATGTCACTAACGATATCTCGATAACTCATCAACACGAAATCACAAGGCCTTTTAGGTTCAGGTTGTTGGTTTACAAAACACTTTCTTGGGTAAAAGTCACAAAACATTCTAACAACCGAACATCATATTTTCGCAAGCGGAATTTTAAAGTGAGCTAAAAGATTTGGGCTTACGTTAGGAGCCTAATTTGGGAAATAACGAATCACGAAGTAAAAACAAGTATGAGAGACGTGCCCCAGGGTTACGGGTCCCTCGAAATCTTTGTAAACGAGTAGGAAATAAATAAATAAAAGTAACCAAACAAGTGATTTCAAATCCCAACAAGAGGCTAAAACCTCCTTTTAACAGAGTCAAAGAGAAGTGCGCCAAGCCGGACCATGTGCCTCCCAAGTACGCTTCCCGACCACATGCTCGAAACCTGCACACTATTGTAAGGGTGAGCTTTCGTCCTCGCATGCCCAGTAGGGGCCGACCCAACCCTGCTAGGTTTGAAATATAATAGTCTTGAAAATATTTACTACATAATATTGTGCACGTTTATCGAAAATACTTTAAAAATAGGCAACCTTAAACATTTATTTCTTTTATAAAGCATATGCAGTATGCTTCACACAATTTGGAGCTCCGAGATACTTACCTGCCGGCTAATATAAATCAAATCGGTGACCGACCTGGTTCGTCCTGAATTCGAGAACCAGCCAACTACTATGTAGTCCTTGTGACTACAAGTAGCGAAAGTGTCCATTTCCTGGTTCTGAGTCTCCTATGACTGGTTCACTGTCTGTACTTACCTTTCCTCGACAAACATAGGAGCACAGCCCCCTCCGGAGGTTCACGGTTATCGACACCGTGGGATCCCTAGGAATCTAAGCGTCTAGGTCCCATTCACTTTCAGGTCACAAGTATAAACATACAAGGGTACAGTATCTCAACATGCAAGTCTAGCCTCGGTTTTCGTAATTAGCAATTATCAGTTATGAAAACACATGTATCACGAGGCATCGACTAATGAACAGCCAAAAACGTTCTTGCAGGCAACATACTATCATAGTATAGCATTCTACATATACTGAAAAGCCTCTAACAAGGAAGGGACAGCTCACCCTACCTGGAATTGGAGTGCTCGTCCACATTTGAGTTCATTCCCGACTTTCGATACTTCGTCCACTTCCAAAGGCACACGCACAAGCCCTTTATAATAAAATTAAACCAATAAGTAACCAATTCACAACTCATTTGCTCAATTTCTTTATGAGTCACCAATTTATTCTGAATCGATATTTAATGGTAACCATTCCCGAACAATTCACTTAACGTAGTGAGCTCATTCGGGATATGGTGATTACACTTGTTTCCATGTTAAAGTTTCGGTCAACCGGTTTGACCTCAGTTTATTTAGCTTCTAAACCTTAAGCAATTAAATAGCAACCACCATTCCCAAATAATCCAAATGATATAGCATTTAAATCATTTGGGATATGGTGACCATACTTGAGACATTCACCTTCATTTGTTTAGCATTTCTACTTTAAGAAAACAAAACACAACTACCATTCCCGATGGATTACGATTTTCGGGATATGGTAGCTTTTAAAGTACATCACTTGTAATTTACTCTATTTATCGAAATTGAATGTCCTAATTTCACTTAACCGCATAAAGGTCACAAAATTAACCATTCTTTGTCTGCCTTGTACTTATGACAAATCCACAATTAAAACAATTTCATCTCCTTAATTAAACACAAACATAACACAAGCATCACTAGAAATCACAACATCACCGCAGATGCCATACCAAACGTTTAAACCACCATATCACCATTTTTACTCTTTTCCATTCATGAGGCCACAAACTACTTTCTGTTGATTTTAACAACTTCACTTTCTAAAACAACTCCAACAAATCCATTTACAACACTCAGAAACAGAACACCATCATCATCAATTTCACAATTCAGAATAATCAGGCCCTTACCATTCTTCTTTCCCAAACTGCAACTCGATCCAACATAGTCGTGCTTCATCCTCACCAATCTTTCGAATCCCTATCAGACAGTATAAACTCAACAATCAACCTATCACCAACTTTTGTATCCAAAACAGAAACTGAGCCTAATCCCTTACCATTTCCTCTTCAAGGGTGACTAAATCGAAGCCTCAGCTCCAGGCTCTCCTCTTCAAACCCGAAAAACGCCGATTCTCCAAACCTCACACAATCCAATTTGAGCAACAGAAATTAGGTGTTTAATCTAAATCGAATTGGAGGCTTCAACCCAGACTAAGATGAAGTAAATTACCTAACAGAGACGATCCATCGACCGTGAGCGGCGGAGCTACGGTGGTTGACGCGCCAGCTGTGGCGCGTGAAGAGCGTGCGGCGGCTCTGGTCGGAGTCGGAGGTCGGGAGCTTGGGTCTCGAAGGGTAGTGTAGCTCCGACTTCGTTTATGGAAGTGTAGAAGCTCGATTCGGGCTGGAGACCGGAGAATGAAGATAGGCAGAACCTCGAGTTCCGGCGAGCTTGCCTGGCGTTTTTCCGACTTTGGTGGGTGGCGGAACTTCTGCGTTTTGCTCCTTGTTGCTTGCTGAGACGGATGGTGGTGTCGGAGTGGCGAGATGATGGACAAAAATCAAGGAAAGCCGACGAACAGTGGCGTCGTTGCTTCGAGAAACCCAGTGCGGAGGTTGGAAGTGATGCATGTCGACGGTGAGGCTCCAGTCTTGGTCGGGTTTTGGTGCGGCGTCGACTGGTGGAGGAGATGTGTTGAGGTGGTGGCCGGAGCTGGAGTCTCCGGCGATGGCAGAGAGCGAAGATGAGAAAGAGAGGTCGGGCTTGGGTCGGATTTGGGTGATGGATCGATTTGTGGGGACGGTTTTGCGAGGTGGTGATCGGAGAGGGAGTTTTCTGGTGCTACAGTGGGAGGACGAGAAAAAGGGAGAGAACGGGGGAGAGAGAGTGATGCGGCCGAGAGGGGAGAGAGGAAGAGAATGAGATTTTAGGGTCTCCTAGTTTTCTATTTATACTTGTGTATGCGAAATGTCCATTTTGCCCTTGCGGTGAATTACGGAATTCTCCTTGCTGATTCCTTTCGGGTTTTGGGCTCGTAACATTTCTTCTACTCGTTTTTCGTAGGAAACCTCCTAATTTATTTCGCGACTTCGCCCTAGGCCCGAATGAAAAAACATTGGTCCAAAGTTTAAATTTCGGCCTAATAGGTGGTCTCGACACCAAAACAATTTCCGAAATAGATTTCGTCACTTAAATCGCCTTGTGAAAATCTTATTGGCGAAAATCTACCTTCAAAATTTAAACGAAATTTTTCAGGGGCTCACAACACCGATGCCTGATTATGCTACTTTAAGGCTCAATCCAAGCTAACAACAATATGCAACCAGCCTGAATCAGGGAGATCAGAGACGAAGACCCTGTGACAGATTATCAATGCCAAGCCTACTACCTCCAACTCCCACCGCCGACACCATGACAAGACCTGCCCCGGATTTCACCATGAAATCCAAGGTGGCCCTATGGGGCCCACTGTAGAAGAAATTTTACCAAAAATTTGGCCAAACTTCTCTTAAAAGTGGACTACCCATACTTGTGATAAAACAACTGAAACATTTCTAATAGCCAACACTAACTCCTCAACAATTCAACTTCCACAATTGATATAAAATAAACTAACTTCTAATCTAAATAACAATTTATGTCGGTAATCAGAGTAATCTAGACAATAACTTCTAATCTAACTCAACCTACAGGAAGTCGGAAGCGGTGAATACTATGCCTCGATGCCTGCGCACGCTCGATGTCAACCTATAAACAGACTGGGCACGTAAAACTGAAAAGTCCAAGGAAAAGCATTGAAAAACTGTTAGAGTGAGTGGACAAAAAATAAGTATTTCTAATTAAGGTAAAACAACTTATTTAATGCTTTCTCAATTTATTATCTTTAAAACCAAGCATGCAGTAAAAAATCGAGAAATAACTTTCAAATGCTAACTGAAACGAGCATCTCAAAAATACTGTAAATCTCATGAAAAATGCTCCTAATCCTCCTTTGTACTGAAAACCCAAATATACCGATAGTTCAAATCGTATTGTAACATCTCAAAATCATTTCAAATATCTCGGAAATCTCAATAAAGATACTCATAACGTAAAATAGGCAATGACTAAAGGGAACTGTCGACTAGTCATCTCATGCCACCTGGAGGGGACTGCCGACCAGGGACTCATAAGAGGGTACTGCCAACCGGAAAAGGATATGATGGTTAGAGGGTACTGCCGACTAACCATAGATAGTTGAAGGGTACTGCCAACTAACTATCTCATGTCATCTGGAGGGGACTGCCGACCAGATGACTCATCGGAGGGTACTGCCACCAGAATGATATTCTGGAGAGTACTGCTAACCAAAATATTACCTGCAGGGTACTGCCGACCTAGTAATGCATGCATGCGCTAACATAATTACCTCCTCAAATATGTTGAACTCAATAATTCATAAATACTTAACTCGTGAAATCTCGATAACTCAAATATTCGAAATCAATAATTCTCATAATATTTTCTTAATCAACCATTTTTTGAAAATCATTCCTCAATAACTTAATAGCTCATACTTTAAATAGCTCGATAATTAATAAAAGTTTTCGGAAAGTAAAATTAATATTAATCTCGTAAATCATAAATAAATCTCATAATAAAATAAAGGGCTAATTATTGTTTAGTACCCTGTGATTTGAGCCCAACATCGATTTAGTCCCTCAACTTTCAATTTCATCAAAAACACCCCTGCATTATCAAATCTCATCTAATAGGTCATTCCGTCAATTGGAGCCGTTAACTCGCTGACGAGGCATGCCATGTCAGACCATGTGGGCCCCACCTATCAGGCAAAAATCCAAAATTGCCCCTGCCTCTCTCCCAGCTCCAGAAGAACTCGGCTGCCTCTCTCCCAGGCAACAATTCGTCAACAGCACTACACATTGAATTGAAAAACTGAGATTTACCTCAATTGCATCAATTATGGTGATTGAGTCTGGGTTGTTGCGAACACAATCTCCGAGCAGATGTCCCTTAACCCGAAATCAAAATTCGACTACTCTTCGATAACACCTAGCTTTGCACATCACTTCCCAAATTATGAAATCTGGTGTACCCGAGTACCAACATAACATCTAGAGCAAGAATCGACTTCAGAATCGAACCCAGAACCTTAAGAAGAGCGATCATGAACAGTGAACTCCGATGAAGGCCAAGAACACCCAAAAACAGGAACTCGATCAAACTCAATTAATATCAAAATCAAGTACACCAACATGTAGAGTACGACGAAGGGATCAATTTCCTTACCTTATGCAGATCATTCCGTTGCAGGAATTCGTCGAAGAACAGCAGGAAAACACAAAGCTTCACGGCGTCAATTCCGGCTCCAGGGTCTACTAACGACCAAATCGATACCAGAAGGATGTCACCTCCTCCCAGAAAGCCCCAACCTTTCTCCCAAACCCGACCAGACCCTGGATTTCAGCTCCATGGATGAAAGTGGGTTCCTGCTTTCGGTGATCTTGGCCATGATTGCGGTTTGGTTTCTGGAGAGAGTGCAATTTATGCTGGTGGAGTCTCAGAGCTGATGAAGCAGCTCGAGACCGACGTGAAGCCCTCGCCGGAGGGGAAGGCGGCGTCGCGTGAGCTGGGCCATTGGTCACCGGGGGGGATTCTGGAGGTAGAGATGGTGCTGAGGTTTATGGCATAGGCCTAATATGGGGTAGAATGGTGAAATGGTGGTTAGTCCTAATGGGATGCCGAATAAGAGCATGAAGAGTGAAGAGGAAACGATGAAGGAACTTACACATAATTTCGAGCCAAATTATGCAGAAACAGAGGGAAGATAGCAAGATGCAGAGTTTTGAGCCGAGTTCTTCTGGAGCTGGGAGAGAGGCAGGGGCAATTTTGGATTTTTGGCTGATAGGTGGGGCCCCCATGGTCTGACATGGCATGCCTCGTCAGCTAGTTAACGGCTCTAATTGATGGACTGTTGACGGAAGGACCTATCAGATGAGATTTGATAATGCAAAGGTGTTTTTGATGAAATTGAAAGTTGAGAGACTGAATCGATGTTGGGCTCAAACCACAGGGTACTAAACAGTAATTAGCCCTAAAATAAATGCTCAAAAGTAGTACTGTATGCATAATTTATTTTAAAATCAAATGTCCACTCACAGTGAAATGGCTAATTCCAATGTCAGGCTCTATTCATCCTTCTACGATCCTTTTTAAGTCTGAACATTTGTCCAACTCCATGTATTCCCTTTTGGATCCACATCGTCATCTCCCATTTCAAAACAAATTCCTTATTACCAAAGCCACCAGGTTGCTCCAAATTCATCTCTTCTAACTCTAAACCTCCATATTCCTTCTTCAATATCAATCATACTGAACTCGACGACTTCCAGATGGTACAAGTAAACTGGTGGTGACGCTCATGACCGCATCCACGGCGGCTCGGCGATGGTCGGAAATGAAGGTCGGAGTTTTGATGAATGGTAAGTAGCAGTTCTGTTTATAGTGGTGGTGTGGTTCAATTTGGACGAAAGATTGGAGATTGAAGAGTTAGAGAGCTTATTCCAACTCCTGCAACAACTTGTACGGGGTCGTCCAGCTTTGAGTTTGCAGTAGGGCTTCTCAGTTTGACACCCGGCTTCTATTAAGCTTGTTGGTGGCGACAGTGCGTTAAAAAGATGGTCGAAGATCAACGGTGGTGGAAGAGTAGCAGTGTCAGAACTTGAGGCAGCGCGTGCGGACTCTAACGGTAATGCATGGTGGAGATTCCAATTGGGCTTGATCGGATTTGGATATAGGGTTGATTAATGGTGGCAGTGTAAACTGGTGATGGCCGGAAATGGTGTTTCCGATGATGGCAGAGACAGAAGGTGAGAGAGAGAAGAGAGATAGGGGAAAGGGTCGTGTGGCTGAGAGAGAGAGAAGAGAAAAAATGAGGGGCTGCTAGGGTTAGTTTCTCTAAATACCAAACATTATGAAAGTCAATTTTGCCCATTACAAATTCCCGAAAACTTCGACATAGAAATAAACTTCCGTAGACCGTAATTTATTCATACCGATTCCGATTTAAGCATACCATGTGTCCACGAACTCAGTGTAATGTGCTCTACGACTTTCCTCAAGGAAGTTTTCTCACAAACTAACCCGAATAAAAAGTCAACTTTTGGTCTTCTAAATTATCTAAACGAAGGTAAAAGTAAAATTCTTAATCATTTACCGACTAAATAACTAAGAGATAGATAAGTTTAGGTACAGGGCATAACAATCCCCCCACTTTATAAAAATTTCATCCCCTAAATTTTAAACTGTCAAAGTAGTGGTGAGGCGCACACACCAACCGAAGTACAATATTCACGAAGAAGATATCACGTCGATCATATAAAAACGGTGATGATAATGCATGGAAATGGATGTGCAAGTCCACTCAAGTCAAAAAGAAGTTTTGTTCTTTAGCTATACCAAAAGTTGGTGAACTAGAATGGATGACTAACATTAAAAAAAAAAAGCTCTCTCATGTTGGAACATGGTCTAAAATTTGGCTAGAGTCCCACAGCATCCTGCTGAACTCGACCGTCTTAAGAGTTAGATCTACTTTCAATCGTGACTGAAAATTCTTATCGAATGAAGAAGAAAATCGTAAAAGTCTCTTGCTCGAAACAGCTTGTAAATGCTTCGAATAAGCGCCCAGAAAACATATGGTAAAAATTTGAGATTATAAGGCTCAAGATTAAATTGAAGTCGGTTACGTAAGCGCAAGACATCTTGATTACTGCATAAAAGGAAAATCGACTTGTAAATCAAGAAAGGAGATATTGAAGCAACGAAGTAATATGGATTAGGGCTTTTCTTATCTAGTGAAACTTGGTCCTTTTTTGGGAATTGATTGACTTAGTCATACATTAATTTTTTTTTTTAAAGGAAAATTCATACATTAAATTAAGCCTTACAAGATGGAATGTCCATCGGTTATGTCATCATATGTTGTTTCCAAATCTTCCTTGTACATTATATTATGCATGTGCCTTAATTAGTCACATATAAAATACCCGCTTTATATTTATTTGCCACCCTATGTTTATTCATGCGCCCCATAATTTTCACGAGCTCCATATTCAGTCATGCACGTTGTACTTATTTATAGTGAAGATATTATAACTAGAAACATTGCACGGGCGAAGGAGCTGATCATTAGGTGTCTATAACTATTCACGTCATCTTCTTCTTCCTCTATTCCTTACTATAAGGATGGCGAAGTTGAAAACTAGTACTATTGGTCAGTTGGTCACTAGATTTTTTTTTTTTTTTTTGCCAATGATCGATCTCTAATTTTAACCGTACTGTTGCCTTCAATTGCTTTGATAAGGACAAAAAAGATCGCTTGAGTTCAAATTATTCAAGAACTTATATGCTTGTTATTGCAAAATCGACAACAAATATGCGAAAAAAAATCTGACTATATTAATGAACTTCAGTTGTACATAAATAAACTACTAGGTCTTCTCATCGGACTTACAAACTACGATCTCTATAGAATCATAGTCTTTGAAGTACAAAGCAACTGATGTTTTTACATCATAAAATAAGCAAATACATCTGAAAATGAAAAAAAATATATTGTTCTAGATTACATTGGAAAATAAGAAATTATATTTGAAAATAAAAAAGAAATACAGATTACATTGGAGAATAAATCTAACAAAAAAACCAACAATAAGTGAAATACATAATCAAACAATATTAAACCACATCAGTGACTACGTGAAAAAACCCTAGGAGAGTTTTTCTCTCAACCTAGTCTTCAACGACGCTCTAGCCTCCTTCCTTAGTTTCCTGCTATCGCTCTCTTCTCGACTTCTCTCCATCCAATGCCTTCCATTGACGCTGTCTCAGCAAGCTTCGCTGCTTCCATTGCCCTCGCTGAAGGAGGCAGCGCTCCTGACCTAGGAAATATTGGTGGTGGCCTTATTTGTAGGTCCTTCCAACCTTTTCTGATTGGAAAACCTCTGACCCGCAAGCCGGTTGATCCTAAGATAGAATTTAGGGTTCAGCAACAAGCTGGGGATGTATTCTTGTTCTTCTTTGAATCAGTGCGTAATCGCAACAAGGTACTCCGAGGTGGAGGTTGGTGTTTTGATCGAGCCCTGGTTTGCTTTGAAGAGCATGACGGCGTCAAACCTCTTTATGAAGATCTTGTAGCTATTGGTGCCATTTCTAGCTTAGAGACAAGGGCAAAGGAAAGTTTTAAACTTTCCTAGTCTTCTTGCCTAATACTAGAAGTATGCTCTTCTACTACTGTCATCTTAGTTTCTCTAGTTGTACACCAATTGAGGTCTCTAAGTGACTAGGTTACTGTTCAAAGGGAGGTTAGTAGTGAGGATTTTGTTTCTTTGTTGTTAGGCTCAATAAGTGAGCGTATGTGTTAACAGTGAGGGGCACATGTCTTTTGCTTGGCAGCTTGTGTCATTTATGATTCTGATATGAGACAGCATCTAATGTACTGGCAGCTTGTGCCATTTATGATTCTGATATGAGACAGCATCTAATATACATGTCTTATGGCCATGGATAAGTAATGAAATTATCTATTCTTCAAAAAAAAAAAACCATATTAAAAGATAAACACCAACAATTATGAAATACATAACCAAAACCAATAATTGTCCAAAAGAAAAAACTAAACCAATAATAATTAAGCAAACTTGTTCCAGTTCACAAACATAAGCAATCCAAAAACAATAACCAGAAATAAATTAAATAGTCCAAAGTCCATGCAAGAAAACCAAACCAAAAGAAAATTGTTCGGAATTAAAAAAAAACACACACCAAAAGAAACACAAATCATAGATTCTTCAAGGGAAACGGAATGACTAATTATTTGGGCATGTAGCATTGCCGCTGCTGTAGTCTCCAAACACTTCAGGCGGAAGTGGTGGTAGTGGGTCTAAGAAGTCCATCGTCTGCGGTGGCGGCGGGTTCATGATTTCTACGAACCAGGGTTGTTGTTCGAACATCTGCTGCTATTGAATCTGCTCCTCAACCTCCATCATCTGGTATTGCATCTACTCCATATTCAATGCCTCTACCTCGGCCTGGTGTTGTTGCTGCTGCTCCATACCTCTGCTGGTTCCTTCTCCAAATGTACTCCGCTTTGTTAGGTCAAGCGCCACTGCAATCGTTGCAGCTTTCACCTGATTCTACTGGTTCTCCTCTTGGTTGTGCTCCTCGGCAACGTGCTGCTTCATATCTATCTCCCTGAGATTTTGTTCGATTATAAAAGTGAGGTCATTTAGGGTTCTCCCCTTCAAGCAGTCAAACATGACTTGAGTGAATTGCTTCTCCCAGTTTTCTCTATTCAGCTTTCTGATTTTCTCCTGGATTTTGTCAATTCGTTGTCATAAAAAGGCCTCCTGGTTGACCATGTTTTTTGTCTTGTCCTTCTCCGACATATCTTGGAACCTCATCAACATTTCGTGGACTTCGAAATGACTTGGGAAGACCTCCAGCTCGAAGTCAAAGGGACTGTAGATGATCGCCGCAGCCTTGATGTCACATAGAGTGGTGATCTCGTACACCTTCTTCAGAAGGCCCTCCTTCCTTTTTCTGAATGTGTTTCTTCAGGAACTCTTATCGACAATGTATTGTAGTTTCACCTTCCTTCTAGCCATGGCTAGCTAGCTAGCAAAGAAAATGGTGAGAAGCTAGGGATTGAATAAGGGTTGAGAAAGTGCTTTGCTATCTTAGAGTGGAGAGAAATGAATTACTGGGTTTGCTATATATAGTGCTAGCAAATGGGTACTTCAATCAAATT
Source organism: Rosa lucieae (assembly GCA_024704745.1). Lineage (NCBI taxonomy): Eukaryota > Viridiplantae > Streptophyta > Magnoliopsida > Rosales > Rosaceae > Rosa > Rosa lucieae. The sequence continues at coordinate 55,655,542 of CM045497.1, read as the reverse complement.
TTACTAGAGCTCTGTCCTGATTTGAAAATTTTATCCATCCTTAAAATGAGACAGATAAATTTTGTTGGTGTACGTGCCTAGGATGTGAAATTTAATGAGGGCTTATGCATGCATTAATGGGACCAAACCATTGTTAGGTTGGTTTAATTTTTATAAATTGAAATGGAAATTAACTTTATATGAGAATTGGGCATTATTCATTGAGTCTCAAAAATGAAAAGGGGCCTTAGGATAGAAATTTTATATAAATGTGATTAAAGTGAGTTATTACAAAATCTAGGTAATAGATACCCTACAACATAAATGTTTGACGAGTTGTCTAGATGCATTTTATTAAAACTTTTAATTTATTTGTTTTCTGATTTAGGCCCAGTTTCGGATTGATTTTGGAGCTGCTTTGGGGGTGTTTCTGCTTTTGGGTTAATGGTATGGTGTTTGGTAAATTCTCTAGAAGTTGCTTTTGGTCCAAATAGCTTCTCCCGACAGCTGAAAGTGAGAAGCAACCAAGGACCAGCTTTTGGATTATGCTTCTGTGGAAAACACATAGTGAACAATGTATTTTTAATGAAATTTACCAAATGACTTATTCTGTCCTCATTCTTTTCTAACAATTACATTGTGAGCCGGATAGGGTTGCTTACCGTCTCCATTCTCTCTTCCCAGCCTCCTCTGCAGTCAAAACATATCTTCCCAGCTCGAGAGATCGCTCTATGTCTCTCACATCTTCAAAGCGAACAAGCGTTTTCTCTGTCACCGCCTCTCTCTCTCCGTTCCTCAAGCAGCAAAGCAGAAATTCTTGGTTGCTTTCTGGCTTCGATTTATGAGAGAAATTGACTTTGTTGATCTAGGTAAGGGTAAAGGTCCCTTGTTGTTAAAACCCAAGATCCCATTCCTCTGCGCCACATTCCCTCTTCTCTATGACGCCGAGCTCTTCCTCCGGCTCTGCCGCCTCCTCCCTAGAAATTGTCTTCATTTATATAACTGTTGTGGGTTTTCATTATGATGGCTGGAGGAGCATTCAAATCTCCGAAAGTTTCAATTTTTCCTTCTTGTTTGTGTTTGATTTGTTTTGAATTGTGAAGTGAGTATTGGGTTTTCTCTATAGGGTAAAGCTATAGTATGTTAACATTTCTCATACATCAACTATTTTTATCCCTCTAAGGACTCATGTTATCACTTTGAAGACTAATATTACTATTTTCAGGACTTATATCGTAAACTAAGAAAATTTACCACTTTAAGGACTCATGTTACCATTTTGAGGACTAATATTACTATTTTGAGGACTCATGTGCTAACTAAGAAAATTTACCACTTTAAGGACTCATGTTCCTACTTTGAGGACTAATATTACCATTTTGATGACTCATTTTACCACTTTTAAAGCAATTGTATGCATGTCATACGTTAACACATTGTAGAATTTTCCTTCTCTGTAATGATGAAAACAGATGACGAGTCCGATCCATTCATTCGTTAAATCATGAGGACAAAACGAGGCATTTGTATGAGGGATTGATTAATACCCACTTCCTAATTTTTTGTTTGTTTGTTTTAATTTCATAATTTTTAATATAATTTTAGGATTGAGGAGCAGGCATGGTGATGATTGTTTTATATTCTGATGTCTTCTGATGAACATTAACCTCCTACTCATACTAAATGTCTGCTCTTAGATTTTATTTTGTTTAATTTCAGGTTTGAATTGTCAATGTGTTTGAGCAATACCCCTTTGGGGTTTTAGAGTGACTGTAAAGTAGGTCATTGCAGATTTTGGTCAATTGGGAAGAGGATCAAGGTTTCAAGATATCAAAGAGGATGAGTCTGAGGATGATGACATTGATGGTAATGTTTGAGGATGATGACATTGATGGTAATGTTTCCAGGACCTTGCTTCTACATTTTATCTTTATTATATTTAGTATTGGGGTGACTGTGATGAACCTGAGATGAATCTAAATCACATATTTTAATCTGGTTTTTGTTCAAGAAGCGAGGAAGATAATTTTTTGGTTATTAGATAATTGTTTTAGTTTATCATTTTTGTTATATTGTTTTCTTTCAAATTTGGGAAGATAAGAAGGTTGGTTGCCGACTAAAGTGAGGGAGGGAGACAGGAATGAGAAAAAAAAAAGGGAGAAGAGGAGAAAATAAAAGGAAGAAGAAGGAGGAGTCGAATCGAATAAAAAGAAACAGAACAGAGAGGTTTTCTTGCTTTTTGTATTGATGTTGTTGGTGCTGCCCATTTGTTTTTTTAATTGTTTGATTTAAGTAAGGACTAGTTAAGTTCTATGATTTCAAAGATTCAGGGAGGGTATGAAATATAAAATTGCAGTGGGTAGAACTTTTATTTATTGCTTTACATGTGCATGATTGTTCAGTTATGTTGTTAGATGGAAGTTTTGTTTTCTCTTGTTTATGAAACTAATGATAGGATAACTTGCACATAAATATTGGTGTGAGCACTCTTGCATGCTGTATAGCTTTAGCTGTCAGCAAATTCTATAAAATTACATGCATCTGTTTTGTTTTCTATCTAGTATTGCTCGAGTTTCTAAAGAGCATTGGTGTTTGGTTAAATCCAAGTTAGTACTGAAATCAGTTTTCTAGGCTTTAGCATCTTTGTTCATATATATGGGTGTCTGCTTAAGTTCACTCTTACTGGGACTCTGTAGAAGAGACATACAGATCCTTTGTTAGATTATGGTTGTCTGCACAACTTCTTCACTTTTACTTGCATTAGAACTTTCTGTCAGATTATGGGATGGTCATATTTGGCCAATTTCACATTGCACATATACACATTGATCTATCAATTGCAAAAAAATAACTGCTGATATCATGACAAGTTGCTTATTGTTTATTCTGTCATTATGTTTTTGAGTGATCTATCACTATGAGACTGTCCATTGTTGATCACTCAATGATAGTCTTTTTTTTTTTTTTTTTGAGCTGCAATGTTTTGATTAATGGGTTGTACTTTTTTAACATATGCTATCATGGTTTATGCAGATTACTACTGATTTCAAGTAGCAAAAAAGGAAGGAAGAGGAGACTTAGACAAAAGAGACTTGGTTTTGATGCATGGAATGAACAAATGCTCTATAATGTTTTCATGTATGGATATTTGGGAGATATTCCCTGTTTGACAGATTTTATTGGCCATGAATTTATTGAATTCATTTTATATACGGTGGGATTTGAGTTAATTTGATGTGTTCATTGCTATATATATCGCAACAATTAGACAACAAGAATAATGCCATGTTGATGGACTTCCTGATGATCTTAAGTTCTTAACATATTTGGATGGCAAGGAACTCGTAAGTCGGTAACAAATTTTGATGCCTATTAGCCTAAAACAAGAGGAACATATTGGTTAAGCCGAAAGTGACTTCCAAAGCAGTGGAAAGGTTTTACAGATCTTGAAAAGAATTTACAGGGCAACAAAAATTGTTGAAGAGCATTAAACCAGTTGAGATAATCAAATCTTTTAATTATCAATACACATTAATGCCTAGTGTATTAACATGTATGACCATTTTGGTAATTATACCCAGTCAAAGCATTTTTGCCTTGTAACTTACCAAACACTTAGAAATTACTTTTTGTTCTCACAGCGCTTTTAAAAATATTTTACCAAACACTCAGCTGCTTCTCCTCACAGCATGTTCGGAAGTGCTTCCTCTTACAGCACAACAATCCCAAAATAAACCTTAATCTGCCTTTCGTTTTTATGTTAAATTCAGTTACCTTTTAAATGCATATATACAAAAAAGCCTAGTTTTTTATGTATTGCATTTTTCATTTCAAACTCAGTTGTTGTTTCCATATTTAAGAAAAAATAAGTTATAATTGAATCCACCCCTTTATGGTTTGAGAATTCAAAGCTTCCCTTATACACTTTTTATTGTTGTCTCTGCTCTGTTCTTTAATTAATAAACTGAAAAAATCTTTAAAAAAAAGAAATCTGGCCAACATTGCCTAGCTCGCCTTCATACCCATCAATTCCTCGATCATTTTTGCTCACTTAAATGTAAGATAAAATCTTAATTTTCACCATATATTTTTTTTGAAACTAGACTTCATTGAAACTTTAACGAGTACACACTACTACAAATTTCCCCAAAGCACACTTATTTCGATTAGTCCGTATTGGGACAAAGCACACTAAAAAGAGTGGCTAAGCCACTATGCAGCAACTAATGAGATATCAGTCCCCTCTATTGTAGGTGCTATTGGGACAAAGCACACTGATAAAACATCAGTGGCATACCAACACCCAATGCAGCAAACCAACTTTTTCTTTCCCACTGTTATTGAATCAGTGTGTTTTCTCAATGCCACCAATATCAGTGGCAAAACTGGCAGTATATATAAAAAAAAATAACAATTTGGTCTAGCTACAACCATGTATTTCTAAAATGTACTCTACAAATCGTATACAATTTCAAATAAAATACAACATTAACAACAAAAAAACTTAAATCTCTTCATGTTACTCTATGGCTGCATCTGGTTACATCCAGCAACTATGCTTTCTGTCAGTGTCATAACTTTTATGAGAACGTTGCAATTTCACCTTGAGATACAAAAAGTAGATTATAATTTAATAACCTGGATGTTAGTATTGAAATTGAAATGTCTTCTACCTTACTGTTAAGTACTAGTCTCTTAAGATGTATAGCAAAATCCGCACTGATTTAACTATAAAGAACTACAAAGAACTACCCATATTTCAATTTGATGCAACAGTGCAGAAACAATCTTTAACAAAATATGTAAAACCAACAAAAGGCAGGATTAATTGACAGAAGTGAACTGAAAGACAGCCTAGACTAGACCAGTCCCCTATACAAATTAAAACACACACACACACATAATATATAAATATTAAGTAGCACAAGTGTCCATAACTCAAGAGAATCAACATTCAAAAATAGAACATTTCTACATGCCAAAATGAAAGAGCTGTGTTGTTCTAGATACTTGATGCTAGTCACAAAGCTTGAAGAAAGCTTACCCAGTGCAGATTCTTATGACTTGTTAATGTGGTCATAAGCAGCATCTTGGTTGTAAGGTTTGAAGCCAGATTATATATCTTCCTGGTGGTTACAAGATATCCTTATCACCACTGAATGCAAGGTTTGGTTCCAAATCTATGCAAAGCCTGTGGAGCAAACCGCAAGGTGCAGTAAAGCAAATAGAGCTGCAATAAACACCATTGAAGCTTAGAATGCCATGAGGATTCCCATCATGTATACTGAAGGCATTTTATAAAAAATAAAATAAAATAAATAAAATAAAATAAAACTAAGCTCTCACATGATAGTTCAAACTCCCTTAATATATTCCAACGGCTGATATATAAAATTGGGTAACGAGACAAATATAATAACCTCTGCTAACCTCCCAATTGCAAAAGGCAACATCTCCCTGACCTGTGAATCAGGTGACTGGAGCATCTTAATCAATGGTTGTATTGTAACCCTTTGAATAACTTGTGCCTGCACCAACATGTTGGTTATTTACAACAGAGTGAGGCTGAAATAGGTGATCTAACCAAAAAGGTATTTCATTCCACCTTGCAATCTGAATCAGCTATAGCAAACTGACGAAGTAACAAACTTAATAAGAGTTCAGAAATTAATACAATTGTAAAACCGGGAATTTGAGTTAATAGGTATCTTTTTCATTTTCATTTCAACGACTGATACAGTAAACTAAGTTATGTATAATAGAGATCTAATATATGCCAAAGTTATGATTAGTTCATGCTTCAGGTCTTTTGTTGACATGAAAGGCATGTTCTAGATTTAAGAGAGTAATAATACCATTAGGAGAACTTACATGAAATTGAGAAAGAATTTGGCATCAGTGAACACTCCCAAATCCGCCAGGCTGAGATTACCTGCAATCTACATATTCTACTTCCCATAGAGCTCGGTATTGCCTCGCCACAATCTGAATCAAAAACAAAATCCCTCAATGCACATTCACAAGCAGATAAAGACAAAAATTTTACCTAACTTTCATAAGAAAAACAATGCCTTGATTCAACTCGAAACACCATACAAAAGGATATGACGTGCACAGAAAAAAGGGAAATGGGTCAAAACAAACAAACAAAAAAGTTTGCAACTTTATACTTATCTCTATGTTCTAATAAGTGTAAGAGAGAAAGAACGGTACCAGGAACAATATGGCACAGATTAACTAACGCATATGATAGATTAGTGCTGTAAAACACCTCCCTGCTGCCAATTTTGTACGGTCCAAATGTATAGGATTCCAAAGCCATCTGGGTCCATTTTGCACCAAAAAACCCAAATCAAAATAGATTAAATTCAGAAACAATAACAGTGAGAATAAGGAAGAGTTGGAATCGGAACTACCATGCTAGAGGCCTGGAGAAGATAAGGCATAGTTTTGATAGGAGCTAGATTGGCAGAGAACTTGGCATCTGGGAATGAAATTTTAGGGTTTGACAAAGAGAGAGATCGAAGGGCTCAAGCTTTTGACAAAAATCCAAGCAACTTCTAACCTCAGCTAACGATTGGTTGAGGCCTGAAGACTAAGCGGTTAGGGGTAAGATCCAGAGAGAAATTAAGAAACAAAGTTGAAGGCTTCAAACGGAGAGTCATTCTTCTCGAGAATTCCTCCTTGGCTTGAATATAACGTCGTTTGGACCTCGACGCAGAGCTTGGAAGCGGCATCGAGTTCTTCGCTGAGATTGAAAACGGCTAAGAAAAATCTAGATCTCGTTTAGGTTTGGATTTAGAGAGAGAGAGACACAGAGAGAGAGAGAGAGAGAGAGAGAGAGAGAGAGAGAGAGAAAGAGAGAAGAGGGGAGAAACCTCCAGATCTAGATCTAAACGAGGGGGCGGCGCGTGCACATTTCAGAGCCACGGGGGCAAGAAGTCGTGGCCTACAAGGTCCTCGAGCACACTGGACTTGCCGCTACTCTGGCTGCCGACAACAGCGACCTGAGGAAGCTCAATGGTGGATTGGGAACCGAGCTGCACGAAGATGTCCTAGAGCTTGTTCACTATGGGGATCACGGAGTTTCCGAGGGGCGAATTGGAGGATGAAGGAGAAGGCGGTTGCGGTGGTGCCACTGAGGGCTCGTCAACCATGGCTGGGTGGATCTTACAGGAAACCGGACGGTGAAGCCCTATGGTTTTGGATATTTCTTGGAGAGAGAAAGAGAGGAGTTTTATTGAAAACACTGGAGACTTCGTGTTTTAGCTATATTAGAATTAGGTTTGAACTCTGACTGGGGTATATTGAAGGAAGTGTTTTCTCATCGTCAGATCAGCTCTTCCATCAGTAATCCGAATGCTACAATTTGTATTGGTGGCTATGCAATTGTGTGAAAAATATCTAAAGTCCTAGTTTTTCTTTCTTTCAGTGCAGCCACAGATGAATAGTGCTTTAAAGTAAGAATACTATTCCTTCTTGACACCATTAACAGTGACATAGGGATTAAACAATTATTTACTTGTGTGTACTGTATATATTAGACATTGATGATCAGTGAGAGGGAAAAAAACTCACTGATGTTTTATATCAGTGTTATACTGTTCATTTTGGGACTGATGACTTTTTGGTGGCTAAAAAAATGGTGCTTATGGGGAAATTTGTAGTAGTGACACTCGTTTAAAATGGCATCCGGTATAAATTCGGAAGCAATACCAAGCCAATTCTGGCTATTACTATTACATAGAGCTTTGTTTGCTATAGCATGAGCTATCTTATTTGACTCACGGGGTGCATACACTACCTTGAACTCAGTCAAGTTTTGAAGGTGAGCCTTGAGGTCTTCGAGAATGAAGCTGAGCATGGATAAATCTCCTTCTTCCTGATTCACAGCCGCTGCTAGGACAAAGCAATTTATTTCGAAAATAACTCTGTCATAGTTCATCCCTTGTGCCATTTTAACTCTTTCGAAAAGGGCTAGAAGTTCTGCATGAAATGGAAAGGTGACCTACTGCAAAGGCTTACTCGTTGCAGCTTTGAACTGGCCTTCATGTTCTCTGAAAATCAATCCCACCCCACTCATCTCAGTTTGAGCTACATAAGCTCCATCAGAGTTGCACTTCAGCCAGCCAATTGGAGGTGCTGCCCAGCCTTGGCTTCCTGCTCGTGGTTGCTCCACGTTATTACTACCATTAGCCTTCACAAATTCTTCAAGCCACCCCCAGGGCCGGTCTTGAGATTTCGGAGGCCTGGGGCGAAAATTATAACGAGGCTTACTAATTGTGTATCCATCAAAACCCTATGACAACTTCGGTGCCCCAGAAAAAGTAAAATAATTTCATAACTTATATTAAGTGACCTTAAAGTATTGAATATAAAGTTTGTAACCAAAAAAATATATATTGAATATAAAGTTTTTTTTATTGAGTTGAAACTGAGAGATGATAAAAGGGAAAAAAAATAAATAAATAAATGCCCACTAAATGAGAGATGAAAAAAAAAACAGTCAACAATGTTGAGATGAAAAAAGGAGAGAGAAAAAAAAAACAGTAAGCAATGTTGAGAGAGTGTTCGGGTATGGAATCGAACCCACAATTAAGAGCCATTTCAATAAGTTGCAATGCGAATTCCACTAAGCATGATAATCGCATCAGTGGACCTTTTATTATATATCCACTAATTATTTATAAGATTGGAGGCCTCCAAAACTGGGAGGCCTTGTGCGGCTGCACCGGTTGAACTACCCCAGGGCCGGCTCTGGCCACCCCAATGCCATCAAAACTAAATCACATGGATGTTGCTTATACTGCCCTCACACACTTGAGTGTTTCAGCATATGAGTTCGAGTTATTAGGAGTTAAGAAAGCACCAAAATTATTAGTGAAATTTGCATTCCTTTGGATTTAAAGTTAAAAACCGTTCTAAAAAAAAAAAAAAGTTATTCAAAAAAAAAAATTTAAAACAAAATATGTAAATCAGAGTAATGATCTTTTAGACAAATCTAAAATGCTAATTTTGAAACTTAAAAGGGATGGCCATGAGATATGTACAAATGAAAATAGAAAAAGAATAAAAATACAAAACATCGGGGGACATAAGAGTTAAGTAAAAAAAATATGAACAATTCGAAACAAAATTTTAGGCTAAATATAGTTTTGAAAACTCAAACTATTTTCTGATAAAAAAAAAAAAAAAAAACTCAAACTATTTTTATTACGATAAGAGAGGGGGAAATGTGGTATTGGATAAACTAAACCAAATAAGGATGAACCATAATTTCTTGGAGAAAAATACTCGATGACACATGATTCTCTTTCAAAACATGCTACAACAAAAATAAAAATAAAAATACCGATGATATACATATCTTTTATGTTTACTGAAAATAAGGATGAAGGAGAAGAAGATGACTGAGAGATGAGAATTGAGAATTGGTTAGAGAGCTAATTGCTTGATTCTCTTTCTGAAAGGTATAACAAAATAAAATTTACTAAAGAAAATATGATGATATACCGATCTTCTTTGTTAATTCGAAAATAAGGATGAAATCGAAGAAGAAGACTAAAAGAGGGAGAGGTGTTTTGTCCTGTAATAATATTGTTTTGAGTTTCAATTAGCCGAGAGAGAGAGAGGCTTAGTGAAAGAAATAGGAATTAGGTAATTCATTGTCTTGACTCGCATGTTGTGAGGGAGACTTTGTGACTCTGACTTTTTGCAGCAAGACCCTCCTAGTTGTGCGAGACTAGGCCCAAAGTCGTTCAATGGTTGTCCCAAGAACAACTTCGTTGTAACCTGTTAAATGTAACAGCAGCTACTTGGCTTGGCGATAACAGCAGCTACTTGGTAGCGATTTAAACTTGAGTTTATAAGAACAGGACTCATAGGCAGGAAAGGTGTGGGAGCTGGGTGCATGAGAGTTTAGCAGAGAGAGAGAGAGTTCCGGCAACAACATGGTTATGGGTTTTGGGCTGAGGTTGTTTGAATATTGATGGCTAGATTATCAGAGATGAAGCTTGATCTCTTGCTTGATGTTTTTGGGTGTTGTGGCTTGGTTTTCTACGGCAACAAACTCGCCCTTTATAGCGGCAAGTGAGAGGAAGGGCTTGCACCAAGAACCAAAGGCTTTGAAAGGGTATTCTTAGTTTTGATGGGATCATTCTAAGACCTTCAGCTCTTGTTTTCCCTATGAAATCGAAAGAGTGAAAACCTGCTTTGGTCATGTGGGTAAAGACTGGTGGTGTAGGTACAGAGCGGCGATGAAAATCCCAGATTTCATGCTGCCGTGATTTTTGAGAGGCCATAATCCCTTAATTTGTGCTATTGTAAACTGTGATCGCAAACATCTAAGTATTATCGGAAATTGGAGCAGGATTTTGGGGAATGAGAGTTGACAGGCTTTTGCATAGACTTGGGATTCTTACCCGAAAAGGATGGAGTAGTGATCCCAGCAGCAACTCGATGGAACGACATTCCTGATTTGGAGAAGACGACTTTGGGTAAGACTCTAATGGGCTCTAAGTTTTTGTTGGGTTTGCTTTCATCTCTCTACTAGCCCACGTTAAGATATTGGCCCTCGAAGCGTGAATTTTGGTTCCCAAGTCCAAAATTACCGATGGGCCTTATCGTAACGATGGGCCTCGCATGATCCGTTACCTTCCACACCATATCCCGCCGTATGAGCCCCAAACATAGCTTGGGCCTACGCGTATCGCGTGATAAATAAGCGTGTTAGTCGATTTGGAAATCCCTGTCAATCATTTGGATATTTAGGCATCTCGTATCGCTTGTTAAATAGAAAATTCCCTTTTGCCGTAAAATGGGCTTGCTTGAAGGCCCAATCAAGTTATGAGGTCGATGACTCGTTCCCTTTGCCTGCCACTTAGTCAAACTCGAACTTGTGAAAATTTGGGTATCAACACATGTAAATACTGAGATTATTTGCCACACAAAAGTCATAAAAACATTCACTAGCTACGTATGCACCATCAAAAGTATTAAGTAACCATCTCAACAATAAAAATCAACCAGCCATACATATAACGTTGTTCATGGTGTGGTGATGCACAAGTAAGATTTGAGTCGTTACTAGATACGTACGCATATGAGATCCAGGTTGTCATTGAATCATCATCATTTTTGCCATTAGATTTGCGTTCCGATTCATTTTTGGTTTCCTATTTGGTACCCTAGTCTCTGGTTATTTTTTCATTAAACATTATTTGCAAACATAATCTAGTTTTGATACGGACATCCACAACCCGTGTGTTGTTATTTTGTTGAAAGAATTATCTCTATTATGCTTCGAAGTGGTCATTATAATCGTTTCTTATCATAGAATTGGGACAATTTTATTACCCACGCAATCCATGGAAGTCCAGTTTCCGCGAAGACTGGGGGAGGTCGCTTACTCTCCATTAAGTTATTTTCTATGTCTTTTTCTATTTTTATGCCATGTTATATTTTTTTGTTATGAAGCATATTTTTCTTAAGATTGTCTAACCGCCCAGTAATATATAAACAGTCACGATAAATGACAAAATAAAATGTCTAACCCATCAAAATACACTATCTAACTGATTAAAGATGTGAGACTGTCTAACCAATCAAAATGATTAAAGAATTATTGATATAAAAATGAAATCTATACGTTGGATAGTAAATTTAATAGAAAATTACACACAAGTGATCTTTTGAAACTTTAATTAGCCATAAAGCCACCTTATATTTTTTGTCGTCATAAGGCCACCTGATGCTTCAATTTTTTCCCCACTTGACCAATTTGCCCTTCCACCTTCGTTTCGATAAATAACTGCCACCATTTTTCTCCACACATTCTCTCTCTCTCTCTCTCTCTCTCTCTCTCTCTCTCTCTCTCTCTCTCTCTCTCTCTCTCTCTCTCTCTCTCTCTCTCTCTCTCTCTCTAGTTGCAGACCCCTTCACAAACCCACACGACGTCGTTGCCTCTCTCTCTCCCCTTCACCGTTGCAGACCTCAGACCTCACAAGCTCGCCGGAAAAACACCTGATCGTCGACGTTCGATCACAGATCACGTCTTGATCTCCGCCTCCGATTTCGGAGACCACCGGCACGGCGCTCTCTCTCTTTCCTTGATCACAGATCACCTCGTGATCTCCGCCTCTGATTCCGGCGACCACGGGCATGGCGCCTTCCCCAATCTCGCTCGCTCTCTCAGCAAACCCTATCTCCCTCTACCAGGCTTCGTCATCTCCGCGATGCTGAAGTTTTCGCAGACTACTGCGAACCAGATTCTATCAGTTCCTCCTACAAAGCCTCAACGATGCCAACTCGGACCATGTTCACCGAAAGCTGACTCAGGTAGTACCTCTCTCCTTCTCGCTTTTTCTTCAATTCCGGCTCTGTTTGCTTCTGATTCTCATTTCGGAGCCCTAGAATCCTCTGTTTTGGTGACCTCCTGCTTTGTTCCTCGTCGGTGACCTCCAGCTCCGGTTGTCCTCATCTTCCTTTAGAAAGTCGTCCAGAATACGCCAGATCGTGGTCGACTTCTCCGGCGGGGTCAAACTCCAGGAGGCGAAGGCCGATAGCTGCAACCGGAGAAGGATGTCATCGACGCATGTGGTGGCGTCCTCGAAATTGAGCGTGTACCTGGGAGAATTGTGGCTGATGCCGCCGTCCTTCGCATCTGAAAATGAGATTCCGGCACCGGTCCCTGTTTCGATTTCGTTCGGCTTCTTTCCGGTGACGAGTTGTCCTCAATGCCATTCATTTTGCTGAGTTTTTTTACTTTGGTATAGATTTGTGGTTTTAATTTTGTATTGTTACTGTTGTTGGAGAAGGTAGAAACTCATTTGTTCCCTGTGCCTGATTTGATTCATTGTTGGCTTTTGTCACTAGATTTTGTGGTTGATTTATGGACTCTGCTTGGTTATAGCTTTTGACATTTATGAGAGTAGCTTTTGGTGATGGTGAGAGTAGTTTTTGTTACTGGTGATAGTAGTTTTCTGGTGTTGATAACAGTAGTTATTATTGTTGATGACAGTAGCTTTTGGTATTTGTAACAGTAGCTTTTGTTGGTGGGGATAGTAGATTTTGGTTTTGAGGAGTGTAGCTTTTGTTGGTCATAGTAGCTTTTATTGCTGGTAACAGTAGTCTTTTGTGACCTCGTCAGAAATCTCACGAGTAGTTTTTGTTCCTAGTGACAGTAGATTTTTTTGTGGTAATAGTAGTTTTTGTTGCTAGTGACAGTAGCTTTTCTGACCTCGTTGAAAATCTCACCAGCGTAGTCTTTGTTTGTGACAATAGCTTTTGTTGCTGGTGATAGTAGCTTTTGTGACATTGCGGGAAATCTCACCGGAGTAGCTTTTGTTGCTAATGACAGTAGATTTTGTTGGTAATAGTAGCTTTTATTGCTGGCGACAGTAGCTTTTGTGACCTCGCCAGAGATTGCCGGAAATCTCACCATAGTAGCTTTTATTGCTGGCGACAGTAGCTTTTGGTATTAGTGACAGTAGCTTTTGTAGTCGGCCGTAGACCCGCTGGAGTTAGCCGGAGGTCGTTCGGAGACTCGCCGGAGTTGGCCGGAGGTCGATCGGAGACCCGCCGGAGTTGGCCGGAGACCTTGCCGGAGAGGAGAGAGAGAATGATTGTTGACTTTTTACTCCAGTGGCATTTATGTAAATATGTTGGTTTTTAATATCCAAAATATAACACATTTTTTAATCTAGTGGCCTTATGAGGGAAAAAACTTGATGGTGGCCTTATGGCTAAAAAAACATTCAAAGATGCACTTATATGTAATTAACCCAAAATTTAATGATGTAACTCATGATTGAGGTACCACATACAATCCTATCAAAAAATCTATTAGTAACATAATCCTTGGGAATTTGGTGAAACTTTTATGAAATAAAACTTGATAACATTAGATCAAACAACCAAAATCTACAAACACTTAAATATTTCTATCTAAGCAATAATGTTACTCATTATAAATCTATATGAGCTCATTTTTTTTAAAAGTGAACTTATAAACAAAGAAACTCTAGAGTATATTCAAACAGCAAGTCAGCTCGCGAAAAGGCTCTACGAATAACTTGATTCAAGATCTGAGAGTTGTGAAATTTTTTGGTGCTCAATGTAATCTTCGTCTTGTCTGAAGATAACTGAGGTTATTTAGCATTCTCCTCTTCTTGGATGGGTTAAGATAAATTCAGATAGCAGTGCGTGGAAAAAAGACTCTAGTGTTGGTGGTTATAGAGCTATTTTTCGTGATTATAGAGGAAATTTTTTTGGTGTTTTTTCTTCAAATTTTGACATTCCTATTTCCATTACGGCGCAGAGATGATGACGATTAAAGCTATTGAGTTAGCTTGGATTTGGGAATGGTTAGAGGTAGATTCTTCTCGTCCTTGATTTTTTTGCTTTTCCCGTTTGGTTCCTTGATAATTAAAAGGGTTGAGTGGTCAGTGGAGGAATTGTTTGCTCCATATTTTGATTGTGCCATTTCGCTCATCTCACATTTTTTTTAAAAGTAATAATGTTGCAGACTTGTTAGGCAAATACGGCATTGTTTGGTGGGATTTGACTCCTCCCTTGTTGCAGTCTACCCACGCGTTAAACTCCGTATTTGTTTACAACTTTACGGTGCATCTATCATTCTATCTCATGGTCTCGTTTCACTCAAAAACTTGCTGCTAGCCTTTTTGCTGTAAGCCCATCTCAGTCCTCGCCGACGGCAGTCGTCATTTGCCTCAACCTACTTAGCGGGTTGTTGCTGATGACCTAGTTTACCGTAGCGACGAGATGTTTCAGCCGCACCGGCCTCACATTTAACTTGAGCCAACATTTCAGGTGTTGGGTTTCTCTCATTTCTATTGTACTTTTTCCTTTGCTTTCTGGGAAAATTTAGGAAAAGAATTATTCACCAGGAAAGAAAAGCATGAAAACCGAAAGAAATTACTTTTAAATCAATCAAACAAACGACAGTTATAAAATCTTCCCAAATTTTGCATTAGGAATCTGAATTGAGTGAATTCTCTGGCTTCTGAACGTGGAACTTATATTGATTAAAAATGGTGGCTCTCTTTTGAAGTAAAGGAGTGAATAGTTTCTGGAGATGGGGATTTGTTTATGTCGGTACATGTGCATTTCTGATTGGTGTTTGATTTTTGGAAAGTAAAAGTATGAACGAGGAAGAGAACCTTAATAAACTTGCAGAAATGGATTAGGAAAGGAATCACATAGCTAAGGATTGCCCAAAACTTTGGCTTGAATAGTAGTGCTTTGTCCACACGTATTCTTCTTTACCCTGTTTCTTTATATGCGGATGTTGTAAGTTCCTAAGCACCAGTCATATTCAAATACCATAGTAGCAAGAAATACCATAGTATCGTGAAATAGAAAGAAAGGGACAGAGCGAGTAGTAATATGGCAACAGAATTCAAAGTGTTCTGGTTACCGGTTTTATTGGTTTCTATGATCACTGTTTCATCAGGTATTTCTTGATCATAACAATCTTTGTGGTTTAATCTTTCTTTTACAATCGCATTGATATAGGAATTTGATAAGGAACATACTCCTTTACATATAAGTTCTTTATGTAAACATGTTGCAATCCTACTAGTACAACAATGTCATATGATTAAAAGTAGTAAGGGAGTAGATGTCCCTTCTAAATTAATAGATAATTGGTGCGCCATCCTCTTTATTTTGGGAGGAATTGAGTTTCTTGAATTTTTGTCTCCAGGACCCAAGTTGTCCGAGTCTGCTAGAATTTTCACCATTATAAACAATTGCAAAGAGACAATCTGGCCTGCAGTATTTCCTGGGGAGAACTTCAACGGTGGTGGCTTTCCACTAAAATCAGGCCAGTCCATTGTATTCACAGCTCCGGTTAGCTGGTCAGGCCGGATATGGGGTCGTACCGGCTGCAACTTTGACAAAAATGGCAATGGAACATGCCAGACTGGGGCATGTGGCACCAGCCTCAAGTGTGGAGCCTCAGGAAACACCCCAGCATCACTTGCTGAATTTACACTTGCGCAGCCAGATTTTTATGATGTTAGTCTTGTTGATGGGTTTAACTTGCCATTGACTATCACACCTGTTAATGGTTCGGGAAATTGCAGTGCTTCTGGTTGTGATGGGGACCTGAGGACTACTTGCCCGAATGAGTTGTCTGTGAAATCAAATGGGAAGACTGTTGGCTGCCGCAGCGCCTGCGATGTGTACAACACTGATGAGTATTGTTGCAGAGGGGTATTTGGAAACGCTGCTGTATGTAAACCCACATATTATTCCAAGAAGTTCAAAGAAGCATGCCCTACTGCATATAGTTACGCGTATGATGATCCATCCAGTATTTTCACTTGCTCAGGCACTGATTATATCGTCGCATTCTGCTCATCCAGGTTTGCCATTACCTACTTTTTAATACTAAAGCTCACGAAAGTGAGCATCAAATTTTGATTCTTGATAGTACATATATACGAAGTGCTTTGTTCTTAGACAAAATCTATAGCAATGCTAAAGCATTCTGTGTTTGCCTTTTGCTTGTTGTGCAATCATTAACATTTGTTTTCCTCTGAATATGTGTTTGCATGCAGGAAGCAACCGGTATGTACATATCATAACAACAAGCTTGTCTGCAGTGGATCAATTGGTTTAAAGTCATCGAGATCGTGGGCGACGATGCTTGTACTGCTACTGCTGATTAACTTATGGATCATTTTTTGACAAGAATGTTTTTTTTTTTTTTCTTTTTCTTCCCTGAGTTTAGAGCTGTGTTGCATCCCCTTTTGAACTTATACAGAGCCAGTTCAAAACAATGTATCAGTCTCTTTTCCAGAGGATTGTCCATCTTGGTTGTACATGTCAAGTTATTCAGTTTTTTCTTTTCCTTCAGTTGAAGATAAATAATGAATGCATCTGCTATGAACAGAATTTGCCTCTTTTCCGTTTCTTCATTCTGCCTTCTATTTGAAGTAAACAATGGTATTGGGGCGTTGGACCTGTAGAATCAGTTGGTTATTTCCTTCCTGAAGTTTAGGAGCTAAATTAACAACCATCTATGTATAAATAGCTGTGTACATAACAGAATGATTAATATACAATCTCACAAGTTTTTCATGCTTAGCTTTCTTTTATTCTCTCTGTTTTCCTCTATGGTATCACGACCCTTTTGCTTCATAGCCTAATCCTTTCGTCTTCAACCTTCCTTGTTCTCCAAACCCTAACTATGGCGACCTCTACTTCATCCTCTCCGCCTAGTCCGACCTTCCCTCTGGTTCAGGCTTCTTCTTCTTCGTCAATGCAGGTCCAAAATCTTGGTCCGGTCATTCCTGTTCGTCTCACTGAGACTAACTATTTGCTCTGGAAATATGTATTTCTTCCGGTGCTTCACAAGTATCGTCTCCTCTCCATCGTCGACGGCTCTAAACCATGTCCACCGGAGAAGGTTCTTTCTTCCTCCGGCGATCTCGTTCCGAACTGCTTTCATCTCTTGGTTTGAGCGTGACCAGCAGCTTCTCATCTGGATCAACTCCACATTCTCTTATTTCGTCTTGCCTTACGTCATCGGGCTACACTCATGCTCGCGATCTCTGGCTCAACCTCGAATCTCGTTTTGCCGACTTTCTCAGGCTCATCTTCTCCATCTGAAATCTAAGCTTCAATCGGCCAAGAAAGGTACTCTTTCTATGACTGCTTACCTTTAATTGCTTAAAGGGTACGCCGATAGTCTTGCTGCTCTTGGAGCTCCGGTGAGCGACTCCGATCTGGTTGCCTACTGCCTTCAAGGCCTCTCCGATGAGTATGATGCCTTCGCTACTGCTCTGCGCACCAGAATGGGCGTTTTTCCGGTCACCACTGCTGAACTCCACAACCTCCTTCTCTCTGAAGAGATCATCATTGAGGACCGCAAGCAGCTCAACCTTGAGCTTTCTGCTCCTGCCTCTGCTTTTGCAGCCACGACTACTCCTCCTTCCTCCTCTCATGGTGGTACTCGTGGTGGTTTTCAGCATCGCGGTCGCGGTCGCACCTCTTCCTATCGAGATCATTCTCGTGGATCCTTCAACTCTGTTCCTTCTCGTCCTCGCATTCAGTGCCAGATTTGTGAGCGTCAAGGTCACTCTACGATTGACTGTTACAACAGAATGCCTATGTTGGCCGCATTCCACCGCTGAAACTCACCGCACTGTTTGCTGCTCCGACTACTCCGGTTGCCTTCGCGGTCTTCCTCTGTTCTTCCTACACCGTCATTTTCACAAACAGCTCATGTGCATCCTCCATACTCTCCAACCTCTCCGGGTTTCTCCTTCTCTCCTGCTCCGGTGGCCAACTCCACTTGGCTTGCTGATTCCAGTGCTAGTCAACATGTGACTCTTGATCTTTCTCAACTCTCCGAGGCTACTCCTTACTATGGTAACAACAAACTTACTATTGGTAATGGTCAACATTTGCAAATTGCTCACATTGGCTCGGCCATTATGCACACACCATCTGCTTCTTTCCACATGAATAATGTTTTACATGTTCCGGAAATCACACATAATATGCTATCAGTAAATCGATTTGTATCTGATAACAATTGTGCTTTTGTACTCACTCCCTCTGGTTCAATGATCAAGGATTTGGGACTCAGGAGAACTCTTTCTCAAGGGCCAGTGCATGATGGTGTTTAACCCATCCACTTCACTTCATCTTCATCCTCGCTTCACTCCACCCTTTCACACAATCACCTCAAGTTCAATCTGCTTCTTTACTTTTTAGTGATGTATGGCATGCTCGTCTTGGTCATACCAATTCTCAAGTTGTTAATAAGGTACTGCAGGCCATCAAGGTTCCAGCTGCTACTTCAAAACACTCTATGTGTGTCTACTGTATGTAAGGCAAGGCTCACAGGCTTCCTTTCTCTCCTTCAAGTAGTATCAGCTCTGGACCTCTACAGCTTCTACATGCGGATGTTTGGGGCCCTGCTTCGATTTCTTCTACACTAGGACATAGGTATTTTCTAAGCTTGGTTGATGACTGGTCCAAGTTTTGTTGGGTTATCCCATTGTTCAATAAATCTGATGTACCTCTGGCTTTTCATTTATTCAAATTACGTGTTGAAAATTTGCAATCTACTTCGATTAAGACTTTGCATAGTGATGGTGGTGGTGAATTTACTAGCTCTAGCTTCAAACTTTATCTTACTCAGCATGGTATTCAATAACAATTAAGCTGTCCTCACACTCCACAACAAAACGGTGTTGTGGAACGCAAACACAAGCATATTATTGAAATGGCATGTACTATTCTTGCACAATCTCAGTTACCTTATTCCTATTGGCTTCGTGCATGTCTCACAGCAACGTTTACCATCAACAGACTTCCTACTATGACCTCTAAGTCTCCTTTTGAAATATTATACAACAAGGCCCCTGATTATCAATTTCTCAAACCTTTTGGTTGCCTCTGCTTCCCTTGGATGCGTCCTTACACCACTCACAAGTTTGAACCACGCATCAGCCCTTGTATTTTCATTGGTTACAGTCATGATCATAAGGGATATGATTGTCTTAATCCCATATCTGGCCGCATCTACACTTCTCGCCATGTTCAGTTTGATGAAACCTCTTTTCCATTTAAAACACTCACTGCCCATACCTCCTCTTCTACTCATTCTGACCTTCCAATCTTTTTGCAACCCTACTCACCACTCATACCTACTACATTCCCTCTTTCTCCACGATCATTTCCATGTATACCTACTCAACACAGTTCCTCACCCACTCACCATCCTACGTCACCTTCACCTACTCTTATTGTATCACCTCACTCTAATCCCTCACATTCCATTCCCACTTCAGTCCCTTCACCATCACCTATTTAAGCCCCACTTCCACCTACTCAACCACCATTCCCTACAACCTCTCACAACATGCTTAGACGTTCCAAACCTGCCCCACCATTTCCCATCCCCACTCACAACATGCTCACTCATGTTCCAAAATTGGTCACAGTAAACCTAAAGTTTTTTTTGCCACTAACCACCCATTACCCAAAGCTACTTCTCTTTTTGCCTCATGCCCCATCACCCCTACATCTTACTCTCAAGCCTCGCAGTATCTTGCTTGGACTGCTACTATGCAAGAAGAAATTTCTACTCTACAACACACCAACACCTGGACTTTGGTTCCTCACCATCCCAATATGAATGTCGTTGGTTGCAAGTGGGTTTACAGGATCAAACACAAACCAGATGGCTCTATTGACAAATTTAAAGCTCGTCTTGTGGCTAAAGGATATCATCAACAAGAAGGTATCGATTATGTTGAGACATTCTCTCCTGTGGCCAAACCCAGCACTATCAGATTGCTCTTGACCTTTGCGGTTCAGTTTTCATGGCCTATCTTGCAAATCGATGTCAACAATGCCTTTCTTCATGGCCATCTCACTGAGGAAGTATATATGGAGTACCATCCTGGTTTCAAAACACCATCCTCTACACCTATGGTCTGCAAACTTCAACGCTCTCTCTATGGTCTTAAACAAGCTCCTCGAGCATGGTACGATGAACTTTACAACTCTCTCCTTGATTGGATTTACACCTTCCCCAAATGATACCTCTCTTTTTTACTATGTTGCTGATAATCACATTGCTTTCATGCTTGTTTACGTCGATGACATCTTACTCACCGGTTCCTCTTCATCTCTCTGTGATTCCATTATTTCTCAACTAAAGTCTAAATTTCCTATCAAGCCACCTACCCCAGTTTACTATTTTTTGGGACTTGAAGTCCATCGTACTACTGATAAGCTCTTCCTATCCCAAACCAAATACACTTTTGACTTATTAAACAAATATAACATGATTGGTGCCAAGCCTTGCACAACTCTATCTTCATCTTCCAAACTGGATCTCTCTGGTACTCCTCTTTCTAATCCTACCAAGTATCGATCATTAGTTGGTGCTTTACAATACTTAACCTGGACTAGGCCAGATATTTCTTTTGCTGTTGGACAACTTTGTCAGTTCATGCACGCCCCTCAAGACATTCACCTACAAGCTGCTAAGCGTGTTCTACGATACCTCAAGGGTACACTACATCACAGTCTTCAATTCTCCAAAGGAGACCTTGTTCTACATGGTTATTCTGATGCTGATTGGGCAGGCTGCCCTATTGATCGCCGTTCCATCACTGGCTATTGTATCTTCCTAGGCTCCAATCTTATCTCTTGGTCCTCCAAGAAACAACACACTGTCTCTCGATCTTCTACAGAGTCTGAATATAGTGCCTTGGCTCAGGCTGCTACTGAAGTTGTCTGGATCTGCAAACTGCTTCGTGACCATCACTTTGTTCTCGCAAAGCCTCCATGCCTTTGGTGTGACAACGACAGTGCTCTAGCCTTAGCCTCAAATCCAGTCAATCATGCTAGAACAAAGCATATTGATATGGACTACCACTACATCCGTGAAATGGTTCTCAGCAAGTTCATCCATGTATCTTATCTGTCCACCCTGCATCAACCTGCTGATCTCTTCACCAAGGAACGTTTTCATTTCTTATGCACCAAGCTTCCAATTCGTGCCACTCCATTTAGCTTAAGGGGGGATTTTGAGCATAGCCTTGCTGTAGACGATCAAACCCTATCAAAGGATGCTCAAGTTGCCACACCAGATCAAGACTCTGTTACACAATGAAAGCATGTTCATATCTGCTGTAACGAAATCTAGAAGAATGTAGAATCAGTTGGTTATTTGATAGGAGTATAAATGTGATAAATATAATGTGAAACCTTTACACTTTTCTTAGTTAATTCCTTGTAAAAGTCAATTTTAACTTTGTTTTCTTTTTAGGTAGTTCGTGAAGTAGTTCAAGAGAAATAAGAGCTTAAAGGGAGAAACTAAGCCATGGATCATGAATTACTGATGTAGAGGACCAAGTTTTATCAACCATTTGGCCAGAAATTACAAGGGTAGTCCACGGAAAAAGTTGTGCGAAACAGTTGCTGCAAAGCAGAAAACTGCAGTTTCAGAATCAGCTTCTGGGAACGGTTTTGAGGAGACATTCTTGCATCATTCCAGCTGCATCTATGCAGAAAGGGCCAGAGAAACTCGAAGATATGATTTTATACTTCAACAATAGCCAAAGAACCGGTCAGAAGTGTCAACAAGGCAGTAGGAAACCAAGCGCAAATTAGGCTTCCCGATAAGGAAGAAACTGTCAGCTTTTCACGAAGCTTTTTGGGAGATCTTTTCCGTCGATTTACTTGGAGTTTTTCCAGAAGGTTATTGATAGATCTAGAATATGTGATGTCATAGAACACGTGGGTGCCAAGAAAAATCCAGAAACTTGTCAAGACGAAGTCTTTCCTTGTCCAAGAAAGAAGCTTCAGAGACAGAAATTGAATCCTAGTCAAAACAGGGCATTTTGGCCGAGATTCTTCTTTGGACGGATTTCCAGGGCATTTTTGGAAGGTTATTGCTGCTGCAAATATCAAGGAGAGTCCTACAATAATTCCTCAAGATTTTGGGAAGATTACTAAGGCTTGAAAATCATTTAATTGTGGCACCAATTAAAGGAATCCTCAAGCAACAAGGGAAGGTTTTAAAAGCATTGTTGAAGAAGGAAACTAGGGCTGAACTTCTCCTATATATATTGAGCTTCTGCACACGTTGAAGAGGACCACGCCTTTCACCTTTTCTTCTATCTCTCTTTCTCATTCATCCGCCATCATCTTTTTCTTCTTTTTCTCTATTTGTTTTATTTTGGTTTTTAAAACAATGTGTAACTAACTATCTTTTTGTTAGGGGCAAGGTTTGAAGCCCCAATTATGTAGAACATATGTTTGTTTAAATCTAGTTTCTTGATCTTTGGTGTGAATTGGTTGTTTATTTCTGCTTGATTGAAAACTTTTATGTGTTTATGTTCTTTGGGTCGACACTTAGGATATATGCATGTAATTGGAGCTAGGATTTAGAAAATAATTCACGTAATCGTCTTGTTTTCTAATCCACAAGTATGCCAGGCTTTGGACAAAAGCTGATGTTTAAATAACTAGAAGAGCATGCTAGGTAGGCGTTCCACACTAGACTGCAACTCTATAATCAATCGTTTCCATGAGATCTTAATGCTTCAAATGTGTTGACACTATATGTGTTGTTGATAGGATAGCGTTCTATACCTTGATTGCATGTTTGATAGGCTTAGCTATTGTGCGTTCACGTAGACTAAGTAATTAGGGAAACATTAATAAGGGACATGATCTGCTCCGACTTGTTTCTTGGTTGGTTTATGTTCACACCTTAGTAATTGAAACTAGGTTAACTTAACATTGTTCGAAAGTAATTGGTGGTGGATTTCCGAGTCTCTAATGTCTTCTCCATATTGTTTTTCAAACTCTAAAATCGTTTTTGCTTTCTTATTTTCCTTTTATTTTCGTAGGAACATAAAAACCCAAAATCTGTTTCAACTTAGGATTGCTACACACCTTTCTATCCCCTTCTGTTTCCTGCCATATTTTTCTCTCTTTTCTAGTATTTGACTTTTTTTTTTTTTGTTTAGTTTTGTTATTTGTTTTGTGCTTTAGTTAGTTTTGTTTTGTTTTCTTTTGTGTGAATTATAAAGTTACCCTCAATCTCCGGCTTGAACGATCTCTTCTTACTCTATATTGCTAACGACTACATCTTGCAGGGTTTAGTTGAGCGCCTATTTTGGGCGTATCATTATTTCCTTCCTGAAGTTTATGAGCTAAATTAACAACCATCTATGTATAAATAGATGTGTACATAACAGAATGATTAATATACAATCTCACAAGTTTTTCATGCTTAGCTTTCTTCTATTCTCTCTGTTTTCCTTTAGGACCTTGTCTTGATTTGTATCCAATAACCTTCAACGGTTTAACCTTGATATAGCACACCCTCTATATGAGTTCCCAATACATTAGAATGACCCAATCCCTCTGGGCTCTGGGTGCGTGATCGAAGGTTCGCAGCTTCATGGTAGAGGGCAATGGAGGAAAGGCGGCGGCGAAACAACCACAATATCCTCCAATGGTGGCGCTTTTTCCAATGGAGATGGCAATGTCTGTAATTTTCAGTTTTCACCTATTTGGGTTGAACTTAGGGCTGTCAATTCCGACATGACTCGAAACTCGCTTAAAATAAAGCAGGTTGAACCCGCACAATTAAAAAACGGGTCGGCAGCGGGACAACCCATCATGACCCATTTAATAAAGGGTTAATGCTTATACACCCCAAATCCCTGAGAATACCTCTCATACACCCCAGTGTCTTATTTTTCTTCCTCTTTACAAAACTTTTTCTCCCTTTACTTCCTACCTACCCATCTTGTCAAAACCTCTACCAGTAGTACCCTTCTTGGTTGTCCTTGTCAGTCTGGGTTTTTAGCTGTCTATTTCATGTTTACATAACAAAATTTTTGTTGAAACGTGGTGGGCCCATCAAAGTTTTATTTGTTTAATATATATGCAGAGTTAACAGTCATTCTTTGATTCAAATGTAAACAGTATGAATTACTATTCATAATTTCGATCGTTGACAGGCTTAAGTTGAATGCTATCTGTAAAAATACTAGCAAAAAATTGCAAAAGGGGAGAGAAAAATTGAGAAAATTGAAAGACTATAGAGAAAGTCTTAATAGAGAAACCCCCAACTACTGGGATATCATCTAGACTTCAAACCAGAATCTATAAATTAGAACAAGATATTGATAATCTCTTGTATGTTCTGGAAGAGGAACAAAAACCTCTTGATTATTTAAGCATTGGTTAGATCCTCAAATCACTGGTATCAGAGCTTGTAAAGAGCTCAGCAGGGGAATCCTCAATGGAGACAATGTCTGATTTGATAATAGAGAGACTGAATTCTCTATTAAAATCTTCTGATGAAAAATATCAGAACCTACTACAAGAATTGACTAGATGTCGAAATCATCTAGAAAAAATATCTGCTATAATCCACCAATTAGAAAAATTGGAAAACAAACTGGATTATATCAAGGAACTTCCAAAAACGGAAGAAGAAAAGCTAACAAGTGTTGGTAGAAAAATCAATGAACAACAAAAAACGCTGGATTCTATGAAAAATATACTGAAGGACAAGAAAGTGCCTACAGTAAAAAAGAAAGCTAATGGATTCAAACCATTAGAAAAACCAGAAAAGAATCATGTTCCAAACATGATTTTTCTGGATCCATCAACTAGTTCTACTAGTATTCGGTATGAAAATCCGAAGGAAACTCGAGATGTCAAAATGATGAGCATCTTCTGGACAAATAAAGGAGTACAACTTCTAAATGCTGAAGAATTCGAATACAACGAAATCGAGCATGGGGTAAAAAACGCCTCAATTCCAAAGCTAGATTTCAAACAAATCTACAAAATGGGAACATTTGACCTG
Source organism: Rosa lucieae (assembly GCA_024704745.1). Classification (NCBI taxonomy): domain Eukaryota; kingdom Viridiplantae; phylum Streptophyta; class Magnoliopsida; order Rosales; family Rosaceae; genus Rosa; species Rosa lucieae. Next base: position 55,630,176 of record CM045497.1, on the reverse strand, counting down.
ATGGACAGCCATCACTTCAAATTATTAGAATTTACAACCCCTTCCACAACAGGAGAAATAGATCTCTTGATGATCACTCCTGCTGAAGTTGCCAGAGCAAGAGCAAAAAATTATCAATTTATGCATATTGCAGCAGTCCAAGTAGGCATAAAACTCTTGGCTCGAGAAGGTATAAACTGTTCAGTCCTATGTGTCTTTCAAGACAATAGACTAACAGATTTTCAAGCTAGTCTACTGGGAACCCTTGAAGCATCCATATGCAATCAAGTAGCTTATTTCAACTGCTTCCCCAACTTCTCAACCAGCTTGAAAGATGCAGCTCACTGTCTCCAACTGAGAGTCAAGACAGATGGCATATCAATGAAAAATGATATGCAAGAATTGGCGATAGTATACAGAATATACTATAAACTGATGAGCACCATAGTATAGCCAAAGACGCGGATATCAAACATTCCTGGCCTCACTACTGGATTCCTCACTAGTCAGAAGAACCATTCACAAAAGATTCACAAGGTTTCTTGGAATGAAGTAACTTTTCCTATTTAATGGAAATTATCTAGTCCAAAGCTACCAGCAGAGAGTGCGAAAGCTAAAATTTATGAAAGTAGAAAGACTGGAGAAATCAGTCTAAATTTTGAAAATCACAGAAAAAGTTATGCATGTCCTGAGAATATCAGGATAAACAAAAATCTTCTCAGAAGAAGCTACAACACTAAAGAAGCTAGTGTTAGTGGTACAAAAAAATCTGAAGAACCATCAGAGTCCATCACTGAAGAAGAATTAGAAGCTGATCTAAACAGACCAGTAAATATGCTTAGAGCACAAAAGCTCTATGATCTTTATGAAGAAGCTGAGAATTGTGAAAATCCTGAACGATTAGAAAAACTAATCGAAGAAATGAAAAAATTCAATCCAGGAAAGGAAAGAAAAATCCTTCCCTACCAGGATATTGAAATGGAAGAAGGAGAAAGCTCCAAAACTTCCATCATAAGAGAAAAGTGAAAGTTAAAACTCCCTGTACAGAAGGCCCCTAAGGGCAGAAATGGAGAAAGAAATTCTCAAAGATTTGTCCCAGAGGACAAGATACACAGAGTACCAATTTCCAACTATGGAATTTGGCTAGATCTGGATAAAGCTCTAGATAAGAGAAAAACTCTTGACCAATGGGTAGATAGCCTGATGATGGCCTCTGCTCTTACCCTTGGAAAATTTGAAGCTCCTGATCTTCAGATGTACTTTGAAACTACTCTAACCGGAGTAGCAAAAAAGTATTACTTCTCTTTCAAAGAGACAGCCAGAGGAAAAGAATGGCTGGAAGAGATCAAAACTTCGAAATTTCCGTATGATTTTGCAGTACCCCTGTACGATCAGTTCTATGGAGATCTTTCAAATCTGAGTGAAAAGGTTAAAGAAACGACCAAATCAAATATCTATGCTCTCAAAATCTGTGACATGAGATATTTTGAAGAATACTTAAATGAATTTCAAGAATATTACTGTACAATTGGTGAACTAGAAAATACTGATCTAGTTAATCTGTTGCACAGAAAACTCCCTGAACTATGGAGAACAGCTGTGAGAGAAAGCATAGCTGAAAAACCAATTGAAAGATTTTCAGTTGGAGGAATTGCCGACAGAATCCGGCAATTACTAAAAGAACAATGCAAAGCCAATCTTAGAGCTACGATCGCCAAGAAACAACTCAAAGGAGTTGAAAATTTCTGCCACGGAATACTGGATATGCCTACCAACTGGGGGTGTCATGAAACCAGATTCCACAGAAAGAAAAAAGAAAGATATTACTCTAAAAAAATTCAGAAGGAGTAATCCGAAAAAAGAATGGAAATTCAAAAAAAGTTTCAGTTACAAGAAACAGCAGGATGAACATCCTAAAAAGAAATTCTTCAAGAAAAGGAAGAATACTCATCAGCATAAATAACCAGGCAAGAAAGCTTGCAGATGTTGGTTATGTAAAGCTGAAGGGCACTATGCCAACGAATGCCCGGAAAAGGGTAAAAGATCTACTAAAGCTCTCTTCGAAGAATATGAGCCGATAGTAGAAACAGCGAATATGAAAGGTTACGAAATAGCCTATTCTGATGATGAAGAAGACGACAGGTCAGTTTACTCTGCCTGGTCTGAAGAAAAAGATTCATCTGAATCTGAGTCAGATTCTGAAGTAGAGTACTTTGAATCAAGACAGATGAATGTTCTAAGAATCAAAAATTGGGAAGAAAGTAAGACATAATCTTTAATGTCTTCTTATCAGGTGAACCCTGGTACATTCGTTTGTGACTACTGCCTATGTCACGAAAAGGATGGTCTCCCTATGTTTTGTGAGGAGTCAAAAAAGACTTATCACAAAGAATGCTTCATAGCTGAAGCAAGAAGAAAAACCAAAAATGGCTTTGTCAGCCAATTGGTAGAACAAGAATATGAAGAATATTTCTCTGAACAAAAAGAGAAAAAGGTAGAAGCCTTGTTCCAAGAAATTATGGAATCATCTTCCTCAAAAATAAAGGAAGAAATTATCGATGAAGAAAAAATCGACGAAAATGAAAATTTTGAACTGGTTGAACCACCAGAAATTGTTCCAGAAGAATGTAAACCATTCATTCCAAAGGAACAAGCTCAAGAAAATGAGCTTCAACAATCGAAAGTCGTCTCTATTAGTAGATACAGCAACTACATAGAGATTGGACTAAAATTCCCTGATCACAAAAATATCATCTACATGCCTTTGTAGATAATGGATCAGGATTTACTGTTGCAAAGAGATTTGCAATTCCAGATGAACTCTGGAAAAAAAATAAGAAAAGAACTGCTACTGGTGTCACATTTGATGGAAGTCACCTTACCATGAATAAAGTAGCAAAACATGTTCATATCACCATTAGTGGAGGAACATGTATCATCCATAATGTTTGGCAATCTGAAGGCCAAGGATTAGATTTCCTGTTGGGAAATAATTTTATTCTCCAACAGAGATTCATTCAGGATGAAGAAGCGATAGGCTTCAGAAAAGGAGAACGGGTGTTCTGGGCAGACCGACTTACACAAGCAAAAAGTGTAGTAGGTCCTGGTTTTACTACTCAGTATCAGAGATCGCAACAGAATAGTGGTGATCTTACCCCCTACAAACTCAAATTCGAGCATATACTCCAAATCAAACAACAAGAAGAATTACTTGTTGAATAATCTTCTAAAGAAGAAGATGAAGAAACTAGTTTCATCCATGAGCATAACCTCAAGCTTACACTTTCAGAATTAGCTTGAGTCTCAGAAAATTCTCACTCTTGATAAAATCAAGAAACTACTTGAATAGAATATCGATGTAGACCCTCAGAAGTTTTGGGAAAAAGACCCAGTGGTCTGTGAATTGAGATTGCATGACATGAATGCTATCTGTCATGTCAAAGCCATTCCTCAGTACAAAGAGGAAGATCAAAAAGAATTCAGAAAAGATATTGAAGATCTCCTGAACAAGAGATTAATTCAACCTTCCACTATCCCTCATCATGCTCCAGCATTCTACATAAGAAATCATGCAGAAAATCTAAGAGGAAAAGCTAGAATGGTGATTGACTACCGAGATGTCAACAAGAAGACTGTTAAAGACAGTTATCAAATTGCTTAAGTAAGAGTACTGATCCACCAGCTCAGAGGAGCCAAAGTCTTTTTGAAATTCGATGCAAAGTCGAGTTTCTGGCAAGTCAAAATGCATCCTGAGAGTATACCTCTCACTGCATTTGGAACACCTTAAGGACATTACGAATGGTTGGTAATGTCTTTTGGTCTCAAGCAAGCTCCCTCAATTTTCCAGAGAAAGATGGACAACATCTTCAAACATGTTACGGAGTTCTGCGTAGTCTACATAGATGACATCCTTGTTGTTACGTCCCGTACCTCAATTTACCTGTTTACTAGTCATTTGGACGGTAAACGACAATTACTTTTACTTTTAACTTTGTTTCGATACTTTTAGTGGCCCAAAAAGTTGACTTTTTGTTCGGGTCAAAATTTGAGAAAATGCTCTTCATGAAAGTCGTAGAGGACGTTAAACCGAACGCGTGCATATGTGGTACGTAAAAATCGGAGTTCGTATGCAAAAGTTATGGCCAAAATACTAAAATTACTGTTCATGGTAACTTTCTATATATAGAGAAAGTACTGTGGTAAGTTTCGACATTTTTCCAGAAACTTACCAAGCTTTCTGGGGTCTTCTTTGTCCGACCATATCTTCCTCCACAGGCCTCCAATCGACTTGATTCCAAAATCAATTTTTCTCACCTTGACGTCGCCTATAATTTCTCTGAAGACATCGGGGTGAAAAACGAACTGTGGAGGGAGCTGCAAGGCCGAGAAGCCGCGTAGCTCGAGCTGGAAATCGCCTCCCTGCACCGGCTGATATCTTCCGATTCCGGCCACCCCAGACGACCAAGTTAGGTTCTTGGAAGCGCCTTGGGACGTAGATGATGCTCCCCGAAGATTTTGCCGAGATTTGAAGCGTGGAGGAAGAATCGACGGTTTGAAGTTGGAGGTTACTATTCACGATTCGGGTTCAACCTTCCCCTTAATTGTTGAGGTACTTCCGCTCATTTTCTAACTTGGTCACAGTTGAAAGAATTAATGGGTGTGTTGAGAAGGTGCTACTGCCAAATTTTGGTGGCCATTGGAGTTGGTGGCAGTAGCGGCGGCGCCGCCACTGTGGGCGGCGGTAGCGGCGGCTAGGGTAGCTTTTTAATTTTAATTTCGGGCTAGTTAAATGTTATAATTATCATAGAACTTATATATGAAGTTTGGTGAGGATTGGTGGAGTTTTGAATTGGTTATAAATTTCTAAAGATTTGGATTTCGGTTAATGTTAATCGTGAATTCGATTGTCGGATTTCCTCCATAGTTGTTATATAGTGTGAAATCGACGAGTGGGCAGTGTTGGTGAAATTTGGTTGGATGTGGAAGAGAAGTGGAGAGATGATTTATGAGGATTCGATTTTGAGAATGGTATTTAATTAGAATAGTCATTGATGGAATATATTTGTGTACAGGGCGTCGTACCGAACTATTGCTCGACGAAGGAAGTCGTACGCGTGATCGTTGGAATAGTACTGTGAGTGGACTTTTATTTTTCAAAGAATGATGCATGCATTTATTTAATAAGTTCCGAGAGTATAAGTTATTTATCAATTTACTTTCTTGAGCATATGGTCATTTCGGAAACGGTTTTGGTTAATTGATTTACTTGAAGATTTTATGGCGTGCGGGGTCACGTCATTGGATTACGCTTATCTTCTCTTATTTATTTCTTTCCGATATGATTTCCGGATTTATACTATTTATATTATGCTTATATTCGGCGATTTGAGATTTCTATGAGATTTGATGAAGTTAATGCTTATTTATTTATCGACTTCGGTTTTGGCATTGGGAATGCCTTGATGATGATTTTGAAATTGATTTTGTTTCAGTTTACGGAAAGCTTGTTTATTATTATTTCTTCCTATTTATTTTAAACTCGAGATTATCTTGGCGTGTGGGACACGTCATTGGAAATTCTTTCACGAGAGATGGGGAAGCCTTATGTATTTATGGATTTACTTGGTTTTCGGATTTTCTGTTGCCATACTTTGGGTGACTATTATCATTGCTAGCATTGATCTTCCGCCTTTGTGGCGAGGTGATGGGATCACCGAAGCCCTCCGCCTTTGTGGCGCTGGTTACTGTCTCTGTGACAGTAATTCTGAAGCCCAGTATCCTATCGCTACACATAGTGGCGTAAGGGTATATTACGGGAGTAATGGGAGTACTTTAGCCTGGGAGGCTATCACCCGAGCCTGGGAGGCTCACTTGTATGGCTATCGCCTTCCCCTACTCACTTTACTACTTAAGCTAGCGGGGCTAGCTCGATTTTCGCTTAACCAGCGGGGCTGGTCTTATTTTCCTTGAGTATCAGAGTTCCAACCTTTTCTTTTACTCGTTGTGTGGCTAGCGGGGCTAGTCGGTTTTCTGGAGTTCAACGTTTTCGGATTATTTTTAGTGTTTTATAAATGTTGCATGCATCGGATTTTTATATATATATAAAAATGTGGGAAAGTATAAAATCTCTTTTGTTTAAAATTGTTTATTTTTGTCCACTCACACTAACGTTTTTATTACTTTCCCCTGGGCCCTTCGGTTTCAAATGCCCAGTTTGCAGGCGAAATTAGTTGAGGTCGGGCGTACATTGGAGTTGAGGCATAGACAACAGCGTGGCTTCCGCGTTTTTATTTGATTTAAGTTTTCCTTGATCACCCTTGCTACTAGATTTGCTCTGATTACCTGAGGAAATTAATGTTATTTAAGTTGTGTTTTGTGTCATATGATTTTGGTTGATGTTGTTTGGAGGAGCAGGGTGGCTCCAGGAGAATAAGGATGCGTGATTTAGAAGTGTAATTTTTCTTTCTACAGGTTTTGGGTTGTCCACTTTAGGGGAAGTTCTGCCAAATTTTTGGCAAAATTTCTTCTAAGGTGGGCCCCGCAGGTCCACTTCGGATTTCAGGGTGAAATCCGGGGCGGGTCCTGTCAGTTGGTATCAGAGCATTAGGTTGTCAGATTCTGTAGACTCGTTTCTATCTTGTTACCTTATACGCTTGATGTTACACAGTACCTCCCGAGTGATGGCCCGACTGCAGCGGTTCCCCATCGTTTACTCTTCGGTGCTGATGTACTCATTAAGTGTGTAAGGTACATGTCTAGATGGTGTTCCTTTAGGTGCTATGCCTCTTGTACGCCGACCTCCTAGGGTTTTCGTTGAGTAACGGATTGTTCGCATGTTTTGCACATTTCCCTGCTGATGGTAGAGTAAGACTACTCTACAATTTCGAGTTGTGCTACGAAGTCTGATTCGAGGAAATGTTGTGGTTATTTCTTCCTCGTGACAGTAAGTTTGTTGGGCAGGGTTTAAGTTGCGAGAACGGAGTTCGATTTCGTGTTTGAGTGACTGAGACGAGCGATTATAGCTTTGGGCTATCTCCGAATACTTAGAATCAGAATCGTTGTTTGAAGTGGGACTAAGAGTAATAGTGGTTCTGACTTTGAACTGAGTTTCGGGGAATGTGTCACGTAGACGTGGTGGATGTTGCGAACATCATTTTGGAACGATACTTTGTAAATTCACAAAGGAAACCAGATTGAAATTCCTCCATTTGGGCACTGGGTCTATTGACTTGACCTTGACTTGTGGACATAGTTTTTGTTCAAGTGAAGGAAATTGATTTTTGGCTCCTTGAGTTATGAATATGTCTTCTTAAGTTTTGGATCGTAGTGAGTATGGAGATGGACTGAAGTGAGTTTTGAAGCTGTTTTGTGTTTTAAGTTTAAGTAGACGGGACACTTAAAGTTTTGCAATGGATTTTGATCTTGGTCGGTAAATAATGGAGGGCATTAGAACCAACTCTTTGTAAATGATATTGTACGTGAGTGTATGTCTTTGGTTTGATTTTAGGTGAAATGGTTTAACGCAATTTCGGGGATTGATTGTAGTGACATTGTTGGGTATCCATAGTGGTTCAAGTGAATTACTATGTGATATGGAGTTTGATTTGAGTTCTGATTCATGGAGTCATAGGAATTGAAATGTAGTAAGTGCTTGATGGAACAATTGATAGATTGAATGATTGAGATTTTGTAAGAGTAGTAAGGACGTGGATTTTCCCAACTGATTCAGGAAGTATTTCAGGTCATAGTTTGACCAGAGTTCTAAGTTATATTTTGAGTCAAACCCCTTATGGGTTGAACTTGGAATTTGATTGTTAGGTGGTGGGACCACTTTCATATCTTGGTATCGCTGGAGGTGATACGAGATGTTAAACGGGTGTCCTTCATCATAAAATTGGTGTTGTTGTCAGGGGAGGATGAACCGTGTAGCGAAATTGGGAAGTTGGAACCGATTAAAAGCACGAAAAGGGAGTATTGAGGTATTGAAAGGTTTCGGAAATCAAGGACATTTGGATCATTTTACAACGGTTGCGATCACTTTTATCGCGCATGAAGGTACTATTGAGTGTCATTGGATATCCATTTGGGTGAAATTGTTGAACTTGGGATCAAGAAATAGTCGTAGTGACGCCACGGGGTGTCCATAGTAATTCAAGTGAAAGTGCTAGTTAAGTGATGTGGGTATGATCTTAGTTTAAAATCTTTGAGTTATGGCGAAGGTTTGGTAGTAGTTTCCTTGCGGGGCGACGTTAGTCAACAAGTTTCGGGATTCTGGTAGCTTTCAATGATGGATTTCTCTATAAGTCTTTCGGGGACTATGGAAGAATTTCTTTCCTTCTTGTGGATTACGTCCTTGCTTCAATATCTGTTTTTCTTAATGCACGAGTTGATTTTCTTCCCTGCAGTTTTTGGGGTGCTTTACGTTCACGTAACACGATGCGCTTTTGCTTACTTATCGAACCATTTACAAGTTGCTTCGAACATAAGGTTTTCAGTCGCGAATGGAGGTGAACTTTTCTTTTGGGATGTTTGAGTTTGGCGGGGTTGCTATGGAATCGATCAAATTATTATGACTGGCATGATTTCAGTTTGAGAATCGTTCATTTCAAGTATTGAGTTTCTAATCTAGTTGGTCAACTCTTGGATCAGATTTGGAGCATCTACTGGTGTTGTTGGAGACATCGTAGTCCATTAAAGTATTTGGTACATACAGGGTTTGGAAAATTTCCGCAATGTCGTATCTGTAATGAAATTGTCAGAAGGTTTTGTCAGATGGTTGGTTGGAGATGTTTCTACTTAGCCGGTGGAGTAGTTATAAGAGAGAGTTTTCCTAACTGATTAAGAAAGCTATTTTATTTTGGATTGATCAAAATTCGAGTCTAGCATCTAGTAATTCAGATTGTGGTGCTCTCGGTAGTGAGAATTACCTGGGTATATGAATTAAGAATATCATTTGGGGCAATAGAGATCAACGAGAACAACATGGATTCAGCTAGATTTCAGATCTATGACCATTAAAGAATTGTAGCCTCAGTTAAGAACAACTTGAGTGTGATGCATTTTCTTTCAAACTTGAGTCGTTGAGCTGGAGTAGAGTTAGTAGTTATAATTATTACTTACACTGGATTTCTGAGGACGTGGTGCATGACATGGTAGTTAAGTGAGTACTAACTTGTGAGAAATATTAGCAGCTTTGATCGGAGGCATTGGTAAATAGTAACTTTCTTGTGACACATTTGATTTAGAAAAGTTTTCCACATTATCGTACTTATAAAAGTTTTTGAGGGAGGTGTATATGTGTGGCTAGCAAGGCAGCTATCAAATGAGTTTTCCTAGTCGACTCGAAACGTCATCTCAAGGCTGGACCAATGATTTTAGTCAAATATCAGAGAAACGCAGCGGAAGTGTAGTGGCCCCATAACCTGCTTGATTAAGAATTTATAGGTTTGTTCGAGATTGACCTTTGTATGTTTGACAACTATGGGACCTTTATGTGAACGAAATTCGATTAGGAATTTATGCACATACAAACAAGGAAAGAGGTGCTGTCTTATGGTAGCTAAGGAAGTTATTTGTTTTGAAATTGTCAATTAGCAATGACCATCTTGTGGTTATCACAATAGTGATGGTGAATGAGTTGGATCTTCACTAAGCAACTTTTATGAAAAGTTATGACGGCTATAATTTTAACATGGTGGTTTGTGACGTCTATACCATGTGTTATCTGAGCCAACCATTGAAATGAATTTTCTTTTACACCGGAGTTCATGTACGTGCGAGTCTATGGTGCTACATGGTTCAACAAGACAAGTGATTCAACTTTGGACGTTGATAATTTTGGATTATAAGCATGTTTTCATTGCTTTTGTAGTGGGGATCATAAGAGTTTCTGTTGGTTGTTGATTTGAGGTTGCGAAAAGGAAAGCTTAATCTAAGGAAGAGTTGACAAGTTTTGAGATTGTGGTATTTTGAATCAATTGGTGTGCCTTTTCTTTTCTAATCGGCATGAAATTTCGAGGGCGAAATTTTTATAAGGGGGGGAGAATGTTACGTCCCGTACCTCAATTTACCTGTTTACTAGTCATTTGGACGGTAAACGACAATTACTTTTACTTTTAACTTTGTTTCGATACTTTTAGTGGCCCAAAAAGTTGACTTTTTGTTCGGGTCAAAATTTGAGAAAATGCTCTTCATGAAAGTCGTAGAGGACGTTAAACCGAACGCGTGCATATGTGGTACGTAAAAATCGGAGTTCGTATGCAAAAGTTATGGCCAAAATACTAAAATTACTGTTCATGGTAACTTTCTATATATAGAGAAAGTACTGTGGTAAGTTTCGACATTTTTCCAGAAACTTACCAGCTTTCTGGGGTCTTCTTTGTCCGACCATATCTTCCTCCACAGGCCTCCAATCGACTTGATTCCAAAATCAATTTTTCTCACCTTGACGTCGCCTATAATTTCTCTGAAGACATCGGGGTGAAAAACGAACTGTGGAGGGAGCTGCAAGGCCGAGAAGCCGCGTAGCTCGAGCTGGAAATCGCCTCCCTGCACCGGCTGATATCTTCCGATTCCGGCCACCCCAGACGACCAAGTTAGGTTCTTGGAAGCGCCTTGGGACGTAGATGATGCTCCCCGAAGATTTTGCCGAGATTTGAAGCGTGGAGGAAGAATCGACGGTTTGAAGTTGGAGGTTACTATTCACGATTCGGGTTCAACCTTCCCCTTAATTGTTGAGGTACTTCCGCTCATTTTCTAACTTGGTCACAGTTGAAAGAATTAATGGGTGTGTTGAGAAGGTGCTACTGCCAAATTTTGGTGGCCATTGGAGTTGGTGGCAGTAGCGGCGGCGCCGCCACTGTGGGCGGCGGTAGCGGCGGCTAGGGTAGCTTTTTAATTTTAATTTCGGGCTAGTTAAATGTTATAATTATCATAGAACTTATATATGAAGTTTGGTGAGGATTGGTGGAGTTTTGAATTGGTTATAAATTTCTAAAGATTTGGATTTCGGTTAATGTTAATCGTGAATTCGATTGTCGGATTTCCTCCATAGTTGTTATATAGTGTGAAATCGACGAGTGGGCAGTGTTGGTGAAATTTGGTTGGATGTGGAAGAGAAGTGGAGAGATGATTTATGAGGATTCGATTTTGAGAATGGTATTTAATTAGAATAGTCATTGATGGAATATATTTGTGTACAGGGCGTCGTACCGAACTATTGCTCGACGAAGGAAGTCGTACGCGTGATCGTTGGAATAGTACTGTGAGTGGACTTTTATTTTTCAAAGAATGATGCATGCATTTATTTAATAAGTTCCGAGAGTATAAGTTATTTATCAATTTACTTTCTTGAGCATATGGTCATTTCGGAAACGGTTTTGGTTAATTGATTTACTTGAAGATTTTATGGCGTGCGGGGTCACGTCATTGGATTACGCTTATCTTCTCTTATTTATTTCTTTCCGATATGATTTCCGGATTTATACTATTTATATTATGCTTATATTCGGCGATTTGAGATTTCTATGAGATTTGATGAAGTTAATGCTTATTTATTTATCGACTTCGGTTTTGGCATTGGGAATGCCTTGATGATGATTTTGAAATTGATTTTGTTTCAGTTTACGGAAAGCTTGTTTATTATTATTTCTTCCTATTTATTTTAAACTTGAGATTATCTTGGCGTGTGGGACACGTCATTGGAAATTCTTTCACGAGAGATGGGGAAGCCTTATGTATTTATGGATTTACTTGGTTTTCGGATTTTCTGTTGCCATACTTTGGGTGACTATTATCATTGCTAGCATTGATCTTCCGCCTTTGTGGCGAGGTGATGGGATCACCGAAGCCCTCCGCCTTTGTGGCGCTGGTTACTGTCTCTGTGACAGTAATTCTGAAGCCCAGTATCCTATCGCTACACATAGTGGCGTAAGGGTATATTACGGGAGTAATGGGAGTACTTTAGCCTGGGAGGCTATCACCCGAGCCTGGGAGGCTCACTTGTATGGCTATCGCCTTCCCCTACTCACTTTACTACTTAAGCTAGCGGGGCTAGCTCGATTTTCGCTTAACCAGCGGGGCTGGTCTTATTTTCCTTGAGTATCAGAGTTCCAACCTTTTCTTTTACTCGGTTGTTGTGGCTAGCGGGGCTAGTCGGTTTTCTGGAGTTCAACGTTTTTCGGATTATTTCCTTAGTGTTTTATAAATGTTGCATGCATCCGGATTTTATATATATATATCGAAAAATGTGGGAAAGTATAAAATCTCTTTTGTTTAAAATTGTTTATTTTTGTCCACTCACACTAACGTTTTTATGTACTTTCCCCTGGGCCCTTTGGTTTCAAATGCCCAGTTTGCAGGCGAAATTAGTTGAGGTCGGGCGTACATTGGAGTTGAGGCATAGACAACAGCGTGGCTTCCGCGTTTTTATTTGATTTAAGTTTTCCTTGATCACCCTTGCTACTAGATTTGCTCTGATTACCTGAGGAAATTAATGTTATTTAAGTTGTGTTTTGTGTCATATGATTTTGGTTGATGTTGTTTGGAGGAGCAGGGTGGCTCCAGGAGAATAAGGATGCGTGATTTAGAAGTGTAATTTTTCTTTCTACAGGTTTTGGGTTGTCCACTTTAGGGGAAGTTCTGCCAAATTTTTGGCAAAATTTCTTCTAAGGTGGGCCCCGCAGGTCCACTTCGGATTTCAGGGTGAAATCCGGGGCGGGTCCTGTCACTTGTCTTCTCCAAAAACAGAGAAGAACACATGAAACACCTCCACGAGGTTGTAAAGCTGATAGTTCAGCATGGAATTATCCTAGAAGAAAAGAAAATCTTCTTTATCCTCGAAGAAGTTGATTTCCTAGGAATAAATATTAAAAACGCAGTAATAAAACTCCAGCCTCACATCCTTGAGAAGATCTGGAAATTCCCAGATAGAATTCCTGATGCTAAGAGTCTAGAGAGATTCCTTGGTGTCATAAATTATGGGAGAGATTTTATTCCCAAAATCTCAGGGTTAACAGCAATGTTATCTCCTAAGACAAGTTCCAAAAGAAAATGGAACTTCACAGAAAATGATGAGAAAATTGTGAAGCAGATTAAAAGTCTCTGCAAAAACCTCCCTCCTCTACACCAACCAGAGGAAAATGATGAAATTATCCTCCAGACAGATGCGAGTGATAATTATTGGTCCGGTGTTGTTTTGGAAAAAACGCCTAGATCTAACATTGAAAAGATCTGCAAATTTTGTAGTGGCAAGTTCAGCCCTGCAGAACTGAATTATCCCACAGGGGAAAAAGAAATTTTGGCTATCAAAAAAACAATTTTAAATTCTCCAGCTTTTCTTGGAAAACCCTTTACTGTCTTCACCGATTGTGCTAGAGTAAAGAATTTCAAAAATTTTAAACTTGATAAAGCTGCTGACAGAGGAAGATTAGCTAACTGGCAATTATTTCTTAACCAATATGATTATGTTGTTGAATTAATTGCAGGAAAAAAGAACTATCTTCCAGAGGCCTTGACCAGAGAATTGGCAATGTTCAGCCGAAAAGATGACGACGAAGGTCGTAATCCCAGAAGCAGAAGAACTGGGAAAGAACATGAACCTGAAGAGGATCCCATGGAAACCAAAGAAAAAATCCTCAAAAGGTTTCTGCTAAGTCCTAAAGGACTAGCCACAACTGATCAATCTCAGGGTAAAGGATTGGCTAGCCGGTCTCAAACGGCAGACGGTAAAGACTCACCAAGACCGTTGAAGGCTGTTGCTTTGCCAAAAAGCAAACCTACTCCAACTGGAGTAATAAATGTTTTTAATTATGAACTTCAAACATTCGACACTCCTGTGTTCAAAACTGGCAGGAGACTAGCCTACCACCAGAAAGCAATTCTGGATAATCTCCTGTTTGCTTTTCAGGAAAGGAGCAGTGGTTTGATGTTTCCATCACTCTTTGCACTTGCTGAGGAACTCTACGAAAATGGTAGACCATAGTTTGAAGAACTTCATACACAGCAGAGTGCTGTAAGAAAAGAAAAAATTCACTTCCTTGAAAGCCCAGAAAGTGCTAGGGTCCCTATCATGGCACTCAATGAATCAAATTGGCATGAATTCCACAATCTGATAGGAAGTCATAATTCTGAAGACCGAGTTCCTCCAACTCTCTTTATCATTGCAGGACCATATATTGGAAGATACTTAGTCAATGTTCAGAGTGAACATCCTCAAGAACACAAGGTTTGGCTTGTTGAAAATGGTTTTGTCCATAATCTGTGGACTAAAACAAATGATGATCTTAAAGGTTTGCCGCCTATCATTGTCAACACAGTCAAAAACATTAGAAAAAATGACTGCATGCTTCGACTGAAGTTCAGATCCACTCCTCCAAAATGGATCCAGAAGGCAAACGGTGAGGTTGAGTATATTTCTCCATATCATTATGTGAGAATTATTCAAACAAAATATCTTCAACCAGCCTGCGTTGGGTATAATGGCCAACCAAATTCAAGCATCCCATGGATGAAAGCCATGACCTTAGAATATATCAAAAAGATCATCTCTGAAGATATCAACAATACCTTCCTGACAGCAGGAGAAAAAACTATTATCACTGCTTACGATCATCCTGACATAGTCAGCAGTGACCTGTTCCTATCTCTTACCAAAAAAGAGATAGATTCGACACTGGCATGCTTACAGTGGATGGAAAGACTTGAAACTGACAACCACTACAAGATGTATGTTGATACAGACGTCGAAGACAATGCTACAACTATTAGAATGGCCCAGGTAGACAACAACTCCTTTGTCTTTGGCCACAATTCAGAAACAGATGAGAACATGTAGAGTCACGGGTGAAGCCACAAGGTGAAAGAAGAAAAGCACCAAAGATGCAACTGTAGCACTTTTTAAAAAAGGGTTACTTTTGCTTTCCAAAAGGCAAGTAAAAAACACTTCACTTGCATGCTTTTTCTTTTCTCCATCTGACCTCCATCATCAGGAGTACTCAGGAAAGCAGAAGGTCACGGAGTTGTTCTGTACATTTTTATGTTTTGAATTCCAGTTTGAGTTCCGCTCCCTATATAAGGAGCTTTAAGTTCATTTGTAATGCATTCGAAAATTTCCATATCAGTTCTAGATTAGAAAAACAGAATCAGAAAATTGAGCAGAAGAGTCTTCTCTCAAAGAGTAAGAAAACCATAGTAGCAGTGTGCTTCCCTTCCAGTCTAAGTGTGAAGTAGTGTGCTTTCATTACAAGTAAGTATCTGTTCTCATTCTTATGGAGAGCTAAACAGCCTTTTGCTGTTTACCTGAAAATGAGGCTCTGAATGATTAACATGTATGTATATTTGAATAAATGAATTCAGATGGTTGCTCACCCACTTCTTCAACAAATATAGTTGTCATTACATTTCCTCAATTATAATTGTCATTATGTTTCTTTAATTTTCACTATCTAAATGCATGCATCCTGTAGAAATCCAAAGTTCTAAATGTACTATTCATCTGGGAAAAAAAATCAGTTTTAAACCAAAAATTAGGACAAGCAGCAGTGATTCCGCCTGTTAAAGTAACCGTTAGGCAGGAGGCCGTTAGGTGAAAAACTTAGGCATGTTGAAGGTTAGTCTTGTTTTTGTTTTTGTCGTTTAGAACAAGGTTCTTTTTGGGCGACTAGTACTGCTAAAACCACGGGTCAACATAGGATACAATAAATGGCATTGTTCTGAAAAGACTTATCCTTATTAGTCTTTTCCTAAAGTAATAGTGTAATACAAGAGTGTTGGGCAGTTGGGCAAAATACAGAAACTTTTTGGGTATACGGGAAGAGACCCTTTAATAAACGGGTTGGTCGCGGGTCAACCCGCCAACACGAAGTGAACCCGTATAACCCGATTATGCTATACTTCTTCTTGAAATTTTGGACGTTGGGAGTATATGATCCTAGTTCTCAAATTTTGCTTCATCATTATTGGATTTAATTACTTATGAATTATATATAATTATTTATATTCTTCGTCTTTTGAAGTTTTTGGTGAATTTAATCAATTTATGCATTTTTTTAGTTAAATGGGTTGCAGTGTTAACTGTTAAATGCGTCATTTTGTTCAACACAACTCGACCTATTCATTAAATGGGTAACCCGTTTAATAAATAGGTTGAGTTTGAGTTTAAATTTTCGACACGATTAATAAATGGGTTGGGTTTGGGTTTGTCTCTTGTAACACTAAATATACTTTGACTCGACACGAACCCAACCTGACACGACCCATTGACAGCCCTGGTACTTGAACCCTTCACATTGTGTTATATAGTCTTTCGTACGTACCGCATGTGGCACTTTCTCTTGTGGGAGGTTTGTATTTTTCTTGGCTAGTTATTTATATTTAATATACTTTTTCATTTTCATAAAAAAAGGGGTTGGCCCGATTTAAATCTAAATGGTTGAACTCAGACCTCCCGTATACTAATAAGAGATTTATGTCATCAAACCAAATAATCGTAGTAATGCATTTTATCTCTACTATTATAAAGTCAAAGTTTAGTGTAAAAGGGTTCATCAAATTTTAAATTGTCATATATTCTTTAAATAAAATAAATATAAAAAATATCTACAATATCATTATGATAAAATACCAAAAATCAAATAAAATAAAAAAAGAAGAGTGGCTCAAAAATACAATTTCTTTAAAAAGATTGTTGTAGATAGTTTACTAATTTTTATTCTCTTTAATTGCTAAAATTTGAAATTAAAAAATATTAAGTATATATTATACTACTCCGAACATGCTACGAGTATAACGCTAATCTATATTATTATTAAGAGAATAGGTGTTGTTAGCCAAAACTGATTTTTTTTTACCTTTATAACCCTCAAATATTAAAATAACATGGATTGCATTTTGATATCAGGGACAAAAACGTCAAAAGTAATATATATATATATATATATATAATAAAAGAAAATAACTATTTCAAACTCTCCACTCTCAAAATTATAACTAGTTTCACACCCATCGGATATATAGACATTTTCTAGTTTTATAAATTAGAAGATACATATTAAATTCTGTCCAACAAAAGAAAAATACACAAAATTAAGAAGAAGAAAAAAATCTCCTTGAAAATACACCCAGAATATAGAACAATTCACAGGTTCACCCCTTGAGGTGAAGCAGTATACTCACCCTCTCTTATGAAATACATAGACGGTTCATCATAATAGCAGTAAGTGTTGTTAGAACCGTCCATTGATTTGATTCAATTAAATCATTAAACAATTTCCGATTCGATTGATTTTTTACAGAGATAATACTTAAATACTAATTTAAGATATAGACCGTTATATTATAAATTTATTAAGTAAAAATGACTTAATCGATAACAGGGGTGAATATGCTTGTTCACCCTTAAGAATTGTTCCAGAATATATTGCTGAGAAACTCGTCGGAGCCCTTTCTCAATAGACCTCTCTGTCTGTCTCTGAGAAACTCGTCGCACAAACAAAAAGAGAAAAATGGCGGGTGGTGGAAAGGTGTCATTCAAGGTTACTCTAACCTCCGATCCAAAGCTGCCCTTCAAAGTGTTCGTACATCCCCTCTCTCAATTTCTATTCCAATTCCTCTTTCCTTGTTCGAATTCTAATAAATTAACCAAAAATTTCAGGTTTAGCGTTCCAGAGGCAGCCCCTTTCACCGCCGTGCTCAAATTCGCCGCCGAGGAATTCAAAGTGCCTCCCCAGACCAGCGCCATCATCACCAACGGTATATTCCCTTTCTGGGCTCTGCATCATCTTTCTTTTTTTCTTTTCTTTTCTTTTTTTGAGCTTGTGATTTTGAAGTTGTTGATCGGTGTGTGCTTGGAAATTTTGATTGATTGTTAGTTGAATTTAGAGGTTATTGATCAGATTAGGGCTATTGGTTTCTGGGAAGTGACGGCGATACTTTAATGATTGGATTAGATCCTCTGAATTTAGGAAGCTGTAGTCTTTAATTGAGAGCAGGGGCTTTTAATCCATGTACAGAGGAGGGAAGGGATGTTAGGCTGGAATTAAAATCGGGATTATTGAATCGAGGGGAGAATGAGAAAGGATAGAGCTTTATATACAATGATAAAACAGTTTCGAATTCATGAGGCGACTCTCGGCAAGAGGTCTTTATTCCCAGGCTATCAATGCCCTTGAGTGGTCAAATATTGTTGCTTTTATATATCCTGGCATGTAATTTCCCCAATTCCTTGTAACTGGCTGAGTAACAATCAAGAAAAGCAAGTTTATGTCACTTATAGACATTTGAGCATCACCATTGTAAGGTCTACCTCTTGATATTAGATTTCTGTCATTCCTCACTTGTTGCTTGTAATTTTGCAGATGGTGTTGGAATTAACCCTCAGCAAAGTGCAGGTATGCCAATGCTTTATCTCTATTGCTCGAGATTCCCTTCTCCATTCAATTGTATCCTAATGAAATTTTAGCTGCATTGTATTGCCCTACCATAGCAATTCCTTCCTCAGAATTAGGCTTTGATATGACATAGTTCAATATCCCTTGCCACAAAAGGAGTGTACCTAATATCTTGAGAAAAATGGGTGCGCTATAGTATGATGGAAATGGTTGTTGCTACTTGCCATGCTTTTGAGACTGTTGCTTATTATCATTCTTCACAGTGAAATAGGATCTATGGCCTTCTTTCATCTAAGTATCATGCTGCGATAAAAAATATTAGCAATTACTTGGAAACTAAATGGCTTATAGATAGGAATCTAAGACAAAAGGTCATTGAAGGCAGAATTGCCTCAATGGGGACTCGGAATGATTCTTCTATGATGACTGTATAATGACACTTTATTATATGATATATGTCCCTTTAGATGTAAAACAAGTATTTGCTATTTTACACAGTAAACTGTTATTAGCTATATGGTCTTGAATTCAGCATTATTGTCCATATCATCTCTTTGGTCTCATATAAATTTGACTCTTTCTTAGGCAATGTATTCCTCAAGCATGGTTCGGAACTGCGCCTAATTCCTCGCGATAGGGTTGGAGCTTTTGGGACAATCAACACAGCATTACCATCCAACTGAAGAGACTGATCTACTTCTGTTGTAATTGCGCTATCCTTTATGATATGTACCATTTTAATTAAGTTGGAAACTTTATGAAGCAGTGTCAGAATAGTCGACAATATAAACTCTCCGGAAAAATGACTGTAATAGATGAACTTAAATAATATTGAAAGGATAATTATCAAGCATAAAACTGTAGTTTTTCCCTTATCTGTTGAAGATCCATCTGTCCTCGGTTTTCAAATTAGAGCATCCTTTATCATATTTGGTATTTGAGATACAGCTAGCTTGCAAGTCTTGGTGTTTCATGATTCTGGCTCTTAGCTAAATGTATATTGAGAAACAATCAATTTTTTTTTTCTGAAGAGAGATTATGAATGCAGCATCTATAGTACCTACATACTTGTCAATGACATTAGCCAACAACAGATTGTTGTGATAGTAAGTAGAGTAACGCCCTTAGGTTGAAGGTTACCAATCTAAAGAATTCCTAAACATTTCCATACTCCACAATTTCTTTTCCAGTGGTCGGAAGCACCACATACGAAGCAACCATTCTTATGTATTCCCTCGCAATTTGGTATGATTTTGTTATCAGACTTGTCATTTATGCTCTTTGACCAATCCCTCTCTTTACTCTTGGCACAAAAACCTTGTGCGCTTTTGGGGTTCTCATCCCTCTTGACATGAGATTGAAGAGCTTCAACAACCTCATCAATCTCTTACCGAACATGATCTTGGTCTTGAAGTGCTTGAACGAAGGCGGTAAAGAATGCAGCAGTAAGAGTGCTTTGTCGTCATCTTTATACTTTTCACCCATCATTGATAACTCTGCAACACAGTTCTGAAACTTGCTCAGATGGTCCAGTACATCCCCACCTTCTTCCATCTAAGAGAGTACAGTTCAATTTTTTCCCATGTCTCTTTGGCGTTGATATCCTCTTCGATATTAAGCATCACGTTGTCGGCAAGATGGAGCTCTATGAAGCTCTTTTCCTTCTTGTCCATCTTCTTCCAATCCTCATCTGTGATATCAGTGGGGTTTTTCTCCATGGTGGGAATAGTATCATCCAGATCTTGTTGGATTAGGATGTTCTTCATCTTCCGCTGCCATAACATGAAGATAACTTTTCCATTGAACTGTTTGATAATGGGCTTCACGTCGTAAGCGCCTTGTCATGCGCCATCACAAAACTCTTGAGCCTGCCTCGCGTAGAAATTTATTCTCCTACCTGATCTTGTTATGGAAAAGAACAAATCGATTAGAAGAACTTGTTAATTAAAATTGATTTTATAGTACCAATCGTAGCTTAAATCTTTGTGTTAATCTTTGGCTCTCTAACCTAATGTGTTACTTGTATATCTTTAATAATTCTCGATTGTTCCTAGCGAAAATAGGATTGACATCATAGGATCCTACACAAAAATTAAGATTTTCTCGATCTAAATAAAGTGGGTTTTACATGAATTATAGCCGAGTACAAGCCTAATCAAATTACGATTCCTAAGGGAAAGAAAAGTCGTTTTCCTATTCCTAAACCACTTACGTACATACAGAAGAAAAATCTAGTGTCCTATGATATAGATCTTGAATTCTTGTTCGTGTGACAGCCTTCGATGATCTAAACTGTCGGATTGTGTCCAAAGCCGATCACTGTCCTAAATAGAAGGTAGGACGTCCTGGACTTTGCAGATACAAAACAAATACAGACTTGTACGTATCGAGCTCCTAATTGAAGCAAAATAAATATCATATAAAAATGTTGTTGAATTTTCTACACTGACCCATTAATATAATTTACTTCTCCCCCTAACAAGCTTCTAGAGTTTATGAATCCATGGCTGGTAGAAAAGACATCCCCACCAGGTCCCCATCTAATTTCTTGTCGTTACAGATTTGGAACGTTCAGTTCTGAGAAGCCATTATGTAAGAAGCAGGAAACTGCAGAGGAATTGTGACGATAAGCCATTTCTGAACCGTTTGTCCGGTGCATTAAGATTTCTCTAAGTTAATAATTTTCCACATGATTTTGGAGCTTTATTGTTTTTTCTTATCCTCGGTGACTTGGTCGACGAACTGTGATTCGAGGGTCGAGATTATTGATAGCGATTGCTTGGGCCGAAGCTAGCTATATCTTGTTCTTGTTTTGAGCCGTGGAAGTTCATTCATGCTGAACAGGAACAAAATTGTAATGCAAAAGTGACTACTCCCACTTCCAGCCGTATATGGACCTGTGGTATTTACTTACATGAATGGCATGCATTTTCTTTTTCCAAGTCCTTTTCAACCTTCTAATGGAAACACCCAGGTCTAGTCCTTTTCTCTCTATAACGACATTAGCACCGTTCGCAGTAAAGTTTGGAGTGCCGTCTCCTGTGATCTGATCATATTAAACCCTAGATTCTTCACACTCCATTTGTTTCAAATTCAAAGCAAACCTAGAGTGTCATACATTACGAGTCCGTGATGATCCATACCCTTGGGGCGCATCGGTATTTCATTGTCTATGGAGGAGTAAGATCGGAATTTAATTATAGCTAGAGTGCCGCTATTGGCACTCTTCGAATATTCGAGTATTAAAAGTTACATTATACGTTAACGTCATGGATTAAGAAGATTATGTTATGCCGTGAATAACTGTCATAAATCATTAGTCAACTTAACAACACGAGAATAGACCATTAAACAAGACGTGCCAAATCCCTCCGGCAGTGAAGATTATACAGGGATCGCACACTATTAAACCATGTGAGCTTAACTTATGCCAGTTTACGAAAAACAAACCTTGCCAAAGTCGAACAACGTTGTCGGACGAGGGGTAAGTTGGTAAATGTGAGCTTCATCCGTGCTTGAGAAAGTGGCCGAACCGCATGTCTCGGAGTGTTTTGCACTCTTTTTTACCTTTTTATTCTTTTAACGAATTCATACTTCCCACGTGATGGGATCCACCTCCACCCGTGCCACGTCTTTTCTTTCTGACCATTTTAGCCCCGTTTTTTTTTTCCTTATAATTTTATGAATTTAAAATACAAGGATTATTATGATATATATATATATGTGTGTGTGTACAACAGAAAACCAAAAAGAACCGTATTAATGTTTTTATCTTCTTTGCATTGGCAGTGTAAGTGACCATGTATCTTAACTCTTGATATTTGTAGTGATTTTTTTTTTTTTATAACCAAAAAGTACACTTAATGTTATTTAGCTGTTCATTGCTATTGGTGTACCTAAGTACATGTCAGTGCTCTAAATTTTTTTCCATGGAAAAGTGACTTGTTCATAGAAAACATTTTGTTACAAGAAAGCTTAACATACTTTTTTTTTTTTTGAGTAAAATGAGGTCAACCTTTATTGAAAATGGGAGAGATTACATTACAATGGTCTCAGCTGCAATTGAAGCCAGTAAAAAACTAGGTGTATAAAAAAAAAAAACAGAAGTCTGCTATAAAGTCTTAGCATGATCTGCTAGAAGATGAGCTACCAAATTGGCTGCCCTCTTAGTGTGAATGACTTTCACAATAGAATATGGGCACAACTTGACCACAATATCCTCATATATCCTCCCCAATGGAGAAGTATTCGAAGTTGGAGGATTAGCAACTTGTCTCTGCACAAGTAAAAAATCAGTTTTAATAATCACCGGCAACATGTTATGCTCCAGAACAAAATTTACAGCAGCTTGACATGCCAATGTCTCTGCACGCTCTGATGAGAAGAGATTTCGAAGAGGACAAACACCACCTACTATCCAAGTGCCCATAGAATCACGTATTACAAACCCTAGTCCCCCCAGTCGTGTTCCATGGTTGAAACATCCATCAATATTGACCTTCAGGACCCCCATTGGGGGATGTATCCATTTCACCACTCTTGTTCTCTGCCCTGTACCCCTTTTGCGCACATTAACAGTCCGAAATTCTGCTAGTCTAGTACTGGAACTCAAAACAACATCACAAGCTTGAGACGCTTTCTGTTCCCAAACTCTAGTGTTCCTTTCTTTCCAAATATTCCAGAGCAAATACATAAGATCTTCAAAAGCCTGCTTGGACAGATTCTTTCCACATAAATTCAACCATCCTACCACATCAAGAGCATCAGTCTGTGAATCAAAGCAAACTTGACGTAACTCTCCATGAATTTGTCATACTTGCCTAGTAAAGTGGCAATTACGACATAAATGAATAGTAGTCTCTAGCTTATTGTCACACAGCACACATGTATAAGACTCCAATGGCACATGTATAAGCTTAACATACTTGTTTGGTAGGATGAAATCAAAATCTGAAGTCGACTATTTGCTAAATATATGCTCATAAAAAAAAAACCAAAAAGACAAAGACAAAAAAAAAAAACCCCAATATAGCTAGCATCTATAACTACACACCGTCAACATCAAGTTCTTAAAAGATCTAGAGTATGGCCATCGTACACTCGTTCATAAAAAAGAGGGTACTAATTGATGGCTCACAATCCTTGCTATTGATTATGGGCATCCCCATTGCCTCCTTGTTGTGCAAGTCATGAAATATCTCAAATGCTCCCCAACAGTTTTCCGTAGTGGTGGTTTTCTTTATTTTGGCATCCATTAGTGGTCCTTCAGGTTTGTCATGTTTTTGATTTGGTTTTTTGGGTCTAACAATTTACACACCTACTACTATCCACTCTAAATCTCCTCGATACTTAGAGCAACTCTAACAGATTTCCTATATTTTGATTTTTCTCTACTTTAGGGAAAAATTAGAGCATTTTTAGCAGACTCTCTACTTTTGGAGAGCATGTTTAGCTTTTTATATATTTTAGCAGCTGCACCAGACTCCTAAGTGGCTCTCCATTATAACTTTTAGCTATCTCGCTCCTAAATATAGAAAGCGAGATGAAGCTCTCTATAATTTAAAACATTTATTTTGAGTTATTTTATGTAATTTATAAATACATTTAAACTATTTAATCTTTATTTAAAAAATAAAATAAATTCAAAACTAGCTAAAATATAGAGCATTGATGCATACCTATTTCTAAAATAGCTAGCCAAAATGACTTTTTAGCTATTTTAGCTAAAATTTGATTCAAAAATAGCTAGCATTGCTAAAGATGCTCCTAGCCTCTTTTGCTCCAACAGAGCCCCTATAACTATCCATATTTTAGGGAAAGTGAGGAAAGAGAAAACTAAATTATTTATATTTACATCAATCTCTAAAATTTTAAGGAAGAATATGGAGATTTTAGATATTGCTGTAAAATATGAAATCTATTAAAATTGTAGAAAAAAAAAATGTTAAAGGTTTGACTTTTACTTCTCTATTATATATAAATTATAGAGAAACTGTTGAAATTGCTCTCAGTGAGCCTAACTAATTGTCTCTACCTCACGAACCCTATTTAGAAGTTAAATGCCAATGTGGCCTCTAGAATATTGTGAGGTTTGCTAAAATTGATGATCAATCTTACATGACCTCTTAGGAGGACTCGGTCTTTAATATTCATGGAAATGCTCCATTTTTCAGTTGGACAGTGACGGCCAGTGGAACCGTTACATGTATTAAGTAGTGCCAACACTGCTAGCTAGCTAGTAGCTACTAATAGAGAATAGCATGTGGATGAAAGTGATATGTTATAAAGGCAAATGAAAACGTTAATATAACCTACATCAAGTACCTAGTGCTTTGGCCACTTCGATATTGACTTGATTTTTTATGATGACGAGTTGAGTTGATGTGATATGGTTAAAAAGAAGTATCTTAGGTGCATGTATTAGTGAATATACTACTTTCTCGAAGCATATCATTCTTCTTGAAAATATGGTTGTTGTTACCAATTACAATTCAAATTGTGCAAGTCATGAGTTCATATTACACTAGCATCATAAAATGAAAGATATGTGATCATAAATTTCTTAGTCATCAGCTGGACAAGTGACCATATGAACACTATTGATATCTATTTAGACAATAATCATTATCACACCCAATACAATAGAGTTAGAGTCTGTAATCCTTAGTAATGAAGTTAACTAGATGAATACTACTTAATTCATTATCGTATATAGTACAACATCAGGGCCGGTCCTGAAATTCTAATAGCCTGAGGCGAAGAAATAAAATGTGGTCTCTCATACACACACAAAAACACGCCTGCACACATACAGTGCCAAAAAAGTACAAAATCCTGTGAAGAATTAATAACAAAACAAAAATATATGAATTTTTATTAGTAAAAAAATAGTTAAACATACAAAAATAGTTAAACATAATTAATATATAGAATTTTTGGTCAAAATTTTTATATAGAAAAGGAAATTAATTAGTCATTGATATGAAAAAGGAAAAGAAAATGAATTAATTGTCTGTTTTTATATGGAAAAGGTAAAGGAAAATGAAAAAAAAAACTAAAAAGAAGCAAAAAAGGAGAAAAAAAAAAACTAAAACTAAAACGAAGCAAAAATGGACCCCAGGTTCGAACCTTGGTTGGTTCAAACACAAACCAACTACGTTACCGCTGTAGTAAAAAGTTACTTTCAACTTTTGAAAGCAGACAAAATATATATACTCTATATAACATATATACAGAATTAAACCTCCGAGGCCCCCGAAAATCGGTGGCCTAAGCCGGCTGCCTCAGATGGCAGCCCTCAGGGCCGGCCCTGTATAACATAGTCTCAATATATAAAATAAATTTGATCGAAAGTGTACTTATCCACATATTTTTATTATCTATTTTTGGCAACTATTTAGTTAAATTAATACGAAGAGGAATATAAAAGTAGAAAGTGCTGATACGGTGGGATTCCGTGGGAATGTGGGATGGTGATCCTGAACCAAGCCTTCGGCGCCGCACTTGCAAACGGGATCCGTTATGTGGAATGCACTCTGTTGCATTTGAGCCTCCGTTATTGGATTTTAACGGGAATGTTACGAATGAAATATAGTATCTAATATTTCTGACAGGTAGATTGGCTCGGCTCGGCGGCTCAGGAGCCATCCAAAACCCAAGTCCGTCAGTGAGGTCACACCACCGAACATTATTTGTTGACCATTCTAGTTTCTGCTGGTACTTGACGATGTCAGGGAAGGCAATCTATGTTAAAAGCATCTCCGGATCTATCATGGATACATATATGTCCAACTTTTAAAGCAAGTTCCAATTTGACGATTTATGTAATCATTTTGTGTTCTTTTCCCGGCTGATCTTCGAGTCCAACCAACGTGAACCATTCTCGTTGATCTTTTAAGTAAAATAGAGTAATTGTGTTACATGTATTTGTTAAATTTGACCTTTTTATCAGAATTTTTTTAAAATATTTTTTGTCATTTAAATTGACTTTAATTGATTGGTTGGAGGTGATAGATGTATTGTATGTAATTTTTTTGTTTCTAAAGGTTTGAAATTTCAACTCTTCAAATTTATCGAAGTTTTGATGGACATTGCTAGTGTTGAAAGAAACTTCAATATATAATGGTCAACATTGATACCCAAAAACTATTTTCGAATATATTTTTAATTTTGCTCAAATATTGGTAAGCTCAAATTGAAAATTTTCAATAATTTTGAAGAAATATAAACTCTTAATTTTGTTTGAACATGTCTAGTGGCCTAAACCTTTCAGCATCAGATGGTGTTAGTAGCTTTATGAATTTTGTCATTTTCTTTTATATTTATGCAAACGAGATATTTTATATAAGATATGCATATAGAATGTGTAGAATAGCTGTAAATCTTATGTAATTATGATTCTTATTTATTTAGGTTATCATGTAATTATAGGAATGATTGTTTCCTATTAGGGTTAGACTACTCCTCCTTGTATATATACCCCTTTGTGGGATGAATAGTATTATTATTGAAAACCCTAAAATCAAAGTATTCTTTTCTACTTGGTATCAAAGCCAGGTTCAATCCTTTGAACTTGCCTGCATCCTTGGAATCCTGAATCCTGAATCCTGAATCCCAAAGCACACCACAAACCGCTGCGTACCACCACCATTAAAATCAAGCCATCCCTGAATTTTTGAAACCCTAGAAAAACCAAACCTGAAAAAAAACAAAAAAAAACAAACAAACCCCAAATTCCTCAATGGTCGGACCTGCAATTGAAGGCGAACAGTCAAATCCCGAGAAGACAATGGTGTCATCCTCACCGATCATCCATCACCACTACACCACCCAACAAGACAACTCTGCTTTCCCCACAAGTGTTGTCTTGAATGAATCCAACTACACCATATGGGCTCCTCTTATGAGAATGCGCATTGGAGCACGAGGGAAGGTTGGTTATCTGACCGGAGTAAAGGCTGAACCCGCCATGAATTCTGCAGAGTATGAAGCTTGGGCCACGGACAATGAAAAGGTGAAAAGTTGGCTAATTGACTCCATGGAATCCTCTCTCATGAACCGGTATATTCGTCTTCCTACTGCGAAAGATATTTGGGAAGCTGTAGAGAAAACCTTTTATGATGATTCTGATGAAACCCGAATCTTTGAGTTGAATAAAAAGTGTTTTGAAGCAAAGCAGAATGGAAGGCCCATTCCGACCTACTATAATTAGCTAGTGGCAATGTTCCAGGAGATTGATCAAAGGGTGGCCTCTCAACATGATAATGTTGCAGCTGTCGTTCAAGAAACTTCAGCAATGTCCCGGATGCGTGTTCACTTATTTTTGAGTGGACTTGACCCAGAGTATGATCAGGTGCGTGGAGAAATCCTACGCAAGGAGCCTAAATTCTCCTTGGAGCAGAGCTATGCTTACATTCACAAGGTGCAATCAGAGAAACAAGCTATGGGGCGTTCGGTACCTACCGAATCTTCTGTTATGGCCGTTCAACCTCCTCCAGGCTTCTCAGGTCCTTCTCCACGCCGTCCTCATGACAAACCAAACCCATACGCAAACAAAAAATGTGTTGTCTGTGGGGAAGTAGGTCATACCAAGGAGCGGTGCTATGAAGTGATTGGCTACCCTGATTGGTGGGACTTCACCAGGAAACCGCAAAAGAATCCGGGCAAGGCGGCTATTGCTACTACAGAGAAAGAGCATCTCGACAATGCCTCCGCTAATGTAGCGCAGTCAGGTATGAAGGGTAAGGCTACTTTGAATAATACATGGATAATTGATACAGGTGCATCTGATCATATGACCAATGACCCTAGTCTTGTGAAAAACCTTAGACGTTCCTCTCAAAATATTGTCTCTACTGCTGATGGTACTCCAACTCCGGTCACCGAAGAAGGTTCTATTGTTGTATCTGATACCTTAACCCTTGAATCTGTCCTAGTTGTTCCCTCACTAGCTTATAATCTCCTATCTGTTGGTCAGATTATTTTAGCACTTGCATGTATTGTGACCTTCTGTCCATCTTTCTGTGTGTTTCAGGACATTCTGACTCGGCGGATTATTGGTTATGGTGTTAGAAGGGGAAAATTATACTACATGGATCTGACAGAGACTGGAGAAAACCAGAAGCATCTTTTGGGGCAAGCTAATCAGATTAATGGGGTAGAGAATGCAAAGGAAGCAGTATGGTTATGGCATCGCCGTTTAGGTCATCTATCTTTTAGTTATCTTAAGAAGCTGCAACCTCATTTGTTTTCTGTTGTCAGTGATTTGGATTTCCATTGTGACATTTGTGAACTGGCCAAGAGCCACCGTATTTCATATTCACCAAGTCTTAATAAAAGTCATGTTCCTTTTATGAAAATTCACTCTGATGTCTGGGGTCCTGCAAAGATTCCTTCTCTTTCTGGAGCTCGGTATTTTGTAACGTTTATTGATGATTGCACTCGCATGACATGGGTGTCATTACTGAAGAATAAAAGTGATGTATTTGGAATGTTTATCGAATTTCACAAAATGGTGGCAACTCAGTATCAACAATCCATCAGAGTGTTTCAGTCTGACAATGGTGGAGAGTTTGTGAATGGCCCTATGATTGAGTTTTGCCGGTCACATGGAATTCGTCATCAAATCTCCTATTCTTATACTCCTCAACAGAATGGGTTAGCAGAACGGAAGAACAGGCAGTTGATGGAAGTTGTTCGTGCTTCCTTATTTGGCATGAATGTACCTCGGTCCTATTGGGGAGAAGCAGTAAAATCTGCAGCATATCTTATCAACCGTACTCCTTCACGGGTGATTGAGTTTCAGAATCCTCATCAGAAGCTTCATACATTTTTGACCATCCCTTCTATGCCTAATTTGGATCCCCGGGTGTTTGGGTGCACAGCCTATGTTCATATTCCCAAGCCTCAACGCAACAAGCTTGATCCCCGTGCCCGTAAGTGTATCTTTGTTGGTTATGCTGACTTTCAGAAGGGTT
The DNA here is from genome assembly GCA_024704745.1 of Rosa lucieae. Lineage (NCBI taxonomy): Eukaryota > Viridiplantae > Streptophyta > Magnoliopsida > Rosales > Rosaceae > Rosa > Rosa lucieae. The sequence continues at coordinate 55,600,835 of CM045497.1, read as the reverse complement.
ATCGATGTTATGATCCCCTTACTGGCACTTTACATGTCTCTCTTTATGTTGCTTTTCGTGAATCCGAGTCTTATTACTCAGGGGGAGCTTCTCAGTCTTCCCTTCAGGGGGAGAGAGGTTGTGAAGGGAATCCTCGTTCTATTATTGATTTTGATGTCTTTGAAGACTTGGAAAATTTGGAGGATACATTTGAGGGTAGAAATTTGGAAACAGAAAATGCAGTTACCGAACAGAGCATTATGAATTCCGAAATAGAAAATGCGACTGCCGAACGAAGTGTTGCGAATTCCGAAACAGAAAATGTAACTGCCGAACAGAGTGTTGTGAATTCCGAGACAGAAGAGACGACTTTTCTGGATAGTTTGAATCAAAATCAAGACGTATCTGAAGCTCACACACAAGATATTCCCCCTTCTGCATCACCAACTGAAGATCCCGGTCAGAATGATCCTCATCAGGTACCCCTAAACTTTAATGAATCTTCTGGGTTAGAAAGTGTCGAACCTAGGAAATCACAAAGGGTTACCAAGGGAATTCCTAAGAAACAATATGAACCAGATATCAAAGCCAAAGCTAAATACCCTATAGCTAATTTTATGTCTAACCATAGGATTTCTGGGTCACATGCACTTGTTATTGATCAATTATCTACTGTATCTATTCCTAGTAACGTGCAGGATGCATTGACGGATCCAAAATGGACAAAGGCGATGAATGAAGAATTGGAAGCTCTTCAAAAGAATGCAACATGGGAACTAGTACCTATGCCGGTTGGAAAGAAGACTGTAGGGTGTCGTTGGGTATTTACTGTGAAGCTTAATGCAGATGGAACTATTAATAGATACAAGGCGAGGTTGGTTGCCAAAGGATACACACAACGTTATGGGATTGATTATGAGGAGACTTTTGCACCTATGGCAAAGATCAATACTGTTCGGATTCTAATCTCACTTGCAGCAAACAAAGATTGGCCCTTACACCAGTTTGATGTGAAGAATGCGTTTCTTAATGGGAATTTGGAAGAAGAAGTGTACATGGATGTGCCCCCAGGTGTTAAGAATTACCCAAGTGAAGTTGGCAAGGTGTGTAAATTGAAGAAGTCTTTGTATGGCCTGAAGCAATCTCCAAGAGCCTGGTTTGGGAGATTTTCAAAGTCCATGAGAGCCTTTGGGTACAGACAGAGCAATTCTGACCATACCTTGTTTATCAAGAGCAAGAATGGTAAGATTACAGCTCTTATTGTGTATGTTGATGACATGATTGTTACAGGGGATGATCCGAAAGAGATAAATGAGTTACAAAAGTATCTGTCAAAGGAGTTTGAAATGAAGGATCTGGGGCAACTGAAGTATTTTCTGGGTATTGAAGTTGCGAGGTCTAAGAAGGGAATTTCACTGTCACAGAGGAAGTATGTTCTTGACTTACTTACTGAAACGGGGATGCTGGACTGCAGTCCAATTGAGACACCCATTGAGATGAATCACAGACTTGCCATTTATCCTGATCAAATTCCAACTGATAAAGGAAGGTATCAACGTCTTGTAGGAATGTTGATTTATCTTTCACATACTAGACCTGATATTGCTTATGCTGTGAGTGTTATCAGTCAATTTATGCATTGTCCTTGTGAAGAACATATGGATGCAGTTTTTCAGATTTTGAGGTATTTGAAGATGGCGCCAGGTAAAGGATTACTGTTTGAGAAAAAGGATGAATTGGAAGTTGGGGGATACACAGATGCAGATTGGGCTGGTGATAAAACTGACAGACGTTCTACATCTGGGTACTTCACTTTTGTAGGAGGGAACCTTGTCACTTGGCGTAGCAAGAAACAGAAAGTTGTGGCCAGATCAAGTGCAGAAGCTGAATTTCGAGGTATGGCACATGGAGTCTGTGAAATGTTATGGATTCGTAATGTCCTGAAAGATCTAGGTTACAAGCTTAGGTAACCTATGGATTTGCATTGTGATAATAAAGCTGCAATTGAGATTGCACATAATCCAGTTCAGCATGATTGGACAAAGCATGTGGAGGTTGACCGTCATTTTATTAAAGAAAATCTTAACACAAAGGTTATTCGTTTTCCATTTGTAAACTCAGAAGAGCAGTTAGCTAATGTTCTTACTAAAGGAGTGTCCAGGAAGATATTCGACAGCTCAGTTGACAAGTTGGGCATGATAGATATCTATGCACCAACTTGAGGGGGAGTGTAGAATAGCTGTAAATCTTATGTAATTATGATTCTTATTTATTTAGGTTATCATGTAATTATAGGAATGATTGTTTCCTATTAGGGTTAGACTACTCCTCTTGTCCTTGTATATATACCCATTTGTGTGATGAATAGTATTATTATTGAAAACCCTAAAATCAAAGTATTCTTTTCTACTGAATGAAAAATTGATGTATGTTGATGAGCAAAAAATAAATAAATGCAATAGTCGAGAAGTAAAAAGAAAATTTTAACTCTGTCATTCAAATTTATATTAGCCTCTTATCCGAATTAAAGTGCAGCCTAAACCTCACAATTTATTGGAATTTTTGTTCGCATGCCTCTCGCTTTCTTTTGAGCACGACATTAAAAGAGAAGGGGATTATCAGACAGAATAAGGACGTACCCGAGTTCTTTTGTAATTACACAGTTACCAGATTAGATTATAGTATTATACTAGGTTTTAAGCTAAACCCACTATCGTACCCCTTACAAATACTGAAATACAGTTATACACCATTACAACAAAAATGGAAGCTCCCATAACCTCAGTGTCACCATCGTCGGCTCCAGCTCGAGCCACTCACTCATCCTCTCTCTCTCTTTCTCTTTCTTGTTGAGATGCACTTTCTCCCAAATAATCTTGCTGCATTTCTCTGATTCAAAAACCCATCTTTTTCTACACTCTACAACTCCCTCTCTCTAAGCTTCTAAGTCTAACAAACGTACTTGCTCGCTCACTGAAAGTCTTTTGCTCAAATGGGAGCCAAGGCCAAGTCCCACCACCATTACAACGGCGGCAATGGCGGTGGCTGCGGCAGCGACAGCAGCAGCAGCACATCTCCAAGCCCGCCACCGTCACCGCGCCGTAACTCTAGTTCAGTCTCCTCCTACCGCCGGAAACTCCGGTCAAAACCCATGTCAGTCGTCGCCGGCTTCCTGGTCCTCCGTCGGTTCTTGCGACTGCTGGTGGTTCTGCCCCTTCTGTACGTCTCTGGACTTGTCATGTGTGTTGGTGTGGGCCCCTTCTGCTCTCTGGTGGGCCATACCCCTCACCCCGGGTCGGTTTACCGGAGCCACGAGATATTTCAGATGCTCTGGCCTCATATTCAGGCCGACAATTCTACTCCGATCGAGGTTTTGCTTCTTCTTGTTTTTTTTTTTTTTTTTGATATATTTGGTTTTCTGTTGCTGAGTGTTTGGATTCTGGGAAAATGCTTGAAAAGGAAAAGAAGTGATAGATTTGAAGTTCAGATATTTAATTTGGAGAGACTAGAAGATGAAATAGAAAGAGGACAAGAGATAAAAAGACAAAAAATTTACTAAAAAGAAGCGCTATTGCAGTTTTCTGATCAAACAAGCTCAAATCTTTTGATCCAGTGTTTCCAGTGATGTTTTAAGATTCGGATCAAGTACTCGAATTTGTAGTTGAACTTAATGTGAATTGAATTATGAAGTTCAAACTTAATGGGAATCTCAGAATCATGTTCGCGTTTGTAAGTCATTGATAATGTGTAGAATTGCGTCAACTAATCGAGAAGATTGGTTGTTTCTTTGTTTGTGTAGTTGTCTTCTGTGTGGAGATACAGAAGGAAGCTGAAAGAGCAGAAGCCTTGTCCACATTCAACTGCAGGACCACAGTCTGGTATGTATGAATTAGCACAAGTTTGTTAAGATGGCTGCTACACTATAGACAAATTTTAGTAATTGAATCATGGGATATGGAAAGATCACTACTTTTGGAATCAGAGGTCATGGATCTTTTTGGTCCAGTGATATTGTTTACATTTATGGGAAGCAATTTTTTCATGTTTATGCACATGGTGAGAAAAAATTGAGAGTTTGTTATTGTTTTTATGTACATTGTACTAATATTATCCGCTGAATGTCAGACAACGCTTCCCCTAGTGGTTACTTGATAGTGGAGGTTAATGGCGGTCTTAACCAACAACGCTCTGCGGTATGATAATTCTAACCAGTTCTCCATTTGTTCTTATTTTACTTAAAATTTCTTTTGTTTAATTTCTAACATGAAGGCTGCTAGATATCCAAGTGTGATATTTGGTAACTACATATCCCTTTCTAGGTGTAAATATTTGGTTTGTTCTTGTTATTAAATCTGCTTTTTCACAGATTTGCAACGCCGTGGCTCTTGCTGGACTTTTGAATGCAATTCTAGTTATTCCTCAATTTGAATTCAATAGTGTTTGGAGAGATCAAAGGTAAAGTAATTATTGTTTAAATGCCAATTCTTAAAACTTAACATCATTGTTTATTTCAGGAGATCAGCAAATTATGAGTCTGACTAACTTGCCTCATTTTAATCTTGATAAGAAACTGTATGACAATGTCTAACCAGCTTCAACATGTTCGGTTTAAATGAGATCGGCAGGCTCACATACAGTCCTTCATTAAATGGCCAAGAATATGTATCAAAACTCATTTTGAGGATACCCTCACTATGGCCTTGCTTTAAATGATTTTACTGATTGTGCTTTCAATTTAAATAGCTAACAATAATATTTTGTTTTGCAGTACTTTTAGTGATATATATGATGAAGATCATTTCGTAGCTACCCTTGAGGGCTACGTTAGAGTGGTTAAAGAACTACCTGAGGTACTGCTGGAGAGATATGGTCATAACATCAGTAACATACCAAATATTCGTGTCGAAGCTTGGGCTCCTGTTCGGTATTACACAGGAGAAGTTTATCCTGTTCTGCAGAGCCAGGGGTACGTACTGAACTGTTATTTTCTTCCATATATGTGATACTATTGGTGTTCTCATTGAGCTGAAGAAAGCAAGCACGTTGTTTGAAAAATCAACAAGCAACAACTTTATTTCAGCTTCTGATACTCTATTGATATGAATATGAAGAATCTTAGCGTCTCTCCAAACTTACTTCTAGGTTGTCTTTGTTTGCTTATTTGGTTCTCAGGGTTGTACGGATAGCTCCATTTGCTAATAGGTTATCGATGAGTGTCCCACCTCCTATTCAGTATCTAAGATGCCTTTCTAATTATGAAGCATTGCAATTCTCTCCTTCCATATCAAATTTGGCAAAGAAACTAGTTGAACGAATGATAGAGAAGAGTTCAAGGAGTGGTGGAAAGTATGTTTCAATCCACCTCCGTTTTGAGGAGGTAATAAAGCTTAGTTTCCAAACAGTTAAACTTTTGGTTAGTCATTTTTAATGGTCAAGAAAGTGAATCGTCGTATCAACCATCTCTCTTCATCCTGCAGGACATGGTGGCATTCTCATGCTGTTTGTATGATGGAGGAGAGGCTGAAAAAGTGGAAATGAATTTAATACGACAAAAAGGGTGGGGAGATAAGTTCAAACGTAAAGGCCGTGTAACTCTGCCAGGTCTCAATAGGATTAATGGAAAATGTCCACTCACCCCCTTGGAGGTACTTTAATATAAATCACTACTATTGCTTATTATACCTTTAAACTTTGACTGCACGATTTTTCTTCCATATGATCTAAATGTTTTCTAAAGGGATAATGGTCCCTTAAGTTATTATTTCAGCTGTTCATAGCTCATAATTCAGCGTGCATCCTCGATCAACTTGTTGTCTTTTGTAGAAGAATAATTAATTGCTGCTCATTATCTTGTCAACGTAGGTTGGAATGGTGCTACGGGGTATGGGATTTGATAATACTACTGCAATATATTTAGCATCGGGGAAAATATATAGGGCAGAGAAGCATTTAGCCCCTTTGCTGAAGATGTTTCCCTATCTGCATACTAAAGAGTCTCTTGCAACGCCAAATGAGCTTGCTCCGTTTGAGGTATCTCTTGCTAGGTTTCAGGCAATGTGCTCCCAGGAGAGTATGAGTGAACATGTTACTTTGAAATATTCTGTCCTAAAAGTTCACATACTCTAGCTCTAGATTCTTTTAAATTTAAGAGGTCAATCTGGTTAAATCATGTGAAATCTGTAGAAAACAACTGTATCAAAGATAAAGCTATAGAGGTCGTCACTCTTCCACATTTGATCTAATTCCTGTTATCTCGTTTCCTAGGGATATTCTTCAAGATTGGCAGCTTTGGACTATACAGTATGCTTGTTTAGTGAGGTTTTTGTAACAACCCAAGGTGGGAACTTCCCACATTTCCTAATGGGTCATCGGAGATTCATCCATGGTGGACATTCCAAGACTATTGTGCCTGACAAGCGCAAGCTTGTTGTTCTGCTGCAGGACATGGGTATCAGGTATTTTCCCGCAGAAAGACCATACAATCAAAATAAAGTAATTTCTGTTTGCAATGCCCTTACTAAGTGAAGATTTTGTGTTTATAAGCTTTAACAGTCAGCTACTATGTTAATTATGTGAATATTGGTTTTGCAGTTGGACAGATTTCAGACTTCAGATGCAAACAATGCTCAGTGAAAGTGACCGCAAGGGAATGATTATACCGAGAGTGAAAAAATTTACACGAAAATCTTCTGTGTACACTTACCCTTTGCCAGAATGTAGATGTCTACAAAGACACAATAATACTCGGATTGTCCCATCTACACTCTCGGGTTTCATGACAAAGCTGTGAGAGGAACAAACAAATCCCATGCTTCATAAGTTTCTCTCTTGTACCATCGTCAATCATATGCTTCACATTACATGGAGGTCTTGGCTCTTTTCTTCTGTGGATTTTGAAGAGACCCATTGCTCTAAATCCTGCTGTGGCCCGTGGAAAAATGTAGATAGTCCAATCAGTTGGTCAGGAGATGCAGGTTTTCCAGTTTTGGTTGCAGAAAGGAATTCTGTATTTCTTGTTATTCTTTGTCCCTTATACATGTTAGATCTGTTATCTGGGACAAACCTCTGAGCTGCCTCTGGCAAAGTTGGGGGGGAGACTTGCTCAACATTCAGTACATAGACAAATACGTAGAGCATGCAAGTTTTCAGTTAGGTAACGCATGCCAACTAAGTCACATTTGGTAGGGGTTGCCTAATTTGTTTGGAGTTTGATTGTTTTTTGTTAGCCTACAATGTATTTCTAAGTACATAATGAAAATACTTGTTACATGTTTTCGCATTGTATCTCGGACAAGATTTTGGCATGCCAAATGGTGTGGCTACATGGGGGATTGGGGGGGTGGGGTGGGGAGAGTTCGGTTTGAATTTTGAACACGTCCATTTCTACTTTCTAGCGATCATCTCGCTCTACATTGAAAACTATCTTTAGCTGTCAAGTCCTCAGCAAACTTCTCAACTAAAGACTCCACAACTGTGTTGATAATGTCAGGTAGTAAAGTCCCAATAAAAAAAACAAAACAAAACAAAAGTCTCTAATAAAAGAAGACACATATTTACGTAAAAGACTTGAGTAAAAGTCTTACTTAAATAAAAAATAAAAAAAAGGTCGTGATCATTTACCCAATTTTAACCTAAAAATTGTATACTTACTCCACCGAGAGTTTTTTACTCCCACTTATCCAATTTAAACCCAAGTGACATTTTTACCCCCAATCTAATTAATAAACTACAAACACCTCTCTCTCTCTCTCTCTCTCTCTCATCCTCCTATCAGACTCTCTCTCTCCGCCATACACATACACATATCCATACCCATACACCAGATTTGACCCAGACTCCATCAGCTCATCTGACTCCGGCCATCTCGACGCCGATAGGGACAAGGACGACTACTCCAACCCGACCAGCGATCTCAGTGGCCTCAACGACGACTCCAGCCCACTGGCGAAGACTCCACCTGCACACCGCCGCTAGAGACGACCTCGATCTCACCTGTACAAGCTGACCTCGACAGCCCAGACACCGACGACTCCCTCTCCGGCCTTCAACCATTGACCCAAGCCCGTTGATTGCATCCCAGTAGCAGCGAATCATCTGCCATTCAACCCAGACCGGACCCACCATCGAAAACCAATAATCATCTGCCATTCGACTCAGACCAAACCTGCCATCGACAACGACTACTCGGTTGGACCGATTGCGTTTCGTTCACCAGATTCAGATCGGGTAGTGGCTGCGTCGTCTTCTTCAGCCACCGATGGTTCCTCTTCTTCTCCGATCTGTGGTTCCTCTTCTTCCGATATGGCTAGGATAGTTGCTGTGTCGGATTCGGTTCGGAATGCGTTTTCTTCTCCGATATGGCTTGGTGTTGGGCTGATGTCATCAAGATAGTTTATGGGCTTTTTTTTTTTTTTTTGGTAAATTTGGCAGAAGGATATAAGGAAAGAAGAAAGAAGAATGAAAAAAAAACTTCATTGAGTAGTTATACATATCTATTGCGAGGCAATAATATGAGTATTGGGGGGCAATAATATGCATATAAATTGATCAATTGTGACTGTAGTGTATTCATTTTAGTTTTGGGAGTTTATGCAATTCACTGGAGGGCAATAATATGATAAGTGGAGGCAATAATATGATTATTGGGAGGCAATAATATGGCTACTGGGGAGCAATAATATGATTATTGGGGGGCAATAATATGGTTACTGGGTATTATTAGGGGGCAATAAATTCAGACGCCGGAATCCAGTCACTAGTTCAGTAGCCGGATTACTGGGTATTATTAGGGGGCAATAAATTCAGACGCCGGAATCCAGTCACCAGTTCAGTAGCCGGATTCCGGATTCAGGTCACTTGTTGCCTGAGTCCAGTCAACAGTCGCCGGAGACGGCGGCCGGCCACTGATCACCGGAGCACAGCAAGGTGGAGGATGACTTCTCTCTCTAAGTGAGAAAGAAGGAGAGGGCAAAAAAGTCCCAAAAAAATAAAAAAGAATTAATTGGGTATTAGGGAAATAATCCCTTAGAGTGTTTTGGGTAAATTGGGTTAAAAAACTGAGTGTTTTGGGTAAATGAGATTAAAAAAACTGTTAGTGGAACAAGTGGGCAATTTTTAAGCTAAAATTGGGTAAATGATCATTTCCCCAACATTTTTGCCGGTAAAACTTCATCAATAATAATTTGCCAACTGTTCAAGTAAACCCTAATTTGTGTTTGGCCCAAACTCTAGGTTACTTTCTCTAGTGGTAATAGGGTTAAATTAGAATGATCTAGATTCCTATTCAATGTACGATTACTTTCCTTGTATGATTGAGATTCTAAGCATTGTAATCATCTATATAAAAATACATCTATTATCAATGAGAATACACAGCGAATTTCTCTTAATTTCTGATTTCCTAAAACACGTTATCAGCACAAAGTTCTAACCTTGAAACCCTAAATTCGTAGCCTTCAAATCCCAGAAATATCCGAAGCCCACCTTGAAGCACTCACCTCCAGAAGCCCAGAACCGGCGACGCTACCCCCAGAACCGGCCGGAATCAACCTGAACCGGCCACCGGAAGTGACCAAACCGGCCTCCAAGAAGAATCCGAAAATCTTCTGCTTGGTTCGCCATCTTCTCGTCCATTCTTCACTGCCACCTTTTGTCACAAGCTGCATCTCGCCCCCAGATTTAGGGAATTGGAAAAACCATCACCCGAACTTGCCTGGAAACAGCCGAACCGGCCGCCTGAAGTGACTGCACCACCGAACCGCTGCCTACCTCAGTTAACCCAGCCCAGCAGCCCAAAGCTTTGGGCCAGAAGCACAGTTGGATCTCGGCCCAAAGTCAGAAGCCCAGCAGCCTGCAGCCCACTGACGTCAGCCCTGCGTCATCAGCCACTTCAGCATCCACGCATGCATCCAGTCAGTGTCCATGTCAGCATCAGAGGGCCACGTCAGTACCTCGATCAACTCCGGTCAACCTTCTTCCGACCACTTTTCCGGCCACTTTTCATGCGACATTTTTCCAGCCAACTTTTCCTGCAATTTTTCAAGGTAAACTTTTCTAAAAGTTCCCGTTTTTTGAAGTTTTTATTACTTTATTTTTCTTTTTATCGAGGACTTCTAACATCACTTCTTCTACCCCCTTTCTTCTTCGTAGGGGAGACCAAAAAGCCGAACTGTGGGGGTTCGTGCTCACTCCAAGCTTAGAGCTTCTTGTAGAGTCCTCCAAACTTAAAGTTTGTTGAGAAGAAAAAACAATCGACCACATACATCATTGTTTCTATCTAAATCCAAAACCCCTCTTGGAATCGGATTTTCTTGGAAGTGACTACGCTCAGAAAATCCCTAATTTCTTGGAAGCGACTACGCTCAGAAATTTTATAGTTTTTCGTGGTAGCCCTCTTCGCTCCGAAACTAACCATATTTTCTTGTTGTTTTTCAGGATGAGTAACTTGAACAAGTTGAACTTCGCTCCACTAGAGACAACAGGAGCATGATACCACAAGTGGGTCCATGATGTGCGCCAGCATCTTAAGGCTGATGGGATCTTGAGTACGATCCAAGAGTCAAGTCAGGACGTGCTTACTCCTCAACAAGCTACTGCTTTTGAAGCAAATAGAGCTAAGAGAGAGGCGAATGAAGCTAAAGCCATCATTCTCATGACAAGGCACATGAATGACGCGCTCCAAAATGAGTACCTCAATGAGGAAGACCCAAGGAAACTATGGGTAGAACTCGAGCAGCGTTTTGGCAACGTCCGTGATTCCCTGCTTCCAGACTTAGAAGTGGGATGGCATAGCCTCCGCTTCTGTGACTTCAAGTCTGTACTTGACTACAATTCAGAAGCACTTTATATCAAGTCTATGATGGAATTCTGTGGACAGAAAATCACTGATACGATGTTGATCGAGAAGACTCTCTCCACCTTCCCTGTCTCTGCATTGATGATAGCCAAAAACTATCGGATTGATGTCAATGCTAGACGCATCACAAGATTTCATGAGCTAATTGGTGCCATGAACGTAGCTGACAACATACTTGTGAAGAACTATAACTCTAGACCCGTGGGAACCAAGTCAAATCTGGAGTCTAATTATAGTCGCGCCTCCAAGGGAGGACGCAAGGAGCGAAACCCTAAGAATAGGGTTAATTCTGGACGTTCTGGTCCATATTCTCACCCTAAAGAGGAAGGAAACGGCCAAGATAGGTGTGCACGGAACCGTGGAGGTAAACGTGAGAAGAGAGAGAGAGGCTAAGCCTCCGGTTATGGTGGTGACGCCACCAAAGGAAATAACCGTCCTCATAGCGCTCCCAAAGCGCCTCGATCAAGGGAACCTGACCAGAATGATGCTTGTCTCAGATGTGGACTACCTGGACATTGGGCAAGGGCGTGTAAAGCATCCCAGAACGTTGCAAACGCATACAAGATGTATTGTGAAGCAAGGGAGGCAAATTACATGGAACAAGAAGATCAAGATGGCGATCTCGATCTAAGGGTGGAAGACTACAAGGATCAAGACCCAGAAACTAGCGATTTTGATTAAGTCTTTTTATTTTCCAAGAGATGTAGGCAATTGTCATATTATTATAGTAGATGCCAATGGTATTAGTCTTTCTTCAAAGAGGCGTACTCAATGAGTGTGATGTTTAGGAAGGTTTTGAGATAAGTGATACTTAAGTGAGCTTTGCTCCACCGATATCTCTCTACTCACCTGGTCACATTTGCATTGAAATTACCAAAAGGAGTTAGACGACTACCATTGTTTTTGCATTAGCTAGTTTATTGGATTAGATTCTTTTTTGTTAAAGAAACGATGATGTAATTCCGTTTGGCTTATTAATAAAAGTTGAGTGCTTTTTTTTATGACTCCTTTTTAATTATGAGCTTTTCTTTTAGGAATGGATGAACTACAATGTCTTGCAGATAGTGCGACTACGCACACCATTCTACGACATATGCAATTATTCTTAGAGATGTTGCCTACATATTCCTCTGTGACTACGATGGCTGGACCATCAGGTTTAGTTCAAGGACATGAAATGGCCCAATTCCTATTGCCAAATGGCACCTAGATTAAAGTCACTGAAGCTCTCTACGCTCTTAAGGCAAATCGAACCTTATTGAGTTTTAAAGATATAAGAGCCAACGGATTCCATGCGGAAACGCATAATGAGAACGGAAAAGAGTTCGTTTGCATTACCTCTAATGATTGCGGACAAAAGCGCATCTTAGAGAAGCTTATGTGTCAATCTAGTGGACTTTATGTCACTACAATTTGACCAATTGAATCCAATAATGTCATAAGAGAAGATCTCTTGGATTCAGACACATATTGGCTTTGGCATGACCGACTAGGGCATCCTGGTCGTGATATGATGCTCCGTATACTAAAGACTTCACACACACATCCACTCTTCAGAGTGAGAAGAAGCAAGAATTGAAAATTGATTCCTGGACTTAGCAAGACAGCAACAATTGCAGCTTCTGGCGTTACAGCCTTCTTGGGGTGCCATAGGGCTGCCCAAGTCCTATATAATGACACCATCAATGGCGCCAACCATGAGCATGACACCATGGTTGCCTCTCCTCGTGGCCATGACGCCACACACACCAATTTCCATGGCTCTAATGCCATGATGGGAGATGTAGTCACACACTTTGCTTCTAATAGCGCTACGGACGCTCAGGCCCAACCAAAATCCTCATTGGTTGCTTCTAAGGCCCCTTGCTCATTTTGCAAAGCCTGTTCCTTCGAAAAATTAGGACCGAGACCGTCCTACGTAAATGATCCTAAAATACTCATTTCGTTCTTACAGAGAATCCAAGGGGATATTGTGGACCAATTCAACCATCATGTGGACCTTTTAAATACTTTATGGTATTAGTTGATGCGTCGACACGCTAGTCACATGTCGCGCTGTTGTCCATTCAAAATGTTGCTTATGCTAAACTCCTCGCCCAGATTATCAGTCTACGGGCTCACTACCCTGATCATCCTATTAAGTCGATTAGACTTGATAATGCTGGGGAGTTTACATCAAAAACGTTCGATGACTATTGCATGTCACTGGGGATTGATGTAGAGCATCCAATTCCTCATGTTCATACCCAAAATGGTCTCGCGGAAGCTGCTATCAAAAGACTTCAAATGATAGCGCGGACATTGGTTATGCGCACCAATCTCCCTGTTTCTGCTTGGGGATATGCAATACTGCATGCAGCAACGCTAATTCTTCTACTACCCACTGCAACCCAATCTTACTCTGCGTTACAGCTAGTGACTGGGTACGAGCCTGATATCTCACACTTACGCATTTTGGGGTGTGCCATTTATGTGCCTATTATGCCGCCACAGCGTACTAAGATGGGTCCACAACGACGAATGTGCATTTACGTTGGATATGAATCTCCAACCATCGTCCGCTATCTTGAACCCTTGACAGGCGATCTTTTTACCGCTAGATTTGCGGATTGTCCACTTTGATGAGACAGTCTTCCTGTCATTAGGGAGAAATAAGAACACATATGTTCAACAGGAACGATAGGAATTGTCGTGGTCTGTCCCCACTATGTCTCATCTCGATCCTCCTACCGCACAGTCCGAACTTGAAGTGCGAAGAATGATTGAGCTACAGAACGTAGCAGACACTCTGCCTGATGAGTTTTCTGATGTTGCCAAAGTGACAAGATCACACATACCCGCTGCAAACGTGCCTGCAAGGATTGATGTCCCAAATAATGGACATAACGCCACTCCTGTGACACCAGGAGATGGCGCCATTGCCCATAATGGCAATAATGTGGCGTCTATGGCCGCAGGTCCCGCAAGGAAGTAAGGTAGACCGATTGGTTCGAAGGATACTCGCTCTAGAAAGAGAGCGAATGAGGCACAAATAAATCTTTTGATCATCGATACTCAAAATCCGTCCCATGAGAATGTTCCGGATTATGGTTATGTCCAAGAGACATCATTGAGAGACGCCTCAATGTCAGAACGTATCCCTGAGAATGTAGAGATCTCTGTCAATTATACTAGTGTACATGGGACGTGGGAAAGAAACTCCATCATCATTGATGATGTATTCGCCTATTCAGTGGCGCGTGAGATTATTGAGACCGATGACATTGAACCACGCTCCGTTGATGAATGCCAACGTAGAGTTGACTTGCCAAAATGGAAAGATGCGATCCAGACAGAACTTGATTCTTTAGCGAAAAGAAATGTATTTGACAAGGTTTTTAACGAGGCAACGAGAGAAGCACCGCGTTTGGGCAACACAAGGGGGAGTGTTCAAGTAAACCCTAATTTGTGTTTGGCCCAAACTCTAGATTACTTGCTCTAGTGGTAATAGGTTAAATTAGAAGGATCTAGATTCCTATTCAATGTACGATTACTTTCCTTGTATAATTGAGATTCTATGCATTGTAATCCTCTATATAAAGAGGTCCCTATTATCAATGAGAATACACATCGAATTTCTCTCAATTTCTGATTCCTTAAAACACCAACTAAAGACTCCACAACTGTGTTGATAATGGCAGGTAGTAAAGTCCCAATAAAAAAAAAACAAAAGTCTCGAATAAAAGAAGACACATATTTAATTATTTACGTAAAAGACTTGAGTAAAAATCTCACCTAAATAAAAAATAAAAAATAAAAACATTTTTGCCGATATTTAATTCTTGCTTCCGATGGCAGCGGACGTCCGGTTGACGCCAGGGTGCCCAAGTGCTTGGGTGCCCAGATCAGTTTAAGGTGGGCTTGGGCTTTGGTCATGTTTGACCCGTCAGGTTTGATTTTGGATTCGGGCCGGATTTGGATCCGTATTTGGGACCCGGGCAGCATTCAAATCCGGATCTTGGATCCGAGACAGCTGTTCATGTTGATTTGGTATTTGTTCTGGTTCTTAAGAGTTCGTCTGCCTAAATCCGAGGTTCTGACACCCTTGGTCGCTTTCGATCTCTTGGTGAGTGAATCGCCTCTCCTAGGTGGTCATATCATCGGTTACAGTTACGTTTACTCTCCTATTTACACTGCTTCAGTGACATATGCAGTGCAGCAATGCCTTACGGCATCAAGTCACATGGTTACCTGGTTACCTCTTATTCTTGATGCGATTGTGCATCTAATTATGCTTTATTGTTTTTGCTTCATTACAGATGCGTTTGTGCATCTCGTTATGTTTTATTGCTTTCTTTTGATGTTTTATGCATCACTCCATGTAATCCTCAATTTTCACTTAATATAGTTTGTCGTCTTCCTTTCAAAAAAAAAAAAAATAATAATAATAATAATAATAATTTGCCAACGAAATAGTTGTCAGTAAATATTTAAAAAAAAAATCCACTTTTTATGACAATAATTCATAGGTTTTAGAAAAAAAAAATTGGGGATGAAAATTCGTCGGTAAAAACTTCACAAATAACACATACACACTATTGTATTTGCCAACTAAATTTTGTCGGTTAAAAACCCAAAAAAAAAAAAAAAAAAAAATTCTTCCGATGAAAAATTCATGTTTTACTGTTTTTTCCAACAAATCAGTCGTCGCCAAAACCCTCCTGAAAAAAAAATAATAAAAAAAATAAACTGTCGCACTGTAAGAACTTTTACTTGAGAACGCGGCGCTTAAACTTAAACTAGGGCACTACTACACTCTTTTCAATCCAAAGTTGATGTAATGCAATGCGGTGGGGACTAACGTACAGGCATGCAGGCCCAATCTTCGTGTGGTCTTCCCCTGTCTGTATCAGAGGCAATGCACGGCCTCCTATACCCTCCTTCATGGCTGTCATGTACTTGAACCGCATAGCTATAGCTCTCACCCACTGCCGCCGAGTCCAGGCCTTCAATCAGGGCAAGGCATTTCACTCCCAGTTGATCAAACTCGGCATTTCCGCCGATGTTTTCCTCTCCAACAATCTGATTTCCATGTACGCGTCCTCGCCTCGTCTCATCGACGATGCACAGAAGCTGTTCGACGAAATGCCTCACAGAAACATTGTCACGTGGACCACCATGGTCTCTGGGTATACTAAGTGCGGGAGAGGTGGTGAGGCTGTAAGGCTATATGGGTTTATGGTGGAGTGGGGTTTGGAGAGGCCCAATGGGTTTATGTACTCTGCTGTGCTCAAGGCTTGTGGTTCGGTGGGTGACCTCGGATTGGGCAGGGTGATCCATGAGAGGATATCTAGTGCTGGGTTCGTGTTTGACACTGTTTTGATGAACACCCTTTTGGATATGTACGTGAAATGTGGGAGTTTGGGTGATGCCAAGAGGGTGTTTGATGGGATGTTGGATAGGAACTCGACGACGTGGAACACGATGATTTCGGGGTATAGTAAGGCTGGTTTGATGGATGAGGCGGTGGGGCTGTTTCGTCGGATGAAAGAGCCGAATGCTGCATCGTGGAACAGTATTATTGCTGGTTTTGTGAATAATGGGAGCCCGCTTGCGTTGGAATTTGTGAGTATGATGCACCGAGAAGGCTTCAGGCTTGATTGTTATACTTTCCCATGTGCTTTTAAGACCTGTGCTTGCTATGGTTCATTAGCCTCTGGGAAGCAGATCCATTGTTATGTTATACAGTCCGGTTTTGAGTCTGATAGATTTACTTTGTCAGCACTGATTGATATGTATTCAAATTTCAATCAATTGGATGAAGGCATAAAGTTGTTTGGTCAGCACTCAAGGTGCAATGCTTCCATTAGTTTGGCACTTTGGAATTCCATGATTTCTGGATATGTCATTAATGAACATAATTGTGCAGCTCTGGGTTTAGTTTCAAAAGTCCATTGCTCAGGTGCACAGATGGATTCTTACACTTACAGTGGTGCTTTAAAGGCCTGCATCAACTCGCTTAACTTGAGACTTGGGCGTCAAGTGCATGGTTTGGTTGTCACCACAGGATATGAGTTGGATTATGTTGTTGGAAGCATTCTTACAGACCTGTATACAAGAGTGGGAAACATTAAGGATGCATTGGGGTTGTTTCACAGGCTTCCAATGAAAGACACTGTAGCCTGGTCTGGTTTGATCATAGGGTGTGCTAAAATGGGACTAAGCTGGTTAGCTTTTTCACTGTTTAGGGATATGGTGTATTTGGATATAGAAGTAGATCAATTTGTCATTTCATTTGTTCTGAAAGTTTGCTCCAGTTTAACATCTCTTGGAAGTGGCAAACAGGTTCATGCTTTCTGTGTTAAGAGTGGATATGAATCTGAGGGGGTTGTAGTGACATCACTGATTGATATGTACTCAAAATGTGGTGCTATTGAGAATGGGTTGGCTCTGTTTGATTCTGTGGCAGACAGAGACACTGTGTGTTGGACTGGAATAATTGTGGGGTGTGGGCAAAATGGAAGAGCTGATGAAGCAATTAAACTTTTCAATAAGATGATAGAATCAGGGTTGAAGCCGAACGAAATTACATATCTAGGAGTTCTTTCTGCCTGCAGGCATGCTGGTTTTGTTAAAAATGCAAGGACCATCTTTAATTCTATGAAAAAAGAGCATGGATTAGAACCTGGTGTGAGCATTACTATTGCATGGTTGACATTCTTGGTCAAGCTGGATGTTTTAAAGAGGCTTTAGATTTCATTGCTAAGTTGCCATTTGAACCCAACCAAATCATATGGAGATCATTACTTGGAGCCTGTGGAACTCATAAAAACACTGAACTAGTAAATATCGTTGCTGATCGCCTTCTTGCAACTTCACCAGAAGACCCTTCCACATATGTGACACTTTCAAATGTTTATGCAGAATTGGGAATGTGGGTTGATTTAAGCAAAGTTAGAACAGCTGTCAAGAAAGTGGGTGCAAAAAAAGAAGGAAAGAGCTGGATTGAGATTTCAAGATAAGAAAGAGTGCTTTAGAATTGCTTTGTGCAGAAACTAGTGCTTCAGTTCAATATACCACAGCTACTATAAAATCAAGTCCGTACATGAGCATAGGGATGGATCATTGTACTGAATAGCTTGCAAAGATCAGAGAAGGAGGCCTTGGTGGCAAAGTCCAGAGAGATGTATTTGTCTTATGGTATGTCAAATTTATTCTTTTTATTTATTTTTAATGTATTTAAAATCTTTAACTCAGACTGCTTTTTCTCTTATTTATTGAGGTTGAAATATGAATCTAGTCAGGTCATCCAATTAATTTTTTAATATCCAAAGAGTATGCAAAAAGCAGACAGACTAAATCTATATCTCAATTTAGCTTGATTTTGTGCTTGCTACCACTTTTTCTTTATTTTCATTTTTATTTTATTCATTTTAAGTTTCTTCTTTACATGCAGGTTCTTCATAGAGCTAACTGCAGGCATGGATGCTCAGAAAGATGCCTGTACATGATATTTATCTTTGGTTGCAGGTATGGCTTATTTTCTTATTAGTCTTGCAGTCTTGCTGTGATGCTATCTTAGGAAATGACACATGCTCCTATTCCCATGTAGAATGTATGTTCCTGATATGTTAATAGCTTCTTTAATACAGGAAATCTGTCACTCTATCACAGTTATAAACAGAGATGACAAATATGAATACATGATGATCCACCATCTAGTTAGGCTCCTACTTCGTTTCTCATATATGCCATAATGTTTTGTAGCTTATAACTGTGTTCTCGTCCTCAGTTGTTCATAACGGGTTAAATGTTTTATGTCTGGCCATGCTGAGACAAACTTTGTGGTTGACAATTGTTCCTTGCCCTATGTAAAGGAATTTGCACAGAAGGGGAGGAAGAAGAACACATCTGTTACATTTTGTTAAAGAGGTAGGGTGAAGTTTGAAGAACCAAGGAATGAAAACTTCAACTGTTATTCACAGTAGACCGAAACCTATCATGTAGACCCAGCATTCCTCCATAGTTGATCTATTTGAAGGTTAGCATCTTTACCCCTGAAGTAGTTTTAGTGATATTTGCCTGCAATTTCTGCATGCTCATGCTATAATTGAGCACTAATATGTTTCTCTTTTCTTGATGTTGCCTTCATTTCTGTGGTTCTCAGATTTAGCTTCCCATCCTGTGTATCATATCTGGGTTATGATGATACAATCAGTAGCAGAGCAAGTTGCCAGTTGTAAGATCAGGATATGGAAGCAAAAATTGGCTGTCGTGATGAGCAATCAATGATCTCCAGTAACTTGGAAGTGAATCCAAAACTCAAAAGAGCCTTGCCACTCAAGTTTGGTATTCCCAAGCGTAAGTGGATTATCTTTCCCCGTGCAGTTGAATCCTTATTTGTTTTTTAATCACTCCACTTCTAAACCAAGAGAAATTTTGATCAAGAGGCTGGCCTTAAGCAACTGCACCTGTGTAATCCGAACCCTTGTCTAATGTATAAGTTCTAAGAATACTAAAGAACAATTCCGCGACTAGAAATATATACCAGGAGCATCATTTGAGCTGATCAGTTGTCAAATTTTCCTCTGCCTTTAAATGAGCCCAATATTATCTTTTTCAATCAAACAGTAATAGTTAAAAGGATCACAAAGCAATAAAGAATTGCATATTGAAGGTTGTTCCCGACAGGGTGAACTACAAGTGGCTGCTCTCAATGCACGAAGGTCCATGATGGATACATAGACATGATGGTCCTGGTACCTGAACCTGGGAAATGGTCCAGCGGGTCCATCCCATATGAGCCTGATCCGACACAATGGGAAACAAGGTGTGGCTTCCATCAGTTTCAGGCAGCAGTGAGCCCCCCACAACATCACTGTAACCCTCACTGTATTTACTGAGACTGGTCTTTGCTGTTGGGTCTCTTCTGGTACAGAATTCTTTCTCAATGCCACGTAGCTTTCTTCTTCAATCATTTCCAGTGACCATGCCCCCTCTTTCTCTGTATAAAGTGAGAGCATGAAGCTCAAGCCTGCCTTTGGGTTATTCTTTCTTTTTCAGTATTTCACTGTTATCAATATGGATTCAGAACCTACAGTAATGCAAGAAAGTTCACAAACAAAGTTACCTAGTTGTGGTGGCCTTTTTCTTTTTGGCGCCAATCTTCGCTCATCCCAAGAACATGGCAAAGGTTATGATGTTGTCCCTGGCGTTGCGTGGGGCCTAAGGTTGCCGCATATGTTAACTAATCTTCTCTATGATTGCCTTATAAAACTCTTTTTTTTTTTAATTTTTTAATTTTTAATTTTTTTTTTTTTTTGAAAATGAGATCAATTAAGCTGCCCCACAGCTAGCCCAATGGGCTGAAAATAGACACACACAATCAGTCTGTTGGACAGGCCCAAACAGACATAAAACTAAGACGGAAAATTAATTTCCTCCTGGGCTCCAAAACCAAAAGAGCTAGTATTAGGAAACTAATCTTCAAAACAATAAAAACTAAAGCATAGGCCCAATAAGAGGCCCATCCCACTACTAACACCCTAGCTACTGCCGTCCAAACCGTGCTACCGCCGCCAGCCACGAACCTTCACCGAAGAGACGCCGTAAACTGAACAACCAGAAAATCGGTAATGGTGAACCGATGCCATCCAACTCCCAATACACAAATCAAAATACAAACAACAACCAAAGGGATGAAATCCCTCACAACAACATCATTTCCTCCACCATTAAGACGAAGAAGAAGCCATGGCTGCCGAACAGGATTCGAGATCCAACACAAAGAACCAGAACAAGAACAGTAACAATGGAGAATGGGGGGTAAAATACCCATGCGTGATCACCCATACTCGCCTAGGTAAGTGACTTGCACTTTGAAACCTCCTGGAGTTTGAGGTTGGAGAGAAGAGATTTGTTATGGGGTTGATTGATTTTTGATTTGGAAACGTGAGGGAACGTCTGACAGTGAGAAGAAAATAAGAGAAAAATTGAGGAATAAGGCCCTCCTGTGCTGGACATAGCCAGGTAATACACCACAGAGGGTACAAAATCACCACAGGGGTGAGAAAAGGCTTAAAACAGCTTGAGGAAGATGATGAACAGTGGAGATGGAAGGAAAAAAGTTGAAGCCTTTGCTATTGTGGCCTCCCCCAGCTCTTCAACCGTCAATCTAGATCCAGATGGATCAAGATTTGGGTGAGAGAGTGGGGGGATTGAAATCTCAAATCGGGTTTTTCTCTCTAGGTTCTACAGAGAGAAGCTCTCCACGAGATAAGGTTTCAATTAAATGCTCTTGACTACATTGGTAAAAGGCTACATAATGAAAAAAGGATTAAATTCTGCTTACTACCCTATATTTTTAAGGCTTCATCAGTTCAGTCCCTTCATTTTCAATTTAAACAGAAAAATCCTCGTATTCTTCAATTTCATCAAATCGATCCATTTTGTCACTACTCCGTCAATTTTCTCTGTTAAAGTGCTGACATGGCCAGCTGAGGTCTGATCTGGCTGTTTTGTGAGACTTTCTCACAGGGAAAATTCCCAAAATACCCATAGACTATGACAGTGAAAACGGGGGTCATCATGATCAAGGTCTAAATTTATAAGCAAGGGTTCATACACTTCACATTTCTTAGTCTCACCCAGGCCACCAACTTCCGTATTATTCTCACTAAAACCAAACCCACGAACCAAATCCGATTGCTTGCCCAGCAATTGCTTCTTCAACACCATCTTCCTCAGCGATTCACCGCCGTGTTTCTCGGAACCAACCCCCTGACCCGACCCGACTCCGTTACTATAACCATTGCTATGCTACAAACAAAGAGCTAGAGTTTGCAAACGAGCTAGAGCTTCTTAGGCTGAGTGTGGGTGGTAGTGGCCTTTTTGTGACGAGAGAGAGCTGGTTCTTTCATGGAGGTCATTAGAGAGAGAAAGTGAGAGGAGAGAGAGGTGGAGAGTGATTCTTGGGGTGTTGAAGAAGACAGAGTTTGTGTTTATACTTGTATGTGTATTTTGGGAATTTTTCCTGTGAGAATGTCCCACAAAACTGCTAGATCAAACTTCAGCTGGCCACGTCAGCACCTTAACAGAGAAAATTAACGGAGTAGTGATGTATGGATCAATTTGATGAAATTGGAGAGTGCAAGGAATTTTTTGATTAAATTAGAAGTGCATGGACTGAACTGATGAACGCTTGAAAGACAGGTTAGTAAGCATAATTTTTTCCAAAAAGTTATACAAAAATAGACGCACTTTTGAGGAAGGCCAGGTCGTCGGTAAAAATCTTCCATTAAAAAAAAAACAAATCGTTGACAAAAACCTCTCATGAAGAAAAGGAACACAATGCTTCCGATGAAATGAGTTGTGTGAGTAAACACACTTTAACTTACAGACGGATCATTGGTGTAAGCCACAATTTGGTGGGTTTCCTTTTTGGCGCCAAATTTGGCTCATCCCAAGAACATGGCAGAAGTTATGATGTTGTCCTTCGTGCATTCGTGGGCCTAGGGTTTGAGCATATGTTAACTAATGTCTCTTTCGTGATTGCCTTCCAAGACTTTTCGACACAAGAACTTCGAGTTTAAGATGAGATTAAGTGCTCTTAACCATTACAAATGTAAGCACGAAGGATTAGAACAACAAACCCTTTGATAGTATTGAAAGTAAAACGGTAAAAAATCGGAAAGTATAGAGATGGGAGAGATCATGGAAACTATTCGACCTAAAATAATGAAAGAAAGATAGGATCAATGAAGACAATTTAGGGCACACGTTTTGCTGTTTTGGCGTACATCATTACATTATTATAGAGGTTGGAGCCTTCTCTAATCAGACACCACGATGAATCCAAATGACAGGGCAATGAGTACAAAAAAAGAGTCAAGAGATTAGTAAAACTAGGGAGGTATTTACAATTCAAGAAGCCATGAGCAACCTTCCATTCGTATTGTTACTAGGTGCATGTCTAGGTGATGCCAAGACCAGAAAACATGCAATGCCACGATGTTCGTGGGCCCATGTCTCGGATGGTAGCTTCTCCCTAGTAAGAGAACTAGAAGCATAGAGTAGTGTAAAGTATATGTCCCTAGATCCATAATTTGAATTTCAATGCAAATCATTCATCTTTTTGGACCTCCCATTAATTAAAAACCATTTCTGCATAACATTAACATTAAGTAAATTCAAAATCGTTTAGTTATGTAATTCTGATCAAATAAATAAAAAGAAAACAAATTTTTCGATGTAACATTAAAAAGATCGGTGAGAATACTACCAATTACCGCGTGATTAAGTAGGACAATACCTAAGAAAATCCTTGCCGGTCATTCAAATAGTTCAACAGAGACTAGCATCTGAAGGATGTTAATGCTCAAAGGTTCTATGCGTTCACTCAGCATGACCAGAATTCACGTTCATTTCTGCTGGTCTCTTCTTTTTAAACCAAACATAGTTTATATGACTTCAGGTTCCTCGTGTTCCTTTGTTTAGTGTAAAAAGAAAATACCTTGAAAGCGCAAGCTTGTCCATTTCCTTTTGTTTGATGTAAAAGCCAAACCTACCTCAGAATGGACTAATTAGGTTCTGCAGTAAATTAAGTCTGGTAATCTTTTTTCAAGGTATTTTATATCGTCTTCTTCCCTCAGAACTTGACTATAGTGCCCTAATACAGTTTTGGATTTAAGTGGAAAAATCACAGAGACAGAGAGCTCCTCGTTCTTAGGACATGCAAATTCCAATACTCAATATTTTCTTTTGGTGTCATCTAGTCATTAATGCACTCTCACTTGCACAAATTTTCATGAAGATAAAATATAGGTACACACTACACTAGCAAGTCATCCAGCAATACTCGTTTGTCATTTACCCAGCTAAGAATTTGAACTCCCCCAAAGTCTCACCTACAATTTTAGGGTTCCTCGTTGACCTTAATGGTTCACCCAACAAAAATTAACTCCAAAAATCCGCTAATCCTATGTGCAGAAAAAGACTAAAAATAGCTAAGGGATCCACTACTAATCACTATATATGGGATGCTTTCGCGAGCAGATTTTATGAATTTACTGAGTTTGTTCGAATTGTCTAACAACAGTGTTCGGAGTCTTATATTTCGATCAGTCACATGTACGTATGTTTCAAAAACTGATATACAAACAACAATTCAGATTAGATCTGAATTGATGATTCGGTCTAATCTGAATCGATGATTCGGGACCGATGAGACACATGCATGCCATGTG
Source organism: Rosa lucieae (assembly GCA_024704745.1). Lineage (NCBI taxonomy): Eukaryota > Viridiplantae > Streptophyta > Magnoliopsida > Rosales > Rosaceae > Rosa > Rosa lucieae. Next base: position 55,576,778 of record CM045497.1, on the reverse strand, counting down.
ATTATCGTATGGATGAATGTGGATTAAAATGTGAATAGTACTATTACCGTTTTGTTTTGTTTCTTGCACCAACTAAATGTAACAAAAAGACAAGAGGCTGCTCATGGGGTAGTGGCCTGTGGCCAGTAAGCTGATAGTGATGATTCACTTCCCAGAAAACACCAAATCGATCTTAGAAGAGAAATCAAAGATATTTCCAGACAGATCAATCAGTCAGTACCCAAAACAGAATAATTAGTTCTTAATTAATTACCATAGCCATGAGAATCTAAAACCCTCCATATATGACAACAAAACAAGGCAAAATAGCCTTGGGATTAAACACATACAACTCATCCAAATTCGAATACACCCCCACAGCTCCGGCCACCGAGTCGTACTCTTCCACCGCACCACCACCTTGTCCATCCACATTTTTCTTCACTCGCCCCGCTATCACTCGACACACCAGCATAGCCATCCGGCCGTCCTCGGCCGCCACTGCGGCCATGTCATGCGCCCTCCCGCTCGTCGCCGTCGTCAGAATCCCATTACTTCCGGCCAACTCACTCCTATCAACTTTAAACCCGTTCTTGATTATGCTGCAGACGTTACAGCTTGGGATGGAGTTGCAGAGGTTGGAGGAGCCGTTAAGGCCCAAAGAGCAGTCGAAGGTGGTGCAGTGGAACCGGAGGAGCTCGTTGCCGTCGGCAATGCAACGTGGGTGTTTCTTGTTCGGGAGCTGCAGCTTGGTGGCCTTGGCTTTGATGGAGTCTCGGTACTCTTCGAATTTGGAGATTGTTTTCTGTGTGTTGTGGACTTTGAGGATGCGATCGATCTTGCAAATCGGAGCTTGTTTCTTGAGCCAGCTGGATTGGAAGATGATCTCCACTATGTTCTTGCTCGTGTCCTCTGGACCCAGCTCGGAAACTGTTGTTTGATGAAATGCCGCAATGATAAAAGACAAAGAATTTCAGGGGCATGAAAGTAATGCAGGAACAGTAATGGGGGATTAACTATGTGAGAAAAAATTGTGCATTGAAAAATGATGAACTAACTGGAGACGATAATGACTTCACGAGTGCTACCTGAATATTATAAATAAAGCCTTTAATGAAAATCAAATATGTTTGAAAATGAAGTACCTGCATGCCTAACAGCTTGATGGAGCTCCAGGTTTTCGGCTTTCATGAAAATGGCTCCACATTCAGGGCATGAGCAAATGCTTCCCCTGAGAGAAGGGTCTCTGGCGAAACCAAGAACAGGGTCAACCACCATTCTACACTCATAGCAGCCTGAGAACCTTCTAAAAGGCATTGCTCTGAAGGAACCACCAGCAGAGGAGATGTTTGAAGATGCAGAGAGTGAAGAAGAAGAGGTAGAGACAACTCCATTGAGCTCATGCAGAGGAGCCTTCATGGATCTGCTTGAAGTTTCATTTGTGCTGCTTGAGGAGCCCATTGAAGAAGCCCTTTTCTTATGGACTTCAGGAGATCCTAGCTCAGGCCTGTGTGTGATTTTTGTGTTGCTGCACAATGAGCCAGAGCATCTCATCTTCTTGCATTTCTTGGCAGCACTCATTTCCTCCATGGATGCTAGTTGCTCATTTTGTTGTTTCTGTGGGTGATGTTTACCTTCTTGTTGTAGTAGCTGAACTGCTTGGTGATGTTTGCAAGTCAGTAAGCCTCTTACAACTGCCCAATAGGGTGGTTTGATCTCTGGCTTTTGGGGATTCTGGTTCTGGTTTTGATTCTGTTTCTTGCTCTTTTGGTGGGTTGGCTTGGTGGGTTTTTTCTGGCTTTTGAGTTTGGCCATTGTTGTAGACATGATGTTTGAGCGAAGCTGTTGCTGGGGTTTTGAGGATTTAGTTTCAGAGTTTCAGAGTTTCAGATGGGGTGCTTTCAGAGACATGATAGCTGAGAGGAGGGTGGGGTTGCAAAGGCCAAGAGAGCTCCTTTGGCTTTTGTAGCAAAGTGCTTCTGGATTAGGGTTATGTGGGGCTCTTGTATATATACAAGGGTTGGTTTATAATCAGTTAATTAATTCATAATTTGCACAATAAATTGATATGTTAATGATGCAATCATCCATTATTATTATAGCTTAAGTCTTCCAAAATAGGATGACACTGTAGCTAACTTATCATCTCATTCATCTGACCTTGATGATCAACCAAGCCATATCTATTTTTATCACTGTGACAGATCTATACCACATCCAAAATTACCAAAATTCATTATTAAACAAGGTAAAATGCTAGAGTTTTGTTGCATAATGGTCGGTTGATGAATATGATGATCAAACGTTAAGTATATGATAATGTTCTCTCCAGATTGAATTACCCATAAACAAACGGGGTCAATCTTAGCTTTTGTCAATCTTAGTGTGCCATGCTCCCAACTAACGATTATTGACCTTTTACTTGTTCGATGTGCAGTTATCTACATGTCTTTAAACTAACTACTTTCCCTAATTGGTGCTTCGAGTGAAAAATTGTTACTCTAGTTAACTAGTGTAATTGTACGTCAAAAGTGTAGATTATAATATACATATTATATATTGATGGGATGCAATACTATTGCGAGCTCGTTTTCACAAAGCCAACAGCAATTTATGGCACAGGCAGGTGACACCATAAACTAGGCTAAATTGTTAACCATTCTAACCCCAAGGAAAGACTTTTCTGGGGCAAAGCAAAGCGCACAATAAGGTAAACACACTAATTACACAATAATGGTGCAAAACTCAACTCCTTATGGGGAAAAAAGCTGCTTCATTTTGATTCCTTTTGCTCTCAAAATCATGCAATGCCCATATGCTTTGGAATAAAGCCATCTTCTATTATAAGCACCAAAATCTCAGTCACCCCACCATTAGGTTACATTATTTAATTAAATCTGTCCATTGTTGCTTTTCATATTCCTAAGCTTTACCAGAGGATAAAAGAGCCTTTGCTTTGGTAACCGTTGTTAAGTGAGTACAAAGTATGGAGACTATGGGAATCACAGACTTAACAATCCAAAAATCAATGTGTAAAAGTGAAGCTAATTGGATATTTGGTCCTTTTCGAATATTGTATTTACTATTTAGAATCAGAAAGATGTTTGAGTGGGGGAAAAATGACAAGAAAACTTTGTGGGGTGACTGATTAACACCAAGTAATGTAATGCCAAATAATACCAAGTAATCCCATTTCAAATTTAAATGAGCACATTTGATGTAAGTATCCAGATTGTGATTAGATTCAAGTACAGATAGATGTTGGAAGTGTGTACCGTAAACAGTAAACAACTGCAAGTTCAAAATTTGGTATCCCACTTGATACTGAAAATTGTATTTCGATTTTGTCTTTTGAATGCGTTAGTGGTGGTGAGTTTGAATGATTGATGCATTATTGATGTATGTTTTTTTGTTACATTGGGATGAAAACAAATTTTCGCTTAATTCTAACTCAATTTTCCACTAATATGATATTTAGTTACCATCTAATATAGCATAGTAATTCTAAATCTTAAGACTAAAGCCATAGCTTTTAACTTCAAAATAGTAGAAAAGAATAGTTCAATTCAGGGTTAATTCGATGATCAATATTCATCCCATAATGGGGGTATATATACAAGTATAAAGGAATAGTCTAACTCTAATAGGAAACAATCTTTCCATAATTACAGGATTTTCTATAATTACAAGATATCCTAATTAAATAATAATAATAATTTTTTTTTTAATAAAGGGCTGGTGCGACTGCCCTCAAACCTTGAGTAATGAAACCGTCGAATACAAGGAGGGGACATTGAGCCTAAACTCCTTATTATAATAGGCACCTAAAGTACATCCTGAAATAATATCATGAGTCTATACTAAACAATTGTATTCAAATACGCACCAACTAGCAAAGAACTTGCTCCAGAAGGTTCTATTTGCTTCCCAGCGGTGACACAACGGAAATATAACTCGATCTGCAACTCGAATACAGCATAACATAATATCCATTCTCACAGCTTTCCCACCATGTTGCCACTGGAAAATACATCCAGTGACATCAAGTTTCACCCTGCCATTAGGAGGTAACGACCATTTGACAAAGCAAGGAACTCGCCACCTACCCAGAGCAGACAAGACACATTGAGAGCACACACAGGCGAATAGCTCGACTAACCCTACACTAAAGATGTAGGGACTTATTACTCGCAAAATGCGCAACCAAACTAAAACATAAAAATAACTAAAAACTTTAAATAAAAAAAATAGCCTGGGCAGGGCCCAAGAAAAGAGGCCCAACCCAAGCAACAGCCCAGATAGTAAGGAGGTCATAACCACTGTGTAAAGCCCGACCCAATTCTGACACTACACCTGCAGCGAGCAGCCACCGCCTGCCACGGGTCGCTACCATATGTAACGGATCGCCACCTCCAGCCTCTGCCTACCGCCTGCATCGGACCACCACCTGTGTCGGACCTCTACCTGTGTCGGACCACCTTCTGCAACGAATCACTACCACCTACATCAGATCGCCCTTGCCTACATTGGACCTCCACCTGCGAGTTGACACCGACGATGCACCTCCATCCTGATTGTCCCAAGCCACTGCCCTCCTACCCATCCTACTCAGATTAGATCTGAACAAACTCACAGATCCAATTAATAATAGAATCACCAGCACCCACTGACTTCGTCCAACCAACCTGTGAACAGCCACCACAAAACCCGACACCGCCGCCCATCCGACCCACCGCATCAACCTGCCAGAGCTGAACCACCGCCACTCCACAATCCTGATCGCCCCTACCACTTGACACCAATCCCCTCGATCTGGGGAAAAAAGATCACCCAACAACACATCCTGTCCGACGACAGTGCCCATGGACACGCCGCCAGACGGAGCCTAGAGCCCTTTTTTTGAAAAACCTAGTCTCCCTTAATCTTTCTTTTACTCTACTATCTTTTCTATTCTTACATCAATTAAATAATAATCTTAATTACATACGGATTTGCAGCGATTCTACACTCCCCCTCAAGTTGGTGCATAGATGTCTATCATGCCTAACTTGTCAATTGAGCTGTTGAATATCTTCCTGGACACTCCTTTAGTGAGAACATCAGCTAATTGCTGCTCTGAGTTTACAAATGGAAAGCTAATAACCTTTTTGTCAAGATTTTCTTTAATAAAATGATGGTCAACCTCCACATGCTTTGTTCTATCATGCTGAACTAGATTATGTGCAATCTCAATGGCAACTGTATTATCACAATGCAAATCCATAGACCTTTTAAGCTTGTAACCTAGGTCTTTCAGGACATTACAGATCCATAACATTTCACAAACTCCATGTGCCATACCTCGAAATTTAGCTTCTGTACTTGATCTGGCAATAACTTTCTGCTTTTTGCTACGCCAAGTGACAAGGTTCCCTCCAACAAAAGTAAAGTACCCAAATGTAGAACATCTGTCAGTTTTATCACTAGCCCAATCTGCATCCGTATATCCAACAACTTCCATTTTTTTTTTTTTTCTCAAATAGTAATCCTTTGCCTGACGCCATCTTCAAGTACCTCAAAATACGAAAGACTGCATCCATATGCTCTTCACTAGGACAATGCATAAACTGGCTAACAACACTCACAACATAAGCAATATTTGGTCTAGTATGTGAAAGATAAATCAACCTTCCTACAAGACGTTGATACCTCCCTTTATCAGTTGGAACTTGATCGAGATAAATAGCAAGTCTGTGATTCATCTCAATGGGTGTCTCCATTGGTCTGCAGTCCAGCATCCCCATTTCAGCAAGTAAATCAAGGATATACTTCCTTTGTGAAAGCAAAATCCCCTTCTTAGACCTTGCAACTTCAATACCCAGAAAATACTTCAATTGTCCCAGATCCTTCATTTCAAACTCCTTTGATAGATACTTTTGCAATTCATTCATCTTTTTCGGATCATCCCCTGTAACAATCATGTCATCAACATACACAATAAAAGCTGTAATCTTACCATTCTTGCGTTTGATAAACAAGGTATGGTCAGAATTGCTCTGTCTGTATCCAAAGACTACTTTCATGGACTTTGAAAATCTTCCAAACTAAGCCCTTGGAGATTGCTTCAGGCCATACAAAGATTTCTTCAATTTACACACCTTGCTCACGTCACTTGAGTGATTCTTAACACCTGGGGGCACATCTATGTATCCTTCTTCCTCCAAATTTCCATTAAGAAATGCATTATTCACATCAAACTGGTGCAAGGGCCAATCTTTATGTGCTGCAAGTGAGAAAAGAATCCGGACAGTATTGATCTTTTTTGGAAAGGAAATATCTCACATTGGAAAAGTGATAAATAAAATATAACATGGTATTAGAGCAGGTCTCTCTCCCACTGCGTCTCCAATTGTCATAGGCCCGAATTTGGGTTCCTTGTATTGCCATCAGAATATTCCAATTAGATTGTTACCAAGTGTTCGATGTGGGCCTTGGATTGTTATATTGGCTAAGTCTATCAGAGACTGGTGTCCCAATTTCCAATGTGGGAATTGGATTGTTAATTAATTTCACGTGCAGACCTAGCGTTAGGTTACACGTGAGGGGGCGCGTTGGAGAGGAAAGATCTCACATTGGAAAAGTGATAAATAAAATATAACTTATAAGTGGATGGATCACACCTAATTGTACAGAGGCCTTTTGTGATTAAAACCCAACATCGATCGGGTGGTTAATTTGGGACAGTATCGGTACAACTGTGGACCATAAGCCACGCTTGTCATTGTTTAACAATCTTTGCTACAGGTGCAAAAGTCTCCTCATAATCAATCTGATAGCGTTGTGTATATCCCTTGGTAATCAACCTCGCCTTATATCTATCAATAGTTCCATCGGCATTAAGCTTCACAGTAAACACCCAACAACATCCTACAGTCTTCTTCCCAGCCGGCAGAGGTACTAACTCCCATGTTGCATTTTTTTGAAGAGCTTCTAATTCTTCATTCATCGCCTTTGTCCATTTTGGATCCGTTAATACATCCTGCACGTTACTAGGAATAGATACAGTAGATAATTGATCAACAACAAGTGCATATGACCCAGACAACCTATGGTTAGACATGTAAGTAGCTACAAGATACTTAGCTTTGGCTTTGATGTCTGACGCATATTGTTTCTTAGGAATACCCTTGGTAACTCTCTGTGCTTTCCTAAAATCAATATTATCTACCCCAGATAATTCATTTGAAATTAAAGGTACATGAGGAGGAAGATTTGTAAATGATTCTTCAGTTGATGATGTAGAGAGGGGGAAAAACTCTGACAGATGAGAACTCTGAATTATATTATCTTCATTGGGTGTATCACAGTTGGGCTGGTCAATGGGTAATTCATCAGCTTGTGATGTTTCATATATTCCAGGACGCATTGAAGCGTCGTTGTCACTTTGGGGATGCAAGCTGACGTCTTGGAGTGATGCGTTTGTCTTGTTTGACAGATCATGACGTCGGCTCGGTTCAAGGGATGGTCCTACATCGCATCTATCCTGGTAAGTTGGGGATCCCACTGGTCCACTGCCAATAGATTCAATGTCCCCAGATTCTTTTTCTTTTTCATTTCCTACTGTCCCAATTTCAATTTTGTTGTCAACTAGTGTTGGAGTATTCCCAACTCCAAATCTCGATTCCAATTCTTCTAATTCTTCAAATTCAAATAAATCTCGAGGATTTCCTTCACGACCTCTCTCCCTCTAAAGGGAAGACTCCAAAACTCTCCCTAAATAATAAAGATCTGATTCACGAAAAGCAACATCAAGAGAGACATGTATAGTGCCAGTAAGAGGATCAGAACATCGATAACCCTTCTGGAATTTAGCATAACCAACAAATATACACTTACGGGCATGGAGATCAAGCTTGCTACGTTGAGGCATGGGAATATGAACATAAACTGTGCACCCAAACACTCGGGGCTCTAAATTAGGCATAGAAGGGATGGTCAAAAGTGTATGAAGCTTATGATGAGGATTCTGAAACTCAATCACCAGTGAAGGAATACGGTTGATAAGATATGATGTTGATTTCACTACTTCTCCCCAATAGGACCAAGGTACATTCATGCCAAACAAGGAAGCACAAACAACTTCCATCAACTGCATGTTCTTCCGTTCTGCTAAACCATTCTATTGAGAAGTATAAGAATTGAAGGTTTGATGACGAATTCCATGTGACCGGCAAAACTCAATTATAGGGTCATTCACAAACTCTCCACCATTGTCAGACTGAAACACTCTGATGGATTGTTGATACTGAGTTGCCACCGTTTTGTGAAATTCTGTAAACATTCCAAATACATCACTCTTATTCTTCGGTAATGACACCCATGTCATGCGAGTGCAATAATCAATAAACGTTACAAAATACCGAGCTCCAGAGAGAGAAGGAATTTTCGCAGGACCCTGTCTATCAGAGTGAATCTTCATAAAAGGAACACAACTTTTATTAAGATTTGGTAAATATGAAATACGGTGACTCTTGGCCAGTTCACAAATGTCACAATAGAAATCCAAATCACTGACAACTGAAAACAAATGAGGTTGCTGCTTCTTAAGATAACTAAAAGATAGATGACCTAAACGGCGATGCCATAACTATACAGCTTCCTTTTCATTCTCTACCTCGTTTTTCTGATTAGCTTGTCCCAAAAAATGCTTCTGTTTCTTTCCAGTCTCTATCTGATCCAGGTAGTATAATTTCCCCCTTCTAATACCATAACCAAGAATCCGTCGAGTCAGAATGTCCTGAAACACACATAAAGATGGATAGAAGGTCACAATACATGCAAGAGCTAAAATAATTTGACCAACAGACATGAGATTATAAGCTAGTGATGGAACAACTAAGACAGATTCAAGGGTTAATGTATCAAATAAAGCAATAGAACATTCTCCGGTGACCGGAGTTGGAGTACTATCAGTAGTAGAGACAACATTTTGAGAGGAACGTCTAAGGTTTTTTACAAGACTAGGGTCATTGGTCATATGGTCAGATGCACCTGTATCAATTATCCATGTACTATTAAAAGTAACCTTACCCTTCATACCTGACCGCACTACATTAGCGGAGGCATTGTCTACGTAAACTTCCTCTGTAGTAGCAACAACGGCCTTGCCCAGATTCTTTCACGGTTTCTTGGTGAAGTCTCACCGATCAGTGTAACCAATCACTTCATAGCACCACTCCTTACTATAACCTAATTCCCCATAGATAATGCACTTTTTGTTTGTATATGGATTTGGTTTACCTAGAGGACGGCGTGGAGAAGGTCCTGGGAAGCCTGGAGGAGGATCCTGTTTGAGTTGAGCCGTAATAGAAAATTCGGTGGTTACCGAATGTCCCATAGCCTGTTTCTCTAATTGATTGAGGAATTCCGGATTTTCGCAGGATTGGATTTTCTAGGGTTTCAAGATGGTTATGAATGTTTTGGAAAAAAAAAATCTTTTTTTTCTCTTCTTTTTCCAAAAAAAAAAAAAGTAGGGTGATGGTGGTTTGAAATTCAGGGATGGTTTGATTTCAACAGTGGTGGTACGCAGCGGTTTGTGGTGTTCTTCGGGATTCAGGATTCAAAGGATGCAGTGCAAGTTCAAAGGATTGAACCTGCTCTGATACCAAGTAGAAAAGAATACTTCAATTCAGGGTTAATTCGATGATCAATATTCATCCCACAATAGGAGTATATATACAAGTACAAATTAGTAGTCTAACTCTAATAGGAAACAATTTTTCCATAATTCAAGGATTTTCTATAATTACAAGATATCATAATTAAATAAGAATCTTAATTATATACAGATTTACAACGATTCTAGAAAAATTTCCAACCCCATCCTCAATTTTTCATAGTCTTGCATATTTGTTCTCGTCAGATGAGATCACACGTCAAATTTAGTTGTAAGCTGACATACATAACCTTGTCCAATCATTCCTCCTCGCTGCTAAGTAGGTACTAATCTGATGCTTTGCATCTATAGCTGAACAACATTATCTTTTTTGTTGGGTTAGTGAAAAATAGATCAATACAAAAAGACGAATATAATAAATAGAATCAACTTATTCAAAACAACCAAAAAAAGAAGAAGCAGATCATCTAAATGATGGTTACTTGTATGGGAATGATATCCATACCCACTTTATTAGATACACCATATAAACTCCGATGTTATTCATGATTCAATATCGTTATGACCATTCGTGCATTTTTGTTTTTTTTTTTCATTAACTCGATAAACAAGGAACGATTATTCAAAATGGGGATAAATTGGGCCCCCGCAAACCCATACTTACATATAGTTGTGGAATGTGTGGGCTAGCCCACAAAACATAATTCTAAGTCCAGTGGGTATTGGCCCAATTAAGGGATAGAAACCAAGAGCGGCAATAGGCCCTGTGTTTTCAAAATCGCAGTGTTTCCCTCTAAAGCAGTGTGAGGTGGTTTCAGTGTTCAGCTGCTCTCTCTCTCTCTCTCTCTCTCTCTCTCTCTCTTCATGGAGATTTAAAACCCTAACCACCACAATGCCCCCCCGACCTCAATCTCTTCCCGCCATTTCAGTATTCTCCTCGAATACCTTTTTTGCCCTCCTCCCTCCATAGAAATGCCACTTAGATCCGGCCATGGACAGGGACGCCCGGAATTTGATGCGTCCGATCAACTCCGATTTCACTTCGTCGTCGTCGTCTTCCTCTAATTCCGACCTTTTCCGCAGCGTTCAGGCCGCGCTTAAGCGCCACCGCCCTCTAGGTACCTCTCTCTCTTTCACTCTCTCAAGGTTTACCCAGGAATTAGGGTTGTTGAATCTGAATTGAATTTGGGGTTGGTTTCGTGATTCGAAATTTAGAGCTTTTCTGGTTAGGGTTCTACTGTGAATATACCTAATATTGTCTAGAACTTGGATTACTTGTGCCTTTGTACTTGTTTTGGCTAAAACCCCAAATTCTGATTTGGGGCTTCAAGAAAGTATGATTGTTTGCTAAGGCTGTTATCACAGACTATCTGAATCGGAACATATCTGTTTATACAAATGATAATGTGAGATACAATAAGACTTAGGGATTACTTTTTAGTTCTTTGGAGCTTGATGGGTGAAATGCGTCCTATATTCCTCAAGTGCTGATTTTCGTGGAATACTCACCAGAGACAAGCATAAGGCCTAAGCGCATGTTGGCTCCCCGAAGAGAAGTAACTAAAAGTTCAGCTTCAAGTGCGGCTGTCGTTGACACAAAGAGTTCGCGAGATGTAGCTACGCAGGGTCAGGATAATACTGCAAAGGAATCAAGTGTGCAGCCACACGACATGCCTACTAGTGCCAAGGAAACTCAGGAAGATGCATGTGTTACGGCAGTTTCCAATTCAAGCAGTATCACCCACACGTTTGATGAGAATTTAGATGTGCCCATAGATCAAACTAAACCTGACATTGGTGCTTCCTGTCATTTTGAGTCTCAAGGGATTGATGCTCAAAAGAAGGTCCAATTTTCAATTGGAACTGGTGCTTCTTCCCTGGGTAAGATTGCCATTCTTCTTTTGACTATGCTGGTTTTGATTTCTGTGATTCATAGGCAGCTCTGTTTGTGACATTGTCAATTTTTATGATTATTGTTGATGCTGTGTACAAAATACTATTTTGAATTTGTTGCTATGCTTCGAATATTTTTCCCTTCTATCAAAATGCAGGGGCTGATGATAATATGGCCACTCAATCAGAGACCTTATCATCTCATATGCGTTCACTTGCATTGACAGAAATGGAGTGGGTTTCTACTAGTCAAGCAGAGGCATCAGCTGTCATAAATCATGATTCAAAGCATCAGAATATTCTGAATACAGAAGCAGATATCTGTTTGAAGTCTGATGGTGGGATTTCCTTGTTGGCAAAGAGAACAACTGCCGCTCAAGATCAGTTGCATCAATTCAGGAACTTCTTAAGCCAGCCTATGACTCAATCCTCAGTTGTTGGGCCATCCTGTGCTACTACAACGTCTGTCCATGCTACTTCAGCACCCATGTCAACAACTTATTGTTCTAGTTTGCATAGTGGTTATCACGTGCCAGTAGAACCCTTGAAGGATTCTAATGTAAACCCTCAACCATCAAATGCTCCTTTAAGGGGCACCGGTGCAATGTCCAATCCCCAGATAGCTGTTGCAGCCCAACCTTCTACCTCTGCAGTTGATACCCAAAACGAAGGTAAGGAATATGACCTTTCTAAGGAGCAAAAAGGCTGCAAGCTGTCGGAGAGTGAATATCAGGAAAACCCTTCTCTTCCCGATGTGAAGCAAACTGAAGTTGAATCGTATGCAGGTGATGTTGCCAATGCACGATCTCAGGTTACTTTGCCCCCAAATTTATGTTCTGATACAAAGTCAGAGCCTTCAAAATCAGAAAAACAAGAAAAGGCTGCAAGTGGTAAAGTTGTTCCAGCTCCTCGTAAAAAAAATAAAGATTCTGACTTGTTTATTAAAGTAAATGGGAAGCTCTATCAGAGGCTTGGAAAAATAGGTAGTGGAGGCAGCAGTGAGGTCCACAAAGTTATATCATCAGACTGTACAATCTATGCTCTTAAGAAAATCAAGCTGAAAGGGCGTGACTATGCCACTGCTTTTGGTTTTTGTCAGGAAATCGAATATCTGAATAAGTTGAAAGGGAAGAACCACATCATACAGCTTATAGACTATGAGGTACTTAACTTTCAACCTGACACTGTTCATTTAATAACATTTAGATCATTGTACATTTAGAGCATTGAGATATTGTATACCTTTGCAATTCAAATTTGATATATGAGGACCTAGGATGCTAGTAAAGTGCAGCTGAAATTGCTTTTTAAGATTCAACTGAGAGTTCTGGTGGTGAAATCTTGATCTCAACATGGCCAAAAGTATTGTTAGTCCAAATAATGGGATTCAGAAAAGATTTTGATTTTTTTTAATTTTTTTGTACAAGATTACCTCAATGCTTTGAGCAACAGGTGGCCAAATGGTGGTTGGTACTTGAGCAAAATGAATAGCCAAAGAGGGTTGGAAGGAGGTTGAGGTGGCATTGGGGTTGTCCTAGTATGCTTAGGTTGCTGATTTGGTTCTTCAGCAAGCAAAAGAAAGTTTTCTGGAAAAATGACTCCATATTAATGGTGAAAATGATTAGCATTCTTGTGTCTACATTTAATCCAGTGAATTTTGTGGCTTACATTCTTCTTGGAACAAGGTCTTATACATTACCTGTGATATTGATGACCATATTAGGATGTTTTCCTATGTGGTGGACGTTAGTAGTGCTTACAGTTGGAAATCCTAGTGATCTTATCTGTAAATCTCAGTACTATATTATAGTTAGCAAGGGATGCAGACTTAATTCGTTTAGGACATATTTTTCCTTTCCCGTTCTATAATTAGTTTGGTCGTTATCAGTTATTGTTTTGCCATATTCTCATATAATTTTCTTATGTTCTAGGTTCATAATTGGTAATGTGCTCTCTAGTTCTACTTTTGAAAATGTATTCTAATACATACTATTATTCTTAGGTGACAGATAAGGCTTTACTGCATGCAGTATTGAGTGGCTCCATAAATAATAAAGATGGCAGAGTCAAGGATGATGGGTATATATACATGGTACTTGAATATGGAGAAATTGATTTGGCTCACATGCTGTCCCAGAAGTGGAAGGAAATGGATGGGTCGAATCAGACCATAGATGAGAACTGGCTACGATTCTACTGGCAGGTTATTGAGCAATAACTTATTCTGGTTCATTTATAATTTTATGCACTACTTTGTGTTTTTAGTTTTAAAAGGATGATTGTCTAAAAGGTTCCGCCTTTTGTTTCTTTTTCTTTTGTTCTAAAGGTTTGATGATTAGGTAGATCTTCTGTTTATTTAGTGACTTTGTTTTATGGCATTCCATTCTTAACTGAAAGGGACCAAAACTAACACATTTAAAGTGGTGGAGTTTCACTTTCTTTCTGGGAATTGAATATATGTGGTGTGGATAATTGACATTTGAATGTGCTTATTTCTTTGCAGCAAATTCTTCTGGCAGTCAGCACCATACATGAAGAGCGAATTGTGCACTCTGACTTGAAGCCAGCTAATTTCCTGCTTGTCAGAGGCTCTCTTAAGCTGATTGATTTTGGGATTGCTAAAGCTATAATGAGTGATACAACCAACATCCAACGGGATTCTCAGGTTAGGCTCCCTTTTCAATGTAAATTAGTATTCTCTGGATCTGCTGTCTGTTCTTGTCTGTTAATAACAGTCAAGAAAAAGGTATTGAGCTTGTTCCCTTTCGAGTGAATGAGCAAATGAGCAAATATATATTCTCCATCTAGATGGTTTCTCACTTTATTGTTCCTCAATGTTCTGTTCAAGCGGATTTGACTTTCCGACTAATCATGGTTTGTTGGGGGTCATGGATAGCTACTATATGTGCTTTTGCTTAGCTTTTGTGTAATCTACTCTGCAGGTGGGTACGCTAAGTTACATGTCTCCAGAGGCATTCATGTGCAATGAGACTGATGCAGATGGAAACACTATCAAGTGTGGCCGGCCATCAGACATTTGGTCCCTTGGTTGCATCCTTTATCAGATGGTATACGGGAGGACCCCGTTTGCAGATTACAAGACCTTCTGGGCCAAGTTCAAAGTTATAACAGATCCTAACCATCAAATTTCATATGAACCAGTCCCTAACCCTTGGCTTCTGGACCTCATGAGAAAGTGCCTTGCCTGGGACCGCAATGAAAGATGGAGGATCCCTGAACTACTTCAGCACCCTTTTCTTGTTCCCCCAGTTCCAACCCAGCCATCTTCTCATGATCACAGCTGTAAATTGCTTCAACTTATTGGCCAAAATTGTGCCAGTGATTCTGAAGCGTCGAAGCTTGTTTGTCAGCTTAAACAACTGCTTGAAGACCCTTTGCCATCCACAACGTCTCAGTTATTAACATCGCGTGACCAACAATGTACATTGCTCTCCCAAGTGTCAAAAGTTTGCCTTCAGCTCCAGGGACACTTTCAGAGAGACAAATAGGTGATGGTCCAAGCCTATGATCAGCCGCCCTTATTTTTGGTGGTCAAGATGTGTGCTCTTTTTAGCTGCTTTAGGGTTAGGGAATTCATGCCTGGTTGGTTACATATCATTGTTTCTATCTTTTGTAATGATATGTAATCCCGCTGTGTTATATTGTTTTAGTTAAATAGAATAGAAGACAGAGGGATTGTTGTGTCATGTGTTTTGTCCCCCGTAAATCATTCGGGATAAATATCAAACTGTATGCAGCACAATCTGCGGAAGATTTTGTAAACAAATATGAAAATGTGTAACGAGTACTAAACTAACTATTGTTCTAGTGATATTTTTTTTATCGATTTGTTACATCAGGTCTAAAGTTTGGTATCAAAAGAAAACTAACGAATGCAAGGTCAGTGCCTCAGTGGTTACACTCCTAATGATCAAAATCTCATTGCTTAATTTGTTGTTTTAATTTCACTTTTTGTTTATCTAATTTCTATATTTAATTATTTAATATGGAAGAAGATGAGCTTCTGGCAAAATCAATATTAAAACCGGAGTTTAACGGCAAAGCGTATGGTGAACAGAAATATATTAGTACGAGAAAATAAAAGATTATTAATTGTCATTCAAGGATAATGCATATCTCATGATTATCTCAAAGACAAGTAACATCCCATTGCAAAAGAAGAACTGTACTACATCATCTAAATCCTCCTCATAATTGTTGAAACCTGCAAGTCACAAGGCCATATGAGGCCACAAAACACAAGAAAATAACAACACCTGCAGAAAGTAATCTTCAATAAAATTGAGACTGGATGATACTCATTGCTATGTTTTAAAACCCGCACAACATTATTTAAAAAAAAAAAAAAAAAGAGAAGCAAATAATAGTGCTTAAACCCGCGGGATGCTGCGGGGCTTTTTTTTTTTTTTCCCTCCATGAAAGCCTGTAAGAGAAGACAAAGGACAGAGAAGCTACAGATCCAATATACTCTAAAGAACCTGCAAACCGAAAAGTAAAAAGAAGATATGTTACAAATAAACCACATACATACGCATAGCATTTATGCTTTTTAAATCAGCAATATAAAGCAAAACATTCAGTTTGGAGCATAAAGTTTATGCACACTGCATTGGTACAATGAGATTTCTTAAAAGATATTATTTCACACGCCTTATCCTACTAATTTCTATAAGAATTTCTATGGTATGGTGCTATCAAAGAACATAACTTCATCAAATTGTCAATGCCATGGAGCATAATAAAGTACAAACACCCAATAGGTAATTCTTCATTGGCTTGAAAATAAAAGATGCTTCTTGGTTCTACTTTCATAAACAATTCTAGACGCAAACCATTTTGAATAATTATAAACTGACTTTGGAACAAATAAGTAAAGTAATTTTTGACACCCAAATTTCTGTTATGAACACCCAAATAACACAGAAACGTAGAGGGAAGAAGACAGAGGTTTAGCTCTTAGTTAGACACAGATGAGTACCAAAATGATTTCAGAAGATAAAAAGAATCGAAAAGGATATAGTAGAAAGTAGTGAAGCTGAAAAATGAGGCAGAAAATTGTTTGAGTCTGCAGGGTAAATAGGAGAGTTGCCTCTTCAGATTTTGGTTTGGCATTGGTTTGAAAAGCAGTACATATACATACAGCCACAAAACTCTATATATGGGAGAGTTTGAGTATGATAAACAGTATGAAATCGCTATAAATACCTTAAACTTGTTATTAATGGAGACAACAGATTACACAGATGTATTCATACTGTTTGAGTCTGCACGGTAAGTAGAAGAGTTCCTGGCCTTTTCAAATTTTGGTTTGGCATTAGTTTGAAAAGCAGTACATATACATACAGACACATTATTTCTAAATTACGAAATTATAGTATGTGCTGCTGGTTGTATTCAATATATGATGCATTTGCAGGTCAAATGGCTCATAGATTTACCATAGAAATGAAAACAAATATGCATTAGGCATTTCTTTAATTTCAGGCCATAAATTTAACCAAAACATCACCAAGGTTTTGCGCCAATTACCAGAAGACACCATATGAAGGGCTATCTTTGGTAATAACTGTTGGAAACAGATTCCTACCATACAGCCAAAAACTTAAATAATCTTGATTACTTTTGTATTCATTATTTCACCCAAAAGCAATCAACCATTTATATGTTAGATATTATCTATCATTCTAATGATACTCCAGCAGACTAAGTTATGTTGAAGCTACTCCATTTCCAGGAATGCCTTCATACTATGGACAAAGGAAAATAAAATTCAATCCATACACAATAGGCATTATGTAAAATCACTATTTCCCACCTAGAAACCTTATCAGAGGTATCTGCAGCTATAGGTTTGTATAAAATCATTTGTATATTGAACACGTATCATTGCGACATAGATAAATACTCAACATAATCAGAAAGTTCAATCAAATTGTTAAACTCTTTCTCAGACTTGCATATAGAAACCAAAACATTTATCCTAAAGATTTGTTTAACAGATGAGAAAAAAGTTATCATTATTATTTTTTTCAAAATTAGAAGCTATAGGAATCACTACAAACCTAATTCCTGGATATCCACTTTATCAAGAACAAATTTATAAATCCCACACCAATATAACCTTCAACTCAATCTTTGGACATTGTTATCTCCATCAATCCAGCATGTTTTAATTCGATAAGAGAGTTCAAACGGAAGAGTAAGAGACTATCAATCACCTGCTTAGTTCAGATCACCTTGTTTTGCTTGTTCAGACCCTTCCCCTTCACTGACAAGAACAAAGTCTGATCGCACAAATATTTCCTATGTTTTTAGTGCTTTATCTCTACATTTTACTTAGTTATTCTCTTAACATTATCATTTCTAACTTAGTTTTTTGTTTTTAGGTAGTTTTGAGTCTAAAATGAAGGCAATGAGGAAATGAGGCTCAAAAATGATCAGAAATGGAGAAATGAAGTTTTCCCAGTTCTACTCGGAAAATGAATCCCAGTTGAAGTATGAATCCTGAGTCAATTAGGAGTCAAGCTCGTGGAAATGATGACAGAAATGACAAATGACAGAATCACAGTTGGACTAGGAAACCTGTTGGCATAAGGAGTCCTGATGATACGAGGATACATGAGTGGACTAGGAGAGCCCAAGAACATTCCTGAAGCTTCTAGATGATGTCATGGACGACATGTGCAAGGCATGTGGCGGCAAAGCAAGCAAGGATAGACAAGGAATCTTAATTGGAAGCAAGATACGCATCAAAGTCAAATCCGATTCAAATTAGGAAATCTGCCTGCAGATCAGTCAACTTCGACAGAGTCCTAAGAGCATCTCAGAACGAACCAGATGATGTTCCTTATATGGTTGGAAATCTACGGATATCTAGTTTCCAGAAATTTTTACGGTTCGTCAATATCTATTTTCTAGAAGAAATTATGGCCAATTTAGTATAGGGAGGTAAAGCTGCACTCGAATCGGACTTTTGACTGGAATTTCGGTTTTGAGGCCCAAATCACATCGGGAAGCCCATGGCCGAATTTATGCTTCATATTTCAGATAATATTGCATGTGGAACGTCTTAGAGACTTCCAGAAGGGTTTGACATCATCCTTGGAGAGTTTTAAGAGATTACAACTTGCAGAAATAATATAAACAAGTCCAGATACGTTGCTCGTTGCTCACACCCCTATTTGGCCGAATTTAAGGGGTTTAAAAGAAGGATCTAGAAGGCTTGGAGAATAAGTTTGCCGACCCCTATATATAGATGCATCCTTGGGACATTTTATTCATCATCAAACCCAGAATCAAATTCATAACTCCTCCCTTTTACTCTCTAAATTCCGTCCCCTCTCCATTGTTCAAGCATTGAAGCCACGAAGCATCTCCATCTCCTTACCATAGTCATCATCAACATCCTCCATCCTTTTGAAAATCATCTTGCGTCCTTGAATTTCTTCAAAAGTGTAACCATGTCATTCTATCTTTTGTTTTTGGTTTCTTTGTTTTGTAACGTCAAAAACAGTTTCACTAGAGTTCTAGCTAGGTTTTTGTTTTAAATGGATGTTTCAAATATTTGTGAGAATAAATTTTATGTATTGATGTTTAGTTTCCAATAATCATGAAGCATGAAAACGTTTTAGGTTTTTAGAATTCATAAATTGCGATTTTAATATGTGATGATCAATCCCACCTTTTATGTGTTTTGTGTTCTTTGGTTGCAAACTTAGAATATTGAGCATGTAATTGAATCCAAATTAAGATTGCTAGCGTTCTAGGTCTTAATTGCTAAGTGGCAAACCTATAATTGCTTAGGTAAATCAATGAAGAGTCTTGCATGCTTGTATGGCGTTCCAACTTGTGTTCTTGGCTTAAATCAATCAAACTTTCTAAGCGTTTAATATGTTAAATATGTTTTGTTAGTGAGTAGCATCCTATGACTAGCATTGCATGTTTAATAGGGTTAACTATGGTGCGTTCATCTAGTTAATTTAATTAAGGGAAGTAATAAGAACTTTGTATGCGTTCATCTCTGTTCTTGATTGATTTCTTCATTCACATATTTTGATCCATGGTTATGGTTAGATTGCCTGTTTTCGTGTTAATGATTGTTAACTATATATCTACATCTTATCCGTCCATCTTTTCCTTGATTCATGGTTGATCGATCACATGTATTATATAGTTAGATTAATACAAACTTTTATAAATTCCCCCTATCTTGTAATTTTGTATGTATACTTTGTGAATAAAACTAATTTGTTTAAAGTTTTTGACAAGAAGTATACCCCAATCCTCGGCTTAGAACGATACCCTACTTATTCTATACTACTATTCGATGCAGGGTTTAAATTGACACTCACTTTGAGCGTATCAAAGTCAAACATGTGAGACTTAAATAAGCAAAATTCAAATAAAATAGTTAAAAAGAACTTTGAAATAGACAATTACAAAATTTGCCTGCTTGAATATTTTCTCTTTACAGGAAGGACTTGTTGCTGCCTTGCAAAAGTCACCGAATCAACAAGGAGACCAAGGTTGGCTACACAGATAGCTGCCCTAAAGTGGCGGGGCAAACTAGGAATTCTAACTACTTTTCCAGTGTTTGTCTCAAAATCATACCAGAAAGGAAACCCTTGGTCAAATCAGAGTCGTTATGCAAAAGAACCCTTTCACCAGTCTTTGATAAGACCAAAGTTGTACAGTACTCAAACGTTTTTTCACAACCTTCCACTCAACAGTATAGAAATGAACCCAAGATTCAGCCACTCCATATTCCTTCATTTTCCAGACTTCATTACTGGTTTTGAAATGATTAAGACAAATGCAGAGACTACCTCCCAACACCTCCAAACCAATTCCGCCTTCGACATCAACAAACGGGGTAGAAAACTTGTTGAAAGTTTCTTTTGAGAGATCAAGAGCAACAACTCTTACACTCTGGGATTGTGAATTATCTGTCACGAGCCAATGTAGAGCACCATTTAGAGGAACGGCAGGTGCATAAAAATGAGATGAATTCCTTGTGTAAGGGAAGCTTTGAATCTTATTCCATAAGTTGGATTTCAGACTGTAAAGCTTCACTTCCGAACCCCTTTCACCATTTACAACTTCCACAATTCTAACAATTTTGTAGTCAGTACTGGATTGATCATATCCAAAACCATACATCATATGTGTCCTTTGAGTCCCAGCCGGCAACTCAATGGGTGCAAAGGAAATTCTCTTGAATTTCTGAATCGTCAGATTCCAAATTGCCAGGTCTTGATCGTGATATCGATTATGCAGGAGCAGCAAACCATTACAGCAGCCCACAAATTTTGTCACTCTCTCAGGGTGTGCCAAGAGTTGCACAATCTTGAGAGCATTGCTGAATTTGTCCGTCGAATAGAGATACACAAGTGAGAGAACTCTCTGGAGAGAGAGATGGCAAATGGCCCAAGCGAGCAAAATCTGTCTTCTACTTTTCCTTTCTTCCATATTCTTAAAGTAAACCAGCAAAACAACCCAGAAAAGATGTGATAATGGGGAATGAATGGTAAAAGGGAGAACTAATAATTAATGATAACCATGATTTTTTTTCTTTAAAGATAATGATAACCAAGGTTATCTTCTATGTTCTATAGAACTTGTCATATTTTAATAAGATGGTGATATCACCACAAAACTAATTGTGGTGAGCAAATTTGAATCGTCCTTGTTACTTCCTATAATGTTCCTTCATATATAACACTAGTTACTTTGAGTACAAAGGAATATCTTTGCAAGGCAAAAAAATTCCCTCACCGAACGATTTGAATATATATGCCTCCTCGTACTCCTCCGATGATTTTGTCATGATTTAATACCTATTCTTAAGAGGCGTGCCTTGAGGCTGAAAAGGCGCAAGATGCATGAGAAAATGAGTGTGTTTTGTTGGCGAGGCGGCGAAGGCGCGAAAAACAAGTCCAAAGGCGTTCAACGTGGACGCTCAGAATTTTTTATTTTTTTATTTTTTTTATAACACCAAAACGACGTCGTTTTGGTGTTTTGAGAATTAAAACTCCTTTAGGTCTCAAGCTGAAGTCATTTTTGACTTCCTTCAGCCTCCTCCATCAAAACTTCGACTCCTTCACTTCCAAATCCCAATTCCCAAGCAGCAAATTTGATAAAATGATCAAGCGCCCATTGGTTTTCTCAAGGATTTCGCTCTAAAGGAGGTTGTTTGCAGAATTGGAGCAAGAAATTTTCTTACTTTTAGACATAAACCATAGTTATAATGGCTCATCCTCTTGCATCACAGGCATTCGGTAATTGTTGGTTTCTTGGGACCTATTCAAATGATTCTTGTAGAATTGTTCGTTGCGAATTAAAGCATTCCAGGACTTCAAAACACAGACACATCTGATCATTTCTTTCAGAGAGAGCCGTAGAAGAATGTCTTCGACAATCCCAGACTGCAAGCTGTGAATCGTTGAAGGAATTGGAACGACGACCATTTCTTCTAAACCCTAGTGAAACTTCCCCAAAAACCCTAAACCACCAGAGAGAGGATTGCAACTGCAGCACTATCTCCTCTTCCACTGTTCCGCCCCAAATGCTCGAGTCTTCTCGACAAATAACTCGCATTGGGCTTATTATGACGTCGTTTCAGAATAAAAGACATTGAGATCGGGTCGTTTTACATGGTGGCCCGATGAGATATTTTGAGACTAGGATAAAAGTTTAGATTTTAAATTTTTAATAAGGGCTGGGCACAGGCCCGACCCAATATAGATTTTGCTAGGTCTGGGATCGGACTCAAAAGAAAGGGGGGTCAGGCCTAAAACAAGTGTATGTCCTAACAGGGATCGGATAAGGATCAGCCAGTAGAATTTCGGGCCCAAAATCCGAATATGCAATAACACAACAAGATGATGAGAGAAGAAATCTCAGATGAGAAATTGCTGATGACAAGAACTGATGGAACTTTATGCAAGTAAAAACATAACCTATGCGAGGAAAGGTAGTTGGAGAGATTCGGGAGAAGAAAAAAAAATGAGACACTGACCGTTGATGTAATAAAAAAAGTGGATCTCTCAAACCGTTGATTAGAAAGTCCTCAACGAATCCTCATTAAAGTTGTTCTTATTAGAAGGGCTCCCTAAGGAGCAGTGTTTTGGGAGGGAGGGTTGGACGATGAAGAGGCCATGGAGATAGGGAGGGTGAGAATGGAAGAAGGATGAAGACACAGGAAAAACAAAGGGAGGTAAAGTTGACACCTTAGACTACTGATACCATGTTTCGATTGGGATCAACTCTTGGTTCACATACTTCTAATTACACCACCAACATAATTGTTCTCAGACCAATTAGTTTGCCTGCCACTATTGGAACAATATCCTAGCGTGATTAAGTTTCAACTCTGTTCACTCCATCATTTGATACAACATGGAAATTAAGTTTTACCTGTTTAAATTAGTGGTTAGAAAGTTTTATAAGGCTCATCTTAAGAGCTCCCTAAAAACCAACAGTCACCACACACTTGTAATCTACTCTCTCTTCTTCCACTGTTCCGCCGCAAATGATTCATGTTGGGCTTACAACGACATCGAGGGTTTCCATATAGACCAGGTCCTTTACAATGAGATATTGTCTTTTACTTGGTCAGAGAAGGTCAGTTGTTGCAGCCAAAGACTTCTGAACGCTGAATTAGATTTGCTTAATTGCTGTCGGGAAACAGGTCAAACACCCCAAGGCTTCAGAAACAATGATTTTGTAGTTGGTACATCTCTCATATACTGTTGTGTAAATTGTTCTGCCCCCTAACCCACCCCCCCTAAATCATTCGGGATGGGACAGATAACAAACTACATGCTGGGATTGTTAATTCATTTGTAAACAAGCTTCCCTAAACAAACTCCATGACGAATGTCTAGGTTCAACTCCATGGCTATTAACATTGCGGCATGAAGCCTAGAGTTTAGTCTCCTCGCTCATCCAAGATCTCTGATACAAAAGAAAGTAGAAACCACTTAATATGATACCCTTTCTTCACCCATGTGTCCAGTTTGACAATGACAGATGGACGAACAAAAACTGATACACTTCATCAGTTGAGGTAATGGTAGTAATGCACAGAGCAATGTTCAACAAAATATCCTAAAAGGCTACCAAGTTAACATGAGTAACATACTAATCTACTCCATTGATAAAAGCTTCAGCACGTGCCTCCTCCAACCTCCTGAAAAGGTCATTCATAAAGGGTGTACTTGTCCCATGAGTAATCCGCAGTATATCTACTGCCTTGGTCAGAGATTTCACAGCATCATCAGTCTCTCCAAGTAACCTGTGACAAGTAATCAACTTATTTAAAGATTCGGCAGAAGACTTCCGCCATAATTTAATATTCAATACTGACCATTCAAGCTTTCCACAGGTATAGTATTGCAATCCAAGAGAAGGATGAAAACCTGGATATACTCCTACAGGGAAAGAGAGTGCAGTTTCGGATGTTAGCAAACTCCTTAGCAGTAGTTCATATGTGAAGAATCAAGCATTTAGTTCAGGCACTTTTAAAAACCAAATTGGACGGCTGAGGCTGTATGAATATACGTAAACAGATGCATCACTCAAGTTAAAGATTCAACACACTTTCCTACTGATACTGTTATAAGTTAAATGCAGTGGGCTTGTCAAAGAAGAAGTTTAAAGGAGCTTTGTAGAAGTTTAGGGATATATTATTTTGCGTATGGAGCGCACATTGACCTCGATTGAGTCAATTCAAAATATGCTAACACCTTATAGTCCATTTCTTTTAGTGAACCTAATTTGTTTGCGTTTAGTTTCCACAGATGCCACTTGACTGAGCAACAAGAACCAATACTAGTTTGATCATTAAACTTAAAATGCAATAACTTATAACATGAAGGCACCAACTTGAAGAAAGCCTTCGCTGGGGGGAAGGTAAAGAAATTAATACCTAAATTTGACACAGAACATATTCTGATGTTTAGTTTAAAATTATAAGAAATTAAATAATCTCTTTTGAAAGAAGAAGATACAAGACTTACTTTGATACACTGGAATAGTCAATCTGCAATATGCTAGAGCTTCACTCCAGTCTTCTGCCTTCATCAAATTCTGAAGACAAATATGATTTCATTGAATTAACTATATAAGACTTCGACCAAAAAAGAACTATATAAAGACTGGTTTAGTATCCAAAGCTAAAGTCTGTTCTCCAGAATGATTGGATAAATATACTCTTTTCCATTACAAATGATTACCCAACAACTTTCATTACTATAACACAATAATAAAAATCAAACCCAATGAGGTACCTTTATAAGCTCCTCCCAAGTTGGGATCAAATAGATGCAGAAATCATGACATAGATACCTCTGGAGTGTCTCCATTGCCTTCAAGGTAGCTATAACTTCCTGGTAAGCTAAACTTGGTCAAAGATCAAACTGTTCAATATCAAAATATGTAACAGAATTCTATTTCCATAGTACCGAAGAAAACATTAAGCAAGCCTGTGCAAATACAAAACCATTGAAAATACTGTCAGTATTGAAACATCTGATTGACAAAAAAAAAAACAGTAATGCTCAACAAAACGAAGGAAGGATACTGATAGAAGGTGTAGATTCTACAGCTATAATAGCCTTTTCCTGCAATGATCTTATTTCACTTTCCATCTCTATTATCTCTTCTTTGCTCTTAAGACGTCCGCATTGTTGGCATATGAATCCCTTGTCATCTGCAAATCCAAATTGCAAGAAATAAAAATGAGTTGTTCAACTTCCTGCCTGCATATCTATTTTGTTTTACCTCACTGACTAGTCTACAGGTAATTCCATACCAGAGTCGCGAAGCAAAAAACCATCGCATTTATTATCCTTGCATCGGTAGCCTTCCAGAATTGCACTTTCTTGGATATCCTCGTAATGACCCTTTAATATAAAACCAACTTCACTTATCATCAAAAAGTACAAATAAAACGTTAAGATAATCCAGTATCGATTTACAAAGTATATTACATAACTCCCAAATATGCTTGAATATGATTAAAAATAAAAGGGCAGAGAACAAATAGTTAAGTACCGCTTTAATGCAGCGGGGACATGCACAGGTAAAAAGGTATTGTTCCTTCAGTGCTTTTTGCCGAGTCACAGTGCTTCCAGCGGTGTCGATGTAACTTATCAACACCTTACAAAATTTCACCAATAGAGAAGACTTTAGATTTGACAATTGACATGCTGTAGAAAATAATGCAATAACATGATAAAGAGTAAATTTGCAACACAGAAGAAAAAAAGATAACATCTTGACAACTATTGAGACATTTGAATATTCACATGAGAATAAGATTCTAGATATAAGTATTTTCTAAATCAGCATTAACATCTGCGAGGATAAAAACCATAGGAGTGAGTTTAGTGAACGCACTGAACAAAATTGTTAAGATAACTCCATTCTTGCATAATAAAGCAACTCATTCTTTTTGTTAATGAAGCACTGTATAAAATGACCAAGGAATTCTACACTCAATTAGGCCAAATAAAGGAGAATCCAGCTTTACCGTTATACAATAACTTCTTGCAGTAATGTGTCTCCTTTAATGTCTATTTGTAAAGCAGTTGAAGATTATCAAATTATACCCCCTATCCGTCAAGAAACATCTCTAGACACAAACCCTAAACACAATTTCTCCTTTCTAATTGAACATCGTAATGACCAACAAATTAAGGAAGGATAGACTACCTCAGCTCCTTTGGGTATATGTTGCACAGCACGAACAACAGCTGACCTTCCCTCAAATAATAGAACAGAATTCGGCAAGCAGCTAGAGCACCAAAACGATTTAGTAAACCTAACAAGAGGGTAAAACTATGAACACAGCCATCCATTAAAATAGTTACCTGTGGTTAATGATTGATATGACAGGATAGAGTCCTGTGCCCAGGGGTTTCAATTCACTGTCACAAATTGTGTGTGCATTGCACGCAAACTGCATGGATCATAGAGAATCAAATGTCAGAAAGACCTCGGTATTAGAAAGATTGCACTAAAACATAATAATCTTCCAATGGAGATGAATCTTGTACAAAACATAATAATCTTCCAATGGAGATGAATCTTGTACACCCTTTGGTAAGAAAAATAATATGTGCAGCTGATAAATAAAAGAAATGCTAAAATTAATCCAAACAGCAGCACTGTAATATAGCCTTGAAAATATTCTTTGGAACCACATGATGATTTCCATTGGTTGAAATGGGGATTGCCAAGTGTCTTTACAAAAATGCCAAAAGTACTTCAAAAACACTAAACTTTTACTACCGAATATTTCCTACGGGTTCAACACTGCAAATATGTGATATTGAAGCTTTGGAAAGAGAATATCTAATATTCTGTAATACTAACAGTGAATCAGAATTCCCAATCATCAAACAACAAGGAAAAAAGAATTCCGAAATTGCTTCTAAAAGTGCACCTTTGAGAAATTCTCCGCAATCTCTTTTATATTGATATCAGGCCGCTGAAGTATCAAGCTGACAAGGTTAGCCATCTGAGCATAAAGCACCATTTGCTTCTCATCAACCTCCGACATGTCTGCATTAACAGAAATCAACACAATGAGTGATACAAAACAAATTAACAGTCAGAACCAGAAGGAAAGCTAAATCAGTAGAAATCTCAGGAACGTACGAGCCACCAACGCCTCTACCAAATTGTAATTGTCCATAGCAGAAGTAGGAATAGTCTACAAACAAAACAAGAACATAGTCAAAATCTCCATCTGCAACAAAAATAAAAAATCCCAAATTTTGAGAAATCAATCGCAGACCTTCTGAGACTGCAGCTTAGAACTACAGTAGAGTCTGATCATGAGACGCAGAGAAGGCGTAACAGCCCTTCTCTTCTCCTCTGGAAGCTTCGAGAGAGCTTGACATTCGAGACGGTGCAGCTTCCATTCCGACTTCTGCAATTACAACCGCCGAGACTTCAAATCAAAAAGGTTGAAAACTAAACAAGCTCGATGAACGAAATTCAAAGGTTGAGGGCAAACCTGGCAAGTGCTGGAGCAGTAGTAGACAACCTGGCAACCGGAGCACTTCTTGAGGTGACTGGATTCGAAGCAAGCATCGCACTTGGAGTTACCGGCGGAGTTGTTCGGGACGCACACATAGGGCTCTTGGCTTATGATCACTTCCCCTGCATTTCAAAACGCTCCGTTTTCACTATACCGGAACAAGCAAATGAGAACCAGAGCAGTAGAGAGAGAGAGAGAGAGAGAGAGAGAGAGGACCTGGATAGAAGTCTTTGGTGGTGAGGAGGCAACGGCCTTTCTCTGGAAGTTTCGAAACGGTCAGGCCGCGGTTCCCGAGAGCGCTCTGCAATTCCTCCATGATTTTCGTCCGGCGTTCGCTCCAAAACTAAACACCGCAAGTTGTGGCGAAGAAGGTTTTCACTACCTTTTTCTTTTTGCTTAGTTGGCGGGTCCCACCGTAGATGACGTGTCGTCCATCGAGGGCGTCGTGACTTGTGATGGATTCGTATTTTAGGATTTTCCCCGAGTTTCAATGGAATTTCAATTTTTTTCTTTCTTTTTTTGATACATAGAGACCAAAAGGCTCCACAAAATCAAAAAACAAATTACATCTCAGAATTTATAATCATAATTCTATCCGTCATCAAGCAAGCTAGAAATAGGTATGGCAATAATCCCCATCGTGTAAGGTACCTATTGGGTATTCGACCCTAATGGGGAGAAATTCGGGGGAAATCGGGTAACGGGGATGGGGATTCCCAATATTCGAATTCTGAAATCGGGTACGGGGCGGGGATGATATTTTGATCCCCATCCCCATACCCATACCCACCCAATAAGAATTATCTAATATATATAAATATATATATATATATATATTTATAATATATATATTTTTGATATTATTTATAAATAAATATATATGTAAACTTCATCATTTTGTCAATATTTAAATTCTGTCATTATATTTTTTATATTATTCAATTCACCTTGTTGGAGTAAATGAGTAAGTTGTTAGGTTACACGAAGCAGTTGATTGTGGAATTTTTTTGTCGAATGTAGACTTTTATTGTTTTTTTTTTAGCGAGACTTGTGTTTGTTTTTGTTTAATTGAAATAAAGAATTTATTTTATGTTGATATTGTTGAAGGAAAACCTATTTTGTGTTTAGCCCAAACTCTAGGTTACTTGAGTTAGTGGTAATAGGATTTAATTAGAAGGATCTAGAATCCTAATCAATGTAGAATTACTTTCCTTGTATGATTGAGATTCTATGCATTGTAATCCTCTATATAAATAGGCCCCTATTATCAATGAGAACACACAGCAAATTCCTCTCAAATTCAGTTTCTCTACAACACGTTATCAGCACGAGCCCTAACCCTGAAACCCTAAATTCGTAGCCTTCAAATCCCAGAAACCTCAGCCGCCCACCTCGAAGATCTCAACTCCAGGAGTCCGAAACCGGCGGCCCCATCCCCAGAACCGGCCGGCAAACAACTGAACCGGCCACCGGAAGAAGCCAAAGTTCACCTGCCCGGTTCAAAGCTTTCCTCACCACCTCCTGCCGCCATACTGGTCACACTACAGAACCTCCATCCCAGAAACCCGGAACCGGAAAATATTCCACCGGAACCGGCCTAGAATTGTCCGAACCGGCCACCAGAAAATCTTCATACCGAACCGGCAGAAAGAAAGAAAAAAAAAAAAAAGGAAGGGAAGGACCTGTGCAACCCAGGCCCGCCTGCAGCCCAAGCCCACCAGCAGGCCCAGCGAAGCCCAAGTGCAATCAGCTAGCCGCAAGCCGCAAGCCGCGAGCCGCCAAGCCGCAAGCCGCGCCGCCAAAGCACCTGCCACGTCAGCATCCAGCAAGCGCCCAGTCAGCACTGCCACGTCAGCATCTGATCTGCCACGTCAGCTCCGATTGCCACGTCAGCACCAGGGTCAACGACCAGTCAGCGCCGGTCAACACCTCCGGCGACTTTTCCGGCCGACCTCCGGCGACTTTTCCGGCCAACTTCCGGCGAATTTTCCTGACATTTTTCAGGCGACTTTTCCGGTCAGCTACAGTAACTTCCGACCGCTACAGTAACTTTCCGGCGACGGTTTTTCCGACCATCTTTTAAGGTAAATTTTTCTAAAAGTTCCCGTTTTTGTGAAGTTTTTCAATTTCTTTTCTTCTTTTCTCGGGGACTTCCAAAATCCCTTCTTCTACCCCCCTTTCTCTACATAGGGGAGACCAAAAGCCGAACTGTGGGGGTTCGCGCTCACTCCAAGCTTGGAGCTTGTAGAGTCCTCCAAACTTAGAGTTTGTTGAGAAGAAAACGATCGACCACATACATCGTTATTTCGATCTAATCCAAAACCCCTCTTGGAATCGGATTTTCTTGGAAGCGACTACGCTCAGAAAATTCCTAATTTCTTGGAAGCGACTACGCTCAGAAATTTAATAGTTTTTCGTGGTAGCCTTTTCGCTCCGAAACTAACCCTAATCTTGTGTTGTTTTTCAGGATGAGTTACCTGAACAAGTTGAGCTTTGTCCCACTCGAGACAACTGGCGCAGGATACCATAGGTGGGTCCGAGATGTGCGCCAACATCTTAAGACTGATGGAATTCTGGAAACCATCCAAGAGCCTGGTCAGAACGTGCTCTCAATCGAGCAAGCTACTGCTTTTGAAGCAAAACAAGCTAAGGCCATAATTCTCATGACAAGGCACATGAATGACGCGCTCCAAAATGAATACCTCAATGAGGAAGACCCAAGAAAGCTATGGGTAGAACTAGAGCAGCGATTTGGCAACGTTCGTGACTCCCTGCTTCCTGATTTAGAAGTGCGATGGCATAGCCTCCGCTTTTGTGATTTCAAGTCTGTGCTTGATTATAACTCGGAAGCTCTTCGTATCAAGTCTCTGATGGAGTATTGTGGCCAAGCCATAACTGATACGATGTTGATCGAGAAGACTCTCTCTACCTTCCCCGTCTCTGCATTGATGATTTCAAAGAATTATCAGATTGATGTAAATGCAGGACGTATCACAAGGTTTCATGAGCTCATTGGCGCCATGAACGTAGCTGAAAAGCACGATAATATCCTTGTGAAGAACTATAATGCTAGACCCGTGGGAACTAAGCCTATTCCGGAGTCTAACTATAGTCGCGCCCCCAATGGAGGACGCAGGGAGCGAAACCCTAAGGATAGGGACTTTTCTGGACGTTCTGGTCCATATATTCGCCCTAAAGAGGAAGGAAATCGCCAAGAGAAGCGTGCACGGAACCGTAGAGGTCAACGTGTGAAGAGAGAGAGAGGCGGAGCCTCCGACTATGGTGGTAACGCCACCAACAGGATAGGTCGTTCAAATCGCGCCCCAATGGCGCCTCGATCAAGGGAGCCTGACCATGATGTTGTTTGTTTTCGATGTGGATCAACTGAACATTGGGCTAAAACATGTACCGCACCCCAGAATGTTGCAAACGCATACAAGATGTATCGTGAAGCAAGGGAAGCAAATTACATGGCACAAGATGATCAAGATGGTGATCTAGATCTAAGGGTGGAAGACTACAAGGATCAAGACCCAGAAATTGGCGATTTTGATTAAGTCTTTTTATTTTCCAAGAGATGTAGGCGATTGCCATATTCCTTTTTATTGGATTAGATTTTCTTTGATCATAGAAACAATGATGTATTTCGTTGGCTTATGAATAAAATTTCGAGTTCTTTTCATTATGACTCAATTTTGATTCTGAGCATATGACTTTGTGACTACGATGGCTAGACCATCCGTATTAATTTAAGGACATGGAATAGCCCAAGTTCCACTTGCCAAATGGCACCTTGATTACGGTTGTCACATAAACTCTCTACGCTCTTAGGACAAATAGTACCCTATGAATAGCCAACGAATTCCATGCGAAAATGCATGAAGAGAACGGAAATGAGTTCCTTTGCATTACCTCTAATGATTGCGAACAAAGACGCATCTTAGAGACGTTTATGTGTCTCTCTAGTGGACTTTATGTCACTATTCGAGATCTTTAATCCAATAAACTTATGAGAGAAGCTCTCTTGGATTTAGACACATATTGGCTTTGTCACGACAGGATAGATCATCATAGTCATGATATGATGATCCGTCTACAAAAGACTTCACATGGACATCATTTTTGAGCAAAATGAAGCAAGATGCCGCCATAAAAGGCGCCAACCATGGGCATAACGCCATGGTTGTTCCTTCTTGTGGCCATGACGCCATACATGCTAATTTCCATGGCTCCCACGCCATGATGGGAGATGTAGTCACATATTTTGCTTCTAATAGCGCTACAGACGCTTAGGCCTAACCAAACTCCTCATTGGTTGCTTCTAAGGCCTCTCGCTCGTTTTACAAAGCCCATTCCTTATGGAAATTAGGACTGAGACCGTCCTATGCAAAGGATATGACAATACTCATTCTGTTCTTACAAAGAATCCGTCGGGATTTTGTGGATTAATTCAACCAACTTGCGGACGCTTAAATATTTCATGATGTTGGTTGACACGCAAACACGCCGGTCACGTGTTGTGCCATTGTCCACCTATAAATGCTACTTATGCTACACTCCTAGCACATATCATGTGACAACGGGCTCACTCCCCGAATCATCCTATTCAGTCAATTGGATTTGACTATGCTAGAGAGTTTACATCGAAAGACTTTCGATGGATATTGCAATGGGTTTGATGTTGGACATCACATTCCCATGTACACACCCAATTGGTCTCGTGGAAACGACTACGATAGTAGTCCGAACATTGGTAATGCGCACCAATCTTCTTACATCCGCTTGGGGTGATGCGATATCGCATGCAGCCATGCTAATTCGTCTACGACCTACCGCCACTCAATGTACCTATGCGTTACAGCTAGTGACTGGGTACATGTATTTTGTACTTACGCACATTTGAGTGAGCCATTTATGTGCCAATTGCGCTGCCACAGCGCTCTATGATGGGTCCTTACAGACGAATGGGCAACTACGTTGGATTTGCGCTTCCAACAATCGTCCGCCACTTAAATGCCCTTGCTAGGCGATCTCCTTACCGCTAGTTTTGCGGATGTCACTTTGATGAGACAGTCTTCCCGTCGTTAGGGGGAGATAAGAACACGAATGTTCAACAGGAACGACAGGAATTGTCGTAGTCTGTCCCCACTATGTCTCATCTTGATCCCTATTAAAGTGACGAGATCACACAATTATGCTGCAAACATGCCTGCAAGGAAGGACGTCCCTACGAGAGGACGTAAGCGCCACCCTACACGGAGGTAGGCATGGCGCAATGCCAAAGAAGTGGCACTCTGGCGTTACAGGCCATGGCCCCAGCTAGGATGCGTGGGAGGCCCGTGGGTTCGAAGGATACTTTGGCACATTCCAATCCTTTAATCATCATGACTCAAAATCCGTCTCATGAGTATCTTCCGGGTTATGGTTATCGTTGGGGGACGCCTCAACGTCAAACCCTATTCCTGAGAATATAGAGCTCTATGAAACTTACACTAGTGTACATGAGACGTGGGATAGAAACTCCATCATAATTGATGATGTAGTTACGCATTTTGTTGCGCATGAGTTTGCTGAGTCCGATGATATCGAACCACGCTCCATTGATGAATGAATGAATGCCAACGTAGAGAGTTTTTGGCCTAAATGGAAAGATGCGATCCAGGTTAAGATGGATTCTCTAACGAAGAGGAAGGTTTTCGAGCTAGAGATGCCAACACCTCCTAACATAAAACCTGTTGACTAATGGGTCTTCGTTAGAAAGCGTGATGAGAAAAAGAGATGGTAATCTCGCCTTATGGCGCAAGGCTTCTCACAAAACGCCCTGGAATCGACTACGATGAGACATATTCTCTCGTAATGGATGTTATTGCACTCCACTATCCTGTCAGTTTGGTAGTTTCCGAATAACTGAACATGCAGCTTACAAATATGGTCACTACGTATCTCTATAGGGATCTAGATACGGAACATACATGAAGGTTCATGGCGAACTTCATTTACCCAAGTCAAGAGGTTCTAGACCATGGAGCGCGTTTACAAAGAGGTTGAAACGCTCACTAAAGTGACTACTTGATTGGGAAGGGATATGCCCACGCGTTTATATAACAAGTTTCGGATCCTATCGCGGTTCATGTTGGACATGATCTTCATTAGAAGCCCTTAAAGAGTTAAGGGAAACCGCTGAACACTTGAAATCTGAGTTTGAGATGAAGGATTTTGGGAGAACACGATTATGTCTCAGTTTGGAACTTGAGCATCGTGTCGATAGATGCTTAGGCATTTTGACAAGATCAAGCCTTCAAGCACCCCCATGATCGTCCGTAGTCTTGATCCTGAAAAAGGATCCTCTTCGTCGAAAGGATGATGACGAAGATGTGCTAGAGGCAAAAGTGCCTTACTCAGTACAATAGGCGCATTATTGTACTTAGCTCAATGCACAAGACCGGACATCTCATATGTTGTGAACTTGTTAGCTAGATATAGCTCTGCGCCAACGCGACGCCATTGGATTGGTGTAAAAGATATCTTTCGATACTTGAGATGTATGAATGATATGGGCTTGTTCTATCCCTACGAAGAGATGATGGATTCGGACCCATCACACACCAGAAACGCCGCCAACGCTGGCCTGCGTTCTCTATCCCCATTCCAAAACGACATGTGTTTTGGAAGGTTTTGCTGATGTTGGGTATCTGTCTGACCCACACAATGGTCATTCCCAATCCGGTTAAGTGTTCACCATGGGAAAAGACCGTGACATCTTGGAGGTCTACATATTAGACCCTAGTCGCTATATCTTCGAACAATGCAAAGATCATTGCTCTTCACGAACCTTCACGAAGTGGTTCGTGAATGTATATGGATTGGATCCATAATTACGCATGTTCGAAAAGTTGTGGTTTGAAGTCTACCACAGATGAGCCTACGAGCATTTAGGATAATGCTACTTGTTTTAAACAAATGAGGCAAGGCTACATCAAAAGCGACAACACCAAGCATAATCAGCAACAACAAACACTCCTTGAGATCAAAGTGAACTAGGTTCGATCTGAGGACAGTGAGGCAGACTTGTTTACTAAGTCATTGCCCAATACCACGTTCGAGAAACATGTGGCAAGAATTGACTTGCGGAAATTATCTGAACTCCCATGATCGTAGTCATCAGGGGGAGGTGCAGACATCAGGGGGAGATGTCTACATGTTCGTCTCGAATCGTGAAGGGTGTGTTGTGCTCTTTTTCCCCTTCGACCGAGGTTATTTTTGTCCCACTGGGTTTTTGTTACTCGGCAAGGTTTTTAATGAGGCAACGAGAGAAGCACCGCGTTTGGGCAACACAAGGGGGAGTGTTGAAGGAAAACCTATTTTGTGTTTAGCCCAAACTCTAGGTTACTTGAGTTAGTGGTAATAGGATTTAATTAGAAGGATCTAGAATCCTAATCAATGTAGAATTACTTTCCTTGTATGATTGAGATTCTATGCATTGTAATCCTCTATATAAAGAGGCCCCTATTATCAATGAGAACACACAGCAAATTCCTCTCAAATTCAGTTTCTCTACAACAGATATTTGATTTTAACTTCATATTTTACAATTAATAATTATTTGTATGAATTTTTATATAATAAATTATTAATATTGTTAACGGGGATTGGGGCGGGTACGAGGACCTAGTCCCCAATGGGGACGGGGATTGAGGAATGAAGTCGGGTATGGGGATGGTAATTTAATCCTCTTACCCTACCCTCCCCATTGCTATCTCTAGCTAGAAATAACTTGTGGAGGGGGTTGCTCCATGAATTGAGCTCCAATCTCTGCACCCAAACCAGCTTTGGAGAGAATGTCGGCAACCTGATTTACATCACGATAGACATGCTTAAGATCATAGCTGTGCAATTGTCTTTGGAGAGCTTGGCAACAATCAATAATAGTTTTTAAGGGGTGCAAATCATCCACACCTTGCTGAACTAGGGAAACTAACACATGAGAACCACTTTCCACTAGAAGATACGGCAATGGTGAGAGAGAGCCATTTGTAGTCCCAAAAGTAATCCCCAAGCTTCCGCTTGAAGGACAGAACCGCAACCAAGCTTAGCATAAAACCCAGAAATCCAAGCACCAGTGAAATCTCTCAAGACACCACCAGCACTAATTTTCCCATTAAGATTTCTAGCACCATCAACATTTAATTTAAAGTAATGCTCAGGAGGTTTCTTCCACAACAAATTAACAGAAGTTTTACTGGACTGTTGAGGCTTGAAAGTATTAGCAGATTTCCATTCCCTGGCAGAATCAATAACAACTTTCCCAGGATTAAAAGGATAGTGAAACCCCTCATCAAACACCATTTTATTCCTCCACTTCCATATATGCCAACATGTATACACAAATATTGAACACCATTGGAGATTACCATAACAGATTTTCCTGCATTGAGAATTAGCAAAGAACCACCCATACCAATCAAGCTGCATAGTCCTGGAAATAGAATCCAAGCATATAACACTATTCCAAATCATCTGGGCAACAGGGCAATCTCTAAACAAATGTAAAATTGTCTCAGGTTGGTCATGGCAAACAGGACAATAACAATTAGTAGCAATTCTTCGTTTAACTATTTCAAATGGAATTTCAATTTATAGCTAAGATAAAAAAAATCATAATATGATATGATGCCTTGAAGAAATTAAATGAATTCGGCCAAAAATAGAAAATTGAAATTGAATGAAGAGCACCTGGGAGTGGAAAAAGGCCATGCTGAATTGCTGATATGCAGCACTCTAATGAGAAATTAGCCGGTGACTAAGTGAAGCACGAGGCAGTGATTTCCTTTAAATTAATGAGTGTCGCATTATTAACGATCCTAGGAAGGATGAAAGCTCGGATATAGTCCTACATTGAGTTGAACATAATTTGAGAACCTAAACCAAGTTTGCCAGGGTTGGAAGTGTATTGAACAAGGGTCTGTTGTGAGGTCACTGAGGTGTAGTGAGCTTTATGATCCCAAAAAAGCCACGCTTTAAATTCAGTCCTGCCATTTCATAACCTATTCGAACTTCTTTTTTTGTGTCTACTAATGTAACTCTTCCACAGGTTGATACAAGATAAGTGGAAGTAATAGCAGAAGTGCAATGTTCAACAGCAAATCCTAAACGAGTTAGGTAGTTAACACTTAACAGGAGTAACAGACTAATTTAGTAATCTACCCCACTGATGAGAGCTTCAATACCACGAATTAGCAAGTTAACAGGAGTAACAGACTAATCTAGTAATCTGTTCCATTGATGAGAGCTTCAATTTCACGTTGTTCCTCCAACATACTGAAAAGATCCTTCATGAAGGGTGTACTTGTCCCATAAGTAATCTGCAGTATATCGACTGCCTTGGTCAGAGATTTCACAGCATTCTCAGCCTCTCCAAGTACCCTATGACAAGCGATAAGCTTTTCAAAAGATTCAAATCATTCAATAGAAGACCTCCTCAATAATTCAAGCTACAATAAACTAACCCTTCAAGCTTCCCACAGGTATAGTATTGCAATCCAAGTGAAGGATGAAAGGATTGAAAGTTCCGATATACTCCTACAATGAAATAGAGTAGTTTCACATGTTAGCAACTTCTCAGCAATAGTCATGTGTGAAGAACAAACCATTAAGTTCAACAACATATAAGTCACCAAATTCAACTGCGAGGATGTATGAATATTTATAAACAGATAAGCATGACTCATGAAGATTCGTGATTAAATTTCAATCTTTCAACACAATTTCCTACTACTAATACTGTCATAAGTTAAATGCAGTGTGCTTGTCAAAAAAGAAGTATAAACTTCTAATCGTAAGGAGCGCACACATCTCCACTGATCAATTCGAAATATCCTTATACCTTCCATTCCTTTTCTTCCAGCAAAACTAATTTATTTCTGTTTGGTTTCTACAGATGCCAATTGACTGAGCAACAGGAATCAACATCGCTAATTTGACCTTTAAACTAAAATGCAAAAAAAAAAAAAAAACTAAATGCAATATCACTTATACGGTTATACCATGAGGCCACCAACTTGAAGAAGCCAGAACTTTGGCGTACACTAAATAAACTAGACACAGGACATAATTTTCAATTTTAGCTTCACTGTAAGAATTTTAATCTTCTATTTCAAAAAATAAATAAATACATACTTTGATACACTGCAATGGTCAATCTGCAATATGCTAGAGCTTCACTCCAGTCTTCCAGCTTCATTGAATTCTGAAGACAAAGATGAATTCATCATATCAACTACATAAAGACTGGTTTCGTTTCCAAATTGACAATTCTGAACACTCCAGAACCTTTTGATTAGTATATACTTCTTTCCATTACAAATATTACCCAACTGCTTTCATTATTACAAAAAAATAATTAAACTCATTGAGCTACCTCTATAATTCCCTCCCAAGTTGGGATCAAATAGATGCAGCAAGGATTAAACAGTTGCCTTTGGAGTGTCTCAATTGCCTTATACAGAGCTATTACTTCCTGGTAAGCTAAAGTTAGTCAAAGATCAAGCTGTTCAATATCAAAATATGTAATTAGTTCTCTTTCCTTAGTACAAAAGCTATTATACAAGCAACCACTGTCAATCCCGGTGGTGACAACCATGGAAAATATTGTCAATAATCAAACCTCCAATTGTTAAAATAATATCAGTAATGCTCAAGACAAAGAAAGAAGGATACTGATATAAGAGCTTGCGGACTCTGCAGCAATACGAGCCTTTTCCTGCAATGATTTTATTTTACTTTCCACCTCTTGTATCTCTTTTTTGCTCTTAAGACGTCCACATTGTTGGCATATGAATCCATTATCATCTGCACATCCAAATTGCAAGATATTAGATTGACTTGTTTGAACTAGCTACCTGCATTTAATATCTAATTCGTTTCACCGCACTGACTAGTCTACATGTATTTCCATACCAGAGTTGCAAAGCAAACGGCCATCGCATTCATTATGTGTGCATCGGTAGCCTTCCAGAACTGCACTTTCATGGATATCATCATACTGACCCTTCAATATAAACCAACCGACTTCATTTATCATCAGAAGACAGAAAAAGATTTAGGTATAGTACTAAAGACAAAGTGTAACATAATTTGCAAACATGCTTCAATACAATAAAAACAGAAACCAGAATAGTCATGAGTACCACTTTAATGCAGCGGGGACATGTGCAGGTAAAAAGGTATTGTTCCTTTAGCGCCTTTTGCCGAGTTACAGTGCTTCCAACAAGGTCAATGTAACTTGTCAACACCTTAAAAAAATTCACCAACAGAGAATCCTTTAGAGTTAAAAATTGACTTGCTGTTAAAAATAATGCAATGGCATGACACAAAGTAACTTTAAAAAAGAAAAGAAAAAAGATAAATCTTTACAGCATAAAAGACATTACAAGTTTACAACTATTCATAAGAGAACAAGATTCTTTTTTCCTTTTTACGAAACTAATAGAAAAAAATCTAGATATAAAACATTTTCTAAATCTGCATAACATCCGCGAGGATAAACCTCTTAGGAGTGAGTTTGATGAGTGCATTGAAGAAAATTGTTAAATATTTGCGTTCTTGAAGAGTAAAGCTTCTCATTCTTTCTGTTAAAGGAACAGTTTATAAAATGACCAAGGGATATGTCTAGACTCAATTTGGAAAAATGAAGGAGGATCCAGCTTTCCTTCAATGTAACATTATGCAATAACTTTTTTTTAGCATTTTTTTTTCTGTAGTGTCTATCTGTGAAGTAGTTGAAGCATATCAATTATAAGCTGAGATCAGAAAATAGTCTCTAAATTTTCTTCCCAAAAATTATGGATGTAATCTCTCAATTTTAATAGAAAATCCAAATTACCAACAAAGAAAAGAAGCATA
This sequence comes from Rosa lucieae, assembly GCA_024704745.1. NCBI lineage: Eukaryota > Viridiplantae > Streptophyta > Magnoliopsida > Rosales > Rosaceae > Rosa > Rosa lucieae. Next base: position 55,537,281 of record CM045497.1, on the reverse strand, counting down.
GACTACCTCAGCTCCTTTGGGTATATGTTGCACAGCACGAAGAACAGCTGACCTCCCCTCAAATACTAAAATAGAATTGGGCAAGCAGCTACAGGACCAGAACAATTTAGCAAACCAACAGCAAGAGGTTAAAATTAAGAACTGGGCCATTGACTAACATAGTTACCTGTGGTTCATGAATGAAATGACAGGATACAGTCCTTTACCCAAATGCTTTAATCCACTGTCATAAATTGTGTGTGCATTGAATGCCATCTGCACGGATTGTAGAGAATCAAAATTCAGAAAGATCTCAGAATTAGAATGATTGCTCTCCAAATTAATCTTCTAATGGAGATGAATCTTGGGGGGCTTCCCTAGGTAAAATGAATAATTTGTGCTTCTAATAATAAAATGAGTGCTAAAATGAATGCAAACGGCAGCATTGTAACACATGATAATTTGCATTGGTTCATTGGTTAAGTTGGATACTTGCCGAATTGACAATACAACTTACACATCTCATTATCTCTTTTGCATAAAGGCCTGAACTACTTCAAACACTAGAGTTTTACTACCTATCATTTCCTAACCCGTTTAACAGTCACCGATGCAAATACATAATACTAAGCTTTGGAAAGAGAATGTTTGAAGTGCTGTAATACTAACAGTAAATCTCATCATGCAGCTTTAAAAAGTCCTAATCAAAACAAGGAAGAATGAACACCAGCAATTTCTTTTTGCTCACCTTTGAAAAGTTCTCTGCAACCTCTTTTTTATTGATATCTGGCCACTGAAGTATCAAGCTGACAAGGTTAGCCATCTGAGCATACAGCCACCTTTGCTCATCATCAATCTTTGACATGTCTTCATCAAAAGAAATCAACAATGTGAACCAAACTACCAAAGCATATAACAACTAAACAGAAATCAGAAAGAAAAAAAGCTCAGAAGCCTACGAGCCACCAAAGCCTTCACCAAATCGTAGTTGTCCATAGCAGAAGTAGGAATAGTCTACACACACAACAGTAAAATAAGAGCAAAAACTTCATCTCCAAAAAAAAAAAATTGCAGTTAATAATTGATTTACCTTCTGAGATTGTACTTTTGAACGGCAGTGGAGTCTGATCGTGAGACGAATAGGAGGTGTAATTTGATGACGGAACTCAATGGGAAGCTTCGAGAAAGCTTCACATTCGAGACGGTGCAGTTTCCATTCAGACTTCTGCGAATTCACAAGAACCGATCCTTAGAAAGAAAATGTTGAAAACTAAAAGAGCTCCATGAGCGAAATTCAAAGCTTGAGGGCAAACCTGGCAGGTGCTGGAACAGTAGTACACAATCTTGCAACCGGAGCACTTGTTGAGGTTACTGGATTCGAAGCAAGCATCGCGCTTGTGGTCAGCAATGGAGTTTTTTGGGACGCACACATAGGGCTCTTGGCTTATGATCACTTCCCCTGCATTTCAAAACGCACCGTTTTCACTAGTCCAAACAAGCAAATGAGAACCAGAGAGTAGAGAGAGAGAGAGAAGACCTGGATAGAAGTCTTTCGTGGTGACTGGTGAAGATGCAACGGCCTTTCTCCGGAAGATTCGAAACGGTCAGGCCGCGATTCCCGAGAGCGCTCTGCAATTCCTCCATGATTGCCGTTTAAGTGGTTTCGTGTAACGCTGAAACTGAAATGCCGCTGAAGTGGGCGGGGTGAAGGTTTTTATATTGGGGTTTAAGTCGGCGGGTCCCACAGTTGATGACGTGTCGTCCGTCGAGGTCGTTCTGATTTGACTAGTTGTTGTATTTTCCGTCCCTTAAAAACCCGAAAGGTTTCAATATTCTCAATGAAATTGAATGGTCTCCTCCTCCTCCTCCACCTTCTTCTTCTTCACTAGCGCGCTGGGGTTTTTATCTGTACGGAACTCACTGAAGAAAGCCATTTTCTCAAGCAGAACGAGCTCGGCTATTTCAGCCGCCTCAGGTTAGCTTGTTCGTACTGTTTCGTAACCAAGGAAAATTCAGCAAAATAATTTATGTGTTTGTGTTTTGGTTCAGGCATGGATTGCAATTCAAGCTGTACGTTGGTGCTGCGCGGCAAATCGCCGGCGGAAAGCAAAATTGCTGAGGGGCTGAAGAACAGTAACGCTCTGAAGCTCAGTGACAACTGTGAGCTTTCAATTCTGTTAGACTCGGAATTGAAGAAACCGTTCAAGGAAGACGACGCTTTTGGAATCGACTCTTTCATGAACTCTCTCTCCACCGATCGGTTCGGTAGGTTGCTGCTTTGGTCGCCGCGCTTGCCGTCGACGCAGGACGTCGTTTCTCAGTAAGTTTCGTAACGGCTTAATCTTTATTTTTCCGTCTGTAAAAATTTGAAGGAGTAAACACTGTGCCGGAAGAGTGAATCATGCTTTAGTTTTATCTCAGGAATTTCTGTGAGCTTCCAAACGGTGCGGTTTGTGTTGCTGATGTTCAGTACAAAGGGCGAGGTTTGACTTTAAAACGGCAATTACCAATTCAGTGAGATTGTATCGTGTTCTCTGCATTGTTCATTTTGTGGTTAGAGTTAGAAGATTGTGATTTTTCGCAGGCAGGTCGAAGAATGTGTGGGAGTCTCCCAAAGGTTGCCTGCTGTTTTCCTTTACTCTGCAGATGGAGGATGGGCGGATCGTGCCACTGATACAATATGTGGTGTCTCTAGCCATCACTGAGGCCATAAAGGATGTTTGTGATAGGAATGTAAGTGCGTTGTTTATAGTTTATTCATGGTTTAGTTGGGGCACTTGGACAGATAGAAGCAAGTATTTTACTGCAGAAAGGTTACAAACCCAAGACACACAGAATAAGCAAGCTGTAATAGATTTTATTACAAAATCGTCCAGGCTTTATAAAATGTTATGCAAACGATTAGGCTCTTTTACCATGTATTTTTGGCGGCCTTGCACGTGTATTTGATTGTTAGAATGCATATTTGCTGTTATTATGTGATGCTATGATAATGTCATTGATACATCTTCTCCATTTCAGGGCTTGCCATATATTGATGTTAAAATAAAATGGCCAAATGATTTATATTTGAATGGCCTCAAAGTTGGAGGCATTTTATGCACGTCAACATATAAGTCGACGAAGTTCAATGTGTCTGCTGGTAATTAGTCTCGTCCTTGGTCCTGATTAGCATATCTAAACCGCATGGTTTCACTTACTGGCAACTAGAAACTGTTCCTTTAAAGGATTAAATGAATGTACAGTATCCACCACGCATGCACATAAATACTTTTCTTTTTTTCTTTTTTTTTTTCTCAAAAAAAAGTGTATTAAATTATATGTACATCATGATAAGATACTTAATTTACTTCTGTTCTTGCAGGTATCGGCTTGAATATCGATAATGAGAAACCAACTACATGCTTGAATGCAATTCTTAGAGAATTGTCTGCTACGACATACCAGTTTAGAAGAGAAGAGATTCTTGCTGCCTTCTTTAACAAATTTGAGAAATTTTATGATCTTTTTATAAATCAAGGTAAAGCAAAAATCTTATGTCAATTCACCATAAACGTAAATGGTATAAATCAATTATACCATTTCCTTTATTTTTGAGTTTTTAATACTAGTTTTACCTCTACTATGCATGTTGATACCTTGTTATCTTCATTTTTTTCAAGTCCCTAGTCCATCAAAAGAGTTTTCCTTTTAATTCTTATAATCCTGTGCCTGGATCCTCTCTCAATTGTGATTGCTGTTTGTTTCTTTTTTTCTTTTCTCTTTTAAACTTGATGTTTTTCTGATAGAAACATATGGAAAATGAAATGGTAGACATAATTATTTCTTACTCCAAAAATTATTTAACAGACTTTGTTTCCAATTTGTTTCAGCAATAAGATTCTACTTTCATGAGTAAGAACAAAAGTGTATTCATTAATGAAAGTTTTCTTCATGTCATGCAGGATTTCAATCTCTAGAGGAGCTATACTATAAGACATGGCTACACAGGTGACATGCTAACATGTTTATTTGGATTCTCCTGTGTGCATTTTTATGGTTTAGTCTTTTTTGGCATAAAAAAACCTAAGACTAAATGTTTTTGTAAGCTCATCTCACCCAGTACACCATAACTGTTTGACTCAGCCTACAGAAGCCATATCCCAACCTCTTGTAAAGCGTAGTCCAGGAGTGAGACCTTTTCTCTCTCTTTTTTTATAGATGATGTTAGCCCCTCTGTTAGTATAGTCCAACATCTCCAGCATTTTTATGGAATAAGTGATGTATAAACATATGGGCATGGGGCCATTTTTAGCTGATTAGAGAATGACCATATGCTCTAGTAATCATAAGGCCTTTACTTTTCTTCATTTCTATTTGGTGGTGTAATACCTTAAACTGAGAAGTTAAATACGGTTAGAAATTTGTTTTTCATTCTTTTGATTTATTCTTGCAAAAATTCATATCAATCAGAATAACTCTGCCCAAGAACATAGGCCTGTTTTTGAACTCAAGTTTGTTTTGATATCTGCAGTGGGCAGAGGATTATTGTGCAGGAAAAGAATGACGACCAGGTGGTGGAGAACGTGGTTACTGTTCAGGTGTGACAAACTAGAAAATTGCTAATGAGCTACTGACTCTCTGTTTTGATGATATTAAGCTTAGCTTTCTCATGATTTAAAAAAATAAATAAAGAAATTTACACAATTCTTCAGACAGAAAGTTTAGTGGCTGAATTTACGCATTTCTTTTAATATACTGCAGTTGTAGAAGCTGTTGGTAAAGAGGTGTGAGAATCGTTGATGTGAAGGAAATGACAAATTCTAAACCTATTAGTTTATATAAAACTACTTTTGTTTCCACTGCAGTGTATATGCATTTCTCCATAATTTTATCATGAAATTCTCAAATGTTTTCAATAGAAAGTTCTAGGACAATAAGGGTGTAGATGGTTTGGATAACTTATCATCAAGACCATATACTGGTGTCAATTAAATCTTTAATCTGTGCAGGGTTTAACATCTGCGGGATATTTGTTAGCTATTGGTGATGACAATCAGATGTGTGAACTCCATCCTGATGGAAATAGGTAAAGTTGCTTAATATGTTTCAATTTTTACCCTATGAGAACTTCATCTTTTTTCTCATCTACTGTTCTAGTTCTACTTTCTTCCCTCCGCCCCATGTTGTGTAAGAGTTCTCGAGTCTTCACTGCTAGTCATCCCCATTTGCCTTTTTCAATATTTTTGGTTTGTGAAAGGAAAGCAAAAACCCTCTATATGCATGTATCAGACGCATACATTCCCAATTCAAGGACCAGTCCAGAATTATAAAACGCTTACTGTGGTATAAGTATTATGCAATCATGTTATTATATCTTAACGTAGTTTTGCTCCAGTGTTGACATATTGATTGATTTTATTCTACCATCAGTTGAATAGTCTCCTGGTTTGGTCCCTGTTTTGCATTATACAAGCTATTTGTTTAAAACCATTTGTACTTGACTACAATCTAGGTAAACTTGAGGCATCCCATGGTGAAGAAATGAAAATTCCATGTTCCACCAGACATGGGCAGAGTTTTTCTCACACATGCCCATGGCCCAAAGGACACTTGGTATCAGTCCATTTTGAAATTTTGCTTCACCAGACATAAGTGTAGTAAAATTTCTGCCCATGTCTGCTGTATTATTCGTATCTGTCCAAGTACAGTTATTATGGAATCTCTCACAGGCATTACCATCTCATTTACTGACATCTTGATCATTGCCTTCTCCTCCTGTTCTAAATCCAGATCTACTTTCTTGGGTGATTTTAGGCAGGACTGGTAGGGTATCATTAACATGTGATTTTTTGTTAATAGTCTCAAAACCAATAGTTGTATAAATATGTGGGTGTTTTTTTTGTTCTTGTCCAAACAAAAAAAAAGGTTCTGAGGTGGAGCTAGAGGATCGCTGAGAATCTCCTGAGAAACCTTTTAGCCCTTTATTTTTGCCTATTTTACGTTTTTTATGATCAAGTACAGTTAAGAAAGTATTCCTTCTGTATGCTACATCCAGTGCATTCCTCTATAAGATGAGTTACAACATTTTGGCAATTTGATGAATTGGCATGTTATAATTCAGAGCTTGTTTAGACATAAGCCTGATTATTCTTAACCTAAGTAACCATGTTATATTGTTTCTCTTTGTCCATAGTTTTGACTTCTTCAAGGGATTAGTCAGACAAAAACTTCACTAAAAGAGGATGCATCACTGGCTACGTCTCACTGAGTCATGTGCACCACTGGAGAATGTTTGGTTTTTATATCTTTTCATTTGTCCCTAAACGTCTGTCAACTTATTCAAAAAAGAATTATATTTTGTTTAGTTGCTCTTTCGTTATAGATCTCTCTCAAACAAAGGTATGTATTTTCTTGCATCGCACCGTCAGTACATATGATTACAACCACTGTACCGTGTTAACTTGCAAACAAAGTGAAAGATTATGTTGAGTAATCTTTTGTAGAAAATCTGGCCATCCTACCTTCTTTGAAGTAGTGTGAATATATATATGTAGTTTCTTTTTTCTTTTTCTTTAATCTTTCAATGTGTGCACAAACCATGAATGCCTTCCGGACCCATTGTGACCTCCTATCAAAGTTTCATGTTTGCAAGGCTGTTTATTTGTGGGGCAAATAGAACTTTTTAGTTGCTTCTCCTGTGAATAGTTGAAACATGTAGGATAGAATCTTTCTTTTGTAGAAGCCAACAATGTTTTAATGGTATGTCTTATGGTTGTAGGGTACATGCTGTCCTCTCTGAATTAGAGTATTTGTGTAATACTGACACAGAGAAAACCCCACATCCCACATGCACATCGTTCTGCGATGTACAGACTGTCCAAAGTGAGCTACATTGTTTTGGAGACCACCCTATTGTTGGGCCGTCCATTTAGGACACTTTGTGAGTGTCCCAAAAATTGGTTAGGGGCATCTTGTACAGGGTGCAAAAGGTCAAGTTAAACTAAAGATAAAATGCTTATTAGGTTCCAGTCCTTGGACATATTTGAAGGTCGTATGAGATTTATTTCCAAGCTTAGGGTCTACCAATACCAACCCACATCAAGTTGCACCTTTTTGTCTCCCTAAGATTTGTATTTGCCTGGGTTATAAAAGCTGGCATTCACATTTGGAATGTCCTGATGAATTTCATGTTATCCATTACTATAGGGTTGCAGTGGCTAAATCTGTGTTTAAAATCTCTGCTCTCGTAAGAGAGTTTCTGTAGCTCCAAGGTGGAACAGTTCTGGTTACACGGTGTAGCACTTGCTCTCACATGCATGATACGAGCTCCACTCATGTTTTTCTCTCGTTTGAATCAAAGGTCGCGTCCAATCAAGTAGAGAGAGAGTTGAGTTTAACAGGAGTTTATTCGTGTACTGCTTGACATAAATTATTGTTCATCTGAGTGGCAAACCAAGCAAATGAAAGGATGGTGTGCAGTGTAAAAAGACTGAAAGATTTGTTAATTATGCCTTTGGTACTTAATAATTGCAGTCAATTTTCATAATGTTACAGACAGATTTAAGAATTGGTGCTACTGTTCTTGCAACTAGAGGAAAGCAACTTAAAAGTCTCAGTTTACTGTTCTTGAAGATCTGTGGCAAGAAAATGGCATCAGATGTGCTGTATGCTATGACTTACTTTTGATATTCCTTCTAGCCTTCCAGCTTGGTATGAAATATAGATGCTGTGGTTGGAAAAAGAATGGCATCCAATAAATGGATCGGCTAAAGTGAAATATGTATATGCCAGTTGGGTCAAAACTTGAAGGATAAAAGATGAAGTTTAGCCCCTAAAAGCTCTCTCATGCATCATTCAAAAGGTGCGCTACTAATATCAAACAGATACTTACCTTGTCGTAGTGGAAAACTGGAAATCTTAGGTGGGGAAGGCAGGAGTTTAGTCAAAGATGCATTGGATCATCACATGGCATTAAGGGAAATGCTAGGCTGGTGGACCAAGAAAGAAAGAGGAATACCTAAAAAATGAGAGTGTATTCCATGCATATGAATAGAAGTAATTTTTTTGATATTAAAATATATAAAGGAGTGGATTAGATGAGTGACTGTTATTTTTTTAGAGATTAAAATAACCGTCAGTGCATACAATTCTCTCCACTAAAAAATAGGTTATAAACGGTAGAAATGACTTTCTTTAGAACATTGGGAAAAATTAGACCAATATAGAGAAATTGTAAAAAAATAAAAATAAAATAGATATATATATATATATATATATATATATACTATTATTAAAATAAGAGGCTTTGTTAGCTAAAGTGGACGTGAAAAGACGACTTGATCCTTAGACCATAGATTATCTAAATATATTTTTTAATAAATGGATGTCATAATCGTAATAAACAAAATAATAGAATAAAATTTTAATTTATTTCCCCCTAAAATCTCTCTCTATAACTTCCCACTTCCACAGTTCCACAGCAAAAGAAAAGGAAAAAATATACAAATTCCAAAACTCCTCACATTTCTCCAATGATTATTTTGTTTTTTTTTTCTTTTAAAAATTAAACCCACACACAAAGTGTGTGTTTCGGTCTAGTATATATTAATTACATGTATATTGTTAAAATATCATTCCTTTCCTCGTTTATGTACATGATATGTTTATGACAGATGTATACTGATCAAGTGAAAATGTGATAGAAAAGGCTTAGCATCTATATATATATATTGAAATAATATAAACTATTTAAAAATAAATAAAAATTTCAGTTGCTTGGTGGATGTGGAACATGTGTTAATAACAAATCAAACTACACATCATTTTCACAAGTCAAATGAATATAAAAAGATGAGCAACCCCATCATATGCCAAGCATGTTAGGTAAACTGGTGTCTCCATTTTAATGATCCCCATCAATGGTACTATGGTAGCACATCGTAGTGACTAATTATTAGATGTCACTATTGTCGACACCACCAATACATGTAGTCCAAGTGACAGCCCTTCTTAAATTTTGAGCTGGGAATATAATTGTTAATTACAACTCACAATATAAGGGAATAATTCGAACCAATCCATTTGTTATGTATTACATTGTTGAATCGTTTCATATAATCACTCACTTTATGGAAGAAGAAAAAAAAGAACATCGATCCCCTCCAATTTTCAATTTTTTATGGTTAGGAATTGCAAAACAGTTTAATACACATTTTAAATTTTGTTAGGCAGAAGTGAGATATTTTGACGAGTACTTCTATTCATATATCTAAAATTAGTTTTTAGACCTCTCTAGATATGAGACCTCCTGTTTACTTTTTGAATATTCAATTTACTAACTATACCTCCCTATTTTTTCTCAAATGCTTTTACCACGTTTGGTTCGCGGAAAGGAACCATCAGGAAATGAAACTTGTTCATTTCCTGCGTTTGGGATGCAAATGGAAAGGAAATTGTTTCCTGAAGGAAGGGAAAATAAGGGGGAAAGTGGTTCCTTCCAAATCTCAAATGAATCACTTTCCCCCCTTCTTTCCTTTCATTTATTACTCATTACATATTATTTTATTACATTATTTTCAAATTTTATAACAACTTTCCTAATAACTTTCCTTACGTTACCAAACATCGGAATGGAAAGTTGTTGGGAAATTTCATTTCTCTTCCCATGGGAAAGACAAAGGAATTACTTTCCTTTCCGTGAACCAAACGAGACCTATAGTTCAGCTGAACTTGTCGATGTCATTGGGAGAATAATCAACCAGTAAAACGACCAAATAGAACTCAAAACATAATCCATTTCAAAGGAACTAGATCTCTATTGAAGATTTGGACCATTTATTTTGCTCTTGTCCTTTCACTTCAAGAGTCTGGAATTTATTTGGAAATCCCTCTGATTTATCTGCTCCTTGTGTTTTTAATAGTTTCACGGAGTGGCTACATCACTCCTTTGTAATCTCTAAAAATCTTGCTTTTATTGAGAATGCTTTGATTACTTGTTGGAAAATTTGGGAAGCAAGAAACCACTTACTTTGCAGGAACAAGGAGACTTCTGCTATTATGGTTGTCCATGCGGCAGCTGCTGCCGCATATAATTATCGGGCTCACAACTCCATTCCTTCTGTGTCTCGTGCTAGAGAATATGGCCTAATCAGATGGGCCCCTCCTCAGGAAGGTTCAGTCAAGCTAAATTTTGATGGTTCGGTTGATGGCTCAAATAAGGCGGCTGCCGGGTTTGTGATCAGAGATCACTCAGGCTTTCCGATTGTGTTGTGGCAGGAAGTAGAAAGATTGGTTTCTCTTCTGTGCGGGTTGCAGAGTGTAACGCCCTCAAAGACAGTCTCCTCCAGGCGCTGCATAGCAACTTATCCAAAATTTCTGTTGAAGGTGATTCAAAGCTGGTCATTGACTGCATCAAGAAGATTCATGCTCCCCCTTGGCGTTTGAGACCTTTGATTAGAGACATTCAGATTATCTCTTCCTTCTTTGAGGACATCAGTTTCTCTCATGTTCCTCGAGAGGCGAACTTCGTGGCAGATGCGGTTACGTCCTTGGGTCACCAAGCGTTTGAACCAACTATCTGGAGAAACAAACTTCCTCTCTCGGCCAGTTCTGCTTTCAGTTTAGATCAGTTAGGGTGTGGTGTTTCTAGGGGTTTTCGGTTGTAGTGTTTGTTTTCCTTCTCAAAAAAAAAAAAAAAAAAAAAAAGGAACTAGATCTCGCATTCCACATCTTAGTATGATAACACATTGGAAATAACAATTATGTATCCTATTCCATTGATTTGTTACCCATGATATTGCCAAGACATCGGTCCAGAGTGTGTATTGTGAAGAAGCCAAAACCCAAAAGCTAGTATGCATAATGCCTTAGAATAATCATAAATATAACCATGTTCATCCGCTCCCTTTTATGCCAGAAGATTGAACTAAAGCCTAGAGAGCAACACACCCCGGTAATCATCAACTAATCTTAATGCAAGAATGTCGAGTTTGCTTATTGATACCACTAGATTTGAGGCATAGACTAGGGTTTTATATTGTAGGAGATGTAGAAAGAAACTATGAAAGTGGCTAAAAATACTTAAGGGAGTATCATAAAAGTGACTTTGATTCAACCCAATAAATGTGAACTGTAGTTTGAACAAGAAAACAATATGATGTATTGGTCTAATTGCTATAGATTTTTTTTCTTCTTCATATGTATGTGTCTTTATCGGTAATTTTATACGAGTTAACAAATTAACTGTCACTAAAAAATATAAGAGGTTCAAATTACAATTTTAGAGGTATGAATAAAAGTACTCTATTTTGACACGTTGCATCATAAAAAAAAAAAGAACGAGGGAGTCGAAATTGGGACCAACAAAGCAATTTGATTCATGCGTTGTTTGACTTGTTTCATTGATTCATTCTATCAAAATATCATCTGTTACGAAAGATCTTGTTCTTATCTTTACTTCTTCTTCTTTTTTTTCCTTTTTTTGTTTTTTTTGTTTTTTTAAATACTTATCCTTCTTTTTAAAGACAGAAAAATAAATAGTTTGATAGTTTCCTCAAACATAATGAAGAAGTTGTACCCAAATACATATCCTCAAACCTATCAATAAATTACACCAACTACAACAACGGCAGGCATTAAGTTTTGATGCAGTAGAGGATTAATTGCTAAGATTTTCTAATATTTTATGAAAAAAGAAAAAGAAAAAGACTAAAAGGTACAGCTTCCAAAGCACAGTGCTCTCTGTGCTTGTGTCCTCTGAGATACTGTGTGTTTCCGACAGGTCGTACGATGATGCAGTGAACAATTACTTCTCGCTGTTCACAAGGTACGACCTCTACGTGTCACATCGTCACGCGTGTTCACGCTTTGACTGTCCTCTCAGTCAAACCAACTCTGATTCTCTGCGACCCGTTACACGTTAATTATTACGCACCAGTGTACCATCGTCGTTTGCTTTATCTCTTTACTGCGATCAAAATTGTCATTGACAGTCTGCGAATGTTTATCTAAGCGACACGTGTCGCATGCAGACAGGGTTACAAGAGGGGGGCCGTTTGCAGAGAAGATAGCTGATATTTATTACAACACGTGCCAACTCTAGAAGCGCTCAGCAACGACTGACCATGCAAATTATTAACCCACTTCTTGATTAGTGAAATACACCCACAAAATTATGGTCCCCATAAAATGACTAAAATCTTATTCAATGTTTCGCGATAGCATTTGGTCTAACGATATAACTTTTTCTCTTTATGTAAATATAAGGTCGTGAGTTTGACTTAAAAAAAATAAGTTGTTGATATAATTATAAAAAGAAAAATTAAAAATCTATTCAATGTTATTTCGAAAAGAAGAGAAAAGATGATGAATCATACATTATAACAACATTACATCTCAATTACGTGATCAAGCAGTTGGGCAGCACTCGCGAATTTATTAAGCTAATACTTTAAAGATTCAAACTATGAATTTTGTGAGGCAAATGAGGGATGACTTAAGTGAGCACGAGAAATGTATTTTATCATCGTTGTGTTAGTTTCCGAAGATGTGGTATACATATATTGTAATATGCACTGAAGATATTAGAGAAGAATTGGTCTTTGACGAAATATGCATGCGATTAATGACTAATGGGATCAAGCATGTGAACCATGATTGTGTAAGTGAACATGTTTTGCATAACTTAAGCATATGCATCATGGTTGTGTTAGATTTCGAAGATGTGGTATACAAATATTGTAAATTTGTAATGTGCACTTAAGATAATAGGGAAGAATTGGTCTCTGACGAAAATCATGCTATATGCATGGAGTTAATGATTAATAAACAATTAGCAGTTTAGCACGCGCGGATATCCGAAGGTACTGATTCCAAATCCCTCCGCCTCGTCATTGGCTTAATCCAACTTAATTTAACATTTTGTCTTTATTTAGATAGTATCAATAAGTGCATGCACACTACTATAGGACACGTAAAAGAACACTAGTGGCAGGCTGCCAGCATATCCCAGCTCGTATCTTAATTTGACCTTAAACCCCAGAAACACACACCCCCCCCCCCCCCCCCCCCCCCCCCCCCCCAAGTAATAATAATTAAAGACACAGAACATAGTCCAATTGGACGTGCTTTGGGTCTTTTAAAGGCTTGCACTGTCATCTTTCTGTTATATTATTATTTTTAAAGGTAGTTATTGCCAAATTTATCAAAAATATTTGAGAGTATTGAAATTCTAAAGTTGATAGTTATTAAATTAATTACTGTTTTAAGATGTGTCATCTAAGTATCTAATATCGAAAATGTTCACTTGATCAGTTGCTGACCAAGAAAATAATGTTCAATCACCCTTGGATGTAAATCCAAGGGCAGAGAGAATTATTATTAAGTTGAGGTGTTTTGTTTTCCACCCTTGGATGTAAATCTAAAGGTTGTTGAACATAAATTTTTTGGTCAGCAACTGACCAGGTGAACACTACTGATCTAACATTTTATTTTATTAGTTTCCGACTCTATATTTATACCATATAGTATTACAAAATACTTCAAATTTAGCTAAGAGTTAAAAGTCAACCATGTAGCTGATAATTTCAATGCTAGTATAAAAAAGTTACATAAATATACATACAAGAGATGAATCTGGTGCTGGTAACTTTGACCTAAGGACCATAAACATAGGACTTATCCAACTTATAATATTACTCGCTTTGAAAAGCTCATTCTTGTTTGTCGACAACGTATAGAAGGTTCCCTTTCGACTATTATAGTCAAAACAAACCCATCTTTATGATGGCTATGACGACGAATCGTTATTGATAATTTGATATAGATCCATATATATATATTAATTATCTAATAATTGGGTTCAAGCTGACGGGAATCTTCTTTGCTTTGGAATTAAGTTGAGTTTCCGGGTCTTTGCAATTCCTTGATTTCAATCTCGCTCTTTTGGGTTGCCCGCAAAGGAGAGAAGCTTGACCAATAGGGAAACCAATACGAAGAATGTTTCTTCAAAAACGGTGTTGCTTGGTCAAAAAAAACTCATTATTACATAACTAGTTTAAGCATATTAGTGTGAAAGCAGTTGTGAAATAAACGACTATTGTATGAGTTTTCTTCTAAATTAAGTATTTTATTCGTAAAACTCAACCCAAACAAAATAGAAAATCCGACACAATCTCACTTGTCCCACTCCACGCAAGCAATATCATAATTCGGTTGTTTTCCACCAAAACATAAAGTTAGAAGAAGACTAATTATAAAAAAGAAATGGGATATTTAATACAGCGATGCAAAACAAGATAGTGATCTTAGGGAAACTCCAACCACTGGGGTTCTATCCCATATTTAAGACTTAAATGAGATTTGAGCTCTCCAACAATTCATTTTAGGGGGAGTTGGTCTCAAAAATATAGGACTTGGTCTCAAACCATGTCTCAAATATATGACTTTTCCAGAATCAGGATCATGAACAGTAGCTTGGGGCCACACATTTTCAATTAAATCAATTAACATGTTTTTGATATATCACTTTGGAGGTGAATTGATATAAGAAAATACCTAGTGCTCTGCTAGGGCTGGGAGAGCGCCGCCTCCGAACTCTCTATACCTTTCTCCATCATTGATGGAGTACTGTTTCGATGTCATTCTCGGTGTCAGTTTTTCACGCATGGCTCCCGGCCCTGTATCGGGTCGTGGTTCACATCTCGGCCTGTGGCATGTTCTTCTGTTCAGATTTGGTCTGATCGTGTGTCTCATCAATGGGAAGAAGCCATGGATGTGGTGCTTTCCCAGATTCGGTATGCCTGTAGTGCTGCTCGTCAGAACGGGGAAGTTGTGTTCCCGTTATGCTTTGGGACGGCGCCGAGATTCCGACCAAGCCGGGCTCGACTGAAATCGGGTTTAGGGATGGCGGCGAGGTGGTTGGGCAAGGAACTCGAGTTAGACTATCGTGGTGGTGGGGAACTACTGACACGGAGTTTGTCAGGGTCAGGCTCGGCTAGTCATAGCCCCTTCGATCTGAGAGGGGATTGGGTGTGGCGGAGCATTTTCGCAGCCCCGGGTCGAACCAAGATCCGCGCCAAGGAGGGCGGCGCCGATGAAGGTGTTTGGAGTCAAGGCGACGAGGGTGGGATCGATCTGGGCTGGATCCGCGTTCCGACTGGTGGTATGGGTGGTAGAGGGCGGCTTTGAGTTGGTGGGGCTAGGATACCCTTTCTGCGACAAAGGACGGTGGAGCAGAGATCAAGGCCGAGGTCAGGGAAGGCATAGGTGCCAAGAGTGATTTTGGGTGCCCATAACAGGTTGTAGACATGGCCCTATGCTCTGTTGGACTGCCCAAGGGTTTTGGAGTGGGTTTTCATTCTTAGGGCTTTGCAAATGGTGTATGAGCCCATTGCTACTCGGGTTCGCATTTGGGATCCAGGAGACTTTCTATGGATCTTAAATTGTTATGAGTTTTGGATCTGCTGCTTTAGTTACTTAGGTAGAATATTGCTCCCTATTCGGTGTATTTTGTTGCATGGAGTGGGCAAGGTCGGTCATACTACCGCCGGTTACCTTGATAGAAGGTTACTCTCTATTCGACGTATATCTTTGCGTGGAAGTATGGTTGACCATACTATTGGTACCGTTTTACATAGCCCAGATTATGTCTGGTGCTTCATCAAATGCTTAATTGCATCCCTTAGTACCATTGTTTGGTTTTATTTCCGATGCCTTGATGCATCTAGTATTGTTATGGTTATTTTCTATTTTGATGTAGTTTCTACATCTATAAGTTGTAATTTTTCTTATGATTATTATTAATAAAGTGGTTGATTATTTCTCTCAACAAAAAAAAAATTTAACATGTTTTTGATATAATATTGATAAACATTGTACTCATATCTTAATATAGATATTAATAAATAAATTATTTTTATATGAGGATAAGATAGTCAATTGACTATATCATATTTCAAAATATTGCAATACCTCTCATGAAAAAAGGATAAACTTTTTCAAAATCAGGAGAGAAACTGCTATAACTTTTTTTAATTAAAAAAAATAAAAATAAAACCCAATTGACATGTGCAAAGCACATGTTAAGGGGCTAGTTATATTTTAATCAAGAATAGATAGTGAAAATAGCACCCCCATGAAGTACTATATGGTTGGAGATGAGAATTTTGTGCTATATCAATAGGAATGCAGGGCTGCCACTTGGTTTGGTAATTAACAAACCGACCGAATACCAACCGATACCTTAGGTTTGGTAAACAGACTTTTTAGTAACCGAAACTAATAAAACCGAAATCGAAAATTACCGAAAAAGCTGGTTTGGTTTTGGTAAATTCCGAATTTACCGATTATCTAAATATTAGCTTTATATACTATGATTTTCAATACACATACATGTATATTATGAAATAAACATAAAAGTTTTCATAATAGTATGAACATTACTCAATATACTACATAATTAATAGTACATGTATTTTGAGTAATCTAGTCCAAAATGGTTAAATAACCTAGTTTTATTGAAAATAGATAAAATTTGATGTCATATATATAAAAGAAAGCTATGATTAGTAGATGAATAAGAAGTTTACGGTTATAAAATTGAAAAACCTAATTTTGTTCATTCTAATTTATATTACAAAAAATTAGTTGTTCTAAAGTTGATAATACCGAAAACCGAAATACCGAATTTGGTAGATATGATTAAAAACCGTAAATTTTGGTTGGTAATTAGTAGTTCAATTTTGAAACCGAAAGCTTTGGTTTTGAAGTTGGTAATACCTATAACTGATTCGAACCGACCAAGTGACAACTCTCCTAAGTGCTAAAATGAAAATAGCACTTCTAAATGAGACTTCATGGTTGAAGTTGACCTTAAGACAAAACTGCTTAGACCCGAATCCCAAGTCAGAGACGTGAAAGCCATTAACAATTTCCCCGTCAAAACTCACCAAAACACCCCCAACGACTCAGTAACTCACTCTCCACTACTTTCCCGCCACGAGTCCCCTTCACCCACGTCCACATGTCTCTCTCCCAGCAACCCGGCGGCCGTCTCCACCATAAATCCCCTGCATCCTTCCCGCACCCTAACATATCCCCTCCAAAAGAGAAGAAAAAAAGCCCGGAAACTCATAACACGTACAGTGACGACTGATATGACCAACCGCCTGGCGCCTTTTAAAGTTCCGCACCATAACAGTTCGGTTCGTTAAAGCAACACCCCCCCCCCGGCTCCCAAAAAAAAAAAAAAAAAAGAAGGTCTCTCGTTTTGACCGCTCCGCCACCGTCGTCGAAAAATCGAATACCATTCTCTCTTCTTTAACCATTTCAAACTCAGCTCGTAACCGTCTCCTCCCAATTTTCACGCTTTTCTCGCTTTTATCAAATATCTCTCTCTCTCTGTCTCTCTCAATCCAAAAATCCTCAATCCCAATTCTCCACCATGAAATCCCCAACCGCCTCCGTCCTCCATCGCCACGTCAGCCTTCTCCGATCGCCGCATTCATGTTAATTCCATATGCATCCCTTCTGCTGCATCTCCACCCTCTCCGAACACCACCACTCCCCCTCGCCGGACCTCCACGGCCGCACCCCAATGACCTCCTACGGTAGATCCGATCCGCATACCCGGTTCAGCGTCCACAAGGAGCCGAACAGCAACAATCACAGCAACCATTCCAGCGTCGATTACAGCCGCCTCAGCCAGCGGACGACGGCTGCTGCCGCCGCTGCCGCCATCGCGGCGGCCGAGGCTGTGTCGCGGCCTTCGACCGGAAGGGAGCAGCCGGTGGATGTCAAGATAAACGACATCGTCGGGAATGGCGTATCGGGAATATTGTTTAAGTGGGTGAATTACGGTAAAGGTTGGCGGCCGAGGTGGTTCGTTTTGCAGGATGGAGTTCTTTCGTATTATAAGATTCACGGACCTGATAGGATCGTCGTTACGCCGGACACGGAGAAAGGTTCTAAGGTCATCGGCGAAACGTCGAATCGGAGACTTTCGAGGCATAGGAGTCCCAATTCTCAACAGCTACGCCGCAAGCCCTTCGGCGAAGTTCATCTCAAGGTTTTGATTTTTCGCATTCGTTTTTCGATTTTTGGTTTTCCAATTTTTATTGTATTTTATACCAGAAACGACTTCCATTTTGCCGTTTTGATTCAGTTCCTAATCAAGAAGATGTTTCTTTATCTGTTTTGATTATTGCAAGCGTTTATAGGATTTTTTCGAGTTCGTAATTCTGTTGAATTGAATGAAATTTATGTGGTGGTAGTGTATAATTGTGGTGAGTTGATGCACAGGTCTCTAGTATCCGTGAAAGCAAATCAGATGATAGGCGGTTCTCAATCTTCACCGGTACAAAGAGGCTGCATTTGAGGGCAGAATCGAGCGATGATCGACTCGCTTGGGTGGAAGCATTGCAGGCCGTGAAAGACTTGTTTCCGCGGATTTCCAACAGTGAATTGATGGCTCCGGTAGACAATGTAGCGGTGTCTACTGAGAAATTGAGGCAGCGCCTGGTCGAAGAAGGTGTTAGGGAGGCAGCCATTCAGGAAAGTGAACAGATTATGAAGACAGAGTTTGCTGCATTGCATAACCAGCTTCTTCTGCTCAAGCAGAAACAGTGGCTCCTAATTGACACACTACGACAGTTAGAGGTATGGAAACATTACGTCAGTTAAATTTGGGGTTCTTCTTTGGTTTCCTACCATGTAGAAATTTGAATTTTTTTCTATTTTTCTTCTTCTTCTTTTTTTTTTTTTTAAACCACCCAGTAAATTTCTAGGAGGCTGTTGTTTTAGAGTTTTAGCTTGCGGAGTAGAAGTTTGTTGTGATTTGTTTGTGCAGAGTGGGAGGTTGAGGCTCCTGTTTATTCTTTCCTCAAAAATTTGTAATTCTTTCAATATAATATTCCTCTGATTGTGATTTGAGTGTTCGGCGTGTTATATAGAATCGACTCAATTTATAAAACCATGCCAGGTCCACTAGACCAGAAGATGATCTTGGGCTGCACAACCAGAACGTTCTTGTTGAGCGTCTCTACTAATACAGATAAGTAAAAAGTAGAAAATCATCCAGACGACTGAATATGTTGGTTTTTATTTACTAAATTGGACGTCTGAAAAATCGATATGGGCTTAGAAATCTTTTGTAGAGACCTGCATTTCCTCTTGAGGATGTCCCCCTGACATTTAATATCCCTCAAGGACTTAATAAGACTAGACTATCTATGTAATTTAAGGCTAACCGTGTAGTGTGTATAGGTTCACACAGCTCCCCGATTTGGAAATTTAAGATATTTTGTGATTGCACTTTTTATGATTTTTTGAGCATCTGATGTGTTCTCAATTCTGTAGTTTATAAGGCAGGTAGAAATTAGGACTTCTGTGTATGTTGTATTTTGTGGATCTTGTTATTATAGATACTTGATATGAACAACACCTTCTTTGACTTGCACTTGTACTGCCTCCTATGTTTTGGGTTACAAAGGGTCGACCTCGGTTATAGTAGTTTCACTCCTTTCTGAAAATAATAAAAATGTACTGCGTCCTGCCAAAGTACTAAGATACATTGGTAGAACTCTATTATAGTAGTCTTTCACCTTTTTCTTCTTTCAGTAAAACTTTGGTGTCTT
The DNA here is from genome assembly GCA_024704745.1 of Rosa lucieae. Taxonomy (NCBI): domain Eukaryota; kingdom Viridiplantae; phylum Streptophyta; class Magnoliopsida; order Rosales; family Rosaceae; genus Rosa; species Rosa lucieae. The sequence goes on along the minus strand of CM045497.1, from coordinate 55,517,689 downwards.
TCTTTTGAAGGACATATTTAAAAATTTAAATGAATGTACTATTTAGCTAAGGTGGTTAACACAGGTAGTGACTGTGGCTGTGTGCTGGCAGTGGTGGGATCAATTGGTGGCTTTGTGGTTTCATCAAAGAGTTTCTACCTGTAGATGTTGTTAAGTTTCTTCTTTGGTGGTCAGTGTTGTTTAGTTTGCAGTTTACACTGATTTCCATAGAATATAACTTAAAAGCGATTAAAACAAGCCAGTTGGAAGTTTGTAAAGATATGATAAAAGTTTTATGTAGCATTCATGGAGACTTTTGAACGCGTCGAGGCCAAAGTTTGTTCTTTCATTTTATTTATTTATTGTTATGAAAAATGTTTCATATAACCATGTAAATGTTCTGTTATATACATGATCCATCAATTGCTAGTTCAAAAGTGTTACTTATGATTGCCTTCTCATTTCAGCATAGGAAACTTTCTTCTCCTTTGAAAATGGTACTGCTTGGGGAAAGTTTATACAAATTTTTGTTGGTTCAATTTTTTATACTTTCAGATTTCTAAGGTTAACACTTGTGAAGAAAGTGCCTAATTTATAGTATTGCTGTTGGTGTGTCAAGTTTTGATCATCTTTTATTCATTCTAGCATAGTGTTGAGTTTGTTGCAGAAACTGTTTAAGAAGTATGGTTGACTGCATAGTTCCCTCGTGTTTCTTTCTTCATTGAGAAACATGTAATCAAGAGGAGGGTAATGCAGTTGTTTTGTCAAATTGTGTTGTGATGCTGATTTACTGTGATATTTGGATAGAGGGGAATAGAAGGATCTTTGTGAACAACTGTGTGTGTACTTGTGGGATTATATGAATTTATAGCATATATGTGTTCCTGGGTATCCGGTGAGTTTCGAGGTTTTCCATTTTTGCTTTTTCTTACTGATCAGGGTGCTGCTGTTTCATGAGCTGGTTGGGTCCTTCAGTTTTAACTGCTTGACTTAGTTGCCAAGGTTTTCAAGTTTCATTTTACGGTTTTGGTGGACTGCTTGTTCATGTCTAATGTAGAAGATTTGCTTTTAGTGCTTTTACTTGAGGGTGGAAGTAGTTGCATTGAGTTTTTTTTCATTAGTTTACTTCTGTCTTTGATCTATATATTTAAATTAAATTTCTGTGTTAACACTGGACAAGTATCAAGCAATCATTTCTGTGCAATCATTTCTGTCTCTTCTTACCACATTCATTTTCACACATTTTGTGTTTGTAAATATTATAACCTTTAGACCTCAATTATTGTCCTGAATAAGTGGTGAGGCTTTGAAGCATCAATATGTTTGAGGATTACACTGTGCTTTCCCTACATTTAAGATTCGGGTAAAAGTAGCCCGCTTGCCCATACTCCAGTTTCTACAATCTATGTTGTTGTCAATACACCCTCTTACCCCCCCAAAACTCCCTTTGTTACTCACTCAATTATTCATATTAAATGCACCAGAGTTTCATTAAATGAGAAAGGAACAAAAAGTTTGGTTACTACCTGGAGGAAAGAAAGGTGGACACATGGCATTTTAAGGGTGTGAAAAAAAAAGACACTAGTTAATTGGACAGTGCCACTCATTTTGCTGATGTGTATGGTCATTTATTTTATGTATTCTATGTTCGTATAGAGGTTATTTCCTTGAGAATTTATCTTCTGGTGCAGGGTTTTTATATCCTTATCTTTCTAACAGAATTGCTCTTTATACTTCATTGTGTAGACAGAAAAGGTAGATTTGGAGAATACAGTGGTTGATGAGAGCCGACAGCTCAAAGATTCTGGAGCTTCCTCTAGATCAAGACAAGACAAATTTAGTGGTAAGTATTTTGTAGTGTATTAACATCTTGTATTACTTGTTACCTGCGACAACTGATTGTCGTTGTCATGCTCCTGAATGACTAAGCCTTTGCAATGTAAAAATTTGGGCAAGGGAAATGGGTTTAGGGCCTAGGTCATGCTTCCTTGGGCTGATTTAGAGCTACATTGATTTGAACTTTTCAGAAGGAAGTGCAACTGAATCTGATGATGATAATGAAAGAGTTGATGCTGCAGAAGAAGAAACGGATGAAGAGGACAATGCCTTCTTTGATACGCGTGATTTTCTATCATCAAGTTCTTTCAAAAGTAATGGGTCTGATTATCGGATATCTTCCTTCTCTTCAGATGATGATGGCTTGTATGCCATTGAATCTGAAGATGGTACAGATCCAGCACTCAGAGCTGATTTTCCATTTGTCAAGCGACGTAAGAAATTGCCTGACCCTGTGGAGAAAGAGAAGTGTGTTAGTCTTTGGTCGATGATTAAGGACAACATTGGGAAGGACCTCACGAAAATCTGTCTCCCTGTATACTTCAATGAGCCTCTATCTTCTCTACAAAAATGTTTTGAGGATTTGGAATATTCATACCTCCTTGATCGAGCATATGAATGGGGCAAAAGGGTAAGACCACGACGTCATCTTTACTGCAATGCTATAAAGGGAATTTGAATAAGTTAAATTATTTTCAGAAAGAAAAAAATAATAAGTTAAATTAGTTTAGTGCTCCCTCAACTTAATATTGAATTTCCTTGAAGTCCTGCAGGGTAATAGCCTTATGAGGATTCTTAATGTGGCTGCTTTTGCTGTATCTGGATATGCTTCAACTGAAGGAAGGATGTGCAAACCGTTCAATCCATTATTAGGGGAAACATATGAGGCTGACTATCCAGATAAAGGCCTTCGGTTTTTCTCAGAGAAGGTGTGAAAAAGTCTTCAGACCTCAACTTGCAATTCATATTTTCACTATCAATAGCATTTCCCTTGTTCTTGTACTGGTGATCTGTTATGCATATGAATAATTGTTTAAATTAGGTTGGACCAGCTTTATGCTGTCCTATCTGGGTTGGCAAGAATTATTTGTTCAAATTGAGCGGTGCATATATCGAGCTTTTCATATTTAACGTGCTTGCATTCTCGCTAAACATGATCTTTCTCAATAAAAAAGTAAATCTTGAATGTAACATTCCTGTTTACTGAATGTTGAACATTGTATGCTGGATCTTTGAGGGGTGTGTGAAATGAAATAAGAAATAACCCCCATAGATCCTGAACTGTTAAAAATAAAGGACTCAAAAGTGATGAGCCTTGATTGTGACAAGGGATAATGCCTCAAAGATGTGTATGGGTTTGAAATTACTCTGGGAAGATATCTTTGTCTATTTGAGGAATAAGGAAAATAGCCAGCCTTTAAGAGTTTTGTGGTAGAAGTTCAGTATTTGGCTCACTACATCTTAGTCACCATCCCTTTCATTTTATTTCTTTTTCATCTGTGGATCACATAGTGAAGATCCTTATATTTTGGGTGTCAGGTTAGTCATCACCCCATGATTATTGCTTGCCATTGTGAGGGTAGAGGATGGAAATTCTATGGAGATAGCAATTTGAAAAGCAAATTCTGGGGCCGCTCAATTCAGCTTGATCCTGTTGGTGTTCTGACCTTGGAATTTGATGATGGTGAAATTCTTCAATGGAGTAAAGTGCGAACCTGACAAACTCAGCTAATGTTAATACTTTTGCTGGATTCTTATCTGAACATAAGCTCTTTTCTGACAGGTTACAACTTCCATTTACAACCTCATATTAGGAAAGCTTTACTGTGATCACTACGGTACCATGCGAATACAGGGAAAGCATGAATATCAATGTAGGCTGAAATTTAAGGAGCAGTCTATCATTGATCGAAATCCTCACCAGGTACAATCCTTTCTTCTATCCTCATGACTTTGTTGCCACATTTTTCTACACAGGGTATTGCTTGGAATGTATTCTGAAATGTTTTAGAAAATAAAGGAATAAGACATGTAAAAATAAACAAATATGACATAGTGTCTGTTTCATACCAGCTACATATTCTTTGATACAATCTTCACTTTACATATGTTTTGCCCCTTCAGGTACAAGGTATAGTTCAAGATAAGCATGGGAAAACAGTGGCAACGGTGTTTGGAAAGTGGGATGAGAGCATGCATTATGTTAATGGAGACTGTTCAGGGAAGGGAAAATTCGAGTCTTTATCTGATGCCCGCCTGCTCTGGAAGAGGAGCAAGCCACCTAAGTTCCCTACTAGATATAACTTAACACGCTTTGCCATCACAATGAACGAACTCTTGCCTGGATTGAAGGTGATTGATTATTCCTCAGATTGACTGAGTATGAAAAGGACTGCTTGAAACTATTCCACTTGGCTTACTTTACATTTTTTTTTATGTGTGAATTAAATAAGACCTTTAAAACGTCTGAACTGATGATAAACTCATTTGATTGCGTTAAAAGTGGAATGGAGTTAATCTCTTTTGCTTTTTCTGAATGCACTGCTATCAGATTATGATTATTCGAGTTTAATCATGTGCAGGAGAAGTTGCCCCCAACAGATTCAAGGCTTAGACCAGATCAAAGGTATCTGGAAAATGGGGAATATGAAATGGCAAATTCCGAGAAGTTGAGGCTAGAGCAGAGGCAACGGCAGGTAATATTGCATTTTTGAATAAATAATATCAACCTATTTATGTATTTCTGTTTCCCATTTTATCCATATGTCGTGAACTCTCTATATCAGCATCTGCTGTAGGTATGACTCCCACTGTTTTAAGTTGTGTAACATACAGGAAAGGGTGTAGTGTTAAACTAACCAAGTTTTACATGTATCAAAATAACTGATCTTGGGTTTAACTCCATGCATTTCCCAATCTTTTACACTTGTAGTCATAATAAGGCGCACACAAAGTATTAAAATAAACTACTGTGAATCAGTTTGATTTTTTGGAATAATGATATCTAAGCAGAAACATGTATATCAGTGAGAATGAGAAGGAATACAGGGTTATAAATTTGACAAAACGACAAACTAGGATAACCTTGCATTAGTGCTAGGCGACCAATTAGGTGTTTTATGTAGTAGGTTCAGCTATGGTATTCTTGATGGAGTGTATTAAATTTCTTGACTGGCATATAATGGCGGTTAACTGTATATTGTTTGAGATTCAGGCTCGAAAGATGCAAGAAAGTGGTTGGAAACCGCAGTGGTTTGCAAAGGATAAAGCAAGTGATACTTACCGGTATACTGGAGGATATTGGGAGGCAAGAGAACGAAGAAATTGGGATGGTTGTCCCGATATTTTTGGCCAAGTTCCTTCTGAACAACTTGACTAATAGTCAGTTCATTGCTGTCTCTAGTTTTACCAATTCTTTTCCATTTTTTCCCCTATGGGGTGGGGAATACTGCTCTGATTCAAAGCAGTTTAGCGCCTCCCATGGTTTGCATATAAGTAAATTGAATGAAAGGTCTGGGCAGGTAATAAAATCAATTTTTTTTTTCCTCCGTCCCAGCATTCCATCTTTGTATATCTGATGAGTTAGTTTTTTATATTCGAGTGTTTGAAGAAGCTCAGCCAGTTTGGTTCTTTCTTGTCGTTGAACCAAATCGAAAACCCAACTGCACATCTATTATGTAATATCGAGGAACCCATTTCATGTAGCTTGTGCATCTTGATCAGATTTGACAGATTCAGACCCCAAAATTAACAGATCAACAATGCCTATAATGACCCACAAGTGTGTGAGTAAGATTTCTTTGTAGATTGGGCTGTGCATCCATTAAGATAGCAGTACTTTTATTTATGTAATTTGGACACCCGTTAAGAATTCTTAAATTTGGGCCTAGATAACTTGTATCTAATATGGCTGGCATCAAGTAATTGAAATGTTGGAAAATTTGAGCGACTATTGCAAAATATATACCCGGTAAAAGCTGGAACCTATCATCTTCAATGCTAATTCCTACTGAGATCGGCCTACAGGGAATTATATCAATCTGGCTTTCACTGTTCTACAACTTCAGTATAAACCAATTAATCCTTCACCGTTATATATACTGAGATCGGCCCGCCCGGGAAACTATTATCATTATAGATATAAACTGTAGATCACTGCTTTTATGAGTTTCTGTCATACAAGAACAAACTACCCTTTCAAAAAACAAAAAAAAGAGAGAACAAACTACTGCAGCTATCTTAGGGGTCCGGACCAGTACCCTTGCGAAATGTGTACATGATTTACTCTGCTCCGTTCAGGACGTGGTTACTTCCAAGGACCAAAATATCGAGTTTCGAGGAAATATCGATGGTCCCGAAAACTGAAATTTTGACGAAAATATCGATGATATATCGATTTCGGTAAATAATCAAGAAAAATAATGGAAATTTGAAGAAAAACATGAAAATTTCAATTGTCTACTATATATAGAAAGAAAACCTTGAATAAACCTTGTTATATAGTAATTTGTAATAATTTAAGATGAAACGGTAAATGCTGAATCGCCGATAACTCTTAAAATTTTTGAAATAAACATTTTTTTTTTTTTATGGCTAGAAACTCAATTGGAGGCTAGGCCATCACGCCTTATATACATTTTTTGTACATATCATACATTACACCTTGAATTACATGAGTAACTTAGAACCACATAGAAAACTTATGAGGTAAGTGTTTCAAGTTAGTTATTTATTGGACGTGTATCTAAGTTTTCAGATTTGTAGGCAAATGAATATATATTAGAATGTGCAGCAGAGTTAGCAAACCCTCTCAAAAGGTAGTGGGATGACCAAGGTTCGATCCTTGGCGTTGTTGTAGGTTTTTTGGAATGTATGGGGAAATATAGAAAATTTCGGGAAATATCGAGAAATATAGAAAATTTCGACCGAAATTGTCATGGTATGCTATGGATATATCGGGCCTAAAAAAAAACGAAATTTTCAGCGAAATTTCGCCAATTTTTTCCGATTTTTCAGTCCTTGCTTCCATCAATTGATAACCTCCAGTTTCATTCTCCATTCTCTTGTTCGAAGGATACCTAGCTGTATGCGATGGTGTTCTGGAAAGAAGTTATACCTGTTGAGCTTAACTTTCTCTCACCATGGCATGGAGCACATAATACAAGTAACAAATCATTGCAAGATGTGAAAAGGGAGTGTACGTCAAGCTTACTCTCAATTTCCCAAACAAATATGAGATTAAGTACTACATTTAACTTCGGACGCATAAATGAAATATCTTGTAACCAAAAGTAAGATAAATAGATTGGCTTGAAATTTGCAAAGATAATTGTTTCATGAAAAACTAAATAACCATGGCTATAACATGATGGAAGTGCCTTGATGCATGCATAACTCGATATATAGCCAACCATTAATTGAGACTGGAGCAACTATATTCTCTTGTGCTTATAATTCTGGATTTGCAGGAACCGTAAGATTCTTTGGCAAGAAAAGATTAAGAATAATGATAGCGAAAGATCCCGTACGTGACGTTACTGTTGATCCTGCTTTTAGTTTTTTGACAAGTAGATGTAAAGTTAGAAGAAACCATTGTACGGTGGCAGAAGCAGGTAGAGCAATGCAGAGTAACATAGTAATGTCAGAGACAGATCATATTCATATCACAGTTAGAAAGGTTCCGACCCGATTGGGTGTACCCTTCGGCTCTACAATATTATCAGTTGATTCTGTCTAACTAGCTATCAATTGATTCATTTGTAAGATCAGGTAATACTCTTTGATCCCTTTTTCATTCTTCCTTAACTTCTATACTTGGAAGTTGAATCATTGATCGATCTAGAGAAACCATGTTTAAAATTGAGGTGCTTGTTTAGAAAACGAGTTTGGTTTGAGTTGCATCACTCCGTAACACGCTTCACGTACGTAAACCTCTCAAGACTGATTTTTTGAAACCCATTATGGTTCCTACATCAAGAGCCGATATGAACCTTTCTTAGAAATCTCATTTCAAAAATGTCACTTTTGCCAAAAAATTTATGTTATAGCAACTAGCAAGCAATTTTTCTTATTCTTCGTGCATATATAGTCTTATAGGGGAAAGGAGTGCTTCACAGTCTTCACTCATATGAGACGAGAGTTTTTTCTCAGGCCATGAGTTTGCTTTAATTATGGGAGCTTAAGTAATTTAGAAGTAAACTAACTAGCGCCAGACACCTTGCTTGTGAGATGTGCGTCTCTTTTCTATAACTGCGGTAGTAGTAGCTTGAGGATGGATTGATAGACAGATGACCCGTCGTGTCAATTCCCAACCGGCATTCCAACAGTATAACTAGGCCGTCCAATCAATCCTAACCCTTCAATATCGTTTAGGCAGGCAGCTAGGGACCCCCCTAAATCTGAATCAACCAACTGTCACCAGCAGCTACCCCCAAATAAACCCAAAAACCAACCCAATCCGTTTGGTTTCCTCGTGATGCTGATGCTCAGAGTCTTGTTATTTTTTTTTTCCTTTAGATTTGGTTTGGTGGTGAGACAAGCCAAGTGAGGAGGGCACAGGGAGACGTATGAGATTGGTAACTGGAAAAACGACGCTAGGAAAGATCCGATCGGCGAGAAGGGTTTCATAGTTTTCAAGCAGAATCTTGGGTGCAGTTGCAGGTTGACGAGGCAAACGAGGCTGCTGTTTTGTTCGTCAAGTCTTGTCGTGATATATATTTTTATCATCGCCAATTAATGTCTCTATGTATGAATATTCAAGATGTTTTGCTTTTTGTTGAGCTGATCGAGCGGAGCTGCTTTCGTTTTCTTGGAAGTTATTGGTGAGCAGTACTGAATGAGAAGGTTTCGATTCGCCCTTTGGCTAGCTTGTTGGGTTTTCAAGCTACCGATATGAAATGATCCATAGATCAAATTACCAGCAGCCAGACTTCCTTGGAGAATAATTTGCTTGCATCTATTCATGTGTAGTGTTTGAGAAGGGTAAGGTCCTCATATAGTACTTTTTTTTTTTTTTTTTTTTGAGAGAAATTGTCAATCATTTTATTAATAATAAATATAATAATAAGAACGATTACAACTTATAGATGTAGAGACTACATCAAAATCAAACATAACAGAAACAATACTAGATACAATAAGGCATCAGAAGTAAAACCTAGCGAGGATATGAAGGGATGCTAAAAAGCATTTGATGAGGCACCAGGCATACCTCGGGCTATGTAAAACTGTACCAATAGTATGGTCAACCATGCTTCCACACAAAAAAAAATGCATCCAATAGAGCCTAACCTTCTATCAAGGTAACTAGTATAACCGATCTTGCCCACTCCACGCAAATTAATACATCGAGTATAGAGCAATTTTCTACCTAAGTAGCCGAAGTTCCAATTCCAGAGCGTAGCAGAAAAAGAAATCCACAAAAAGTCTCCTGGATCCCAAATGCGAATCCAACCAGAAAACAAGGCCCATATTGAGTAGCCCAAACAGAAAGGGGCCCAGGCCCACAGGTAGGCACCCAAAATTTCTCTGGACACCCAGACCTGTTCTGCTGTCATCCCCAGGGGCTGCGCAGCCATACCTCGCCGGAGACCGCCCTTCCCCGGTCTATGCTCTCGAATCAAATCACCGTTGCTAGCCCCAGTGGTACTCGAATCCACCGACTGGAACCAAAGCCTGCCTGCCTCGTTCGCCTTGCGAGGATGGGAACTCCTCTGAGACGGGGTTGAGGGCTTCATATCAGATGGAGCAGATGGTGTTGGCGAAGTCGGTGTTGGAATCCCAGCACCTATAATCATGGGCGAGCAACGACCCATCGTTCCGAGCTTCACTGCCCCCGGACCAGATCTAGCTAACAAACCCAGCTTCAGACGTGCCCGGCACGGTCGGAGTCGATTCACAGTCGGTGCCATGCCAACCCAGCAAGGCGGCACAACCCCATCTTCTCTCCACCAACCACGATCAGATAGAGGCTGGGAGCAAAAAGTATTTGCCGGGAAGCATGCTTGTTGCACTACCGGTTGATAAGTAGGCACGATAGAAGTCGTGCGCAAAGGTACCGACGCCGAAGGCGGTGCCGGACAGGTGCTCCATCGATGATGGAGGAAGGTACAGATAGGCCAAAAGCAGCGCTCGATCTCCCAACCCTAGCATAGCGTTAGGTAATAACAGTGTTTACTGCTTAATCGCGTTTGCTAATTACTATTCTTATATTCCCTGTTAACATCACAAAGGGAACTTGACAAAAAAAAAACATCACAAAGGGTCATCGTCACATGACAACACAAGATGCAAACAAGTTAGATCCTCATATAGTACTTAAATTATCAAGAAATGTAATTTTTTGTACCTACAAATTTTAAGTGAGTCTAATGGTATCTGTGTTATTCATCCGTTAGCCCCTAATACTTTCGTCTATTATTCCGTTAAAAATGCTAATGTGGAGGCCATGTGACACTCATGTGAGTAAAATGACAAAGGTAAAATAGTATTTTAATTCATATTTAGAATTATAATATTTAATATATTTAATATCTATAATTAAAAGATATTTTGACACATAAAAAAAATACCCAATCCATTCTTCATTGTTCGAGGGATACTTGGGGAAATTAATTTAACTACTTTTGTTTGTCTTTAGTTTTTTTTTTATAAAAAATTAATATATATTAATTTTGGTCAATTAATGAGATGATTTTTTTCTCAAACAATTAATAGGATAAACCAATGGAGGTAATAGGTAAATCTAAATATTAACCTGGTTTAATCTGGCACTAAAAAAATTCAATTCTGGCCCTTTTTTTTAACCTGGTTTAATTTATTTTAAGTTAGTTTTATAAAAAGCTTGTAAAAAAATATAAAAAATAGGATTTTTACGACTTTATACCTACTTTAATCGAATATTGATAGAAATACTAAAGGGCTAACGGAGAGATAATACATGTATCACTAGACTCCCTAAAAATTTGTAAGTACCAAAAAGTACATTTCATGATTGTTCGAGTATCATATAAAGATTTTACCTGCTTGAGAATAGTATCAATATTGTACAAAGAAGTTAATCTCGTTTAATCATTTATGTTAATCTAAAAATATTCTCTTTAATGTAAGAATAAATCTTATCTTTAGCGAAATCATAGAGGGCTGAGGAGGTGACGCATCTGCTACATTATTTTAACTAAAAATATTTCACAAAGTTGGCCTAATATGTGAAGTGCCTTGCTTCTAAATTCTAATTATCTAAACCAAAAAGAATCTCTAAACGTATGGCAGAGTTTCACACATTTTGCCAACTAGTCTGATTCGTAAATATTCCTAACTTTAATTTCTCTCATCTTCCATTGTTGACCTTTTCAAGATTTGATTAAATTTTTAGGCTTCATTTTAGGGCTGGGATCGGTTTGGCTCGACTCGGGAATGGGCCTATACCGACACCGATACTGACTTTATAGTCAGCTCTAATCGGTTCGGGATACCGGAATTTTGTCAAGGATACCGATTGGTTTGGTATAGTTTCGGTACCATTCGGATTCCACATTTTCATTTTCACGATCTGGGTTTTCCACATTTTCATTGTTGAACTAGGTTCTTGGGTTGGTGGTGCAGAGGTGGATTAGAGCAAGGAAGAAGGTGGGTCTGCTGTAGGTGCATAGGTGGATTGGGATTTGGGACAAAGAGATGTGGGTATTGTTAGTTGAAGAAGAAGATGAAGAAGAAGGAGAAGCAGAAGCAGAAGAATCAACCCATGTTCATATCCTCAATTATTGGTCTCAGACCAGTCATGGTAGCTCCACCACGTCCATGCGCACGACACCACTACCCTCGCCATCTCCGTCAAACTGTATCCATGGCTCACCACAAATCCCAGCGACTCAATCTGACACATAACCTCCACATGCAGCGAAGCTCCGGAGGTTATGATCTGGTTTCGTCTCGGCTCGGATAATTTAGTATGTATTTGACCCATACCGGTGCTGATCAGTTTACATAGTTTTCGGTACGGTTCGGATCGGGATGCCGGGGGACTATCTTTTCATACCGAGCCGATCGGTATCGGTTTTGTCGGCTTTGAATTCCCAGGCTTACTTCATTTGGTTTGTGGAATGAAAATGTTGGGAAAGGAAAGTTGATCATTTCCTGTGTTTGGCACACTCAAGGAAAAAAATTATCCTGCATGAAGGGAAAATTGGGGGGGGGGGGGGGAATGTATCCTCCCACACCCCATGGGATTCATTTTTTTCCTCATACTTTGTTTGCATTGATTGCACATTAATTACCTATCCTAAAGATTGTTTTAATTTTTGTTATTACCAAATTATCCATGAAATTTTTTAATCTTGAATTGTTTATATTTTGATAATAAGGTATATTATTGGAAAATTAATATTATCTACTTTCTTATTCATGCATGAACCAAACATCGGAAATGAAAGTAAAATACATTTTCTCATTACTTTTCTGGTGTTTCCATTTTCCAAAGATATATTGGCTGGGAAATTTACTTTCCTATGCTTATGAGAAATACCAATAAACCAATTTTTTTTTTCTGGCAACCACACGAAAACCTTAAATTTAGAGATAAATCCTATCTTCAAGACTTCAACATACCTTTACCAAAAATACAAAACAAAACAAGACCCTACCTAGAACGCATGCACTCAAACAAATGAACAATTAATCAAGTTCTTTTTGTCTTACACAGACACTTAGGTCTTTCATTTTCTTTTTCTCAAACCCCACAAAGCGTACCACTCAAGTAAAATGAGAGGTGGTGTTTGGGATAATTGGGCAAACACAGAACTACACCAGTACATGAGATAGATATATATACCCTATTTTGAAACACATAATTATAAAGGAGGGAGGTGACATGTAAGAGTGACTTGGTAATAGTGACTTTCTACTAAGCAATGAGTTGTCTGCCAGAATTTCTTACCCCAAGTTGGTTTGTGGTTGCAAGACAAAAAAGTTCCAACTGAGGAAATGAGAAGCTACTTGGTTTTGGTTGGACATTGCTTTCTCTTTGCGATCAAAACGACAAGCAAATTCTTAGTTGCTTTGGCCTGTACAGAGTGACCAATCACTGTTATATAGGAAGTCCATATGGAAATCGAATTTTACAGCTAGGAAAATTGGAATTGAATTGGAATTGGTCGAGTTTGGGTTAGCTGGTATTCTGCGTTTGGAGTCTGAATGACTTTTGTCCAAGATGTTAGTTTTAGCCGTTTAGAGGAACACCCGACCTATTGATTTTGATTTTCTTTTTCATAATTAGAATATTTTTATAGTAGTTTACCCAGAGATGTTAATATTACCAAAAAAGAATTCATCGAAATGAAAAAAGAAAATACGCAAATGAGTTTCATGATTCGGCTCATTAGCCTAGAACCTCTGAGGACCTTGGTTAGATTTTTGCCCTCAATTGTGTCTCTTTTGAGCACTTGATATTTCTTATTGACTTATGCTTGATTTGAATTGTATTCGTTGGATGGTATTTGCGTTATTTCTATGTATTCAAAGATACTACAAATTCTCTTAACTTGTTTTCCATGTGTAATAAAAGTTATTTTTGGAGAAAACATGGGAAAAAAAAGTGTCACTAATCACTACAAAGTTATCCTTCTACTGTTAGAAAAATATCTGAGTTTAAAGATCATTAATGGGAGACAACAAACATATCCAAGACATCATGCGTCCATCTGCTTCTTTCCATCACATTATGTGCGAGCTCGACAGATTTCATTGCTAATAAACTAGGGGAAATGATCATTTACTCAATTTTAGCTTTAAAATTGTCCACTTACCCAACACTCTAAGAGATTGCCCACTTACCCAAACACTCTAAGAGATTATTTCCCTAATACCCAATTAAGTATTTTTTAATTCATTTTTATTTATTTTTGGGACAATTTTGCCCTCTCCTTTTTTGTCACTCAAAGAAATAAGTCATTGGAGACCTTACTTGACTCGGGTGAATGACTCCTGCAATCGGTGACCGGACTCCGGAGACTGGTGATCGGAATCCGACAACCGATGACAGGAATCTGGCAACCGGTCACCGGAATTCTGAATCCGGCTACCGGACTGGTGACCGGATTCCGGCTTCTGAATTTATTGTCCCCTAATAATACCCAGTAATCATATTATTGCCCCCCAGTAATCATATTATTGCCCCCCAATACTCATATTATTGCCTCCCAATAATCATATTATTGCCTCCAATAATTATATTATTGCCCTCCAGTGAATTGCATAAACTCCTAAAACCAAAATGAATACACTACATGCACCATTGATCAATTTATATGCATATTATTGCCCCCCAATACTCATATTATTGCCTCCAATACTCATATTACTTTATACGTTACCAGCACGCTCAGAGCCAATAGCCAAGAAAAAAAAGCTCTAGTTTTCTAGTTTCTTTCAGTAAAAAAAAAACAAACCCTAAGAAGGAAAAATATTTCTTCTTTTCTGTCACCATCCAAAAAAAAAAAAATTGTTTTGGTCGCCAGCCTCACCGCACCCAGCTAAGAGAAATTGATCTCTGCACCCAACAGCAGGACCAGAGCAATTGATCTCCGCACTGCCCTTGAGACCTGATCTCGACCTCAACGACGACTCCTCTGCACCGTTGCAGCACCCAGATCAGATTAGTCAGCCCCCCACCGTCGCAGCATCCAGATCGGCGACGACGTAGCAGCCCACCCGCCACCTCGCTGCCCAGCCCCCGCCCCTGGTGCCTAGCGTGCTCTGCAAGCATCGCCGCCGGACACCCGTGCTCCTCCAGATATCGATCTACCCAACCACTCATCCTGCAGTACCAATCCCATCACCAGCCGCAAATCCCAGCTAGAGAGATTGATCAGCAGCTGCAGAGAGAGAGAGAGAGAGAGAGATAGAGGAGAGAGAGTGAACTTGTAATTTTTTAATTAATTGAAGGTTGAAATTGTCATTTAACACTGAATTGGGTAAATGGGGTTAAAAAACTATTAGTGGAGTAAGCGGGCAATTTTGAAGCTGAAATTTGGTAAGTGGTCACGGCCCCAATAAACTAATAAAGATTGGTCATTCAATCAATAAAAACACGCCGTAGAGCCATAATTTTTCTTTTAATGTTGTTGTTGCTTCAATTTTTGATAGTCTCAGTGTTGATTGTCCTAAAAAAAAGTCTCAGTGTTAGTTGTCTTAAAAAAAAAAAAAATTGTTGTAGCTATTTCTTTAAAAGAAAAAAAAAACTTGGAGATTTCTAAAATTACATGAGCATCTTTATTTTTGAAACCCTAATTTTTCATTAGATTTCTATTTTAGAATTTTTTAAGACTCATAACTTGATGCATGGCTGCTATATTCTCTGTAGTAGTTCGAATTTTCGAATCAATAATACGTCATGCTTCCTTCATAAATAAATACAAGTCTGAGTTGTTATATTATTACCATGAAAATATACACTTTAGACACGGTGACCTGCAATATATATATATATATATATATATATACATATATATATCAGAGCTTCTCCGGTGCGGACGTCTGCACTTTTTGCTTAGGTGCGGATTTCCGGTTTTGACCCACTTTCCGATCACATTTTCACATCTTAACCGTTCAGTTTTTAGGTCACAATGTATAGATCACCTCTACAAAATTTCAGCCAATTTGGTGATCGTTAAGGCATCTAAAACTGCAATTTACCATTATAAATACGAACGGTTCCGGTTCGACAGATTCTGTCCGTTCGTGTAAATTGCCATTTTGGATGCCTTAACGATCATCAAATTGGCTGAAATTTTGTAGAGATGATCTATACATTAGGATCTAAAAACTGAACGGCTAAGATGTAAAAATGTGATCGGAAAGTAGATCAAAACTGGAAATCCGCACCTTTTTCTTCGGTGCGGATATCCGCACCTGAGCAAACTTATATATATATATATATATATTCTATATTGTATATATTGCTGGAGAACTAGTTGTGGCAGGCAGGTCTCACAAATTATTCTTTAATTGAGCTTTCAGTGGTACAATTCCAATATATCATCATTTCATTTGTTGTTGTTTTTCACAGAGAGAGATATAATATATTTATCAAACCAGTCCCTGAGCTCGATCTTTCAATATTTGGTTACCACTCAAATGCATGCCTCTCTCTCTGCCTCGTCCACGTCACATTATCTCCTCCAAGATTCTTGCAAGTTAATTTAGGGTTTCTCACAGCAGATACATCACAGCTCAATTCGAGGTGTGGGATTTCTTACTCATTTTCATCTCAGTGTATATGAGATCCATCTACATACATACAAGAAACATTTTCATCATTTTCTGTGCTACAGAGCAAAATGGATGGTGAGATTACTTATATATATATATTATTTAATATTTGACAGATAAACAACTTAATGGAACAAACCCTGAAAACCAAAACTCGAAGCAATGTAGATGTATAGTTAAATAAGATCACACAGATAAGACTGGGATACCAGAATTCTGCATTATTGGGTTGCTGCATATACAAATCCTGACTGGTGATTAATGGAAGGAGAGAATGATTTAAATAGTTGTTTTATTAGTTATTGTTCATATCAATTGGTGATCATTTATTTGATTGGTAGGCGACATATTTCAATTAAATAACTGGAACGAGCAATCAAAATCTTCAAAGTGTCTTCTTGTAGTTCACAGCTCAATTTTTATAGAGTAGATCCTGCCAAATCACTCACTAAACCATATTTTTAATATGGATTGAAAGACACATACAGCTTAATTGTTTAATTATATATATATATATATATATATATATGTAGAAAGTCCTTGAGGCACAACGTATTATTATGGAGGTGGTCAGGCAACAATTAGCGATTTCTTTAAAAGATTAGATATACTAATTTTGGTAGATTTCATGTTTGATCAGGGATTTATTGGTTCTTTGATTTATGGTAAGTGACGAAATACATACAGAAAATACCAATCTCTCTTAATTTGGCCCCATATCAAGAAAATGATCAAGAAACCGAAACAGATCTTGAATTTCTTTTGTTGCTGTCATGATCGATGTGTAATATTTTATATGTTGAATCCATATTATCCGCAAATGGAAGATGTAATTAATCATTAAGATATTGTTACAACAGTTTCCATATATTACAGAAGGAAAAAAATTTATATCTTTGTTTTTATAGTTAATAGAGCTACACTCATTTTACCACCTTGAACTTTATACCTAAAATCATTTGTGTCTCTAAACTTCTAATATACATGATCACTTGTGCCCTTATACTCTCCAATATGATTGATTATAGCCAATCCTTAATTAATCCATCAATTTGTTCATGCAGTGTTGCTCACTCAAACTAGATTTTGGCCTTCAATCATGCAAGAAACACATCATTTACATGTCTAGAGCAAAGTGGACTCTCGTCATCACCAATTTATGAAGAAATTGATAAACAGTTTATTAATGGCCTGGGTTGATCATATTGGAGAGTATAAAGGCATATGTGATCAAATTATAAGTTTAGGAACACAAACGATTTTAGGTGTAAAGTTCAATGTGTTACAATGATTGTAGCTCTATTTAATACTATTCCATACCTTCACATACAAGAAAAGTCAAAATAGGACAATATTTCACAAGTAGACAATTTAAACACCATTTTCCGCTTCTTACGATCTTATCTTCGCCTCATTGCCTATGGGTACTCAAACTGGGTTGTCGCAAGGTCACGACGTCTTGAGTCGAATAATCGATACAATTCACAAGCCTGAGAGGTCGCGAGAAGTCCAAGATCAATTCTTAAATCTCATAGTCCGTCCATAGAAGATAAAACAATTAAAGGATCCACGGAGCTATCAAAATGTTCAAAGTGTCATTCATCGATCTATTGAAAAGCTGAATTTACACATCGAATATATCATAATACATACAAAAACACATAATTTCGGACTGCATTGTCAGCGAAAGACGTAGATTGGGATCTATAAGTTCAAAGTCTTCATGGCATTGTGCACGATAATGCTATTTGTAGATCAAGGCCACATCCTATAATAAATCATTGTCACGCACGTAATTTATAGACCTAAATCAAAGACCCTAATTAATAATAAACCCTAGTACATAAAATCTTGTTCTGTTCAACTTTTCTTGGATCTGAATTCACTGCAAGAATTTTAAAACTTCGGTGCAAATTGTAATCATCAATTGGCGGTGGTTAAATTTAAATAGTACGTCGATTGATATTGAATTGTATAGATATCTTACAGCTTTATTGCTTACCCCATATATCATCAAAGACCTGGGGCCTCATTTTGTAGATCGATCACGAAAATAGGCAAGGTACGTAATATTTACTGATCCATGACTCGAATTTATGGTATTCACACACATGCTTTTGCGACTTGTAACACTGATAAAAGCTGAGGAGGACGAAGATGATGATTATTCAGAAGAAAGGTGGGTTGGTTTATGACCGGATCATATCAGTGAGCCTGTTTATTTCCTTTCTGTAGCCTCCAAAGCTACATTTGTAATCCGTTATGGGAAGTTCTACAAAAGATGAAAACCTAGGGTTGATCTACCTAATAAATGCTTAATCTTCTTTTAGAAATGGTTCTTTCGTGCTAAGAAAATTTAATTTTGATGTTGGAACGTTCGCATAGGGTATGGACTGAACCATCTCACGACATCATATATTGCGTTGTAAATTCAAGTTGGTATTTCATTCGAATATAAGGTATGGAGAAACCACGTCCCAAAAGTAATGCAGTTTCTTAGTTTTAATAATTTATGTCAACGATCATAGATATGATATAGGGGAAATATGTAGAGCATCGACATACACTTACATCAACATAAATGGACCGTTAATGTTGTAGAACGGATGACAACTATGATCGAATAACAGCTTGATCGCGAAAAAGGAAAAATCAATTTGTTGCAAATTTGGTGTTCGGTGTCAAAATGCTAATTACTAAACCTTTCGGATAAGGAAACAGCGCTAGCCGCTAGGAGTTAAACACAAAACTCAAAACTACATTTTACTATTTTTCTAGCAATTTAGCTTTTCTAGTTAGTTTTGAATTTGTTTTCTTTTAATTCGTGGACTTTTAAGATTGATTGTTGGTCACCCTATGGTTTCTTTTTTGCTATATATATATATATATTAAATGGCTGCAAACTCTATCTTTCATATTAATATCAATCAAATTGAGAGTATTCTTCTCGTATTTCCCTGATGGAGATCCATAATTCTTGTTTTAGGGTTTATAGCTTGTAAACTAAGGTTTTTTCCAACTGCATAAGTTAGATAATATTAAATACAATTTTTAGTTATTAAAAAAAATGTTATCTATAAATATCAACGGCTCATATCATTTAATAAGTGTTGGCTTATACTATCAGTGCATAGAATAATTTCCAATGATATAGACCGAATTGTCACTATGTTATGAATCCAAGTTGGAACAACATTCAATCATAATTAAAAAATCCTTAGTTTTCACTGCATGAGGTCTACGTTAGTCTCGATTGTCATAACAAAACATGTCACCTTACATAGATTGAGTATCATAACAGTGAGAGCTATTAGATATTATGATTTTGTGAGTTCCTATGAGTTTACCAAGACAAAAAGAATAAGCTTAGGCCATATAAAGAGTAAATAAGTTTTCTAATCTTTTAAGGGCACTCAATTACTTGAGGGAGATAGAAATACCTAATATTAATATTTTAAAAACTCATTCTTATTCGTTCATTCTTCATTCCATATAAGTAATCATATCAAATATAAAGTTAGTGCATTCGATACTATAGCATGATTGAAGCTTCAGGACCTACTTATAGACTACGAAAGAGAAAGGCCAAGTACGAAGAATGTGTAACAACAACGTTCATGCAAACACACGGTATACCTACTAATCATTAAGGCTTCTTAATCAGATGTGATCTAGTCAAGAATGTATGCAATTTTAAAACAAGTAAGTAACTTCTAAGTAAGATTAAGTCGATAAAACAGTAACTTCGATCACAATCATCATCATAATTCACACAGTAAAAGGAAGATGTTTGGAAAACGAAATGCCATCATAATGTACAAGCCAGATCGATTTACACATGAGAATGAGAATGGCCTTTAATAATATTCATTATGTACCAAATTTGGGACATGTTCTAAATTTGTAATTGGACAAACGCACTACTTGAGAATTGAAATTGGTCCAAATGGGCCACACGTGCCACTATACATGCTTATGGCTTTTGTATGATTGTTCACTGTGAACCAGTTCACCATTTCCAAAGCTTTGTTTACATAGAGATTCATCTTTTCGCCTTTTGACTAGGGTTAATTTTCAAACATGGTATCAATCATTCCGTTGAAAATAATGCATATAATCCCAATACGTATTTGTGAGATTTAGAACAAAAAACAATTTGGTCAATCCCAATACCAATTTGTGAGTTAAATAGTGTTAACATCAATTTGTTATTTTACTATGAAAGATAATATTTATTCCTCTTAACTTTAAAAATTGACAAATGTTATTTCTTCTCTGTTTTTAAATTTGAAACTCTAGAAGGCTAGAGTGTTATTTGTTAATTGAGTATTTGAGTTCGTATTTTAGATTTTTAGATGATTAATTTTTTTTTTTTTGACGAGGTGATGAATAAATTAATACTTTGACAAGAGTTTAGGACTATATTATGTTACATAACATACTTATGAGTTATAACATTTTTTTTTATAATTGTAAAGGAATGTGTATTGGGTATATCGTGACTCATTTAGTTACATGATTAATATAACGCAAAACAATTGAAACACCTTAATCTATACTATTTGACAATTTTCAACATTGTAAAGTATCAACCAATATTCATGACAAGTATATATATACTATCGTATATAGTGTTTCCTAGAATAAACTGTCCTAGCCCTTGAAATTAGATACATTGTCCCAACCCCAATAAGAAGGTTTCTCAAGGTTGTTAACATGCCCAAAACTTCCACACGCTTAGCTCAGTAGCTCACATTAATTTATTTGGACCACCACATATGGTGTACCACAAACAAAAGAGCCAACCGACGAAAATAAGTTTCTACTTATCCCATCTAAATTATTGAATCCATACATTTTCTTTCTAAGTTTAAATATGAACTTTACAAATTTGACATTTTTGATTCCCCAATGGCCCAATCCACCTTGATTTGGTAATAACCAGAACCATAATACTAATTTCCGCGTTTTTATCGTAATCAAAAAGATCGTTTTCCATTTTCATTGTTGAAAGCGAACCACCAATGCTATAATATTATCAATGTAATTCATCATCTACCCAAAACAAAAAAAAAAATCTCTATCTTTTGGTCTGATAAAGAAAATAATAAATCCTAACAATAATAATTATAATGACAGTACAAGAAATTATCTAATTTTTCAGATATTCTTGGGATATTAATAAGAAAAATTTTATTTGCACATTGCTATCTATTTAATACACACCCCAATTTTTTAGATTTTTTTAAAATACATTTTTACCCTCAAAATAGATAAACACAACAAAATAAAATTAAAAGAATACACAACTTAACATCTGGAATCCATGGTTGAGTTCATAGACGACCGACCCTCCATGGTCGTCAGGAGCAAAGGAAACCAACACACATCTTTCTCTTGAACAAGCCCAGCCTTCACCTAGTTTGCAAGGATCGTTGTCCATTTTTGCATCTACATATATTGAATACACACACATGCCCAAAACATAATTAGAATTGCGTAAGGTTGTGAAGAAAGTAAGGCTTGAGAGTTGGGGATATCAAGATACGAAGGATAATCTTCCAAGCAAAACCAAACCAAACAAGCAACATATTTGAGCTACTGAGATCAGTTGGATACATGGAAACTGCACCTACGATGGAATTCAAGTTTGTATTACGATGATCGAACTACAAGATTCAACAAGAGATGAATGAAGTAATTAATTCTTGCACCAATACTTTATCTTAGGACTGGAACAAAGAAGTATACTTGGGTGAGTGGAATGAGGTTTCATTCTGTCAGTCTGTCACTGAGGCTGCACACTATGGTGGGCATTACAGGAAATTAGAGGGAAAAGTTGAACAAAAAAATTATGGGGGTTAATAAATAGATATGTGCAAATAAAATTACACCGTCAATAATAAACCCAATCAACCAACCACCAAAAGGAGGGAAATAAAGAAAACCAAAATTAGAAAATGAAAATTTATTATTTAAAAAGGAGGACAGTCCATTAATTGTGGCAAATCGATTATTACGTAGCCACAATCTAGGCCTTGACAACAGGGCGAGGGACCCCGAAACGTTCCGTTTCGCAGCAGCACAATCAAGAAACCTTGGACAGTTGGACGTGTCGATGGGGACCACGAAGGCCTAGGCAAAACCGTAATAAACCGAACAACGGAGAGTGGAATCGTAATCTCGCGACCCGAATCCTTGGAAAAGACAAGGACGATCCAGGATTTGTACAAAATTACGAATCCTACCCCTACGTCTCTCATCAGCTTTGGTTGCTCCCCCCCCCCCCTCTATTCCTAGGCCATTCCGTCACGTCAGGACGAAACGGCGGACCAACAGAGGCAGGTGGGAAAGCCGAACCGGGGGCAATATCGTCATTTCAGCACCGAACCGGCTGAGCTGGCGGTGTGGTAATGCACCAATGGTATAATTCTCTCGCCAAAGCCCGGCACCGTTTCCCAAGGAAAAAGCCGGCTCAATCAATACCCACTCCCTCTTCAGCTTTTTTTTTTTTTTTTTTTTTTTTCATTTTTCGGGTCTCTAATATTTGGAAGGAAAAAAAAAAAAATTTAAACTTTGGTTGTAATCTCTCTCTGTCTCTCTCTCTCTCTCTCTGGACTGGACTGACTGTCTGTCTGTCTCTCTCTCTCTCTAAGCTGTGCTGTGCGCCTTGTGTTGGTTTGTGGATTCCCACCTATTTTCCCAAAACACAAAGCACTAAAGAGCAAAGACAAAGACAAAGAGGGTAGCCACAAGAACAAAAAGAAAAAGAAATTACCCATTTCACTCATTCCATTCTCTCTCTCACTAATGCTCGCCGGATTCCATTTTCCGGCCGACTCTTTCTAAATGCAGTCTCCGTTTCGCTGAGCTTCGACTCCAGGAGGTGTTTACGTCAGTGTGAGTAACAAGGTAGTGTCGGTGTGTGTATATATGTGAAGGCAAAAATGCGTGAAGCACTGTTGTGTGAATCCCCAAGCGACGTCGTGTTGTGTGCCAAGAAGAAGAGGTCAGAGGACGAGGACGCGCCGCCGCAGCTCGTGGTTGCCGCCCCGGCGCTCTCCATTGGCCGGAGCCGATCTCAGGCGGGGACTCGCCGCGTCACTCCGACGACGACTACGACTACTACCACTACCACGGAGGTGGCGGTGCCGAGCATCGAGAGGTTTCTGCCGAACGGGGATCTCTACATCGGGAGCTTCGCCGGCTCGGTCCCGAACGGATCCGGTAAGTATCTGTGGACGGACGGGTGCATGTACGAGGGGGAGTGGCGGAAGGGCAAGGCCTCCGGGAAAGGGAAATTCTCGTGGCCGTCGGGCGCGACTTACGAGGGCGAATTCAAGTCGGGTCGGATGGAAGGGTACGGGACGTTTATCGGATCCGACGGTGACACGTACCGGGGGACGTGGTCGGCGGATCGGAAGCACGGGATTGGCCAGAAGCGCTACGCCAACGGCGATTTCTACGAGGGATCGTGGAAGAGGAACCTCCAGGACGGCCAAGGGAGGTACGTGTGGCAGAACGGCAACGAGTACGTCGGCGAGTGGAAGGCCGGAGTCATTTCGGGTCGGGGCGTTTTGATTTGGGCCAATGGGAACAAGTACGACGGCCAGTGGGAAAATGGAGTCCCCAAAGGCAACGGAATATTCACCTGGCCGGACGGCAGCTGCTACGTCGGTAGCTGGAACAAGGATTTGAAGATACAGCAGCTTAACGGCACGTTTTACCCGGCCAACGGCGGCAAGGAGCAGAACTTCGACAACATTGGGCCGTTCGCGGCGGAGAATTTGACGATAACGATGAGGAAACGGTCGTCGGTGGACGGAGCCAGAGGGAGCCTGGCGGAGAGGTCGTTTCCGAGGATTTGTATTTGGGAGAGCGACGGTGAGGCTGGGGATATTACTTGTGATATTATTGATAATGTGGAGGCTTCTATGTTCTACCGCAACGGCACGGCGTTCGATCGGGATTCGTTTATGCAGTTCAAGAGGAATCCCTGTTGCTTTTCCGGTGAGCCCAAGAAACCTGGCCAGCCCATTTCCAAAGGGCATAAGAACTACGATTTGATGCTCAATCTTCAACTGGGTATAAGGTAGTTTGCGAATTCCACTGGGTGCTTTTTTGTTTGTAGCTTAGTGTTTGATTGGGTGCCTTTTTGAGTTCAGGTACTCTATTGGGAAGCATGCTTCCATAGTGCGGGACCTTAAATCCAGTGATTTCGATCCCAAGGAGAAGTTCTGGACCAGGTTTCCGCCGGAGGGATCCAGCAAAACGCCGCCTCATCAGTCGTTTGAGTTCAGGTGGAAGGACTACTGTCCTATGGTGTTCAGGTGTGTGTTGAGCTCTTTAGCCTCTAGCTTAATCTGATGGATTTCAGTTAGATATTGCTGGGTGATCATCTCTCATCCGAGAGGTTAATTTAATCGGATACTGAAAGTAAGAGCACTACATTTTAGGGTGCTGAGTTATACTGCAAGTGTTTGTTTCTTCTGTTGCTGCGAGTCTTGTTACTCTTGCATCAGTTTCTGTTACTAATTCTCCTTGGGTATTTCAGGCGTTTGAGGGAGTTATTCCAAGTAGACCCTGCAGATTATATGCTGGCTATTTGTGGAAATGATGCTCTTAGGGAGCTTTCTTCTCCAGGGAAAAGCGGCAGCTTCTTTTACCTGACTCAGGATGATAGATTCATGATTAAGACTGTCAAAAAATCAGAAGTCAAGGTTAGTTGCTACCTGTTTACTTCTATCTTCCTGACTTCTACATTTCTGGCAACAAAAGAACATTTGTGTTGAACAATTTGTGCTTGACAGTTTGTTTGTTTGTTTCTTAAATTCCACTCTAGGCTCCTTATTAGGCAACAGGTGGAAGGTGACGACTTCTGAAATTGACCTGATGGATTCTATTTTGTTTGCAGGTGCTAATAAGGATGCTTCCAAGTTATTATAGACATATGTCTCGGTATGAAAATTCTCTTGTCACTAAATTCTACGGGGTGCATTGTGTCAAACCTGTTGGGGGCCAGAAGGTATGTGTTGTGGGGACTAATTTTGCATAATTTTGTATTAATCCCCTTCTTCAGTGATGGGATACCTAACTAGTTGTTATTTGACTGGAAATCAGACGAGGTTTATAGTGATGGGCAATTTGTTCTGCTCGGAGTATAGAATACATAGACGATTTGACCTGAAAGGATCTTCCCATGGTAGAACAACTGATAAGCCTGAGGGGGAGATTGATGAAATTACAACCCTGAAGGACCTTGATCTTAATTTTGTGTTTCGACTACAAGGAAAATGGTACCAGGAGCTTATGAAGTAAGTTCCATTCCACTGACTGACTTGTACTTGGTTGCTTCTTGTTCTTTGTTATTGGCTTGATATTAACTGAGTTGAAACATTGGCAGGCAAATTGATCTAGATTGTGAATTTTTGGAAGCAGAGAGAATCATGGATTATAGTCTTTTGGTTGGTCTTCATTTTTATGATGGCAATACGTATGACAAAATGGCGCTGTCACCTTTTCTCTTGCGCTCTGGTAATTGACCATGTCTTCCGTGGATCAGTGAGTTTGTAGCTTAGTTATGGGTCAGTTTGAATGTTTGACTCAAATGCTTGTGGCACTTGCAGGCCAAAAGGATTCATTTCAGAATGAAAAGTTTATGCGCGGGTGTCGGTTTCTCGAAGCTGAGCTACAAGACATGGATCGAGTTTTGTCTGGCCGGTATGGTTTTAATAATTCATTTCTTGTTATTTTATCCCGAGCTTACAGCCAAAAGTTTCCATGGTCTGGGTTTAGCTATAGTTTTTAAAGAGCATACGTGGTTGAGCATTGTCATTCTGGATTTGATGGGTGGGATAATCATTCTTTCATGGATTTGGATGTCTTGGAAATAATTGGGGGTAGGTTCGCCTTGGTGGTTTTTTGTTTGGTATTCATTGGGCAATAGTTGTTTGTGGGACACATGAAGGATATCCCAATAATTGCCCCATTACCCCAATTTAATCTGTATTTAGTGACTGAAATCCTGAGGAATCTATTACCATGGTTGAACACTAATGGCATTACTGCTTCATTGGCAATAGCTAAAAGTTAAAACCATGTACGTGGTAATTATTTAAATTCAGGTCTAGTTTTTTACCAATATCTCAGTGCCTCCCAAATTGGAAAATAGGATAGCACTACAAGGCTCTTGCATTTGTTCTCTTCTTGAGGTGGTTATGTGATGCAATGTCGATTTAGAATAGCCTGCATTTTGTTTTCTAATATAGTGGGAAACGGATTTACATCTCTTGGCAGTTGAATTATATGATTTGCATTGATATTAACATATGTTCTCTATCAGGAAGCCACGGATCTGCTTAGGAGCCAACATGCCTGCAAGGGCAGAGCGGATGGCTCGAAGGAGTGACTTCGATCAGTACACTCCTGGTGGGTTCAGTCATTTGACCCCTTCACGCAGCGGTGAAATCTATGATGTAGTTCTTTACTTCGGGATAATAGACATTTTACAAGACTATGATATCAGCAAGAAGTTAGAGCATGCATATAAATCCTTGCAAGTCGACCCGACTTCAATATCAGCTGTGGATCCCAAGCTTTACTCAAAGAGGTTCCGGGATTTCATTGGAAGAATTTTCATTGAAGACAGGTAGTCGCAAAATGGCATATCGCAAGTGGAAACGAGTGCTGTTGCATTAAGAAGATTCATTAAATGATCCTCTTTCCAGAAGAAGGCTCAAGACCAGCTCAGAGTGGTTGGGATGGAGCATGACTTGAGTGGGGGTTCAGAGACTGAACCAATGCAACTGTGGCGAAACCCCAAAGCTCGGTGGTGGTTCGTCTTCGGGGATCCCTATGGCTGAATTTTGAAGACACAGCCAAGGTGTTTGGTTTTGGCAGGGGGTGGGTGCTTGTACATTCTTCAAGGTAGAGAGGAAAGGTTTAAGTTATGGGGTTCTGGGTTTTCTTTCTTTAATTAATTTATTTCTTCCTTTAGGTGAAATTTTTGTGGTATCAAGGAATGTGAAAGATTTGAAAGATAGGTATAGGGAACAGATGAATATGTTTCCCAGAGAGAAGATTCAAAAAAAATGGGGGAGGAGACTTGGAATAACAAAAAGTGTACAGGGTTATAGAATAGGGTTGGATAGCTTATGGAATTCAATGGATTTTTATGTGATATTTTGAACAAGAAAAGGAAAAAGAAATGTTTGAATCAGCAGAGAGACCCTACAGGAATCTCACTCCTCCCATCTTTCTCCCTCTCTCTTGCTCTTTGCTCCTTTAATCCAGAGGTTTGTATATAAAATGGTGTTGGCAATGTGGAGTAGAAATGGGGTCAGTGCTTTGCTTTTTGCAGTGAAAGGGAGGCATTGGGGCAGGAGGAGAGAGAGGTAGGTGTTTGTTTTGTTCAAGTCCTTCAAGACCCAAGAGAGAGGGTGAGATGCATCAAAAGCAGAGAAAGCAAGAGAAAGATGCGCTGATGTTTCTTGTTTTTGCCTACTTTGTGTACTGCCTTTTCCCCCTTTTTGTTTACTACTGTTTCCCTCTGAATGAAAATGAATGGATTTTCATATCTATGTTTTCACTTTGGAATTCAATTCGGAACCAGAACTAGAGAGACCATTCATAGTTACTTGTTTTCAAGAGGAGGGTGGAGCAGTAGTAGCAGATGAAAGAAATAGTTGCTAAAGCAAATGAGGGAAGTGGGAGGCAAAGAAAGACAGTGAATGACCATTGAGGCATTTTGACCCAACAGGCGCTGGGCACTTTATTATATTTAAGAGCTATGAGATGAATCCAAAGCACAGTTATTATATATACTGTTGCATAACAAAATCAAACATAGAATGGAAGCAGTAGAATTTAGGGTTTGGGGCATTGGGACTCGAGCTGTGCTTTAGCAGAATCACAGGTCAAAGTTTTGGTTCAGAGAGGGAAGAGTCGAAACAGTGGTAGAGTTTTGCGTCTCTTTTTTGACCACTGCCCTTTTTGGGACCAACTAATGTCTGGTAGCTCAGACCCAAAGCAGTGGCTTCACTGTTAGTGATCGGGGCCATTGGCATTTGCTACCATGGGGTCACTTTGATGGTGATGACCGATTTGAATGGGTGTGATCTGCATGATCTTCTACTCTAATCCTCTTTATTGAATTTGAATGTTCTATACTACAAGCTTAATTCCAAAATCGTTATATTAGCTTTATTGCGTGAAATTGTTAGATTGATCGGGGTGATTACTAGTGACTTTTTACTATTCGATAGAAAAGTCAAGTGATCAAGCTTGATATGTTACAAAGTTCAAGAGATTAGGGTAATGAATGTACCAAACGGTTGAAGTAATCATATCTACCTTTTCCTGGATTTCTTGAATCCGTAGTTCAATGTATCGTAAATGTAGTAAGGTTCAACAGTGTTGCATAGAAAGTCTTAATCAAATTTTATATGCATTGTTATTGAGGAAAGGTTGCGAAAGATAGGAACCTAAACACAACCTAGACCCAACTATCAAAAAACGTACTTTGGGTATCAGAATGGTTGGGAGTCCAGACCCAACTATGTGTTCAAGGGGCATGAAACTCATTTCATGTGGTTCACGTGAGCTCTAAGTAAATGAATATCATCAATGAAAATGCTAGCATCTTGTGTAGGGATTTTCGGTTATTGATGATCGGCACAAGTTATTCAATGAATTCATAATAATGGAGTCTTCATGCGTTTAAATTCTATTGTGAAGTTTCTTACTAATATTGAATTTTACTTCTTCATAAATGAATAAATATTTTTCGTATTGAGGAGAGATTTTTGTGTTTAGATATATATATATATATATATATATTGACTTTGTCAAGGGGAACTTAAAAGCTTCTTAGGCATAAGATAAACCATTTCGGCGCATGTGAAATATTTCAACTGTGCATTGCAACACAGTGCCTGACCACTTTGACAGCTTCGGAGTTCGAACTTAGGTTGGAGAGCACACCTAACTAGGCAAGAACCACTAGACCACTTGCAGTGGTTGTTTAGATTTTTCTTTAGTGATTTTATTTCTCTTTAAATAGTGAAAAATAGTGTAATGTCCAAAATCGCTAATCAAGCAGCAGTTTGATCTAATGGTTTCAACATTCTGCCTACAAATTGAACGACCAAATAATTGATTAGGTATCTGTCTCTCCACCTTTCTTCTTTTTTGGAAAATGATACAAATAGGGCAATAGGCATCAAGACTTGGTAAAGCGCAAATTAGAAGGCTAGCGGCAAGCCAACCCAGATATGTGTCACACACACAGTGACACACTTGTTTTATTTGGCTTGGTCCAAACATTGTGATGCTAAGTCAGCCGTCCTGCCTGTAAAGGACTTGGCCTCTTGTAACACCATTCTAATAATAGTTTGAACAAAATGACACGTTATTGGAGCATTTCTATTCCTTTTTCTTTTTCAGTTATGAACCATTATTGTATTCGGTCGGGTTGACTACATGAGGTATAAAATCAATAACTTTCAACTTCTATGTTTTATAGGTCTGGAACAAAAAATTGAGGATAGTTTATTGATTTGTTAATCATTGGACCCAAAATTTAAGTTATTAGAGGACGATATTAGGATCGGCTTGGGGAAGATTTTCTGAAAATGCCCTTTAGTTTTGCAGTCTTCAGTTGTACTTGACCCTAATATACAGAGAGGTATGAGTGTAAACCCTATCTAGCCTTGTACCTTGCAAAGTAAGAAAAGTAGAAGTCTCATATAACAGAACTAGAAATTTTCGGAACCAGAATTCTGATATCAAGATATGATAACCACCGT
This sequence comes from Rosa lucieae, assembly GCA_024704745.1. Taxonomy (NCBI): domain Eukaryota; kingdom Viridiplantae; phylum Streptophyta; class Magnoliopsida; order Rosales; family Rosaceae; genus Rosa; species Rosa lucieae. The sequence continues at coordinate 55,487,804 of CM045497.1, read as the reverse complement.
TGAATTCAACCATAATGTAGAAAATACAATTACTTCATCGAAAGGTAGCAAAATGGTGAAACATATACTACATGCAGAATGTAGGTGATTTGGAATTTTGGATCATAGTCTTCTTCATTCGCCAACTAGCCTGGTTTTCCTTCTAACAGGTTCGTTGACAAGAAGTTAGCACTGTTATCAAAAACTGAGGTGTGGTACTACCATGGCACAGAGAGAGAGAGAGAGAGAGAGAGAGAGAGAGAGGTTAAAGGCTAGGTTAGATTAGCTTATTAGCTAGTGGGCTAAGATGTGGGGGGAGGGGCTTAGCTAGGTAGGGGGAGTGGCTGCATGCCTAAAAAGCAAAACAAACAAAAGAAAACGTTGTTATTTCTTTTCTATCTTTCTTTCAACTCCAGCCTTTACTTTGAAGAGATAGAGTGAGTGACTCAGTGACTTGTTGCAGCAGCACCAGTACGGACAAGAGATCTCGTCTGCAATGGAGATCGACGAGATCTCTATATCTACGCTTTGCACGATCCATCCATCTGCTTTCATTCTTTTTCAAATTCAATGTTGTTAATCTATTTGTTGGGGAACGGCAGATGAATGACATTTATTTATTGCAATGTACTCTGATGTTCGGGGTATTTCAGACAAAGCTCCACCCCGCCTTTCATTATTCATATCGATCATCATTTTCTTCCAAGTTCCGAGTTCCAACTTCCAACTTCCAGCTTACATGCATGCTGATGCTGTTGGATTTTGATTTTGATTGTCCAGTAAGCCCTCGACAAGCTCACCATCATTTCCTTTCATTACTACCCATAACATTTTATTCAGAAATTTATAATGGATAAAGTTTCTACTATATTTCGGCTCTCGATAAACTCACCGCTATTTTTTTTCATTATTATCCGTAATGTTTTATTCATAAATTCACAATAAATAAAGTTTCTACTATGTTTCGGAATATAATTTAATTTGCTATTATAATGTTTTTCTGTGATTGAATAAATGAGACGAACATGATTGAATCTTTTTTCACAAGACACCCTTTATGGACTTGAAACGTTTACTAATGTTCCACTCTAGTCTTTTCACTCTAACATTCGGTCCACACTACAATTAAAGTCTTAAATTGGACAACAATTGAGAGCCTGCGAGGGTATTTAACCATAAAACTCCATTCCAAACTCATGAAGTTAACTTCCTAAGCGGCAAGAGAGACGAGGAAATAGGTACATTTAGAGCCATGATCAGATTTCATAATTACCTCCAAGAAAGTGGGAGTTGGGGATAACATACCCTAATACTCTTTTTTTTTTTTTTTTTGAAATGCCTTCTATCAGTTTATGGTAGAGTACTGGGATCTTTTTTTTTTTTTTTTTTCCCCTATCCAATAACAATTAGTTAACAATTATAAGCTTCATTAAAGAAGACTGAGTTGCTTCCTTGACATGGTTAATTGATTTGTTAAATAATAATGGTGCGGCCAAATGTCGGGAAAAAGCCACAGTCATTACCCACAACATGAGGATTAGGCCTGTTTGGAGGGAGACAACGCCACCTTCCATCTTCAATATCCACTCCAATATCTCCATAATCATATACTTTTATCTTGTGCAGTTGTGCCTCTGCTAGTACTACTGTGATTATTGCTTCATCCACCCAAGTCCCAACACAGCCAAGAAGATCGATCATGGTGGCACTGTCCACAGAAATTAATGATCGAAAAGTAGGCGGACCTCCTAATTATGCTGCTTTAGGGTTTTCCAAGCCGTTTTATACTCCTTGTAGGGTGGCTTCGTTTGGACACAATAATGGATGGGTAAAAACTCTAAATAATTCTTGAATTATTGTGAAATGTATTTTTTGGTACACACATAGTTTTTTTTACCTCAAATGATACTTGAAGTATTGCACGTTACCAAATATAGTACTTCTACCTGAATTAATTTTTCAGTTAAAGTGGCCTACATGACATGTATTTTTTAAATAAAAACTTCAAATGGTATGCAAATTATAGCAAAATATATTTTTTGGTACCTGTAATTTTTTTTTTACCCCATATAGTACCTCAAGTATCGCCCCCAATTTGTTTTGTTGATAAAATTTTTAGCTAAAAATAAGTAGTTAACTTGATGAAATATTAGATTTTTTTATACTGAAACTTTATTATTTCAACCAATTTGTAACACATCTTCATATGAATGGATTTCATATTATAATGAAAAAAAATAGTAAAGGCGCAATACTTGAGGTACTATTTGGGGTAAAAAAAAAATTTACATGTACCAAAAAATACATACTATACTGGCGGTTTTAATGGAAAAGTTAACAGAGATACTATATTTGGTAACAGCGTAATACTTCAGGTACAATTTGAAGTACAAAAAATTCGTAGGTACCAAAAAGTACATTACACAATAATTTAGGTAACATTTAAAGTTTTTACTCATAATAGATTTCCTCCTACTTGAACAAATAATAATAAATAATTCTTGTATTTTGATTGCATTATCTTGGAACTTGGCTGCAAATAACCAGCAAAAACTCAGCAGTCCAAAGTTTGGACACTTCAGACCATAAAAATATCTAAGATCTATTTCCTTTATGCAAATAGTTTACGAATTCGAATGATTGAACATGCATAGTTTAAGTTTGTTAAAATTGTGTATTTAATGAAGAGACGGACAACATGAGTTTCGACATTTAAAAAAAAAACTCTTCTAGCTAGAGGGCATTAACGTTTGATTCTTTTAAGTGGTTGAACTAAACATACACAAGTTCAATGAGAAATGAAATTAGATAATTAGAGAAGGATATTATAGAAAATTAGGGTATAATTGAAGCGTGTTGATGAAAGTGGATCTGGATTCGTTGAAGTTGAAGATTGAGAAATAATAGTTGAGCTAGCTAGCAAATAATGTGAGGGGAGGACGTGCTTAGCACCTCCACGGACAAGAAAACGTGATTTGCACAATGTGATACGATCAAGTAAGGCTGAAGCCAACGCCTGTCTATATTCAACTAAAACTCCATGAATGGCACGAGAAATATTTATGATGAGAAAATGAGAAATGGTAAATTCAGAAGCTTCATCACCTAACACTTGAAAAATGAACGGAAAGGGGCCATGTGTAATGTGCCCTCTTAAATTCTATGATAAGAATAATGGAATTGTAAAGTAGTGTCTACAACAATAACAACTAGTTTGAAAGGAAGATGATAATGCAGTGCCGATTAATTTGGTCTAGCAAAACTGCAAAAGTCATTATCATTCCCAACATTAGGTTCCACTCTAGGGAACACTCCCTTCAGTCCCTTGGCGACTTCCCGTTCATTCTCTCCTTTCCCTTTCTTTGGTTTTTCACTATCATATTTTCCGTCTGAAATAATCCACAAACACTAATATACGTTATTACCCCGTTAAATAAAAGTAAACAAGTAATCGTAACATGGTGAAAATAGATTGTGACGAATTTAGAAACTATCGCAATATGTGATCTTAATGTTTGTCACATTTCATCGAACACCTATTTATATTTTTTTAAAGAAAGATTCGAGCATTTTGAAGTTGAAGTTGTATAGTTTTACTACATATTAATAAAATAAGTCTAACATTGCTTTGCTACTAATAGTTACATAGTCACACTTTGTTACATTTCGTCCAGTAACTCCATTTTGTATTATGTATTGTTGTAGAGATTATGAACCCTAATACCCTATATATAAAAATCAAGCCTCGCGTATTATTCCCCAAAAAATATAATTTCATCAGAGGAAAGAGGAATCTGTTGATGGTGAAGCCAAATAGTAGCCTAGTAGACACTGAAGTATTGTTTGTACGGAATGGAAAGAGGTGAATGAATTAAGTGATTCAGGGTGAAAGTTCATCAAACAGAAAGAAAATGGTTGACGAGGTGGTACCATATGGAATGGACTTAAGTGCCAAGTTGATACGGGACCTCCATGTCCAATTGACCCAACTAGCAGACATTCAGATATATTTAAGCTGGTATGGATACCCTTCTGGGCCTTCTGCAATATAGTTTTTCACCTACTTGGATATTGATTATAATTCCTCCATATACAGCCTCATTTTGAAGACATGGGACCATTATGAGTTTAATTAGGATTAGATGTATGGGACCAAAGGACCATCTAGGGCTTCATCAGTATTTGCTATTGCTAATAAAGAGTTTAGAGACACCAACTTTGATAATACAAGTATATTTGCAAGCATTTGGACCAAGGTAGGCTGTGTGTATTGCAACTTGCTTGCTTTGGTTTACCTAACATTAGGGGGATCAAATCCTATCTTTCCCAAAATGGTTTTCCTCTTTTATTTAGTTTTTAGCAATAGCTGTATCTTTTTAGTCTTTTAGCACACCGTACATTAGGTGCATTACAAAATATTTGGTCAAACAATTTAAGAACGGAAATAATTGGCCCTTAATACTTTAAGAACAATTTCAATTAGAGGGGTTTGTGAATAGGAGTAGAAAATATAAATGATTAGATAAGGACCATTTTTCAGTTGCCGAAGGAGAAGCCCTCTTTGCTTAACTTCTGAGAAATGCTCATATAGCCAGTCTGGAACTCTGGATGGTCATGGTGATAGTTATGTGTAATCAAACACTTCATTTTCAATCAAACAATAAAATTTGAAAGGAGAGTGGTAGAGACACCACAAGAAAATGTCATGGTAATGATCTACTCATTAGGTTTCTCAAGTTGAGTACACAAAAACCCCACATCAACCCAACCCAACCCACCAGTTATGAAGAAGATGTTTGTATATATTTTAACTTCAAAAATGCAAATAATTCTTGTGGATTGTGTTGATATATAGTAATTGAATGGACCAATCCCTTTTTAATTTTCTCATGGTGGGTTGGCGTTGCTACACTTATTCTAGGGTGGTCAATGGAAATGAACCCACCCAATTTGTATGATCCTGCTTGAGTTTCAACTGTGGCATATGAGTTGTGTTTTAAATTTGGGACAGAGGAGGCAATGTGATATTCCTTGAGGGAGGCAACACCATATGGTGATTTAGTGCCAACACCTTAATTGTGGCCCCTCAAATTTTTTTAAGATAATGATGCTTCATAGGAATATGTTCTACTACTTGCAATGACAAAAGGTACAGAGATTTTTTTTTTTTTTTTTTTTGGGGGGGGGGGGGGGGGGGGGGGGTGGTGTTGTTGTTCGTTCAAGAATAGGATCAAATTTGAAGTGTACCTACTATGATTGCTCTTGTAACAAACATCATGTTGGGTGATTTGGATGTTACTCCTCACATTGCACATCATTTGACTAATTGAGTTATTATTCCTTATAAGGTTCGGAGAAAAAACGAACAGCACAAACTTTAGGTTCAATGCTTTAGCAATTCTGAATCACTTTTGGTTCACAGAAGCACCACACCACCGTCCACACGTAATATTTGAGTGATTTGAGCCTCAATTTATCTCTGATACTTAAAACAGAGCCTTGGTGCGGAACCTAGTATCAATTTAGAACTATGTAACCATCAGTCTCATTATGTCCAAAATGTTGTTATTTGGTTTGTCCAGGCCCAAATGTGTTTTGGAGGTTGGCCTAATGGTCCGCTTATTTTTCTGATGCCAGTAGTTGACTTCAGCTTGCCAGCTCATCCTAAAAAAAAAAATTCAGCTTCGCAGATCATGTTGTAGGTCACAGGTATTGAAACACGGCAAAAAAGCCCAAAGACAAAGCCCACCAACTCATCTGGGCCTTTGCCAAGATTGGTTCTTGAGACTTGAAGCTCGATTTTGACGAGAAGAGAGCGAGTGTTTGAGCATCAGTTTTAAAAAGCTCGAATTTTGGAAGCTTCATGGCTTTTAACCAATCAGTTTCAATTCCAAATTTTTTCTCATCATATGCTCTCACAAGGACAAAGCTCTAATTTCATCCCTCAACATGAATCAATCATGGTCCATAGAAAAAAAACATAAATTGGGGTGGGTCAGATGTTCATTTTCAATTGGTAAATTTTCTGTGTTGAGTTTAAGACTTTGCTCAACATTAAGATGTAGAATCCTGTTACTTTTCCATCATCAAGTCAGAGCTAGATATAAGCAGATCCACTATCACTATCAATGCTAGAAAAGAACCAAAGACCCAGATCTGAATCACCAAAATCCACACAAGACCCATCTTATTTCTATGGTCGTAAAACACTAATTCTATAAGCAGGTGGAGAAAAGACATGGATAATATGAAAGATGATGAGATGTGGGGAAGATGATTGTTGAGGATTTCAATGGGTTAAAATGAAACTCAACTGCCCACCTTCCCCAAATGGATATTGCAGGGAAATCTTTCGGATCAGAGTGCATTGAGTAGCACTACGCCGATACACACAATCCCTGCTTTTGCTTATAACAATCGAATCGAATCCAATTATACATGCACAGAGCAACAATAAGAATCATCAGACACAACATACAGAACAAAGGGTAAAGACGATGGCATAAAGAGGAGAAGAGAAGACGGCCAGTTTTAATATGAGAGAACTGGTCAGTGAACATTGTTTTATATAGGAGAAGAAACCCACGCTAGGGTTTTAGTCCGACTTTTGATTACTGAAATACCCTTTTAGTTTAATGGGTTTAGGGTTTTAGGGGCCTCGTACTATTTTCTACAGAACTCACTTTAAGTGACAACCCGGTTCAGGCCCAAATCTTCAGCTCATCTCTGTTACAAGGAGGAAGAACTATTCTTCGACTAATTTTGATTTTTATAATTTTAAACCATGGATGAATAATGTAGCTATCAGACTTGGTTTAGTCTTACAACCAACTTCATTCTATGATTGTATTCATTCTACACTCATGTTGAACAATATTTACCATAATCTAATTGACTTTGAGAGTGTAAAACTAATATCTACATAACATATACATTACATCTAAATGGTAACAAACTTATAATGTGAATATTTCTGTGAAGTTGATATGATTGCATTCTGCCATCACATGAATAAATGCAATACATTTATTTAAGAATGAATGCAAAAGTTTATCATAATCACAACAAATTTGAACTTAAAAAAGCATACTCAAGAGTGGAGTAACACGTGGGTAAATAAATACAAAGTGGGAGAACAATAAACAGATTGTGCACACCAATATCGTCATTGCTTCCGTCTCACTGTCAGCACATGGTTATTTTCGGCAACAACTCACACTGCGGGTTCAAATCGAAGTACATGCAAGCCCCAAAATCTCAGGAAAAATATGAATATGCAAACCATGATGTTAAAGTTTCCTATAGGCCCTGATCAATCAGGTAATCTCCCAACCTTTCCACGATCATGTTACACTGTCCGGGTGTCAAAGGCTCATCATAAATACCTAAAATCATAGCCTGGCTGGTTTTCTTCACAGTAATGCCACCAGAACCCTGAACAGGAAATCAAGATTATAATCAAACTGCATTACTATAACATGAGTTAGGGCATAACCAATCGCAGCATCAGAAAACGCAATCAATGTGTATCAGAAGATGGTTTCAAATTTACACAGAGATTAATGCAATTGACAATCACCTGTTTGTTTCCTTTAGCGTGCATGTGAGATCATTATCAACAAGGAGTAATCAAGACAATACCATTTCTCAAATCCTTATAATAAGCATCGAATCAGAAGGAAGCAGAAAGATTGTAATAAAGTACTACAAGAATGGGATACAAATTTTCTTTGCTCTGAAGTCTAAACTACAAATGCAAGTTTTCGAAAGCATATTTTCTTTGCCCTTATAGTCTAAACTATGTGCTCGACACTCATACAAATGATCAGTTGAAATCATGTAAAAATAGATGGTCAAACAAAGTGAGATGCTGAACAACACCCCCAAAGAACAGAACTAACCTATCAACCTGATCAACAATTACAGGATGAAAGCAAATGAACAAACCTTCTTTCCACGAATTACGGCTCCACTCTCCCCCTGAATAACCATGTACTTTGTGCCACCAAGGTGCAATCCAGTTGGGGCAAGAGACCCTGGCTCATCGAAATCTTTCATTATCGCTGCAACTTCTTCCGGCTTGAACTGCATATCAATAAGCAAATCAATCTCACTCCAAATCATCACCACGTCTTAAACTAAAATGTAGCACAATCATCAATTTTCTAAACATCAATCATCAATGTCTTCTCTTAAATTTGCTTGTGATTCTAGAGTGTTCTACTTTTCCATCATCAAATACTTGAATCCTAACAAGAATCCACTTGTTCTCTTGGATCATGTACACAGATCAAATTAAACAACATGGATCATATAGAAAGTACTAGTGAAACAATATAGTCATCAGAGAGAGTTGAAGAAGGAACCTGAGGGAAGCTTGAACTCTGAGCCCACACACTACCGTCTTGACCGACGATGGCCGCGGCGGTCAGGTGGTGGCCGTCGACGTCGCACATCAAGTGATCATCCACGTACGCCTGCCACGACATTTCTCCGGTTCAATCCTCACCGTCTAATCTTCTTTTTCCGGTTTGATTCTGAACCTCTCTACTTAGGCTTGTTCAAAGGGCAAGCGCTTATATACGAAAAGGAGCGAGTCCGGTTGGGTTTGGGTTGGTCCCAGCGAACATGACTGACCTGCATGATGAGTGCCCTTCACGTTCCGGCTGTGCCCGAGTTTGGTCACGTGGAACCCAGTAACAGTTAACTTGTCAGATTCCTAGTTAAAGAGTATACTTGCAGTAGAAGTATCAATGTACTAAGCTGCAGCTTTCCCCCACATTTTACTCTGTTTTGTTTTTACTACCAAAACCCTCTAATTTTCTCGACGATTATCCCCGCTGTATCACCGGTCGACCTGTTTATGCTAGTGATGCTAACTGATTGCCACATTGTGCAGAGGGTTAACTCTTGCTGAGCTAAATTGGAGTTTCATATGGTCAAGATCGTCCTGTATCGTGGTTATGATTCTGAATTATATCCAAAAGCACTTTGTCCAGCCAAGATAACATCGTCCGAGATGTGTTTCCATCATATCATTGGATGGTTCAGATCCAACTAAATGAGGGTAAAAGCACACTAGTACAGAACAGAAACAATCAACCAACCAAGAGATTCAATAAGCTTTAAGATAGTTGATTATGGTACTCTAATATTAACTGTAACATTGTCCATAAAATTTGGTGGTTACATGTACAAGCCTAAGAGGTAACAATGCTGATAGTCGAAGAGAAATTAAGAGGGGTGATTCTGTAATCTTCTTGACCGGGTTGTACGCAACACCATCTAATCTTCCTCCAAAAGAGGTTCATCTGCACCAATAAAAGAATGGGTGTGAGCTCAATGCTAGTTTGGCATGCTTGGAATTCCTCGAATCAAAAGTATTGTAGTGCAAGAAGAAACACTGAATGCATTTTGCTAAAAGAAAAATTCTCACCATCACCATCGTCTACATTAAAATCATCCTCATCGTCATCAAAGTCTATGTTCTGCAAGATCAAAGTAAACTCGAGTAGTTGTGAACATAACTCAACAGTGTGACAAATATAAATGAATGGCAATCTCAAGGTGAACATAAAGAAAACATAACCAACCACCACATTGAAGTGGTTTCACATTTAAAAATGGAAGAAAGGAAAACTAATGTTCATATATAGTCAGTTCATTTTTATTTTTCATTATATCCACTCTCAGGTTAATGAATTCAAGCAGTTAAAATTTCTTTTTATTCTCATAGAAACTCCTATAGTCAACTGACCCTAAAGAAAGAGTCAAAGAGGTCTCTCAAAGATCAGTATCACCCAACAATGTAGAAATGGGTTCAGTTCATTATGATCTTCTCAGAAAAATTACATAAATAAAATAGCATCCATAGACGAGGTCATTTCATATCATCATTTACCACTTATACTATTGGCTTTCAGCCTTTCAGTCATAATACCGCATTTGGAAAAGCAAGGTACCATCGTATATCATGACCTAAATCAATTGAATTTCAAGGCCCAAAGAACATATAAGATCAAAATTTTCTGTACAAACCTGAGCATAATCATCATCACTAGGGTCCTCATCTTCCTCCTCTTCCGCATCCGCATCTTCGTCCTCTTCCTCATCATTTTCACCTTCTTTCTGTTTCTTTGCATCCTACAGACAACAAAGATGATTATCAAGGAATGAATACAAAATGATTAAACTACAACTACAAATAATAACATCTTCAAAATTTCATTTGGATTGGTTCCATAGATGTTACAGTAATCTATCACACAAACTATTGCAGTAAGTGAGAGAAATAAAGACTTCTCATACCGAATTCTGTTCTCGCTTTTCAATTTGATTCCAGTATATCTCAGAGTTCTTTTCTGTCAAAGTCACGATAACCAAACCGATAAGTACATCCCCATAGACATAAAAATTAAAAAAAGTAAAAAATGAATAAACGAAGCATTCAGTCTCATGGTACCTGTGTTCCGTTTGTCCCATTTAACATTTTCTCTGCTCACCTGCCGCACGTTTGAACCTGAAATTCCATTGCATTGATGAGCATGTGAAACGCAAAAATAAAGCACAAAACCACTGTACGACATTGGTATTCGATACCATCCCCTATTTCTTATGGTGTTCACATTACAAACCTCTAGTCAGTTCTCTGGGAAACATACTGGGCACCAAATACTGTGAGAAAGAATCAATTTCTCTCTTAGCCTTTCGCTTGGTTCTCTCAGATATTTCAACATCCTTGTCTTGTCTATCTGAAACCGCAAGTTGAAGAATTGTATGATTTGAAAAATACAAGTGAAAAAGTGGTAAGTGGTAACAGATAACTTAGAAACAAGATTATAGTTTTCACTAATAACAACAAATATATTGTTAAGAATACATATGTTGGATACAAAGTGACTATAAAATGAATCAACTTACAAACTTTATAAAACTTCTAAAACTTTTGATGACAGTCTGACAATTTTCGTTGATGTTTTATTGCATATTAGTCAGAAACACGGTTTTGGGACTGATGGGTGCACTTGTTGCAATCAAAAATATAAACACAAGTCAGATAATTTCAGATTGTCAATAAATATGTACTTCTATCTGGGCTCAGCCATTGATTTATAGGTCATTTAGGAACTATGTGAACATACTGGGCACAGAAATAGTGCTACAAGTTGCTATTTGCATAACACACATGATTTCCTATGTATTAACAAAAGGAAAATTCGTGCTGAAATATCAATCTAATTAACATAATTCTGTTACCATACGAACTGATAAAAAAATACAAAACAAGGAATCAGTACATAACACTAACCAGTCTTGTCAAGATTATATTCGGATTTCATTAGCTACCATACAAACTGATAAAAAAATACAAAACAAGGAATCAGTACATAACACTAACCAGTCTTGTCAAGATTATATTCGGATTTCATTAGCCAATTCAGAGTATCTCTGATTAATGTTTCTTCCTCCTTCAAACCTTTGTTTTTCTTTTGATCTAGCTCAGACAAAATACCTCCGGCATCAGGTAAATGAATATCCTGCAAGACAAGTCTCACATTGGATATGAAAAGTAGTAGTGGAGCCAACAAGCAATTATGTATGAGTTAATATCTAATGAAATCCTAGGAAACTGAATCCACAATGAAGATTAACGACAGAAAGATTCCTATACCCATTTTAATAAAAACAGAAATAGAAGATACTGGATATGATCAAGACATCAAATTCATATTCTCTGTAAAATGTAAGCATGTAAACATAATATATGAACTAATTATAAAAACATCTTATAAGTCATCCATTACCACATCAGAGACGTCATTAGAAATTAGCAAACAAATCAGTAAAAAGAAAAGAAAAGAAAAACTAATTCAAAATGAAGGAAAATCAGGATCAAGAATTAATTGTAGCTTGGCAACTTCGTGCTAAAGCCAAAACTGTAGAAACATAAACTCACAGGAAATGGCACAAAGGGCTCTTCCTTAGCATAGTTACCACGTCCAAATCCTCCACGACCTCTATATGCCATTTATCTTCTGATGCAAAAAGCAAACAGGAATTACTCAACGAATATAAATTCCAAACGCCAAAGTGGCACCTCAAATTATCAGAAAAATAATACAAACACAAAAACTATCAAAGCAACACACCCTATTATTTGACATGAAATGAGTTTTCTGTGAAGAATCGTTGAAACAACATTGCCAACTTAAACTCCTTTCTGTTGCAGAATGTTACCTATTAGAGCTAATCTTAAGCAAACATATAGTAAATGACGATTAGAGAATATGAACATCAACCAATTCACGCACGTTTGAAAGCCCCGAGTAAAAAAGAAAATGGGCCAACCAATGAGTTTGCTTAGAATCCTTTAGCTAGTTTCTCTGCAGTTTACAAAGGTCAGTAATGAAATTTCATGCCATTTCCTTTCTGCTGTTTAGTCCTCTATAGTTTTCTCACTGCATCAAAACTCAGTGACCCTCACCCAACTCACAATTCCAAATTTCATGCCAGCAACAGCTGGAGATTTATATCGATCAATGCCTTTTTTTTAATCCAAGTTCAATATCACACATTAGTTCTGTAAACATTAGTATACCAAGTAGCAAACTAGATTTCACAGTTTCATCAAATCCAAGCATATATCAAGAAATTTCATCATGACAATCCTAGAATCAACAACAACTAATTTGGAGCATTTAAAGAAACAGAACGATAAAATAGAAGTTACATAACCGAATAAGGAGGCTGGTGTAATGAAAAAAACAAAACCCAGAATTTAGTACTCACGGTCTTTGAGGTGTGTGCGACGGTGGTGCTGGTAAACTATATACCTGCCGCCGGAGAGAGAAGATCAGAGGGTTTATGTATGCGCAGCAATGGGTCGGGTGTTGGGTTTAGGAGACAAAACTTTTACTGGGTCTTGATCTTGGGCTTATGTTGAGGTGGGCCTCCGAAAATTCTTCCATGCTTGGGCACGTCAGATTATTATGGACTGTTGGATATCAAGTCTGAAATCTAACGGTTGAAAATGTTGACCTGTCCCAATCCTCCTCCACCTCACTTTCAGCTATGACCACACCGCTTCGAAGAGGGTCGTCGCAACTCGCAACCACAGCCAAATGAAGCGGCAATCCATCACCGGCAATCTCCTGTTTCTGGCAACAGCTAAAGTTGGAAACGAACCAACAGAACTTAGAATAGCTACCATGACCAGTAAAATTAAAAACCCAACACACATACACACACACACCGACTCGTCCAAAAACTACAATAAAATTGAAAACCAATTTCACCAAGCCGTAGAGTTCGTTGAGAAAGCTAAATTTCATACCTCATGCACTGTGAAAAGTGACCCTACTAGCCTGAAACCGTCGGCGACTCGGTGCCATCGAAACTTCTGATTTCGATTGTCCTCCCTCACCCAAAGATTTGACAAATCGAGACTAGAGGCATAACGCGGCCAAGAGACAAATCTAACGGTATCGGTGCGCCGCTGTGAAGGCGGAGCTCCAAAATCGGGTCGTCTTCACGGGTATTCGAGTTGAGGAGACGGGTCGGAGGCTGGATCGTCCGATGACTCTGATCTGACTTGGGCTATTTATAGGTCCCAAATGATAATTAAACGATGGTCCTGATTAAGAGGTGCTGAGATCAAAGGTCCATATCGCACCATCTAAAATTTTCTTTTTCTTAAACTAATTTAACTAGCTTCAGATTTTTGAAAAATTATAGAAAATATCTCTGGTGTGCCAAAAAACCTCCGAAAATTTCCACAAACTCATCGTTTAGTGTACTTTATTATAGTGTCCCAAGCCTTGTATCTGTAGTCGTTATGTCATCATTCAACCAAGAGGTTATATATGTTATTTCAGTTCACTAAGTGGATCGAAGTCGAAACTATGATGAAATTAGCTAAATTTTTAACAACATACATATAATATTCCAATACTATTATCCAATGGTCAGTTCCCCCATTTTCATTTTCCTCGATAAGGTTGTTCTTTGAGAAATTTGATATATAAATTTATGTTTATAAAGGAAAATACAGTTGACCAAGCAAATTGAAATCAAAACGAATGCAAAATTGGCTGAATTTTTAACAACAACCAAAAAAAAATTCAATATTCCCATCAAACAGTCAGTTTCTTCAAATTCATTTTCCACCATGTTGTCGCTTTTTAAAGGTCCTCATCACTTTAAATGCGACCTACTAGTTATACAAGATTAGTAGGCATATTGATATTTCTTACGGTCCGCAAAATAGAAATAGAAATTTTGTTTTGTTTTTAATCATTCACATGTATCCACAACATATTTATAGACATCGTATGAAAAAATTAGCACGTTTCATGGTCGTTATGTCATCGTCAATCAAGAGGTTATATATGTTACTTCGGTTGATTAAGTGGATCGAAATAGAAACTATGACAAAATTGGCTAAATTTTTTATAACATACATAAATTATTCCAATACTCTTATCCAACGGTCGGTTGCCTCATTTTCATTTTTCTCGAAGGAGTTACTTTTTGAGAAATTTGATGTATAAATATATATTTATAAAAGTAATTATAGTTGTCCAAGCGGATTGAAGTCGAAAATAATACGAAATTGGCTGAATTATTAACAATAACCATAAAACATTTCAATCTTCCCAACAGATGGTCGGTTTCTTCAAAAAAAAATTTCCACCTTATAATGACGTTGATCCACTTGGTCAACCAATTAATGCTTAATATCCCTAAATATTTTCACAAGAAGCTTCAAAGAGTAAGGGTGTCATCGAATAGTACACTTGAGACACTGTCCATTAGATATGACAAGCATATCATTTTAGGCTTCGGGTTCAAAATTCAAAGAATTCCATAATAGTAATGACGTCAATCCACTCGGTCAACCAATTAAGGCTTAATAACCTTACATTTTTCACTACAAGCCTCAAAGAGCAAATGTGTCATCTGATCATACACTTGAGACACTGTCCGTTAGATATAACAAGTACATCATTTTAGGTTTCGGGTTCAAAATTCAGACAATTTCGTGAGAGTAAAGACATGGATTCACTCGGTCAACCTATTAAGGCTTAATAACCCTATATTTTTCCACTACAAGCTTCAAAGAGCAAGGGTGACATCGGATAGTACACTTGAGACACTGTCCGTTAGATATAACAAGTACATCATTTTAGGTTTCGGAATTCAGACAATTCCGTGATAGTAATGACGTTGATCCACTCGGTCAACCGATTAAAGCTAAATAAGCCTATATTTTTCCACTACAGGCTTCAAAGAACAAGGGTGTCATCGGATAGTTCACTTGGGACACTGTTCGTTAGATATAACAAGTACATAATTTTAGGTTTGGGGTTCAAAATTCAGACAATTCTGTGATAGTAATGACGTGGATCCACTCGGTCAACCGATTAAGGCTTAATAACCCTATATTTTTTCACTACAAGCTTCAAAGAGCAAGGGTGTCATCAGATCATGCACTTGAGACATTGTCCATTAGATATAACAAGTACATCATTTTAGGCTTCGAGTTCAAAATTCAGACAATTCCGTGACAGTAATGACGTGGATCCACTCGGTCAACCGATTAAAGCTAAATAAGCCTATATTTTTTCACTACAAGCTTCAAAGAGCAAGGGTGTCATTGGATCGTACACTTGCGACACTATCCATTAGAATTAGATATAACAAGTACATCATTTTAGGTTTGGGGTTCAAAATTCAGACAATTCCGTGATAGTAATTACGTGGATCCACTCGGTCAACCGATTAAAGCTTAATAACCCTATATTTTCACTACAAGCTTCAAAGAGCAAGGATGTCATCGGATAGTACACTTGAGACACTGTCCGTTAGATATAACGAGTACATCATTTTAGGCTTTGGGTTCAAAATTCAGACAATTCCATGATAGTAATGACATGGATCCACTCGGTCAACCGATTTAGGCTAAATTACCCTATATTTTTTTCACTACAAGCTTCAAAGAGTAAGGGTGTCATCGGATCGTTCACTTGAGACATTGTCCGTTAAATATAACAAGTACATCATTTTAGGCTTCGGGTTCAAAATTCAATGAATTCTGTCATAATAATGACATCGATCCATTCAGTCAACTGACTAAGGTTTTTTTTCTTATTTTCATTAACTTCGCACTTCGAATGACTAGATCGTTAATGAATATAAAGGTTTGGGAACAATATTAGAGTACATGTGATGACGAGTCTCTAAGAATTTTTGGGAATTTTCGCGGACAACCGAGTTATTTATTATGATTTTCAAAAGTTCCAAACCATAGGCGCATGGAATATTTCATTTTGGTTGTAAAAAATTCAATCAATTTTGTATTCGTTTCGACTTCGATTCACTTGGTCAAATATAGTTACTTTCATAACTATATTTATATATCAGATTTCTCAAAGGGCAACACATCAAGACATACGAAACTGGGGAAACCGACCGTAGGATAAGAGGATTGGAATATTTTATGCATGTTGTAAAAAATTCAGCCAACTTTGTTATTATTGCTACTTCGATCAATTTGGTAATTATACGCTTATACTTCCCTAAGGGGAGCTAAATCTAAAAGAGATAAACTTCCTGAAATTTTAACATTGGTTGATATATCTTATAACCACGAGAGTGTCAGAGCTGACAAATAGAAAAAAGATATTGTGAATTAGTGGTTATGTGCATATTAGTTTTATGTGGTGTTTTGGTTTATAGTTGATCTAGTAGATCGAGAACCAAAGGACGACGAAAATAGATGAAATTTTGACCATAATTATATCTTCTTATCATGATAACATCCAACGGCCGATTTTGATGTAGTCTATTTCCTCCACATTGTTCCTCATGGAAGGTATAGTATTTTATATAACTAATAAACAAGTTAGACCACATTAGTATACATACAAAGATTTTGTGCGATCTAAACAATCAAGATTGTAAATCAATAAATTTAACATTACCCATCTATTTATAGCATATTCATATGTACTCTGTAAAAAAATTAATCATTTTCACCATCATTTCGACATCAAACAAAGCGGTCAACCCTTTGTATGCTTATACTTCCCTAAGGGGAGCTGAACCATGAGAAGATAAACTTCTCGAAATTTTTATATTAATTGATATAGTTCATACTTCATACCCATGAGATTGTGAGAGTTGACAGATTGAAAAATGAAGTTACGAGTGAGCAGTTATGAGCATAGTAGTTTTATATGGTATTTAGGGTTTAGGGTTGACCTATTAGATCAAGACCCAAACGACGATGAAAATAGCTGAAATTTTGACCATAACCATTTATTTTTCTCATGATAATATCCTACGGTTAATTTTGATAAAGTTTATTTCCTACGCATTGTTGCTCATGGAATGTATACTTTTAAGGGAAAATTACTGGTCACACCCTCATCTTTTTGAGATTCGACAGTTCAGTCCCTCGTATCGTAATTTTAACAAGTAACTCCTTAGACATTCAAATTTCACACAATTTGGTCTAAAATGACCATTTTACCCCTCACTTTTTCTTTTTTTTTTAAATTCTTCTCTTGTTTTTTTTTTTTTTTTTCTTTTCTGCTTCTCTCTCACTCTGTCTCTCTCTAACATCACCGCCGAATCCAATCACCACCACCACAACAACAACAACCACTACACCGCATCCTCAACCCCTCGCCGCCACCACAAGGGCTTCTCCCAGCCGGAAAGCTTTGGAATCCTAGCTGCGCTCCCCGAACGAGAATCCTCCTCTTCGAATGCCCGAAGCAACTCTCACTTCTACCACAAGGCCTCGGCATTGCTGTCCTTCTCACCTTCGTCGTCTTACGCGCATATGATTCCGACGATTCCGAAACCCATACCAAAAGAGAGACATGAAATCTAGAGGAGGAGAGAGAAACTAGATATGTGTTTCTCTCTCTCCTCTGACACCCACTTTCGGTCACCACCGTGACTCACCTCCACCACCACGGACTCACCTCACCGACCTTCAACGAGTTCAACGCAGCCTCCATGACATCTGGCAGCAACCCACGAGTCGAGGTCGGCGAGGCCAAGATCTGATTTGGACACCCATAGGCCATAACGCCCTTCCACCGTCTCAGCCTGCTTCCTCAACCTCAAATCCACCGTCCATTTCCTCACCTTAGTGGGCTTCTCCATCGAGTTTCGCCACCTAGTCGGTATGTTCCCTGTAGCCTCCATGACATCCGGCGACAACCCACGAGTCAGAGGTCGGCGAGGCCAAGATCTGATTTGGGCACCCATAGGCATAACTCCCTCCAACCGTCTCCGCCTCCCTCCCTGACCTCAAATCCACCATCCATTTCCTCACCTCAGTGGGCTTCTCCACCCCCGAGTTCCGCCGCCTAGTCGGTATGTGCCCCAAAATCCTCGCCTCCATGTTCATTCATCCATGGTCTACTTTGGAGGGGGAGAGCGAGCGGGGCGAAATGGAATTGGAGAAGAGAGAGGGACGAAAAATGAAGCTCAAGCGAGCTGCCGAGAGAGAGAGGAGAGACAGAGTGAGAGAGAAGCAAGAAAAAAAAACAAAAACAAAAAACAGAGAGAGAGAGAGAGAGAATAATTAAATTTTTTTTTTAAAAGGAAGTGAGGGGTAAAATGGTCATTTTGGACCAAATTGTGTGAAATTTGAATGTCTGAGGAGTTACTTGTTAAAATTACGATACGAGGGACTGAACTGTCGAATCCCAAAAAGATGAGGGTGTGACCAGTAATTTGCCCTACTTTTAATTACAACTAATAAACTAGTTATACTACTTTAGTAGACATATAAGAATTATGTGCGATCCACAAAATTGAAATTAGAAATCGATAAATTTGACATTATCTATTTGATAGGTATTGTGTAAAAAATTTAACCCAATCCACCATCATTTCGACATGAAATAAAACGGTCAACCCTTTAAAAACCTTGAGGAGATAAAATTCCTGAAAATTTTATATTAGTTGAGATAGCTCCTACCTACTAGAGCGTGAGAGCTGACAGATCGAAAAAATAAGTTACAAGTGAGCGGTTATGTGTATATTAGTTTTATGTGATATATTAGGGTTTAGGGTTGACCAAGTTGATCGAGACCCAAACGATGATGAAAATAGCTGAAATTTTGACCATAGTCATTTTTTTTTTTATGATAACATCCAATGGTCGATTTTGATAAATTCTATTTCCCCCACCTTGTTGCTTATGGAAGGAATATTCTTTCATACAACTAATAAACAAGTTAGACTACGTTAGTATGCATATAAGGATTTTGTGCGTCCAAAAAATAGAAACATGGAATCGATAATTTGATGTTACCCATCTATTTTTAGCCTATTAATAGGTACTGTGAAAACAAAATTAACTCGGTTCATTGTCATTTTGATATCAAACAAAGCGGTCAACCTTTTTGCCACTTATAATTTCCTAAGGGGAGTTGAGTCATGAGGAGACAAACTTCCCCAAATTTTTACAATGGTTGATATAGCTCACACCCATGAGAGTGTGAGAGCTGACAGATCGAAAAAAGAAGTTGTGAATGAACGGTTATGAGCATATTAGTTTTATGTGGTATTTTGGGTTTAGGGTTGACCAACTAGATCGAGACCCAAATGACGACGAAAATAACTGAAATTTTGATCATAATCATTTATTTTTATCATGATCACATCCAATGATCAATTTTGATAAATTCTATTTCCTCCACCTTGTTGCTCATCGAACATATATTTTTTCATACAACTAATAAACAATTTAGACAACATTAGTATGCATATAAGGATTTTATGCGATCCAAAAAATGGAAACTTGAAATCTATAAATTTGACATTACCCATCTATTTATAGCGTATTAATAGGTATTGTGCAAAAAAATTAACTCAATCCGCCGTTATTTCAACATCAAACAAAACGGTCAAACCGAAATTAGCTTTGTAACCTTCAGGTTGACCGATGTCGTTTCTAGCAACAATTATGCTAATAGTTTCACAAGATATGTAAAATTACTTGGTGGATACATCTAAATGGTTCAAAATAAAATTTATCAATTTCAATTTGGTTAGTATCAAAAAATTGTAATGTGCCTATTAGTGTTATATAACTTGTTCATTACATATAGAAAGAATTGGTCTTCTCAAAAGCGTCAATGCGTTGGAAACTTAATTTGGAGAAACCCACCATTAGATGAGTGGATTACATTGTTTTATAGATGTTGTAAAAAATTAGGCAAATTTAATCATAGTTTCGACTATGATCTACTTGGTCAACCGCAGTTAAATTTATAAAACAATATCTATATATTAGATTCCTCTAAGGGAAACCACATTGAGACAGGTGAAACAAGGGAAACCAATCGTTGAATAAGACAAGTAAAATATTCTATGTTTTTTTTTTGTAAAAAATTAGCCAATTTCATTGATGTTTCGACTTTAATCCATTTGGTCAAACCGAAGTTAGCTTAATTTGTAACCACTAGGTTGACCGATACAAAATATTCACCAAATCATGCTAATAATTTCACTCGACATGTGTAACCACTGCATAAAGTATGCATCGTGATGAGTACGTGGGTATTTTGGTGGAATTTTTCGGATGCTTGAGCAATTTATCTTGAATTTATAAAGTTTTGAATTACTGAAATTTATTTATAATAAAAAGAAAATTGGTGGCTCGATCTGGGTCGTTAATCATCACGGCTCAATCTTAACCGTCAATTTTATTCTGTATCTAAATTTAGATCGGTCTAAAAGGAACAGAGTCCCGTCGACCCATTTCCCAAACCGCGAAGCCGCAACGCTACCCGGCGGTATCTCCACTGTCCGGCTATTTTCCGGTGTCAGACCAGCGGCGTCTTAATCTCCTTGACGGCATGAAGATGGACATGGCCTTGTTTTGGTCAATCGACGACAGGAGATGATGAATAGAGCTCGAAAACTCTTGGTTTACCGGCAGCTTCGATCAGCGATATGCAAGTGTCTCTCCAAGCTCTACATGATGGTATACTCGAAGTCATCTTTGGGTTCCAATTTAAAGATTTGGTGTTTTTGGTGACTTCGGTTGGGTCGATCAATACTACCTCGGCCGGGATAGCCGAGCAATACTGCCGCCCTGGAAAGTTGCTGCTGGGATTTAGATGGGATCGACAACCAACCACTGGGATCTATATATGGTTTTTATTCTTGTTTAAGTGGCAATTGCTCTTTACTTTGACCACATGGTTTCAAGGTTTTAAAGGGTTTTGATATGTACCCAAGCAACTTCTTTGTCTGGGAATAAATCGCTTTTGATTGCTGGACATGTTCTTATAGCTCAGTTCATATTTTTGTGAATCAGTAATCAGAGAAAGATATGAAGAAGGTGAACTGTGCTTTTCTTTCTCAACTACCGGAAACAGGCTAAGCCTTTTCCCCTTATGTTTTCTCTTTCTGAATTCACATGTGCTGCTCACATGGCTGGGCCCAAATAACCCAAGCACTCCAAACTCGGAGCACAGAAGACGTTCTCGGTGGCCTCATGTAGGATGTAAATTAGGGAAGTCCCATTAGGGAAAGGTGCAAGTACATTGAGTATGAATGTGTATACAATTTATGGATGATGTGTCTTACTCCCAAGATTAAAATGTCAATTTTAGTAAAAGGAAAAAGTAAGAGTATCGTACCCAATGGATTAAGTAACTTTACCCTAAGCTAGATTACCGCAAAAATAAAACCTAGAAAACAAATACGAGTCTAGCTTTTTATAAATTAATAGTCTCGGGCCTTTGGAAGCCAAAACTATCAATAATGATATTTACAATGGTAAAGTGGTGAATCAGCTTTGTTGATTTTAATTTATATAAAGTAAAATAAGTTGCACGAAAAATAAACTAAGCAAATAAAATAAAATAAAATAGAGACTTTGATCAATGAGATAAATAGGAGCATAGGTTTTGCACCTAGCCTCCCTCATGCATATAATGTAACCCATTTTCAAATGACAACATGTTTTGATAAATTTCCCCTTAGTGCTTTGATGAAGCTACCAATAAACCAACTAGTCATGGAATTTAACAATCTCTTCCGAAGCAAAGCTAAATTACACAACCTTTATACCATTCAAATCTTCCGGATCCTAAATGGCCTATGGTGCCGTGAGCCTAAATTCTTCCGGAACCTAAACCCACAACATCATGCTTTAATTTCTAGGTAAGAAACCCAAGCAATCTAGTTATTCCTGTAAGAATAAGCTAGACCACCACCCTATTAGCTACACATGCTTCTCAGTTACAAAAGGTTGTCAAGCTTAAGTTTCCGATTTCATTAATTCCTACAACATGCTTCTAAGTGACAAATCCAAAAACACATGTAAGAAAGTATTAAAGTAAAGTAGCTAAAGGATTCAAAACATGCATATTCATCAAAAACATGGCATCACACTATTTTATACATAAGTTTGGCTAGGGCTACAGCCTAGCCCTAATTTTATTCTACTCACAACCCATAGTTACATAAATCAAACCCATATACATAATAACATCAAGCAATAGAGAGGAAGAGTGGAGAAAGTGGTTGGTTAGGGCATCTCCAACGGTAAGGGTCAAAAGTCATTTTGGCTTTGGCTCTTGTGGGATGCATCTCCAACCGTTCCCAATTCTTAGCTATTTTGACTTATGAGTCAAAAGTGGAGCTAAAATGACTAAGGAAGCTAGAACGAAAGCCATATTTCTTCAGATGGAAGATAGTGGGCCCCCAGCTGCACATGGGTGGTAAGGGGAAGATAGAGGCTTAATTGTAGTTAATTAATTATCTAAAATGATTTAAAATGATTAATTTA
The DNA here is from genome assembly GCA_024704745.1 of Rosa lucieae. Taxonomy (NCBI): domain Eukaryota; kingdom Viridiplantae; phylum Streptophyta; class Magnoliopsida; order Rosales; family Rosaceae; genus Rosa; species Rosa lucieae. Next base: position 55,464,997 of record CM045497.1, on the reverse strand, counting down.
TTAAATGACTTTGGCTTTTGACTAAAGATGGTTGGAGATGCAAAAATTGAATGAATAGTTATGACACTAGGGGAGTCAAATTATGCATATGACTTTGGCTTTTGACTCCATTGTTGGTATAAACTAGCTCCTCTTGATGCAAAACTAGTGAGAGATGTTTCAAAGTATGGAAATTTCGGTTTTCTCAAACCCAAATTGCCATACAAATCCACAAATCTCTTAGAAACTTGAAGAACAAAAGCTTGAAATGATGAAACTAAGGTGTGATTGATCAAAGATGTAAAGGATCTTCGGTTTTTGGTAAAAACCCAAGACACTTTACACTTTTCTCTACACAAAACTAAGAAACTATGAACTAAAGCTAAGAAACTAAGAGAAATGTGTGAAGAGAAGATGAAAAAGGTCCAAATGAAAGGAGGGTGCTTTTATAGGCCAAAAGTGATGAATGGAGGGTGGAGATCAAAGGATCGAAATTAATAAAGGGCTATATGTGATTGACAAATGTGTAAGCACAAAATGTGGATCTAGTCTTCAACTCCACATAGAAATGACCTAGAAAGCCCATAGATATTTTGGTGGAGAATAAAATGTAAGGGGATAAGGGTCATGTGTAAGGGAACAAGGTAATAAATTGGAGACAAATGTGTAAGGTGTTAAATTGGGACCATTTGTCATCATTCAAATTTTAAATTTCAAAATAACCTAGACCTAAAGTCTCTAACCCTAATCAGCTCATCCATGTCCTCCGCACATGTTCTTGACCGGTCAACTCGACCGGAAATGTCTGGAATCCGGCATTAACCACCGTTGACCCGTTTTTTTGTCCGTTTGTGCACTTTCTTCTCTTTTTTTCCTTCAATTGAATCTCCACCGAGACTTTGGAATTGGCCCCCGACCTCTTCATACGAAATGTTCCTCCATGAGTGTAGATCATCCTGGTAAAATTTTAGAGCCTATTTCACAGTGGTTTGGCCAGACATGCTGTCGGAATCCGTACAGTCAAGTTTTGCAGTTTTCATCTTCTACTGCAGAAAATTGGACCGATCTTTTGAAGGTCTTCCACTCCGAAATAGCTATTAAACTCTTCATAAAAAATGATCCTTAGGATGTCTATAATGGATCTGAAAATTTCAACTCATTCGAAGTTCATTTGGTCAGTCTGCCGCTCCTTCTTTCTTGCATAGCTTGGTTTCTCCTAGCCGGAGTAGGAAAATGTGCTAAAGTTGAGTTTTTAGGGCATTTCCAGCTTTTCCATTATATCCTAGCATGATAAGGAAAACATAATAAATATATATAAATAAACACGAAGGTTAAGCAAAAGTGCAAGATTAGAGGAATAATTACTAGGTAATTATGGACCTAACATGTAACCAAAGGATTGGAGATCCTTTGAAGAAACTGAACCTTAGAGAGTTTAGAGTCTTGGTTCATGTTATAAGAATTGCTGTAGAGAACTCCCAAGGGATAAAATTATCTCAAACCCTATATTAGAAGCTTTATATACATTTTACTATAAATGGGACATGTTAAAAAATATTTGATCTATATATGAGATGATGAGAACTATTTAAGTGGGACGGTCGTATCACGAGAGTGACGAGACACGGTTTGATCATGTTAAAAAATATTTGATCTATATATGAGGTGATGAGAACCATTTGAGTGAGACGGTTATATCACGAGACACAGTTTAATTAGTTAGGTGATAACGCCAAGGATATTTTAGAGAAATGTTTAGTATGTCACTTATATGATAATGTACTTTAATTGTGAAATAATGAAACGAGTTTTAATTGGTAGAATAGAAATGTCATATAATACATTCACTATACAAAAGCTTACTTGTCATGTGCACTATATACATGTCGAATATTGGTTGAAGTAACGAACAATTGATATTGCAAAACAGCAAAACGAAGCATGCATTGGACTTCAAATTATAACAATTTGATCCATAAGAATGTATGTGTGTGTGTGTACACATACACACACACTATAATACTTTTTTTCTATTACTATATTATGATAAATTATGTGCTAGAAATGTAGTCTTCGTTTGAGATTGATTCTAAAATTAGTAAAAGCACTTTCAAACTAGTAAAAATGCTTTCAACGGGGTTCAACAAAAATAGGTAGGAGTCTTTTTTGGTTATAAAATCATTTTGATACCTGGGCTTTTAAGAAGCACAAGATTTATTCAAAAAAGAAGAAGAAGAAGCACAAGATATACTAGCATCGTGAATGAAGTACTTAAAATGTTTCTATGTGCTTATTATAAAATTGATTTCCCTGAGAGCCCTACTTAACGAAAGCAATCAAAAAATAAAAACCAAACTTTACTTCTAATGCTAAACCAGCCTTTATCAATTTGGTCTATTACTCCCCAGCTAAAATACTGAAAATACAGAGAAGAAGAAATATATAGGTCAATAACCAGAAATGTACGAGCCCTATCACTATCCTTTGTTGTAAATAATATAGCTCTTCTCTGGTTTGAAAACATATATGAAAAGAAGGTTGGTTTTTGTTGTTTTCTGGGGGGGGGGGGCGCAGTAAATGAAGAGACATATCTCATCATTACAAATATTTTGGTATCATCAATACCACTCCTTCTGCAAGAAGCAACTTCCACTCCTCCGATCTTCACCGTCCGATATATTACACCCCACTTCACTTCACTATCACCACTCTTACTTAAACCCCTCATCCAGGTCTGAAGATTTCTGATTCTTCCTTCTCTCTGAAAAAACCTTCGAGACAAAGACATCATGTTTCTTCAACCTCCAAGACAACCATACTTAATCCCCCAACTATTCTTTCCCAGCCATTTTTATTACCAAAACTATGATCAAGTCCTTCAACCGTATTTCGTGAACCATTCTCAGACTGAAATCTACGTCTGTGATCCATTCATCTATCATGTCTTTCCAACATATTATTTTCAGCGGCCGCCAAACCCACCCATAAACCCTAGAGTGCTTCCTCAGCCTCGAAGAAATACTCGCCTTAAGCCAAAGAGGAGCATCGCTGCTACTACTTCTGGCGTTCGGAAATGGGTGCCAAAAAGGGGAGATGAGCAAGCTTCTACCTGTATTAGGACTAGAAATGTTCGGGAGGGTTCTTCTGTAATTCCATTTCCAACAAGTCCTTATCAGCAAATAACTTCGACTACGACAACCATCATGATCAAGAACATCCCAAATCAGTTTGGGTACTCAACCTTTTGCTCTACATGATTTAGTAACCATTTTGGTTCTTTCTTTTAAGTAGTTGTCTGCAGTACAAAATACCCAGTTCATGTCTAGTTCATTTCTCAAAGTTCTTACCTTTTCTGCAACTTTTGACTTCTGACCCAATGTGTTTGTATATGATATGCCCTTTTCTTAGGTCTTGGATTATTATTATTAAAAACCTTGTTTAAATTTACCTTGCAGGAGGAGTAATCTACTAAGTATGTTGAAAGATCATTGCTTGGATGAGAACTTAAACGCTGTGTTGCTGTCTGAAACCAAGGAAATATCCGAGTTTGATTTTCTCTACTTGCCTATGGATTTCAAGTAAGTGATCAGGTTTACAGACTTATTATTATTCTTGTTTCATTTGTGCTTATGCCTGTGATCTGTGTCTGATTGAATATTATCATGGATGAAAATTTCATTTCTGTATTTATATATATATTCTGTTTGTTTTCTGTTAGGGAGTTTTGGGAAAAAGAGAGGATCTCCAACCTGGGATATGCTTTCGTAAATTTTACCTCCTCTTGTGCTGCACTCAGATTCTATAAGCAATACCACAAATTTGAGTGGCCAATGCCGAAAAACAAAAAGATATGTGAGGTTACTTGCGCCAAAACCCAGGTCAATTAATCAAATTCAGTTTGTGAAATTTGGAACTTTCTCCCACTTTTAGAAAATGTTTTTTCAGTTCTGGAATTGCAGGTATTGAGTATTCTTTTGGGTTGTGGCATTGTAGGGCAAGGAAGCTTTAACCAAGAAATTCAAGAACAAGATATTTTGGTGTCACAGCAATGAGTACTTGCCGGTGATTTTAGCACCTCCCTGTGATGGTGTTAAGAACTCCGGTCTTGTAATGGTCGGAAAACTTGCCGGGCAACCAAAGATTCTGAAGAAGAAATGAGCTAGCTAGTGAATTCAGTTGTTTAAGAACGCTTCTTAATTTGTGTTGAATTATTTGTATATATGTTACTTAGTTCAGCATCATGCAGGAGCATCAAGTTTTCACAATCACCTTTAAATTTTTGAATTCCAAGCTGAATTCTTAAAAGGGGTTCTTTTTAGTTTTCATGCTAGCTAAAAGGTGTTAATCTTTTCAATCCTAAAAAGGAGGATGAGGTGAAACTTTGAGCCAATTCATTGTGGTATCCCATCAAACATCCATAATTATCATTCCTCTGTAGAAGGAATGTAAAGCTCAGTGAACCAAACTTGGCTAACACAATTTGGGGTCTGGTGCCACAATTGGGGATGGAAACATGGGTTCAGAGTGTTTCAGTGTTTGTATATTTATTAAAAGGTAGAAAAAGAGACATGAAATAGACTGGCAGATATTTTTTTGTGGCAATAAGTCTGGTAGATTTCTAAGCATCAATTTGTAGCCACCAAATGGATAATTGGAGGTAGAAATGTCATTTACCTACCAAAATTGCCCAAATATGTAAGAGTTGGAATTGAGACATTAATAATATTAATAGGAGTTTTACGTACCCTTCATGAAGGTCATAATAATTATCTATAAGCACTGGTAAAAAAATCATTGGAAGAGTTAATGCAGTTTCAATTACAGGAAAGGAAGAGTGACATTCGACTTCGACCATGTGTACTTCGAGTTAGGTATAATGTTTCCATAGAAAGAATATATCTCTCAGAAAGAAAATAAAAAATGATATGGCCTCCACCCAAAAATGCAGTACTGCTGGTGATGATGAACGTTCAATACACATGGTTGAAGAACCTTTTTTTTTTTTTGGTTGAGGAACCTTTTTTGTACATGATTGTGATGGATTATGTAATACTAGCGGTGAGCCGATGAAAATAAGGTGCTTAATTGGTTATTCTAATCATTTTGGAATTACTCCTCAAAAAAAAAAAAAAACATTTTGGAAATAGTTTATTGATAAATCTAAATAGCTAATGACTTTGACCTCTACCTAATCCCTTAATTTAGATGGTAAGTTTTGAATTCAATCATATCACCTCGTACGAAACAAAAACAAAAAATTACAAGTATTGTATAAAAATTTCAAATTTCTGACCAAAATATAATTGACATTTAAAAAAAAAACAATGAAAGCAGGTAAAGCCAATATATATTGATCAAAAGTCAGAATAATCCTTACGTACCCTTTCCCCCACTGTCATCTATAGACAGACAAAAATATGTGTTAGTACCCATAGTGGTACATAGAACTAGGTAAATCATTTAATATTAAATACATTAAAATAGCATGAATCTTCTATCTATCGAAAGATTCGCTAGAGGCATGAAAATGCGTAACTCCCTAAATAACTTATAAAATTATTGAAAATAAACTAAATTAATCACCTAAAGTTCTTAAACAAAGGGAAATAAAAGAAAGAAACTAACTAACACTATAGGCCTAGGGCAAAGACCCCAGCCAAATAACCAAACCTAAAGACAATTAAGCCTTAAGCCCAACGAGGCCCAACTTCATCCAATCCCCACAGCCTGCATTGCACATCCACGAAACAGCCACCACGATCCGCCGCAAGACCTTGCCACACTAACTCGTGTGACGCCGTCCAGCTTCAGGAAAGACCACCTCACACCTAGGCCTGTAAATGGACCGAGTTTGGATCAGATCGACCTAAATCCAAATCCGTTTACTAAACAAAAAATTTGATCCAAACCCGCTCCGTTAACCCTGCGGATCATTGATACCTCAATCCAAATTCGTATCCGTCGGATTAACGGATTCCCGATCCGTTTATAATTTTAAATATTTTTAAATTTTAAATAATAATATTAAATTTATATCATGATACCTCATAAGATATTAATAAAATATTAAAATAATATGATCTACATGAAGAGTATCACCAAAAGTAAAATTATATTATATTTTATATTTTTTTAAAAATAATAATATATTAATAAAAAATAATATTTTATTATTACGAAAACGGGTTGGATCATTAACGGATCGGATCGATCTAAATCCAAATCCGATCCGTTTATTGAACGGGTTAACGGATTCGGATCATTAACGGATCAACGGATCAAAATGTTCGATCAAAACCCGTCCAATAGTCACGGATCTGGAGCGGGTCCGGATCAAAATCCGATCCATTTACAGGTCTACTCACACCTCCATCAACTGGACAAATATAATTGGCATATTTATTAAAATGTGGCTATAATAATAGATGTAATAAGTACGTTGGAGACTTGGAGTTTAGTGCCCGAATACTTTTTAAAGTCATTGATTTTAAATGAATTAAAAACAAGAAGTGATGTAAACTAGAATAACCCTATGGCACAATAGCCCTCAAGTTAATAGTAGCTTAGGGGCCTATCGTGCATAATATTGTTAGTTTGAGGGCCTATTGTGTCTAATGCAAATATACAATAGAGTCCTCAAGCTATTATTCATATCAGACACAATAAATCATTGAATAAATTTTATGCACAACGGACCCTAACTTATTATTAACTTGAGGACCTATTGTGCCTAATATGAATAGTAGCTTAGGGGCCTATTGTGCCTAATATGGGATGGTGCCTAATATGGGATGAGACATATTATGCGTAATAGGCGTCCAAAGCTACCTATAACTTAAGGCTTACCGTACCTAATGTGGAAGTAGCTTGGGGTTTTAGCATTGCTTAATAAGTTAATATGGGACGAGACTGTTCTCGTGGACAGGCTTTTGGATTAGCTTGTAACCTGAGCATCACACAGGTAGCCCGTAGCCTCTCCTCTGGCCTGCAAAAAGAAGTTTTAGTATCATCATTACTAAAAGATATCATATCTTTTATCTAAGAAAGCTCACTCCAACTCAATCCTCACCGTCTGACCTCATTCTCAAGCAGTGTTTACTTTACTATTCTAAATAACCTTAAACCCAAAACCCCCTCCAATGTTATTGACAACCATTTCCATAATCAAATCACTATGTCTCGCAGACCTCTAAACCCATATGCGCAACCCTATTTTGCTCACCATTTTCATCCCAATCAAAGCTCTCTCTGTGAAGTCCCAACATGTGAAGCTACTGCCACGGATCAAAACCCTAGAGTTGTTGTTCCTCGGAGAAAGAGAGACAACTTCAGGCGCGAGAGGAACGCGGGGCCTAGGTTGAGGTCTTCACAAACAAGCTTGGCCAAGAGCCCAAATCATAAAGCTTCAAACTTTGCGTCAACCAGTATCTGCGGTGGTGCTGTAGTTCCCTGTTCTTCAAGGCCTGAGAGGAAAAACAATAGGGGAAGGAATCTAGTTCCGAGGTTGAGTCTTGGCCCAAGTCATGGGGTTCAAGCATCTAGCTTTGCCAATGGAAGGGTTCTGTGATTCCTTTTCCTGAAAGTCCAGATGAGCAAAATGGGTCTGAGCTTACTATTGTAATGATCAAGAACATCCCTTGTCAGCTTAGGTGAAGCCTCTTTCTATCTCTATGCATTTTACCAAATGGGTCGTGCTTTTTTTTATTTTTAACATTGGTCGTGCTGTGTTTTTGTTTTCATTAAATATTGGACCTTTAGTCCTTTATAAAATTACGATGCAGAAGGAGCGATTTGATGCTCAAATTGAAAGAGCATTGCTGAGAGGAGAACAAAAAGGCTGATTCTTTGCACAAATCGGAGTTCAATTTCTTCTATTTACCACTGGATTTCAAGTGAGTAATTAAGTTAACGTTTTAGGCCGAGTTTAATTGCTTCTGTGATATTTTGCTGGGTAATTTGTTTTACATTTTCCTGTAGAAAATTTTGGGAGAAGAAGAAGATTGCAAATCTTGGCTACGGTTTCGTGAATTTCACCACTGCTGTTGGAGCGCTAGGTTTCTATGAGAAATACCACAAGACCATGTGGAAGAAGGTCATTCAGAGCACCAAAATCTGTGAGATAACTTGCGCCAAGATCCAGGTAATGAAATTTCCAATCCTTTTACTCTCTGGATTTTTGTTGTCCACTTAGCATTTTCATTTAACACATCTTAGAGTACTTTATACGATGTTGATCTTTGATTTGAATTTTGACATGTAGGGTTTTGAGGCACTGAGGAAAAGTTTTAGACGCAAAATATATCATGGTCTCACAAACGATTTTTTGCCTGTGATCTTGGCTCCTGCATGTGATGGAGTGAGGGAGTCCAACCACATACCCGTACGTGGGACGACTTTTGGGTGCAGCGGAGATTGAAAACTGAAAGTATTGGTTTGTGATGATACTGGTTATAAACATGTGCAAGTAGGGTTTATCTTCATCTACAATTATGGAGTAGCTACAAGGCTTGATTGGATAATTTGGATGGCCATTCTTGACCTATTTAGGGACATTTATGTTCATTGATGAATTTTCTTAGTATGAAATTCGAAATTAGTATTCCATGCTTAATAAGTTAATATCTAAACCAGGTCTCTAGCGTGTGATGTGAAGGTGTGATTTTCTGTATACAAATCCATCTGGGGATTCGTGTATGGTGTATGATCATCTTTTCAGAACCCCCACAAAGAAAACTCATATATTAGGGTATGTAATGTGGCAGATGAAAATATTTATGTAAGGTAATTAGTTATGGTTCAGACCCAAAAAAAAGAAGGTAATTAGTTATGGTGAGTTTTAAAGATGTTCGACTTATGATGATCCATGATCCATGATCACCATACGTCCATACTTGGTGAGAAGGCCAGGAGTGTTAGGAAATCAATCCTCCATATATTCCTTACTACGACATGAAGTTCTGCATATAGCTGTATATTAGCTTAACATTAACCTTCTTATATGTAATTGCTGACTTGTAGCTAGTTATCCTAGATTCAGCTATTTCCATACTTGTAAGAGTCTCTCTGTACAAATACTTGTTTTCACTATCAATGAAATTATCTCATTCCATTGTTACTATTCTTCATCTTTTCATGGTATCAGAGCAAGAACAAGATCCTGACTCTTAGCTACATCATAATCTCTCGTGTAGCATCCCCTTAATTCGTCAGCTATCATGGTCATCGATGACATTCAGACCGGCAAGCTAGTCAGTTGCCGGTTATAGTCCATCCAAGTCAGCAACTGCATCAGATACTTCAAAATCTGACATCTCAAATCCATATTTCACTCATCACTCGGATCATCCGAGATTGGTCCTAGTCTCCAAACCCTTGAATGGAGATAATTATTCTGGTTGGAAAAGGGCTATGACTTTGGCCTTAAACTCCAAGAACAAGCTCGGATTTGTCAACGATTCAATCAAGGCTCCTTCAGAAGAAGCGGATCCAGAAGGGTATGCAACTTGGTCACTGTGTAACGACATAGTTCACTCTTGGATTGTTAATACTGTCAATTCATAAATTGCGGATAGTGTCATCCATTATCCTACTGCTCATGAGGTTTGGGAAGACCTTAATTCATGAACAATTCTCTCAATGCAATGCACCTCCCATCTTTGAGATTCAGTGAAAAATCGCTAGCGTACGACAAGAACAACTCTCTGTTTCTACCTACTACACAAAATTGAAGGGCTTATGGGATGAATTGGCCACGTATTCAGATGCAACATATGGAGCATAGGTAGATCAACAAAAATTGATGCAATTCTTAATGGGTTTGAATGAGACTTACAGTGCAACACGCGGGCAAATCCTTCTTATGAATCCTCTTCCAACCGTTCGCCAAGCATACGCTGCCGTCACTCAAGAAGAGAAGCAGCGACTTATTAGTGACTCTCATCCCTCAACCGATTCAAGCTCTAGTGCCATACCTTCAATATTCATTGGTTACCCTGTTGGTCAAAAGGCCTTCAAATTATTCGACTTATCAACCAAAAAGGTCTTTATCAGCCGGGATGTCAAATTTCATGAGAACATTTTTCCATATGCTTCAATTTAGCCTAACTCCATTCTTTCACCATTGGCCCACGACCAGGCCCAATTCCATTAGCAACCCATTCCACATCCTCTTTCCTTGACTTTGTTTTTAACGCTTCTCCACCCACTGCACCCCCTTCTTCTTCTTCTTCCTCTCTTTCCTCACCGTCCCCTCCTCCCATCACCCTTCGCAATTATTCCTGTTGACCTAAACCCCCGGCGCGGGTGGCTTCCACACCTTCTCTTTCTCCAACACCACCGCCTTCTTCATCTGTTCCTGCAGATTTGGCAGGTCCGCCCTCATCCTCTGTTCCTGTAGATTTAGCTCCTTCTCCATCTCCGACACCGGAATCATCTTCGCCTATTCCTCCATCACTGCCAAACCCACCACCCACACATCTTTTCCCCGCCGAGATCCTCCCATCGACCCCAACCCTGCTTCCGAACCCAGTCCATTCCGTCGCTCCAGCCACCAGACCAGTCCATCAGCCAAGCTTTATGACTACGTCTGCTCCAACGTTTGTTCCCACCAATCGCCTTCCTTCCTGCCAGGTCCGTCAAAAGGTACATGTTATCCCCTGGTCAACTATGTTTCCTATCACAGATATTCGCATGCCTATTGCACTTTTGTTGCTCAAATCAGTGCCATGACAGAACCAAGGTCCTATTCCGAAACTGTTGCTCTTCCCGAATGGCGGGATGCGATGCAATCTGAATTAGAAACACTGCAAGCTAACAATACCTGGACTCTCACCTCACTTCCCCCAGGCGAGACACCCATTGGCTGTCGTGGGGTTTACAAGGTTAAACATAAGTCCGATGGTTCCATCGAGAGGTACAAAGCACGGTTAGTGGCCAAGGATTTTACCCAATTGGAAGGTGTTGACTATCATGACACTTTCTCCCCTACTGCCAAGATCATTTCGGTTTGTTGCCTACTTGCCTTGGCTGCTGCACGTGGATGGACGCTTCACCAATTATACGTCAACAATGCTTTCCTCCATGGCAACCTTGCCGAAGAGTTTTATATATCTCCACCGCCAGGGCTTCGAAGACAGGGGGAGGAGCACTTAGTCTGCCGATTACATAAGTCATTGTATGGCTTAAAGCAAGCTTCCCGGCAGTGGTTCTCTAAATTTTCAGACGCTATTTGTTCAGTTGGTTTTGTGCAATCGCGAGCTGACTACTCCCTGTTCACTAAGAAACAAGGCAAGTCATTTACTGCCCTCTTAATCTATGTGGATGATATACTGATTACTGGTAATGATCTCATCAATATTGCTGAGATTAAGAAGTTTTTACATAGCAGTTTCCGTCTTAAAGATCTTGGTGAATTAAAATATTTTCTGGGAATTGAAATTTCTTCTTCTAGAAATGGGATTTTTATATCTCAGCGTAAGTACACATTAGAGATTATCAAAGATGCCGGGTTGTTGGGCGTAGCTCCTGTTGATACTCCTATGGAGAAAGGTTTGAAGTTGTCAGACAAGAGAGATTTGCTCAGGGATCCGGGCAGGTATAGAAGATTAGTTGGGAGGTTGATATATTTAACTGTTTCAAGACCCGACATCACATATCTTGTACACGTCTTGAGTAGGTTTATGCACCAACCCCGAAAACTTCATATGGAAGCAGCCCTTTGGGTCGTTCGTTATTTGAAGGGTGCACCTGGACAAGGTCTCTTCTTCTCATCAAACAGTGACTTTAGGTTGAGAGCTTATTGTGATTCGGATTGGGCAGGTTGCCCACTCACTAGGAGGTCAACTACGGGTTATTGTATCTTGCTTGGACCTTTATTGATATCTTGGAGATCAAAGAGACAGAAAACGGTTTCACTGTCATCTACTGAGGCTGAGTACCGTGCAATGACATGAGCTTGCTGTGAATTAACATGGGTTAGTTATTTATTAGAGGACTTGGGGCTTACACATCATGAATCTACTTTGCTATATTGTGACAACAAGGCCGCTTTACACATTGCAGCCAACCCAGTTTTTCAGGAGAGAACTAGGCACATTGAGATAGATTGTCATTATATTAGAGACAAGGTTCAAGATGGATCTGTTTCTACCAAGTTCGTCAGTTCTGCACATCAGCTAGCTGACGTATTAACCAAGCCCTTGGAGAAGGAAATCTTTGTTCCTATGATTCGCAAGTTGGGAGTGCAGGATATCCACTCTCCAACTTGAGAGGAAGTGTTAGGAAATCAATCCTCCATATATTCCTTACTAAGACATGAAGATCTACATATAGCTGTACATTAGCCTAACATTAGCCTTCTTATATGTAATTGCTGACTTGTAGTTAGTTATCCTAGATTCAGCTATTTCCATACCTGTAAGAGTCTCTATGTACAAATACTTGTTTTCACTATCAATGAAATTAACTCATTCCATTCTCACCATTCTTCATCTTTTCAAGGAGGTCAAGTAAAATAAGAGAGGTGAACAAGTCTGTTGTCTCTGTTCCACATATACATTTTTTTGGTTAATTGAATAATTGTACAAATTATGAAGAACACAATCTGGGAAACAGGACAAGATATCATAATACTTTGTACTGGGAAGCAAGGAAGAAGCAAAACATGGCGCCCAGAGCTAGGGAAGCATAGTGTAGGGCAGTAGTTCTGTACAGGCTTTTAATTAATTTCTAAACTGAGCACCACACAGCTACTTACAGACTAGTAAGACTGCCACCTCTACTTCTGCACAAAGCGACTATGTAGGTCCTATATATGTACCTATGTCTGGGTTTTATTGCCTATGTCTGAAAAAGCTAAAATCCTTTTTGTTTGAATTTCTCTTCTATGTGTATGAGTATTGAGTCATGCAAGTTATCTTAATTTTTTTTTTATCTTATCTCTTCTTTATATATTTATTTTCTCGCACTGTATAAATTTTTTTGCTAAAGATATGAATGCCACATAAAAATGAAGATTTTATTAACGTGTTCATAGGAATTTGGATAAATTGATAGGGCATATCTTTTTTTTAGTCAAAAAATTTAATATTTTAAATTAATATATACATATAGACATATCGTACATATCACTTAACCACGAAATAATGACAAGCGATACAATTTATTATAAATATGTTTGTACTTAGGACTATGCCTATCTTTTACATATAATCATATATAAATGAAACATAAGTTTTATATACTTATTTACCAAATTTAAGCATCTTAGTAGTTTTGTATCTTAAAAACTATTAAATACAGTCGCTTGGTTGCCAATGGAGAAAATGGAATAGGCTAGGTTTGTTCTGAATAGAAGTTGGCATCAAACAAGCTCAAGAGCTTAAATCGTTGGAGGTTAGGACCCTAACACTCTTCAAGCAGAGACTGTCGAAGTTTTAATAGAACTAACAAGCCAAATCGCCCATAGACTTATCAAATCTTCAAACTCTAGGAAATAAGAAGTCATAACCACTACCAGAAAAATGGTCTTTTACGGCCCACAAAGAACGCCGTAAAAGACAAATTACGGCACACAAAAAAGCGCCGTAAATGGGCATGTCGTAAAAGACAAAACTCTTTTACGGCGTGTTTAGAGAAAGACGTAAAAGACCCCGCCTGCACGCCGTGAAAGGCAAATAAAAGCGCCGTAAAAGAGTTTCAGAGAATTTGAATTTCGATTTTGAAATATAAAAGCACGCCGTAATTGACCAAAAAAGTGCGCCGTAAATGATCTCAGAAGCACGCCGTGATTGATCTTAGAAGCACGCTGTAAAAGACAAAAATAGCACGCCGTAAAAGGGTTCTATAAATTATTTATTTCGATTTTGAAATATAAAAGTAGGCCGTAATTGACATCAAAAGCACGCCGTAATTGACATCAGAAGCACGTCGTAACTGATCTTAAAAGCACGCCGTGATTGACTAGCAAGCAGGCCGTAAATGTGGTCCTGTTTACATAAATGTTTTTGAAAATTTGTGGCGGGTAATATTTGCGCCGAATTTTTTTTTCCTGTAAATGTTGCAATACCATTTCAAAATCTAAATAAAACTACACAAACCTTTGAGATAAGAATGTAGATAATAAACTGGAAGTATGAAATTACAAAATGTAAATTAATTGCCAATAGCAATTCAATACTGTATAGAATTGAAACAACTTAATTAATACCAACAAATTATCATCACAATGCATACCAAAATAGAAAACATTCTAGATTACTAGAGAGCATCTTAGATTAGAATTGTCTTTGTTCATTGCAAAAGATAAATCTATAGTGATCCATGGTTTGACCTTTTGAACATCTTCATACCATGCATGGTGCCAATTTTTACCTGCACAACCAAAACAAACACAAAAAGAGCAATGAAATGTAGCCTGTCATATTGTTTTTCATTCAAGGAAAAAACATGCAGCTAAAGTTCTAATTAGCAATTAATGTATCATAAGAAAATAGAAGCAATTACCTCCAAAATGCCTAATTCACTTTGATGTACTTGATAGGCCATGCAATCATACTTCCTGTGGATGCATAAAGTTTACTAAACTCGCTTGTTGGGCGATACAAGGCTATATCATGAAAAACTTCATGCACCGATACTTTCCAACAATCATGGCCAAGAGGCACATGATGCACCTCAACTTCTGGATCTTTTGATATAATACTAGCACTTGCAACAACTACTTCTTCTTTAGCAAACCAACTTAACAACTGTACTTGTTTCCCCAAACCTGTCTTCTGGACCTTTTTGGGGTTATCTTGTTGCTTCTTTCCATTAAAACTTTGCTGAATTGGCCTGCCATTTTCTGTCTCATTATAAGAACTTCTAACACTTGCATCTTTCTGTTTGCTCTGTGCTATATCACTACCAGTACTTCTAACAGTTGGATTTTCTTTACGTTTTCTATTTCCAATCTCAGTAACAGATTGTTGTGCACTAGTGTGTTCCTTTAGTAAAATCCAAAAAAAAAAAAAAAACAGTCAATAATCTAACTAAATGTATCAAAAAGAGGTGAGATATGTACTGTATTAGCATCAACTAATGTAAGTGAAAACTTACATTGTTAATTCCTCCTTGGTCTAGCCGAGCACAAAGGCCTCTCACCATCTCTTGCAATTTGTCTACCACTTCTGTTTGAGCAGCAAGAGCATTCTCTAACATTGTGACCTTGTTACTTACATGTAGTTGAGCATCAACTTTAGAAGGTAGCGCACCGAACCCATACCCTCTTACTCGTCCTCGGGGATCTGGACCAAGTACTTTTGCAACAGCATCATTCTTTATAGAAGACGGTCCAGAAAATGTTTCTTCTTCTTCCTTGTACTTTTTCACTTGTTTCTACATATATAAAGAATCCATAACTAAATATATAAGTATAGAGTGCTAGAAGATTTATGTAATTCAAAGGCTAAGACATAATTGAGCTGGAAGTAATAATGTGCTAGACCAAGCTGGCAGTAATAATGTGCTAGACCAAGCTGGAAGTAATAATGTGCTAGACCAGTATGTATATATATTATATATTTTGAAATAAAATATTTAACTAGAGATGCTTGCATTGTTACCACTATTTCTGAATCAACAGCTTCCTCAGTTGACCCTTTCTTTTGTTTTGCTTCATACGCACGAAGCCAAACATCAGACCTTGATATTGCATCCGGCGTTTCACTTTGTTGCTTCTATGGAATAAGGAAGCACATATTAATTATGACTGTTATTTTGATATTATGACCTCAACAAACTAATCAAATTATTCTTACCAACTCTGCCTCAAGGCAGGCAAAGCTTTTCCTACTTGTTGTATGCAATAAAGTTCTTTTTTCTCGCATTGACTTGAATCTTTTTGACTTTTCCTATAAAATTCCAAGTAGAAACATTTGTAAGGCTAAGCATGTATTTAAATTCTAACTTTAAGCACTACCTCACAAATCAATAAAGTTACCCTGAATTCTTCGGTGCTTCTAGATTTAACAAAAGTTTGCCACTCCTCCATTGAATCTACGATATCTGGTTTGAGTTGTTCAGCAGCACGTGGTAAGCCTACCACTTCAGCTTGTTCCATCACTTCTTTCATTACAAGGGATCTATGATCTCTCCAAATTTTGACCATTTTTCGAAAAATATGCTTCTTGCACCACTCATGAACAACATAATGTTGCTGTTAAAGAAGATTATAGGGAAGATTATTAGCCATGGTATGTTCCCAACTATTACACTATAACTAGACAAGGTCAGAGAGCTATATTTTTTCGAAACAAAAGTGTATGGAAATTAATTTACCGTGATATGTTGCCAGATTTGTTCTCTATAAGTATCTGTGAGATCTTTCCAATTCTTAACCGTAATTGGAACAAACTCTCTTGCTGTGACTCCAAGGAAGGAGGAAAACCCTGCTGCATATTCCCCATAAGGCTGACCCCTAGCATTGAATTCAACTTCAACTCGACCTTTTTTCTTAAAGTCTTTATCTCCCTTTGCCTTGCCCCTAGGAGGCCTCTTAGAATTTGCTGGTTCCGTCTCATCTTCACACCTTGGAGTATTAGGTGTCACAGTAGGCAATATGATATCAGGAGAATTAGAATCTGCATGCGACATTCTTATTGGTGGATTGCTTTCTTGCCTATTCACAGCAATAGCAGCAACATTTATCCTTTGTTGTTGCTTTTTTCCTCTCTTACCACCTTTTTTTGAGGTCTGACATAAAACACATGATAATTGATTAATGACAACTGAACAACTCTAAGGTGATATATAAATTGAGTGTTTTTGAAACAGTAAGGAAATAAGATTACCATTACCTCCGGCTCCATAGGGTGACGTATCAGATTATAGGCCTATTTATCTTGTGCCCTGCTTTAATTACCATTTGATTTCAAACCAATGACAATGCATATACAGACGTCCATTCAAATCAAGTGCAAGACCACAACTCTAAATTAACACCGAACACAATGATAGAATCTAACCTGGAGAATTTCATTAAGTCTTCATTACAGCAGCAGCAGCAGCAGGCTTTGTGTATAATATGTCTCAATCTTCACTGTCTTCACTATCACTCTGTTACAAATAAATATAGTTACCAAGCATCACCATCACTTAAAGAAGGTAAAAAAACAATCATCAGACAATAGGAGGATACATTGAAGAAGAAACATATTGATATTGTTAATCAGACACTAAATCACTATAACACTAAGCAATGCAGAGTGAATCCATTACCGATGCATCTAGCATCGCATTAGCTTGGCCTCTTGTAAAGTCTCCATCACCAAAATTTATGGCAAGTTGTGATACATCTAAAGGCGTAGTTGGCATGTAATCATTCATATCAAAATTGTCATTCTCATAGAAACCTCTTGGCGGTGCTCTTAGAACTACGTACCAATTCGATGTATCACTATCTCTCGAGTAAAAGACTTGTTTTACTTGTGATGCAAAAACAAATGGATCTCTGTCAAATTGACGTTGGCGTTGATGGAGATTTACTAATGTAAATCCATCTTCCACTTTAACACCAGTTCCTAAGTTAGCCCACTCACAATCAAATAAAGGAACTTTAAAATTACGATAATCTAGCAAAATAATTTCTCTAATAACACCATAATACTGCACCTTATCCAGCCTTTGCAAGGTGCCTCTTGCACCTGCTTGACACATTGTGTCTGCCTCAATAGATACACCACTATTCTGTGTCACTTTCTCAGCCTCCTTAGTGTGAAATCTGTTTCCATTGATCTTATAGCCTGAACATGACAAAATATCTTTTTTAGGCTTACATGCAATCCACCTCACTGTACTTGACATATCACCACAGTCACCAGATCTAACTATGTTAGCCAACCAATCACTAAAAGTGTTCTGATGTTTTTTCTCCAGAAGGTGTTCATTCTTCGCAAGACGTCCATCATTAAGCCTAAGCTCATCTTTATGCAATCTAGTAAGAAACAGTGAATAATAAATTTAGATTGAGGATAATATGAATAAAAATAAACAAAACTCAGTACACTCGTAGTATATACACTTACTCTTTCCATGGATCAAGTTCTGTAGTATTTGCCAACACATAACGATGAGCAATTTCTAACATACTTGAAGTCAAAGGCCTTGTCTTTTTCCGACCAAAAGGCTGCCCTTCTAATATGGTTTCATCTTCAAAAATATCATTACGCTTCTGTTGAAGACCTATATTAGTAGCTTGTTTAATGTACCCACTACAAAAGCGTGTAATCTCTCCAGCAAGATAATTTTCTGCTATACTTCCTTCGGGGTTAGAACGATTTTTAACATGCTGATTTAAGACACCCACATACCTAAATTGGAAAAATTATTAATTAAAACCAATAGCTATCAGGTTAAATTGTATCTCACTAAGAGTGGAAAATTGGGATTTTACTGACCTTTCAAATGGGAACATCCAACGAAGGTGTACGGGGCCGCCAATAAGAACTTCTTGTACAAGATGAATTGGTAGATGGACCATAACGTCAAAGAAAGATGGAGGAAAAAACCTCTCAAGCATGCATAAAGTTTCAGCAATCTCATTTTCCAGCAGCTCTACTTTGCTTATATCAACCACTCGTTGACACAGCTGATTCAGACAATCACAAAGCCGAAAGATAGCAACTCTTGGCCCCTTTGGTAAAAGACCTCTTAACGCTACTGACAACACTTGTTGTATTAGGACATGACAATCATGGGACTTCAGATTAAAGATCTTAAGCTCCTCTAATGATACCCGACTGGCAATATTTGAACTGTATCCATCTGGTGGTCTCAAGCTAAACACCCTCTTACAAAAGATCTGCTTCTCCTCCTTTAAAAATACAAATGGTGGTGTAGTTCCTTTAGAACAACTAGATCCATCATTTCTCCGATGCAATTTTTTTGAAATTCCCATTTCTTTCAAATCTTTGCGAGAGTTCAAGTTGTCCTTTGTTTTTCCTTTCATATTCAAGAGAGTGCCAATAATACTCTCACAAATATTCTTTTCTATGTGCATCATGTCAAGATTATGACGCAATAGCAAATGCTGCAATTCAAACAAAAGGAAATGAATATTAAATTCAGCCGATAACTCTAGTATATAGTTAAACCATAACTGGACAAGAGGAAAAAAAAAATATTACCTGCCAATATGGCAACTCAAAGAAGATTGATTTCTTCTTCCACCGCTTTGTAAGCTTCATAGGATCATCACCATCATCATCACAATCAGTATCAGCATCATCGTCATAACTATTTAATCCACCTTTTTTTCTTTTTCGATTACCTCTCATCATCTTTCTGTTATCACCTTTCTTTTTCTTTCCCCAATCATTTTTAATATTTTGGACAACTTGGTAAATTTCAGAACCACTTAACTGTTTAGGCTTCAATCGATGTTCCTCGGTTCCATCAAAGGAAGCTGCCATTGAGCGGAATGGGTGATCATGGGGAAGAAACCTCCTATGGTCCATGTATGCATGTTTCTTTCCATTTACTAGCCATTTTGAGCAAGTCTGAACACCACAAACTGGACATGCTTTCTTACCCTTCGTGGAATAGCCAGATAAATTTCCATATGCAGGAAAATCATTTATGGTCCACATTAATAAAGCTTTCAAGTTAAATGTGACGTCCCTAAATGCGTCATGCACACTCACCCCATTCAACCATAACTCTTTCAAATCATCTATAAGTGGCTCTAAATATACATCTATATCATTCCCTGGTTGCTTCGGCCCAGGGATGAGTAATGTAAGCATTAAATTTTCCTTGGACATGCAAATAGAAGGGGAAAGGTTATATGTAACCAAAATCACAGGCCAACAACTATAACGAGAACTGAAATCACCAAAAGGATTAAATCCATCAGAAGAAAGACCAAGTCTGAGATTACGAGGCTCAGATGCAAAGGAAGGCCAATTCCTATCTATACTCTTCCAAGCCAATGAGTCAACTGGATGGCGCATCATGCCATCTTGACTCTTGTTAGTGTCATGCCATGTTAACTGTTCTGCTAGTTCAGCATTTTTAAACATTCTTCTAAATCTTGGTATTATCGGAAAATACCTCAAAACTTTAGCAGGAATGCCTTCATTAATTTTCTTTGTGTGCTTATCAACTTTCCAACGTGATGAGCAACATTTTGGACACTGAACTGCTTGTTCTAGTTCCTTCCGAAATAAGCAACAATCATTCACACAAGCATGTATCTTATCATAACCAAGGTCAAATGCTTTCAATAATTTTTTTGTTGAATATAAAGAATTCGGAAGAATGTGATCATTTGGTAAAAACCCACCAATCATCTCAAGAAGTTCATCAAAACCAGTGTTTGATAGACTATGTCTTGCCTTGAACTTATACAAGGCAACTGTTGCAGACATTTTTGTCCAGCCACTTCCTCCATAGAGGGGAAGTTCTGCCTCCTCTAATAAATTTTCATAATCAAACACATATTCATTGTTTGTAGGTTCCCTTACATCATCATTTTCCAAACATGCATCCCTAAGCATTCGATATGTTGCTGGAACCTCAGTGTTATCATGTGTTCCTGCAATTGTTGTCCCTTCCCCATGAAATATCCACTTAGTGTATAAAGGATTCATCCCTGGTACAATCAAGTGGTCATAAACTATGTTATAGTTATGACGTTTTGCATTTCTGCAATCAATGCAAGGACACCTAATTCTTTCTGGATTCCCCAAACTCGCCTGAACAGTATCAACGAATTTACGTGCTCCATGTCTATACTCCATGGTGTTTCTAGAGAAAAGAAAACTAATTAATGTTACCTTGTGTATAACACGCTCTTTAAACTAAATTTTAGCTTATTGGGAATTTTAAATTTAACCTTTCAAATTTGACCCATTCTTTGTCCATAATGTATTTTTTTCAGTAAAACAGCCCCCCTGTATTGTTTTCAGAACACAAACATTCCACAGATTAAATTCTACACATGCATTTGTAAAAGAGAAAATATCACTATAGGTCAAGAATATAAATAGAACATGCAAATGCTAGGACTAGTGCTAAAGACATCAATGCTATCTCTAATATTTAAAACAACAAGACATATAGGAAAAATGTAAAGTCACTTATAGAGGCACTATTGTTTCATGAATTAGTATAGTATAGTTATTTTGATTGCTTTAATGTTTACTTGTTTTTTGAGTTAATATTTCAATTACTTGTATCTGTCACTATTGCAGTGGAGGCTTTTTCAATCGAGAAGGAAGGGTAAAAGATCACGAGGTACATGCACAATTTTTGGTATTAAGAACCCATCTCTGTTTTTTTTTTTTTTTTTTTTAGATGAAGCTGTCATGATATATCAGACATTCAGTTTCAAATTTTTATTTCATGTGATATCTAGGACAGATACATTAGTGCTAAAATAAAGTTAAAAAATAAAATAAACTATAAAACAGGTATTTAGTGAGTGTAGAAGTGCGTACAAGTGCCTAAATGCTTATAATATGTACTTTAATTCAATTACCTGGTCTAGAGTCTTCAATTACGTACTGCTTAGTACTCCACCTACATGGGTAGTGTATGATTCGATCTTAGAGTAATTGATTAACATCGATCGCTATAAGAAATTGCCGTTGCTGCTATGGCTGCAGAAAAAGCCAAGCCAAGGATCATCACTTTCTGTAGTTGTCTAGTTGATAGACATGATGATGCATCCACATCAAGAAAAACAATTAACTCATATGTAAAACATGGCATATATGCATGATATTTCACTGTTTCATTGGATCATATATATCCAGATTTATCCTGAACATGTATGTTTCCAATTCCATGGTTGGTAATGAAAGTAAATGCAGCAAAAGCAACCGAGACAGATAGTGATCATCATTGAGTAGTCAAGTTTGAGAGTACATGCTTATCCAAGATTACGAACAGTAATTACTCTGTAGCTGGTTAACTACATATATAACATCCACTTAAACTAAACCACTTCTACAACAAGTAAGGAAGATAGGTTATACTACATAATTAAAACTGAAACTGCAACAAATAAAGGAGAAATCAATAGTAAATGTTCTACACTAAACAGTAAATCTGCATACACAAATATTGGGATTTCTAACCCTGGTCTGTTTACTAATTTTTTTTTCTTTTTGACGTGGGAAATGAAAGTGTGCAACAGTTTGCCTTCTTAAATTGTATTGTATGTGTGTAAAAGCAGGTAACAGGAATTAGGGATCTTAAAAGTATCAATGTTTGATTCTTACTGTCAGATATTATGAAAAAGAAATGTCTTTGGGTTTGAATCTTTTATTTAGAGTTTTAGTCTGCCACTCCTTTCTCAGCCGCTATAAATGTAGTGGCCAATTAGCAATTCTCTCCATAAATATGAGTGGAGGGTGAGGTTATGAGTTTATTTTCCATGCCAAAAAGATTGCATTATATATTTTAGTGTGTGATGAATTTATCAGTTATTATGTGCCTGCATTACCACAAAAGAAATTGTTAGATATGGTCATTTGTTCTTTCTTACCTTTTATGCTTCTGTAATCCTTTGCCAGGATCTTTATAGTAATGGAATTAACTCTACTACTGGATGTCCTGTGTCCATAAAAGTACCATTTAGTGCTTTAAGGATGAAAAACTTATTTAGGTTGCTGTTAGTAATTAAATATTTTGGTTGCAGATCAAGTATTATTGACTCTCGATCCCACTTATTGAGGCCTTGAGGGGATTCCAAATAATTAGGTATGAATATATGTTTAAAATCTAACTGGTATCAAGGGCATATCAGATCATTAGGTACCTGTGAATATATGACTATATCTTAAGCATGACCTCTATGTTTTCTATCGGCTGTATGTTTTTGTTTCTAGAGTTTCTTTTGATGATTGTTATTTATATGCTTTTGGTCCTATACAAATATATATAAATGAAGTCAGTGTTGCAGAACAATAATATATATAAATGAAGTCAGTATCTGCACAACAATAATATATATATATATATATAAATGAAGACAGTGTCTTGACAAAAATGAAGTTGGTGAGAAGTAGAAATGTTACCTAGCTCAACTTGTAAGCTAGTTTTCGTGGTAGAATGATCACCAGCTACGGTCTGGTTTTGCTAGCAACCTGGAAAGAAAGACAAGCTTATAACAACCTGGACGTGACACAAAATCTGGACTTTGAAAGCATGTGTATATATCCACACACAGATATTCACTTCTCAGACTAGTCTAAGATAAATGCAACATAGTTATTCATTCAAGAAATCCAAACATACCAAAATTAACTTAGTCATAACTTCAATAGCCCTAGTTTCTCAGTCAATCTAAAGACATGCAATCATCAGATAAAAGCTTAGCCATCTCCAATTAGCAAAGAAACCCCAAATTGCTACCGAAATCCCCAATTCACATAATGCTTCTTTAAACAGAGATGAGGGATTCAAACTGACAGTTATTCCATGGAAAGACAAATACCACAAGGTTAAGTTGGTTGAGATATTACTTGTTAACATCTCCAATTAATTTTTGCTATATCAGTCTCTTCCAGTCATGTTAATGATATATAAGTTAATATCCATTAAATGCTACAAGTAAATTACTAGAACATAACAACACTGAGAAGCATAAGATAACTGCAAGAGAAATGAAATTAACTGAATCTTATCTAGAGCCTAGAAACTGGTGTTGGCCACCATGGGAGCACAAATGGGTAGACCATTTTAGAAACTGATGGACTGCAAGTTTGGGGAACTAACACGAAAATTGCACATGACAATGAAGTCACTTAAACCAAAAACCAGGATATCCTTATTATTTGGGTGGAAACCTAGTATACCTCTTTGCTCAAGCTTATATGAAAGTCAGTTATCAAAGAATAGATCTTTAATCATCTGATTTAAGGGAACCCTTTGACTATCGAATACCATTTCTTCAATTTAATTGCCTCTGGCGTTGTCTACCTCTTCTCTCGACTCCCAGACACTTGAATCATCATGAAACTATTGCAGGCACAACAGAAGACACCCTCGGACCTCGGCAAACACCTAGATACATATCGAAGTTCAAACGGCACCTTAATTAACCAAACTGATTGTACTCCCAAACAGGTCCACCTCAATTACACTATACCTCCCTGATTAAGTAAACCAAACCGGCCAATACTTCGAGAAGAGGACCTCCGTTGTTCAAAGAGGGACTTCTTGAGTTGGTTATCAGTTTGAGATTTGAGAGCGTCGTTTAAGATTTCAACAAAATCAAACAATAGAGAACAAAATTTTCCAATTATTGCAAGGAAGAACATATAGGAATCATACCCAGAAATAAGCGGTGGCCATTCTTGAAATTGTGCAATAACTTTTCTGGATCTAGTGGTGGATAGCGGTGCAATCGTCTTGAGCAAGTTCGATTCTTCTGCAATCTTGTAGATTCGGCCGCTCTTCAACTCTTCTCAATGTAGATTAGGAGCAAACCGTCTTCCGCCGCTCGTTGCCTTTTCTCTCATCTCGATCAGTTCTTTCTTTTTTTTTTTTTTTTAAGAAACATGTTCACTTATATATCGGGTTAGTATCTGGGAAAGTGGGAAAACTGGATGGAGGGAAAAGCTAAAGATTTTCGCGCTAATCGCAAAATTCACGAACTCTTTTACGGCCTTCTCACAAGCATGTCGTGAAAGACTCTAGATTACTCATTTAAGGCCTGCATATTGTGCAAGCCGTGAATGAAAAGAGATATTTACAGCGTATTCCAAAAGCATGCCGTAAATGAACTAATTCATACATCATTTACGGCCCACATAGAAGTGTGCCGTAATTGATACTCATTTACGGCGCACATTGAATGCACGCCGTAAAATGTGCGTCGTAAATGATCAATTTTCTGGTAGTGAACTCAGATTACGTATGTACGGAAGTCCCCTTTTTTTCTTTTTTATAGAAGAAAGAATTTTGCTACAAAAAAAAGCAAGAAGAACAAAGCATCGAATTAAGAGGGGTTTGTCCAGTCAATATACTCATACTAGTTGCCGTCTGCACTACTCTAAACGACAGTCAAGTTGTGCCGCCACAGCATGCCAGTGGCATATATGGGTTTGTCCGGTTCGAAATCTTTCTCGAACTCCATTCTCATCATTGCTAGCTAGCTAGCTAAGACATGCATGGAGCCATGGAGTAGTTTATCCATCATAAATTTCTCCGCTTAGAGTGCTAGCTGCAGCTTCAAAAATTAATCTCCTCCAGAGATCTCTGCATTTTCTCCTTCTCATTGATTTTCAGGTGCATGCACATCCACTCATATACACTACCGTCTGTCTCATTCTTCTTTAACTGAAACAATGGGCTCCAAACCTCTCAACTCCAACGCCCAGCCATTTTTTGCAAGCCGTTTCCACAACTTCCAGACCTATGTGTGCTACAACTACCCAATCTATGCTGATCATCATCTGCATCCAAATCTTTTTCATCATCAATTAAACCCAACCGCAGTGGTGGAGTTTCCTAGAGTTCCGATGAGACGACTTCGAAAAAGGAACGGTCGAAAAAGGAACATTGGTGCTTTGAGTCGTGGTGCTACTGGGGAGGGAGGTGTAATTCCATTTCCTTCAGGTCCGGATCAGCAGCAAAATGGGTCGTCAGCTACTACAACTATCATGATAAAGAATATCCCAAACCAGTTCAGGTGAAGTAATCGAACCCTCTCTTTCTCAAATCTCTATGCGTCCTGGTACTTCATGTTGTTTCCTGCATATAGATGATAGATCAAGTTACATGCGCGCGCGCGCGCACACACACATACATGTTCCAAGGTCGATTACCCAGTCATGTTGGAAACGCAGCGTTTTAGGCAACATATGATATCTGAGAATTTAGTGACCACCGGCCATGGTTTCGTAGCTAGCTTTTACTCTGTTTGTGCCTTTTGATCATATCAAGTGGATCCCTTTTGTGTTGACATAGGAGAATAGAATATATGCATGCATCCACTTTTATCTAATCCCCTAGTTTTAGTCTCCGGGATTGTATTGATTGAAGTGTACGTTTCATTATTGTGAAGGAGGAGTGATTTACTGGGTATATTGACGGAGCATTGCTTGGTAGAAAACCTTGATGCTGTGGTGCGGTCTGATCCTAACAAGTCCGAGTTTGATTTTGTGTATTTGCCCATGGATTTCAAGTAAGTAATACCTTAATTATTCGATCAGTTTTTCCAAAAAACAAGTGTTACATTTTTCTTTGAAACTATTGTGCTTGTAGCAAAAATAGGGGTAGCAATTTGGGTTACGCATTTGTAAACTTCACCGGTGCAATTGGGGCACAAAGATTCTACCAGCGTTACCACAATTTCGAGTGGGATGTTGAACAGAACAAAAAAACATGTGCAATTACCTGTGCTAAAATTCAGGTAATCTATTCTCTCTGGAAATCTTTTGACATCTAATTAGTTGTACGAGTTTCTTAAATCAGAATTCATATTTGTAGGGAAAGAAAGCACTAATCGGGAATTTTAGGCGCAAAGTATTCCGGTGTGAGTGTGACGAGTACTTGCCTGTGGTTGTCGCACCTCCATGCGATGGTGTGTCGCCTCCGAAGCTCACACCTCTTGGAAAGCTTAGGGGTGCACCCAAGTACCCCACCAGTAGATTAAGAATCTAAATCTTAACTATTTATAGCTGAATTGTAAAGATGGGTTTTTAGACTCGTGCAGTAGTTTTATCAACTCCTTTTAGTGTTTTACTATGATTTTGTATGTGTTGTTAATTTTTAGTGCTTTGTCTTTAATACCTAGCGGAAAATTTAGTTAGTTCCTTTAATTTTGTTCCCCTAGCCTCTCTGTTGGTACTACTATTTATGAAATTGTAAATGAAGAAAGGTAAATATTTGTGGCTGAAAATTTGTATTTTCTATCCTTCCCATATTTTGTCCTTCCAACTAAAAAAAAGAAAAAAAAAATCTTTCATCCTTCAAACAACAAAAGCAAAATAAAAAAAACAGGTAGTATTTTACCATAATAAGAAAGAGCAACTGTTATGATTTGATAGCTATCTGCACCTGTGCATTATCATAATGACCCTAATATTTATATGATAAACATTTGTGGAATTAGAATTATTAAGCGTCTATGGTACCAGCTGTGACTTCGAATCTTCGATCATTAGGGATCTTCAAATATGCATGTGGTAGCTAGTGAAAGCATGAGGTCACCCTATAACCCTATAGACGTGGTAATTATTAAGATTTAAACTTCTCATTGAAATCTTCCTCCAAATTAATTATTTTTCTCGAGTTTAATTACAAAATCCAAATTTAGTACGTTTGTGACTCGCGGTGTATTTGTATTTGTATGCAATGACCAAATTGGATATCAGAAAGATAATAGGGGTTCAGAGGTGAAAATATGATGGATATACATAGTAATCTGTAAACAAAAACAATATTAATGATTGTGTTGTAAATATTAATGTGGCTATTCATGTAATAGCAATTAGTGTTGCGTGATATACGTCAATTAAGATTGGTTGGTGATTAACAGAATATAATTAGCGATTGATTGATTGTAATCAGACGAGTGATTGATGTAATCGTTAAATGGTTACCTTTTGTAAACCTGAGATACTTCTATATAAACCTTATTGTGAGATGAATAGAATCAATCCATTTCTGATACTTCATTCTTGGTGTCTAAACTCTCCATCTCTCAGATTCTTTTACTATCGTTTTACAACAGATTGTAAATTATCTGAAATGTGCCAATCTAACTTTTATTTTTAAAATTTAGATATCTAACATACTTAAGTTAATGACATTTTTCCGTGATTGCGTGTCCATATTGTATTTAATACAAATTACATAATGCTTCTTCTTCAAATAACCTAGTAAATTCATGTCAGTTACGATGGAGGTAACTTTTAGAGACAGCGTTAATCAAACCATGACATTCAAGAAGTACATGTACTTTCAATGAATCTGTGTTGAGATTATTAGACCAGTACTTATAATTAAGCGAATGAACACAAAAGTAAAATAAAATAACTCGTAGGTTTTAATTAACTTTCCCTAATATATCTTAACTAGAATCTAAATGCATGTTTGTTTATGATATATACCACTAAACAATTTGACCTAAGACATGCATAGACTACCACGTTATTAGTGCTGGCCTGCTGGGGTGCCATTCAGAAGAATTAATTATAGTAAAGAGAATCCATGCTCGGTAAAAGATCATAGGGAACATATGGAAAACCCAAAACGTACTCTTTGTGCGTCGAAGAAAATCCAAGCAGCAAACTCATAACTCAGCCACCCTTTCTTTTTTACTTTAGGTAATAGTAATATCCATATTCTTCATTAATTTCTTAATTTCACCTCATGCATGTAATGGGCTAACAGTAATTACCATTTACCAATTTGGCATATTAGTATATCTTGTACGAGAAACATGTTTCATATAATAATAATAATAATTTTTTTTTTTCATATACTTTGTCTTAGCTTCATCTCGAATTCTCGATCATGGGTTTTTCTGTTTTACTGGGTAGCAGTGATACGTAGCTATCTTATTTCCTTAACAAGGGGAAGCAAAGCTGGAGTCAGCCATGGTGCCCCGAAAATTGCAGGAGCAATTTCATGAAAGCACCCTGGACTCATATGGCATGCCTTTTCTCTCTGTATTACTAGCTGACTCTATCTGAAATACAAACTGGCTTAGTGAAACGAGCCCACGGACAAATAGTATTTGCTATGACATATCAAACAAGTAAAACACTGACAAATCTGGGCTAGCTAGCTAGCTAGCTTTACACACTTTCATCCTTTCTTGCAGGTTACGATTCTAGTAGTCTTTCAGCAGAAACCATTTGCGTGTTATAGAAATAGGCTGAGGACTGAGAAGTCTAGCAAGTCAATTGGTCCGAACCCAAGGATTTGAGAAAGGTCTTTTTCACCATTAGTAGACAATGCTGCTCTGTCTGAATTGATTCAAAAAAAAAAGTCTTATTATAATTTCTAGCAAGAGGCAAGTAACCAGCTAGCTATAGCTTATATAATTGTGTTCTAAGCATCAAACACCCCTTGTTCTAAGTATCGATTACACCAAGTAAAATTAGTTGTCAAGATGTTTAAAATAAAATGACACATTAGTAACAGATCGAGGTCGCCCAAATACGAAATTATTCGATCATCAAGTTGTAGTTACAATATATATCTCATATCTTTAACCATTCAAGGGTTGCCATCTAGATCATTTAAGAGAAGAAAGATCTTATATTTCGTTTAAGAAGACATCCAATAAGCCATTTACGTAGAAATGTGAAGTTGTAAAAAACTCCTTGGCCTCCCTCATTTATCTCAGTAACATTTTGAGCAAAGTTTGATCGCATCTACTCCTCATGATAAATCCTAATTAATCATAGAAACCAAGTTTGCCATTGTAACTAGTCTAGTCCATTGACTTGATTAAAACTTGCCTTTTTCATGTTTTCATGGTAGACTATAACCTTTTTCCATATTTTCAGATCCAATGTTCTAGCTAGCTAATTAAGAACTAACTACTGACCAATTAATTTCGCTAATGTTAAAATTAATTGAACAAGTCTAAAAATTGTTAACTATCCAAGAGGACAAAAATTTCTCAAAAAGAAAAGGAAAGAAAAAAAGAGACGCTTGAATTTTGAAAGTCATGTCTCTATCATCACCACAGCCATTGGATGTGAACAATGGTGTGTATTAGGTTCGTACAAGAGAAACCCTAGCTAGCTGGTCATAATCATAGTCATTGGATCATTGCAACGGTTTACAATTCCTCCGTACACCCCAAATCCTATCCATCTAGCTGCTTCCATTTACTACACATAAATATCTGGATTCATTTTCCTTGGATCAAACCCTAGCAAGCCGCTTCTTCCATAGTTTCTAAAAACAAAGCAACCTCCCTGAGCTATATACCTAGCTTGCTCCACACCGCCACCGCCATGGATCCTCCTCCTCCAACTCCTCCAACTCCTCCTCCTCCCACTCTTCCGATTCCTCCAACTCCTCCTCCTCTGACTCCAAAATCGTTTGTGAAAAGCCTGAAAGGGAAAGACCTCCGTTACCATGTGGTATGTGTACATGTTCTTATTTCATATAATTTATTATTCATCTCTCTCGATCTTATTTTTTTTATTTTAGAAAAAGATGCAGACTCACTGTTTCCACCATTTTTTTTTTTTTGGTTCCAGCTGACAAGCATTAAAAGATGGTTCCTACAGGCGCCGGGGGAGAATGAAAGCAGCCTTGATAAGCTTCCTCATTTGCCAGACAGGAAACCTGATGATTTGCGAAGATGTATGTATGTTTAATTATTTAAGGGATTTTTTCATTTATTTTTCAACTCATCAGATTTGTATGTCAATATTAATTAATTTGGTACATATATTATTATTGGCCGGCCTGAAGATTATCCTGTCGACAAGGCGGCCCTGGACAGGGCATGGGATCAGCTTGCCCGTGTTGATAATAGGTTCATCTGGGAGACGGTACGAGTTGATTTCATTTCACGTTTTGCTCTAATTTTTAATTAATTTCTGCCTCTAATTTTATTTAATTTTCCTGTAAATTAATTAATTAAGGTGAAGCGTCTCCGTTACAAGCTGAAAAACACCGGCTACCTTCGAAAAGAGCATGGCTACCGATTTCCTCACCCCTACTCTAATCGCTATCATCCACTGCTTTCGAATGATTTTGATTGGATGGATCACGAAAGCGAGATAGAGGAACCTGCTGGGCAAGACGAGGGTAAGTAATTAAAATCCATCTCATTTTGTATTTCTCCATCATTAATTATCTTAACGTACTTGACATATATATATGGATGCCTCTGTAGCTAGCTAGCTCTCTCGCGCTCTCTCTCTCTCTCTCTCTCTCTCTCTGTAGTTAATTTGAATTGTTTCGTATGTACCTCCTGCAGAAGGCCACGAGCTGTGGTGGATGCCAGACGGCAGTCAAGTGTATTATGAGGATACTGTTGAGTTCAAGACCTTACCTGCGGAAGATCGGAAGCAACTGAAACTAGACTATGATTCATCTGATGACTCCGAAATTTCCGATGACCCGGATCATGGACTGGTGCCTCGTGCCTGGCCTTGAAGGAAATCCGCTGGAGTACTACTAGCTAGGTAATTGAATTTTCGATCCATCTCTGAAAAGGCCGTTGGTTGTATATTGGGAGCTCATTGTGTACATCGATCTGCTGACAATTTATATATGCCTGTCCTTCTGTTGAATTGGTATACATGTATGGAGCACCGAGCTAGATATATATATATATATATATATATATATATAGATGCTTTGAGTTTGGGCTGTGTGCTGTGTGCATGTATGTTTGTTATCTCATCTAATGATCGAGTGATTAATTGGAAAAGCATGTCATCCTATAAGAAAGGATCTTAATTATATATTAGACATAAATTTCAACTGTTGCTTTTGATTTCCAACCAATAATATTGTCATAGCAAGCTAGGTTTGATGCATTGTGGGAGTATAATATAATATGGTACAAGAATATACTCTATTTATTTTTCACTTCTATCCCATTATCTATCTTTAGCTATTTCTCATTTTGTAGTCTTTTGGAGGTCTACAACTCTATACATCAAATATATGTAGTCTTACATATTGTTTGTTTTTTGGGATTGATCTTTAGCTATTTTCTTTAATTGTCTTGCATGTTTGAAATTTTAGTGAAATCAAAGTTGTTGCTAGCTAAGATTCATGGGTTATGCCTGGCTAGCTACTCAATGTGATATATGCATATATTCCTGGCATGGATGTGATATTTATGGGTTTAATTTCTTTTGCAGAGGAGTGAAGTGAATGCGCCCTTGGCAGTGGACAACAATTCATTTCCATTCTGTGTGGTCTTTGATTTGCTTTTAGACTACTACAACTTTTATCTTTATTTTGTATCAGATGTTAAGTTCTTAACTGGTTTGTGGTTTCTAATCGTTAATTTTGTGGGATAATATCTGATCTTAACTTAATTATTTGTGGTTTCTAAATTCTAATCATATTGTGGGTTTATGCTCATTTCCATCTGAAGTTACATTTCATATCAAGGAGAGGGAGGGAGCATATATCACAATTACTTGGGAATGATGAATCCACATGGCTTTGTGACTTGCATGTGTGGTTTTATCAACTCATTTTACACGGTGTCATATATTATGTTTTAAAGTCTCATATTTTGGTTCTTTGTCTTGTGCTTATGCATATAATTTTTCATCTTTTCAGAAATTGGTTATTAAATTTCTATTTTTGATATGTCAAGTGTGTATTCTTACAAGAGCTGATGCCTGGAACAGAATGAAATTAAAAGCTTTTCAACTAGTCTATTGGTTCTCTCTTGTATTGGTAAGGCTTAGAGCATTTATACAAATTTTTAAGACCAAATTATTTACTCCATTGAAAAGTAATTCGGATTCATTCAAACCTAGTCTTTTTCAATCCACTTTAATTATTTGTTATTATCCAAAGGATAATATGAATACTCCATGTTACATGAGATTGTGCCGCGTGGTGTTGCTTAATTGATCATATCTTTTTTGTTTCTTTTACCAAGTTTTCCGGGCATCAATGATACACAGCTACTATTTCCTTAACAAAGTAGGATTCAGTAAGTCACAGACATGACACCCAAAACTACATAAGCAATTTAGAAAAGCAATGGCCTTGGACCTATTGCAAATATGAGCTCACATGGCCAGGCTTTTAATTTTTCTCTATATAAATACCACCATGCTGCGGCATAGGTTAGGGCTTCTTTTTAATTAGCTTTGGCATCTGACAAGTACCAGAGTACCAGACCTTTAACGAAAGAAAGACATCTAGCTTCACAACGTTGCTGTGACTCTTGTATTTTTTTAGGGCATCGAGCCAGATAGGAAATCTGTCAAGACTGAAAAGATAAACCAAATCAATTCAATCCTAGCCTGTTGAAAACTCTAGGGATTTTGGTAAGCCATATGCATTCAAGGTAAGAAGGGTCCATAGACATCACCGGGTTGATTCTGGTTCTGCTCTAACTTCTAACTTCTAAGAACCAACTTAGACAAAAAAAAAGGGGAAGAAAAAAAGAACTTGTGAAAACCAAATTACTAATACTCTAATTTATGTTTAGAGAAGACATAATTTATTCGAATTTTTTAGACATTGTCAAAAGTTATAGCATTGTTCGGACTCATTGAAAAATGCATTGAAGACATCATCTCTAGACTAAATAGAAATGCGTAATTAATTGCGATGCACATAGCACTATGCCACTAGGATTTGATGAAAATGTAGGTTGATGTTAGAGTATCTTTGGCATGTTAATTATTTTAGCTAGCAACTTTTAGAAAAAGTCTGCATAACTTATCTCTATTATTGTTTATTGGATGAATATTTTTTTTTTGAGGTTTTTGAATATAAGTCCAATTTCATTTCGTCATAATGGATGCAGTCTATAGGTAATTTTATAATCAATCTAGATCCATTGACTATTGTCATTATATTTTCATGTCCATTTTGCCCCTTGAGTTAAATATAGAAACAAATTAATTGCTTTTTAGCATTTATTTATTTATTTATTTTTCAATTTGAATTTTGAACCCATGATGAACATGCAATAATTTAGAATATAATTAGGATTATAAAATTAACAAATAGAGATGAGAAATCAACCTAACTGGAAGGTACAAAAAAAAGTTCATCAAAACATTCTATCTAAAATGCGTATCTAACCTAAGTAAGAGACATAAATTTAAAGATTTCCTCTATTGTAGGTATACCATAAATAAGAGATACATACCTAGGTAAGAGATATACATTTACGGATTAATGTTCTTTGATTACTATAATCGAGATATGTACCTAAGTAAGAGATATAAGTTTACGAATTAGATTAATAGAAGAATAAATAATCAAGATATATATATACAAAATAAGAGATTAATTTTCTTCTATTGTAGGTATATCATAAGTAAGAGATGCGTACCTAATTAAGAGATATATGTTTACAATAATTGAGATATGTATCTAAGTAAGAGATATAAATTTACTATTAGTTTTCCTCTATATTGTAGGTATAAATAATCGAGATGCATATGGTGAAAAAAACTACCTATATATGAGGTATACTGAAATGCTGAATTTTTGAGCTCTTAATACCTCTACCAGAACAATACACACACACACACACACGTACCTTTCTAGGTTAAAGGTAAGTTAAGAAGGAAATGTGAAAAAACATAAAAAATGAAGAAGAAGAAGAAGAATAGCTACCATCCACGGAATGATTTACACCAAAAAGATCAAAATCATATTGGACTAACAAGAAAATACTTTGACCATAGAAAGCTCAATGTTAAAGAAGGAGAACCACGTTCATAAAAACCTCGACATTACATACAGGGGCGGAACCAGGATTTGATCTTTGGGGGGGTCCAGTCCAGACATAAAGTGTCAATCTTATAACCGAATTACTATAACGTAAGTTGGAAGTTAAAAAAAAAATAATAATATTATAACAATAATCTAAAAATCTTATTCAATAGAATTCTTAAGCGGTAAGCCTACAATAAAAAAAAAAACAATAATTCGTAATTAAAAAATTTTAACTAAAAGGATGAATAGAATACAATTTCAAATTAACCATATGTCTCAAAAAATAACTCGAAGTTTCTGCATGTCTTGAAAGTAAAAAAAAAAAAATTTAAAGGTTACGGACTAGAAAGAGGGATTGCAAACCCCGACTTATAGAGATAGCAGTGAAAACCCTAATCATATAGAAATACTTGTTTATTACTATTTTGACTTTTTTCTCTTATTTTATTGATTCTTCATATATTATTGTTTTTATTTTTTAAATATAAATCTGACAATTACGTTGGTGACTTGGTGGGTTTAGAGAGTGGGAAGGATTAATATATTATATATTTATGTACAATTGAATTGGAGGGGGGGGGTCCACGTGCAGAACACAAACATAAAATCTTTAATTTAATTAATAATCCCATATAATCATACAATCATACGTATTTGCCGAAAAGCTAGGGGGGGTCCGGACCCCGTCAGACCGAATGACGGGTCCGCCCCTGATTACATACAAGAGCCATAACCATAGAAGCTTTGGTGTTGAATCGAAAAATTGCTTTAGAAAAATTCTTAACCTATAGAAGACATATTTTAAATAAGAATAATTTCAGAGATGATTTACATTAAATATGGTATTCAATGCCATATCAATTCCATAATTTTATACGGGATCAATATGAATAATTTAATAAAGATATACATCAAATATGATTTAATATCATTAATCATATTGCTAATTTTAATTCTATTAATTCTTGCATTTTATGTTTAAAGACATTCAATAAGGGCATCTTAGTCATGTAAAAAAGAAAAATTAATGAGGATTGAGTCAGCAAGATGAAAAAGGAAATAAATCTGAGGTGGCAGCTGAATCATTGGACCGCAATTTACAAGAAAAATTGATGTGGACTACAATCAATATGGGGTCTAGATTTTGGTCTTTAATCTAATTAACTCAAAATTTTTTTGTTGTATTTGTAAATTACATGGAACAACTTAAAGGAAGGAATGTTTCCTCTTCATAAGTGAGAGGTTGTGAATAAGACTCACAAAATCTTGAGTTGTTTAAATCAACAAGCTATTACTACCTAATATTCGATCTGTTGTAGAGAAACTGAATTTGAGAGGAATTTGCTGTGTGTTCTCATTGATAATAGGGGCCTCTTTATATAGAGGATTACAATGCATAGAATCTCAATCATACAAGGAAAGTAATTCTACATTGATTAGGATTCTAGATCCTTCTAATTAAATCCTATTACCACTAGGTCAAGTAACCTAGAGTTTGGGCTAAACACAAATTAGGTTTTCCTTCAACACTCCCCCTTGTGTTGCCCAAACGCGGTGCTTCTCTCGTTGCCTCATTAAAAACCTTGCCGAGTAACAAAAACCCAGTGGGACAAAAATAACCTCGGTCGAAGGGGAAAAAGAGCACAACACACCCTTCACGATTCGAGACGAACATGTAGACATCTCCACCTGATGTCTGCACCTCCCCCTGATGACTACGATCATGGGAGTTCAGATAATTTCCACAAGTCAATTCTTGCCACATGTTTCTCGAACGTGGTATTGGGCAAAGACTTAGTAAACAAGTCTGCCTCACTATCCTCAAATCGAACCTAGTTCACTTTGATCTCGAGGAGTGTCTGTTGTTGCTGATTATGCTTGGTGTTGTCGCTTTTGATGTAGCCTGGCCTCATTTGTTCAAAACAAGTAGCATTATCCTAAATGCTCGTAGGCTCATCTGTGGTAGACTTCAAACCACAATTGTTCGAACATGCGTAATTATGGATCTAATCCATATACATTCACGAACCACTTCGTGAAGAGCAATGATCTCTGCATTGTTCGAAGATATAGCGACTACGGTCTGATATGTAGACCTCCAAGATGTCACGGTCTTTTCCCATGGTGAACACTTAACCGGATTGGGAATGACCATTGTGTGGGTCAGACAGATACCCAACATCAGCAAAACCTTCCAAAACACATGTTGTTTTAGAATGGG
Source organism: Rosa lucieae (assembly GCA_024704745.1). Taxonomy (NCBI): domain Eukaryota; kingdom Viridiplantae; phylum Streptophyta; class Magnoliopsida; order Rosales; family Rosaceae; genus Rosa; species Rosa lucieae. The sequence continues at coordinate 55,428,399 of CM045497.1, read as the reverse complement.
GATAGAGAACGCAGGCCAGCGTTGGCGGCGTTTCTGGTGTGTGATGGATCCGAATCCATCATCTCTTTGTAGGGATAGAACAAGCCCATATCAATCGTACATCTCAAGTATCGAAAGATATCTTTTACACCAATCCAATGGCGTCGCGTTGGCGCAGAGCTATATCTAGCTAACAAGTTCACAACATATGAGATGTCCGGTCTTGTGCATTGAGATAAGTACAATAATGCGCCTATTGTACTAAGTAAGGCACTTTTGCCTCTAGCACATCTTCATCATCATCCTTTCGACGAAGAGGATCCTTTTCAGGATCAAGACTACGGACGATCATGGGGGTGATTGAAGGCTTGACATTGTCAAAATGCCTAAGCATCTATCGACACGATGCTCAAGTTCCAAACCGAGACATAATCGTGTTCTCCCAAAATCTTTCATCTCAAAACTCGGATTTCAAGTGTTCAGCGGTTTCCCTTAACTCTTTAAGGGCTTCTAATGAAGATCATGTCCAACATGAACCGCGATGGAATCCGAAACTTGTTATAGAAACGCGTGGGCATATCCCTTCCCAATCAAGTAGTCACTTTAGTGAGCGTTTCAACCTTATTGTAAACGCGCTCCGTGGTCTAGAGCCACTTGACTTGGGTAAATGAAGTTCACCATGAACCTTCATGTATATTCCGTATCTAGATCCCTATAGAGATACTTAGTGACCACATTTGTAAGCTGCATGTTCAGTTTATTCGGAAACTACCAAACTGACAGGGTAGTGGAGTGCAATGACATCCATTACGAGAGAATATGTCTCATCGTAGTCGATTCCAGGGCGTTTTGTGAGAAGCCTTGCGCCATAAGGCGAGATTACCATCTCTTTTTCTCATCACGCTTTCTAACGAAGACCCATTAGTCAACAGGTTTTATGTTAGGAGGTGTTGGCATCTCTAGCTCGAAAACCTTCCTCTTCGTTAGAGAATCCATCTTAACCTGGATCGCATCTTTCCATTCATCAACGGAGCGTGGTTCGATATCATCGGACTCAGCAAACTCATGCGCAACAAAATGCGTAACTACATCATCAATTGTGATGGAGTTTCTATCCCACATCTCATGTACACTAGTGTAAGTTTCATAGAGCTCTATATTCTCAGGAATAGGGTTTGACGTTGAGGCGTCCCCCAACGATAACCATAACCCGGAAGATACTCATGAGACGGATTTTGAGTCTTGATGATTAAAGGATTGGAATGTGCCAAAGTATCCTTCGAACCCACGGGCCTCCCACGCATCCTAGCTGGGGCCAGGGCCTGTAACGCCAGAGTGCCACTCTCTTTGGCATTGGCGCCATGCCTACCTCCGTGTAGGGTGGCGCGTACGTCCTCTCGTAGGGACGTCCTTCCTTGCAGGCATGTTTGCAGCATATTTGTGTGATCTCGTCACTTTAACAGGGATCAAGATGAGACATAGTGGGGACAGACCACGACAATTCCTGTCGTTCCTGTTGAACATTCGTGTTCTTATCTCCCCCTAACGATGGGAAGACTGTCTCATCAAAGTGACATCCGCAAATCTAGCGGTAAGGAGATCGCCTAGCAAGGGCATTTAAGTGGAGGACGATTGCTGGAAGTGCAAATCCAACATAGTTGCCCATTCGTCTGTAAGGACCCATCATAGAGCGCTGTGGCGGCGCAATTGGCACATAAATGGCTCACTCAAATGTGCGTAAGTACAAAATACGTGTACCCAGTCACTAGCTGTAACGCATAGGTACATTGAGTGGCGGTAGGTCGTAGACGAATTAGCATGGCTGCATGCGATATCGCATCACCCCAAGCGGATGTAAGAAGATTGGTGCGCATTACCAATGTTCGGACTACCATCGTAGTCGTTTCCACGAGACCAATTGGGTGTGTACAGGGGAATATGATGTCCAACATCAAACCCATTGCAATATCCATCGAAAGTCTTCGATGTAAACTCTCTAGCATAGTCAAATCCAATTGACTGAATAGGATGATTCGGGGAGTGAGCCCGTTGTCACATGATATGTGCTAGGAGTGTAGCATAAGTAGCATATATAGGTGGACAATGGCACAACACGTGACCGGCGTGTTTGCGTGTCAACCAACATTATGAAATATTTAAGCGTCCGCAAGTTGGTTGAATCAATCCACAAGATCCCTACGGATTCTTTGTAAGAACAGAATGAGTATTGTCATATCCTTTGCATAGGACGGTCTCAGTCCTAATTTCCATAAGGAATGGGCTTTGTAAAACGAGCGAGAGGCCTTAGAAGTAACCAATGAGGATTTTGGTTAGGCCTAAGCGTCTGTAGCGCTATTAGAAGCAAAATGTGTGACTACATCTCCCATCATGGCGTGGGAGCCATGGAAATTAGCATGTATGGCGTCATGGCCACAAGGAGGAACAACCATGGCGTTATGCCCATGGTTGGCGCCTTTTATGGCGGCATCTTGCTTCATTTTGCTCAAAAGAAATGATGTCCATGTGAAGTCTTTTGTAGACGGATCATCATATCATGACTAGGGTGATTTATCCTGTCGTGACAAAGCCAATATGTCTCTAAATCCAAAGATCTTCTCTCATAAGTTTATTGGATTTAATAGCTCGAATAGTGACATAAAGTCCACTAGAGAGACACATAAACGTCTCTAAGATGCGTCTTTGTTCGCAATCATTAGAGGTAATGCAAAGGAACTCATTTCCGTTCTCTACATGCATTTTCGCATGGAATTCGTTGGCTATTCATGGGTACTATTTGCCCTAAGAGCGTAGAGAGCTTCTGTGACAACTGTAATCAAGGTGCCATTTGGCAAGTGGAACTTGGGCTATTCCATGTCCTTAAATTAATACGGATGGTCTAGCCATCGTAGTCACAAAGTCATATGCTCAGAATCAAAATTGAGTCATAATGAAAAGAACTCGAAATTTTATTCATAAGCCAACGAAATACATCATTGTTTCTATGATCAAAGAAAATCTAATCCAATAAAAGGAATATGGCAATCGCCTACATCTCTTGAAAATAAAAAGACTCAATCAAAATCGCCAATTTCTGGGTCTTGATCCTTGTAGTCTTCCACCCTTAGATCTAGATCACCATCTTGATCATCTTGTGCCATGTAATTTGCTTCCCTTGCTTCACGATACGTCTTGTATGCGTTTGCAACATTCTGGGGTGCGGTACATGTTTTAGCCCAATGTTCAGTTGATCCACATCGAAAACAAACATCATCATGGTCAGGCTCCCTTGATCGAGGCGCCATTGGGGCGCGATTTGAACGACCTATCCTCTTGGTGGCGTTACCACCATGGTCGGAGGCTCCGCCTCTCTCTCTCTTCACACGTTGACCTCTACGGTTCCGTGCACGCCTCTCTTGGCGATTTCCTTCCTCTTTAGGGCGAATATATGGACCAGAACGTCCAGAAATGTCCCTATCCTTAGGGTTTCGCTCCTTGCGTCCTCCATTGGGGGCGCGACTATAGTTAGACTCGGAATAGGCTTAGTTCCCACAGTTCTAGCATTATAGTTCTTCACAAGGATATTATCGTGCTTTTCAGCTACGTTCATGGCGCCAATGAGCTCATGAAACCTTGTGATACGTCCTGCATTTACATCAATCCGATAATTCTTTGAAATCATCAATGCAGAGACGGGGAAGGTAGAGAGAGTCTTCTCGATCAACATCGTATCAGTTATGGCTTGGCCACAATACTCCATCAGAGACTTGATACGAAGAGCTTCCGAGTTATAATCAAGCACAGACTTGAAATCACAAAAGCGGAGGCTATGCCATCGCACTTCTAAATCAGGAAGCAGGGAGTCACGAACGTTGCCAAATCGCTGCTCAAGTTCTACCCATAGCTTTCTTGGGTCTTCCTCATTGAGGTATTCATTTTGGAGCGCGTCATTCATGTGCCTTGTCATGAGAATTATGGCTTTAGCTTGTTTTGCTTCAAAAGCAGTAGCTTGCTCAATTGAGAGTACGTTCTGACCAGGCTCTTGGATGGTTTCCAGAATTCCATCAGCCTTAAGATGTTGGCGCACATCTCGGACCCACCTATGGTATCCTGCGCCAGTTGTCTCGAGTGGGACAAAGCTCAACTTGTTCAGGTAACTCATCCTGAAAAACAACACAAGATTAGGGTTAGTTTCGGAGCGAAAAGGCTACCACGAAAAACTATTACATTTCTGAGCGTAGTCGCTTCCAAGAAATTAGGAATTTTCTGAGCGTAGTCGCTTCCAAGAAAATCCTATTCAAGAGGGGTTTTGGATTAGATTGAAACGACGATGTATATGGTCGATCGTTTTCTTCTCAACAAACTCTAAGTTTGGAGGACTCTACAAGCTCCAAGCTTGGAGTGAGCGTGAACCCCCACAGTTCGGCTTTTGGTCTCCCCTATGTAGAGAAAGGGGGGTAGAAGAAGGGATTTTGGAAGTCCCCGAGAAAAGAAGAAGAAATTGAAAAAGAACTTCAAAAACGGGAACTTTTAGAAAAAATTACCTTAAAAGATGGTCGGAAAAAGCGTCGCCGGAAAATACTGTAGCTGCTGGAAAGTACTGTAGATGGCCGGAAAAAGTCACCGGAAAAGTGTCCGGAAAATCGTCGAAAAGTGGCCGGTAGTTGGCCGGAAAGTTGCCGGAAAAGTCGCCGGAAAAGTGTTGACCGGAGGGTTGACCGATCGTTGACCGGGTGCTGACGTGGCAGGTCCGCGTGCTGACGTGGCAGGTCTGAGCTGACGTGGCAGAACTGGTTGCGGCTTGGTAGCTCGGCGGCTCGGCGGCTCGGGCTTGGAGGCTTGGCGGCTTGGGCTTCAGGTTGTTGGGCCAAGAGCATAGGCTTCTGGGGCTTGGGCTGATCGTAGCTGGGCCTAGGGTTGACCGAACGTGGGTTCGGTTGACTGAAGCACAGATAAGAGGTCTAGGCGGCGGTTCAGCGGCTCCGGTGGTTCAGGCGGCCGGTTCACGTGGTTCTAGGCCGGTTCCGATGATGATTTTTTGTCTGCAGTGAATTGAGGTGCTGCTGCAGGTGCTGGTGAATTTTGGTGGCAGTTGACAGGGAGGAAAGTATCGAACCGGGCAGAAGGACTTTGAATACTTCCGGTGGCCGGTTAGGTGGTTTGCCGGCCGGTTCTGGGGGTGGGGCCGCCGGTTCTAGACTCCTGGAGTTGAGATCTTCAAGGTGGGCGGCTGAGGTTTCTGGGATTTGAAGGCTACGAATTTAGGGTTTCAGGGTTAGGGCTCGTGCTGATAACGTGTTGTAGAGAAACTGAATTTGAGAGGAATTTGCTGTGTGTTCTCATTGATAATAGGGGCCTCTTATATAGAGGATTACAATGCATAGAATCTCAATCATACAAGGAAAGTAATTCTACATTGATTAGGATTCTAGATCCTTCTAATTAAATCCTATTACCACTAGGTCAAGTAACCTAGAGTTTGGGCTAAACACAAATTAGGTTTTCCTTCAACATAGGCACTTCAAAGAAGTGCAATTAATCTATAAACCTTTGAAGGGTTTGCGAGAAAGCCACCCATGGGTTGGCGTTTCTGTACCTCCCTCCATCTCCGATGGAGCAAAATTCCGGCCCTGGTGTCGCAGCTGGCGTGTACGGTCGAGGCCGTACCTTCCTTTTTTCCTTTTATCTCCAAGATGTTGACATCAACCACCCTGGTTGAGTCCACGACCCTATCTCTTCGCCCTGATTGCTACGAACAGGGGATCGACTTTGTCCTCGGTTCACCGCTATGGAATGATGGCTGCTAGTGAATGGAGGGTTTGATCCAAGGCTCTTACCGGCGTCATGGAGGTCTGATCTGGGCACTAGGCCAGTGGTGGATTGGATGTTGTACAAGCAGCGGCTCGGTTCTGCTGCGATCGAATCGTGCTCTGTTGGATCCCTTCTTCCACGGTTGGCAGCAGGCGTGGTGGTGTTCTTTGTCTGATCGGCGAATTTGGAAGGACTGGGGGTTTCGCCTCTATGAGATTGCGGTGGCGAGAACTCGTGGGGAGGATGCGGCTCTTCCAGAGGCTATTTCACGCGAGGTCTGCGGGTCTGCTCAAAGAGACGGCGCCGAAGTTAGGCTGGAGAGTCGGTGTGGTGTCAATGCGGCGCTGGCTGGAGTGATGATGTGGGGTTGGTGCGACGGCGCCGGCGGCGGCAAGCACAAAAAAGTTGTTGAATGGGCTGCTAGGGTTCACCCTTTTTTGGCTTGGGTTTGGATCTGTTTTTCGGATTTGGACTTGGGCCTATTTGGGTGGACTAGGGCAGTGATGATTGGGCTCTCTAAGTCTTGGATCAGGATTTGGGATCCTGGCGGATTTTCTATAAAAATTTGGGATCCAGGGCGGCTTCTGTTTTGGTATCTAGGTTATTATTTTTCTTGGGATCAATACCTGCGAGGAACTGTAGGTCTTATTGGTCTGAGGTTGTCAGCGAGTCTACTGATGGATTCTGCGGATAAATTTAATTGTCAGTTTCTTATTAGTTTACTCCCCCCTGAGCTTCACTCAATAGGTGGAGTGGTATTGCGTTTAGCGGTGTCTCTTTCTGACGGCCCCACTGGGGCGGGTCACTGTGTAATATTGCTTTTTCCATATTGAATACAAATGGCTGACCTCCTTTTACTCAAAAAAAAAAAAAAAGGTTTTCCTTCAACACGATCATATTTTTTGTTTTTTGAATATTACTGCCCAGTATTCTCTGCCTAGAACTAGTTTTAGGGATTTAAATTTGCTCACCACAAAAGTATTGGTGGTGATACCACCACCCAATAAAAAGTTGTCATGTGTTATAAAACACTAGTCAGCAGCCACATGCAAATTTTTTTCACTAAAAATTTAATATCTGTAAATAGTGTTAAATATTTGCAGATAGTGGGTAGGGGAAGTAAAAGGGTAACGCAAATAGTGGGTAGGGGTAGTTATCCGCAGAAGAAATATATATATATATATATATATATTTTACTTTTCTGTTATTTTGTTAATTACATTATATCCCTAATTTATTAAAAATTAATTTAATATAATTTATGGTGTGAGGGTATTTGAGTATTTTCACGTCCACTTTGGCTAACAAAGCCTCTTCTGTTCATAATAGTATAGATAATTATAGTTAATTAGGATATTTTATTAAAAAATTATATTTTAAGTATTAAATTGAAGCCCACGTTTTCAGAAAGAAAATATCACAGAACAAATATTAGATAGATTTTCTTCCAAATAGGTGACGTTTGATTAATTCTACCAAGATTCTCCAAATCCTACAAGAAGGATATATATAGGCCTATAGGGTGATCTATAAGCAGACCACCATATATACCTTATATACCGTCAATATGGTAGACAATAATCTTTCTTCATGGTCAGATCCTCCAATCGATATCTTATGCGCGGTAGTTATTCGTCTCCTCTCCGTATGCGAGTATAAAGATCTGGTTCGTCTTTCTGCTGTATGCAAGAGCTGGAGATTTATTATATATAGGGTCTATCTTCAACCAATCGATATTTTATGCGAGGTCGCTAATCGTCTCCAATATGAAGAACTCGTTCGTCTTTCTGCTGTTTGCAAGATCTGGAGATTTATTATATATAGGGTCTATCTTCAACTACGCTCCCCTCTCCGTATGCCAGGCCTGACGCTATTCAGTCCATATCATCAAGACGAACACGGCCGGATAATAAGCTTCTTTGATATATCAATCCAGAAAATCCGCCGTATAAAGCTTAAGATTCGAGAAGAATTAAAAACATTCTGGCAACTTGATTCAAAATATGGTTGGATCATTTTGCAAAACGGGTGCGAATCCAAACCTGCACTCGTCTTGTATAATCCTTTAACCAAAGAGATTATACAACTGCCACAGTTGAACCTAAGCACCAATAGTGAATGTATAGCAACATTCACAAGCCCTCCGACTTCTCCTGACTGTGTCATCTTTGCCTTCTTCCGAGTAGAAAGAGGAGAAGCTTGCATTGTAGGCACATGTAAGCTGGGAGATAACATATGGAGATTTCGAAAAATAACTGACTTTAAGGGTTGGAAGGGCAGGAACTACGTTGCGAATGTGACCTATTTCAATGGAATTTTCTGTTTTGTTATTCAAACGTGTGAACCTGATTGGTTGGTAGAGTTGGGTACCTTGGATGTATCGGTTCAAGACTGGGTCATGGAATATGCTTCCATAACAGTAGCACAAGAACAGAATCAGTATTGGGAGTGGTATTGGCTGGTTGAGTCTGATGGGAAGCTGTTATTGGCAGTTTATCATAGCCATGGGGATGTTGCAATGACCTATTGGCATGTTTACCAATTCGATTGGTCACGAAAGGATTGGACTAGGGTTCGAGGTTTAGGAAACCAGGTATTGATTTTACGTCGACATGATTGGTCCAGGTTGACATCATTTGCTTGTCCCACATCCGGAGACGATAGTAAACTTTCAAACATGATATTTTGTGACGCCACCAGACGCGGTGCCCATTTTTATACTTGCAGCAGTGATGGCGTTTGGAGAATCGCTAGCATATAACAATTCGAACAAAAAAAAGGGAAAAAAATGCTTTAATTACGTGTACATGCCGTTCAATTATTTTCAATTGTATTGTTGCCGGTTGGTTGTTGATTTTGTTTCTGGGTGTTCTTTGCTATTGCTTCATATTGTCTTGCCAACCAAATGAGAATGTTGGCATTCTCTGCTACAGTTTATATTTATGGTCTAAATCTTACTGACCCTTTTCATGTCAATGGGTAATTGCAAGTACTACGCAATTTTTTTTTTTTAATCAACATGCATGTGATGGAGGTAATAGTAATTATCATAGTGGATATATATGTAAGTTTTAATCTAGCTCATATATGTTTAAAGGGGAGTGAAATTCATAATTTTTTTTCTTCTTTTTGGTTCAAAATTTTGATAAGGAGACAAAATTCAAATGCTAAAGATAAAATTGAGGTTACTAAAGTGGATTATAAAATAAAGAGTGTGGATTTCACTCTCTATGTTTAAATTTACTAGGTATTAGTCGAGTAATACCATTTCCTTAACAATAAGAAGAAAAAAAGCAAAAGTCAGACATGGTGCCCAGAAATTGCAGAAGCAATTCTATGAAAGCGTCTTGGACTCACATGACATGACAGTTATTTGTCATTTTGTCCTAGCTAC